>JBBMOL010000115.1:273537-1473537 GCA_037954665.1 Laguncularia racemosa
TAGCATTCGAGGCATCAGGCTTAATACGGTTCACGGTGTTGTTACTGCTGTGGCCTGTGATATGTCTACTCGATGCACTCGGCAACGAAGATGCGGGACTGAAGCTCATGATCTTTGTTGCGGTTGCGGGTGTGAGGATATCTGAGATCGAATCGGTTGCGAGGGCCGTCTTGCCTAAGTTTTACATGGATGACATTGATTTGGATGCTTGGAGGGTTTTCAATAAACATGAAAGGAGGGTTGTGGTGACCAAAATGCCAAGAGTTATGGTGGAGAGGTTTGGGAAAGATCACTTACTAGCCAATGAAGTCGTGGGAAGTGAACTCATGGCGAACCGATTTGGCTATGCCACGGGATTTTTAAAGGGCGGAATCAGTCGTATTTCCGATCGTGTTGGGAAACTATTTGATAATGAACGACCCACTTTAGGTATGGGAAGGCCAAATTCGAACTCAGTTTTGCCTTTGTGTGAGGTAAGTAATTTATTTTTCTTTCAATCATAAGAAACTACGACACGCATCGCAAAAACACTTACATAAAGATGCCCCGGTGGTTCGAAACTCAAACGTGCGGATAGGGAGTATATTCTCCTCTTATTGTGAACCTCTTTATCTTTGATTTATTTAATAATAATTTTTAGGAAAAAGAAAAAAAAATGTATATATCCACATCATAAAGAAAGGTGGTTACTATATTTTTAAGTTCTCGTAAATACTTAATACTCTTCTTATAAGTAAAGCATGTTTCTCTACGAAGTATAATTCAAAGCTACTACCTTTGTTTTCGAAAAATATGCAAAATTCTACTTAATTTTGAATTTTCTGCTTTTGTGAAGGAATAAATGGAAATGGAACAACTTTTGTGTCTTATACTGGTTTGGTATGGAAAAAAAAAAATATCCTCCATAACTATATATATATATTTTTTGGTCACCAACGTAAAACACTTTTTAACGTACTGCTGGGCGCAAATATAGGTAACTAACTTTAGATGCAATATCCATCATTTTTTAATTTATAGAACATTCGAATTCATACATATGAAAAAAAAAATAGAAAAATGAGATTAACACGTGAGTCATTTTTTCCCTATATATTAAAAAGTTAATATTATATATACTTGTTTCTTTATACTACCCGTTAGAACTATTTTTTTATAGCCACCTCATGTCTTGTAATTATTCATTCATAGTCATAAATATATACTAATTAATGCAATATTGTTGTCAACTTGTACAGGATTACTTGCATACACCATTCATGAAAAAGGAAAAAGATGACCACCAATATCTCCGCCCACTGCCTGTGATCTTCCACGACGGCCGCCTAGTGAAGCGCCCGACACCCGCCACGGCAGTCTTGATCCTACTATGGATGCCCTTGGGCATAATACTCGCAATCATTAGAATCACCATTGGCCTAATCTTTCCCTTATCAATAATGCCCTACATTTCTCGTATATTTGGTGGCAAAATGATAGTCAAAGGCAAGCCCCCCCCACCTGTGTCCAGTGGCAACACCACCGGGGTCCTATTCGTTTGCACACATCGATCACTAATGGACCCCGTTGTTCTTTCGACCGCATTACAACGTAGAATTCCAGCAGTAACCTACTCGATTTCGCGATTATCAGAGATTTTATCCCCAATCCCCACCGTTCGTTTGACTAGAAATCGCGAAATGGATGCACAGATAATGAAAAATTATTTATCTAAGGGCGACCTAGTAATGTGTCCCGAAGGAACAACATGTAGAGAACCCTTTTTATTAAGATTTAGTGCACTCTTTGCTGAATTGTCCGATAGAATAGTGCCAGTGGCAATGAACTATAGAGTTGGGTTTTTCCATGCAACCACAGCTAGGGGTTGGAAAGGGTTGGATCCTATTTTTTTCTTCATGAACCCTAGACCTATCTATGAGCTCACATTCTTGAACCAATTGCCGGCCGAAGCAACATGCTCCGCCGGGAAAAGCCCATATGACGTCGCGAATTATGTACAAAGAATCTTGGCTGCTACGCTAGGGTTTGAGTGCACAAATTTTACAAGAAAGGACAAGTACAGGATTCTGGCCGGGAATGATGGAAGTGTGTCACACGCATCATTTGCTGATCACTTTAAGAAGGTTCTGAGGACATTCAAGCCATTCATACCCTAAGATGTCATGTTTTATCATTATTCTTTTGGGAAATATATAACTTAAGTGAGTATGTTGTTCTTTTGATCTTATTTTTTATCGTATGGAGTGGAGTTTGTAAACTTTTTTAGCCCTCTTTTGAACTCCAACATTGCTTCTGGGGTTGTCAAATAAGATTGTATGAATGGTTGATCTATGGATGATAATTTTTATGGATAGATATTTATCTGGCATAGTGAACTAGTAAATTAAACTTTATATCATTGGTCATCGTTAATTTTCCTAGTTATTATATCATTAAAAGAAATGGCTTGAGTAGATTAATTCACCAATGAAAATTAATGGCAGGGTATCGCATTTTTTTGACACAATAAAGCAACACAATAGAAATTGTACTCGATTATAAACACGATTGCAGATACAAACATGAAACTGAGATGACATGTGAGGACTTACTCGAGTGAAATATGACTTAAATTTGACACGATGGTGAAACACAATCAACATTAGACTTCCTTTTTGCACTAACAACATTTATTAGAAATGAAGCATGAGAATACATAATAAACTATGAAAGCATGAACGAGTTGGACCGGAAAGAGAGGATTTCGAGTCCACTAGTGAAGTAAAACTGTATTTGTTGGGGAGCTTTTAGAAGGGAAGAGAAAAAGGAAAGTGTCAAATGTTAAAAGGATAATGGAGGATTCAACACTTTTAAGGTAGAGAGAAGAGAAGGAAAAACAAGGAAATTTCTTTTTAATATTAACTCTTGAAAATTCTCATTCATAACATCAAAATACAACTCTTTTTATAGCCTTAAACATCCAATGAAAGGCTCTAGAAATTCGTACAATAAATTCTAACCACTCTTTACTAAAACAGCACACTAAAGAGCTTTAAATGACACTAAATGACCAACATTTACCCATTCATAATTTCTCTTAAATCAGCCTTAAATACTATAGTATTCAAAAGAATTTTATGCCCATTTAAAGCATTTTATTATAGAAAATTAAGTTTGTAATTCAGCACCCCTTAAACTTAATTCTATCTCCATCTTTCATGCCAAGAAGATTCTTAAATTTCTTAAATGGCTTGATAGGCAATGGCTTTGAGAAAATTTCAGCCACTTGATCTTCACTCTTCACATGAATTAATTTAATATTTTTCTCCTTCACATGCTCTCGAATGAAATGAAATCGTACATCAATATGTTTGCCCCTCTCATGATGTACCGGATTTTTAGCCAATTCAATTGCCGACTTGCTATCCAAATAAATTTCAATAGCCACACCTTGTGGAAAATTGATTTCTTCAAGCAACCTCCTTATTGCATGACATACGTAAGCCGTCATCGCCACATACTCCGCTTCACAAGTTGAAAGTGTTACTATTGATTGCTTCTTTGAAATCCATGTGAAAGCCATATCACCCATGTAAAATACAAACCTCAAGGTGCTTTTTCTATCACTTGTGTCTTTGCCCCAATCCCTATATAAATAACCTGCAAATTTATTAGTGGATGAACCATAAAACAAACCAAGAGATAGAGCATCTCGAATTTAATGGAGAATCTATTCGATAGCCTTCCAATGCATCAATCTCGACTCCTCCATGTATCGACTTACTAGGCTGACTCCATATAAAAAGCCTGGCCTTGTACATGTCAAATATTGCAAACTTCCAACTAAGCACTTGTACAATGTTGCATCAATCACCTTCCCTTTGTCATGCCAAGATAATTTTACGCCACAATCAACCAGTGTACTTATTAGCTTGCAATCCACCATTTTAAACCATTTCAAAATCTCCTTAGCATAGGCTCCTTGTGAAACAAAAATACCATTACTTTCTTGCTTTATCTCAAGACCAAGAAAATAGGACATAAGTCCCAATTCGGTCATTTCAAATTCATTCTACATGGCTCTTTTGAACACACCAATCATTTCTCCATTATTGCCCGAAAAAAATTAAATCATCAACATAAAAAACCACAATTAGCATGTCTCCATTTTTAACCTTCACATAAAATGCATGTTCATATGGGCATTGCGTAAAATTGTGTGACTTAAAATATTAGTCAATTTGAGTGTTACAAGCCTTAGGGGCTTGCTTCAAACCATATAAAGCCTTCTTTAATTTTAAAATTTTACCTTCATTGCCTTTTTCTCATACCCAAGGGGTTGCTCAATATATACTTCTTCTTCTAAAATACCATTAAGAAAGGCTAACTTGACATCCATATGATAAATGCACTATTTTGATTGAGCTATAAAAGAAATCAAAAGTCGAATGGTCTCCATTCAAGCCATTGGTGCTAACACCTCTTCATAATTGATGCTGACTTGTTGCTTGTAGCCTTTTGCCACCAATCTAGCTTTGTATTTTTCAATTTTGCCGCGAGGGTTCATTTCATCTTGTACACCCACTCGACATCAATAGCCTTATGACCTTCGAGAAGAGACGTGAGCTCCCATGTGTCATTTTCCTCAATTGCATGCATCTCTTCATTCATAGCAACTCACCACTTACCATCTACAACGGCCTGTTCGAAAGAAATATTTTTTCCTTGAGCTAAGAGACACACCAAGCGCAACTCACTTATCACCTCGTATAAGTCATGTATGCTCCTTGTCTTTTGGGTTCTTGCCTCATCACTCGATGAAGTCACCTCAAATGTCATAATTGTTGGTGACTCCTCATGGTTGTTGGTAGTCGACTTTGACATAATCATTGGTGAGGGCATCTCATCTTTTGCCTTCTCATGGAATGTCTCCAACATTGAATTCCAATCCCACATGACTTCTTTTTTTACCTGCACATCACAACTAATATGCGCTTTTTTGTTAGTAGGATTAAAGAGTTTATATACCTAACAAAAATCAACTTCAAGCTTTTGTCATTTAACTTCACACGCTTTTCATCCGATATGTGCACATATGGCACACTACCAAATACTTTTAGATGTGTCACCATTAGTTTTAAACCACTTGATGCCTCTTATGGAGTTATATTCTCCAAGCTTGATGTTTTGCACTGATTTAGCAAATAAACGGCATAATCCACCGCCTTTACCCAAAATTCTTTTAGCATGTCCTTACTCTTGAGCATGCTTCAAACCATATCGAGAATAGTTTGATTCTTGTGCTTCACAACTCCATTTTGTTGTGGCAAATATGGTGCCATCAAGTGATGTCAAATACCATGTTCTTCACAAAAAGAGTTAAATGCGGCTCAAACAAATTCACCTCCTCAATCCGATCTCAAGAACTTGATATAATAACCACCTTATTTCTCAACAAAAATTTTGAACTTCTTAAAATTTGCAAATGCTTCTAATTTTTCTTTCATGAAATAAACCCAAGTTTTGAGAGAAAAATCATCAATAAAGGTTATGAAATATTTGTTCTTGCCAATTGAGCACAGCTTGATCGACCCACAAATATCGGTATGCACTAATTCAAGAGGCTTCTTTGCTTGATAGTTTGCCATTGTCAAAAGCTACTCGGATGTTTGCCAAACACACACCCCTCACAAAACTTGTCGAGCCGATCAATTGATGGTCCAAATTAATGTCTAAACCTCAAATGCCACAACTAAGTTTTGTCTTCTACACAAGCCTTCAAACACTTTGCTTGAATGTTTACCAATCCAATTTAAACATCCGATTTTTGGTCATTTCAACTTGGACTATTAACCAATTATTTTTGTCTCACAAATAAAGAGATCGATTTTTCATGAACACCATATGACCTCGTTCCAACAATTATCCCAAACTCAAAATATTAGTCTTCATCTTTGGGACATAATAAACATTTGAAATAAACTTTTATGTCCCATCTTTCAATTTAATCAAAATATTACCTCGCCCTTCTACACGCACTTTGGAAGCATCGCCAAAAGAGACATGATCATTTTCTATCTCCTCCAATTGGGTAAACATATGTTTGTATTTGCACATGTGTTTCCTTGCACTTGTATCAAGATACCATACATTTTCCTTTTCAGGACCGTTCTCTTTGCTCGCCAACAATACAACACCATAATTTTCAGTTTCTTCCTTTAGAACAAAATTAGCATTTTCCTCCACCTTTGTTCCTGACCAACACTCATTTGCATAGTGACCATATTTGCCACTATTGTAACATTCAACATTATACTTACTTGATCGTTTGCCTCTTCCATGACTGCATCCTCTACCACGTGAATTGTTGTAGTTTCTTTCTTTGTTTTCACCTTGTTCACGACCACGGCCTATACGGCCGCCGTGACCTCGACCTCTACTTTGATCACCATTGCTTGGTTTCTCTTCTTTTAGCGTAGCTTTTGCTTGCAACACTTCTTCTAACAATTCTTGCTTCTTTTTCTTTTTTCTTTGCTCGTGAGCCTCCAAAGAACTTGCGAGATCGTCGATGGTCCTCTCTAAGTTTTTTTTACTCTTCAATCAAGGACTCCACATTCTTGAAATCATTGTTTAAAGACCATAGTATTTTCTCGAGCACTCTTGCATTAGTTAGAGTCTCGCCATTTCTTTTAAGTTGATTGACAATGGTTTCCACTCTTGTTATGTAATCGGACATGCCTTGGGACTCCTTCATTTTCATCACTTCGAGCTTGCCGCATAGAGTTTGTAGTCGGCACCTTTGTATGCCTTTTCTAAAATGCCCCATGCCTCCTTTGATTTTGTTGTGCCAGCGATCTTCTCAAAACCAAATTCATCAACCACTTGAAAAAGGAGGTAAATAGCGGTTTTATCTTTCATATGGGTCTCTTTCAATGCCTTCAATTGATTCACCATCATTGCATCCATCTCTTCGTAGTCAGTTTCAACTACCCATGTGTCTTGTGCATCAAGCAAGGCCTTCATTTGTGATAGGAATTAAAATCTTACAGGACTTATCACTAGGGTAAGAGCTAAAGAGATACAAAATTTGGCGATGAGGGTTCTCTTTGAACAAACTTACCTTAAAACTATTTGTATACTAACTTCTTTTCTATTACTTATTTGTTGTGTATTCTAACAGGTATACTTACGGGTTTTTACAGGGCAATGGATAAATTCGCTAAAGCTTAGCTTGTGGGTTATTCATGGACTGACATAAACTAAAAAAGAAATAGTCTAACAAATTGTTCACTTGAATTGAAGAACCGACCACTTGAAGAACATTATACTTGTAATTATTGTTTCATGAACCGGTCATTTCATTTAGCAATTGTAATTTCTTTTCTTAGAACTGGCCACCTAAGTGGCTTATTTGTAATTTTCATGTTGTTTTTACCCTAATTGGAGCAAGTATAAATACTTGCTAACTAGGGTTTTTAGGAAGCTTTTGATATTTTGAACAAAAATACACTTTGTTGTCGTGAGGAATTCCCTTGCTTGCAATTGATCTCTCATCAATTTCATTTGTGAAATTGTGGCAAGAACTAATTAGAGTGATTGTAAGTAATATCAATTATCTCTTATTGTTTTTACAAATTGTGTTTAGTGAGTAATATCTAAGTGCAATTTGTTGGTTCCTTATCCATATACACGTGAATTAGGGTTCTTATTTTCAAATTTGAAGCTTTTCAATTTGATCGGAATCTTAGTTCATCTCTACTCAATACACATAATCTGTGACCATACCTCAACACTCCTTCTTCATCTTCATTAAATTCTATTATTTTTCCATCCTTTACTCTTTTCTTAATCTCATGCACCCCCACATCATTAGCTTGTGTAGCTTTTATTCTATCTATTAGTGCTGGCTATATACATAAGTTGGTGAGTATAACTGTAATCCCTTGTGTCACAATCTCTAGATCTAACTTTTACATATCTTCCATTATTTTCTTCTAAGTTATAATCAAAGTCACCAAATCACCATGCCTCTTCCTACTAAGTGCATTAGCAATCACATTCGCCTTTCCCGAATGATACTGTATCTCTATGTCATAATCTTTTATTAGTTCTAGCAAGCATCTTTGCCTCATGTTTAACTCCTTCTAGGTAAAGAGATACTTGAAGCTCTTGTGATCCATAAATATCTTGCACTTCTCCCCATATAGATGATGCCTCTATAATTTAAATACAAAAATTACAACTACTAACTCTAAATCATACATTAGGTAGTTTTTCTCATAGGGCTTCAACTACTTACATGCATAGGTTATCACCCTTTCATTCTACATCAATACACACTTGAGCCCTTGGATAGGCGCATCACTATACACCACAAATTCTTCACCACTAGCAAGTAAGGCAAGCAATGGTATAAAAATCAATCTCTCCTTCAATGTTGTAAAGCTTACTTTACATCTGTCATCCCATATAAACTTCACCCCTTTTTAAGTTAATTTAGTTAAAGGGGTTGCCAGCTTGGAGAATTCTTCTACAAATCTTATGTAATATCTTGCTAAGCCCATGAAGCTTCTAATTTCTATTATAGTCTTCGGTCTAGGCCATTCATTTACAACCCTTATCTTCTCAAGATCTACAATTAACCAGTTCTTACTAATCACATGACCTAAAAATGTTACCTACTTCAGCCAAAACTCGCACTTCTTAAATTTGGCATACAACTTCTCTATTTGTAATCTACTCAACACCATCCTTAAATGTTGTTCATGGTCTTCTTCACTCCTAGAGTATATCAAAATGTCATCTATAAATGTGATGGAAAACTTATCTAAATACTCCTTGAATACTTGGTTCATTAGTTCCATGAAAGCTTCCAACCCATTTGCAAGTCCAAATGGCATTACTTGAACTCATAATGCTCATATCAAGTTCTAAATACGGTCCTTTCGATGTCTTCCTCCTTAGTTCTTAGCTGATGGTATCCAAATCTCAATTATATTTTTGAGAAAACTTGGGCCCCTTACAACTAATCAAATAAGTCATCAATTGATAAGAATCAAAATCCTACAAGACCTATCATTAGGGCAAGAACTAAATGATTTCAAATCTTGGTGATGAGGGTCCTTTTAAGCAAATTGACCCTTGAATTATTTGCTTACTAACCTCTTTTCTATTATTCATGCATTGTATATTCCAACAGGCACACTTATTATGCTTTACAAAGTGGTGGACAAACTTACTAAGACTTAACCTGTAGGTTATCCATGGACCGACTTAAACCAAAGATGAGTTGGACCGACAAGTTGATTTGAAGACCCGACATGTTGAGGACTATTTTTGTTTGTTTGTTATTTATTTAGAACCATTCATGTTGTAAGTTTTTGGGATACTTTTATTTGGTTGTAATTTGTGTTTTAAGACAGGCCACTCCATATTGGCATAGTTGCAATTTTTGGAGTGTTTTTACCCTAATAGGAGCAAGTATAAATACTTGCTAACTAGGGTTTTAGAGGGACATTACATTTGACATCAAAATATACACTTTGTGGCCATGAGAGACATCTCTTGCAAGCTTTTACTCTTATCAATTTCAATTGTGGAATTGTGGCAAGTTGGCTTAGGAATCCTTGTGAGTTATATCAAGGTTATTTCTAAGTTGCATCCAATTATATCTAGTGAGTAATATCTAGTTTATGATTGGATTGGTTTCATTTTGTTTTATTTTACGCAATTAGGGTTTCTTGTTCATTATATGGTTCACGCCATTTGTTAATTGAAAGTTTGAACCACTTGTGTTGTTATTGAATTATTTTATCTAATTTAGTACACACCATTTGTGGAGTTGTTTGTTTTTCATTTACACACTATTTTGGAGAATTGTTCATCAATTTAGTATACACCATTTGTGGAGTTATCTAGTTGATTCAACAATTGGAATGTGTAGATTGTGCTTTGGATTTTAGGCACATCATCAATCCTTAGGAGAGAATACTTATTTTTAATGGTGACTCTATTCAACTCCCGATAATCTATTCATAACTGCATACTATTATCTTTCTTCTTCATAAACAATACAGGTGCATTCCAAGGCAAGACACTTAGTCTGGTGAACTTCTTGTCTAATAGTTCTTGTATCTAATCCTTCAATTCTTTTAGTTTTATAGGTACCATATGGTATAGGGCTTTAGATAAAGGAGTCGTACCAAGTAGTACGTCTATACCAAATTTAATCTCCTTTGCTGGGGATTAACCTAGCAAGTCTTTAGGAAATACTTCAATAAATTCCTTCACTACTCTTACTTGATCAATCTTCACCACATCTTCAGCTTTAATTGTCACTAAAGCCATCATACTCTTGTCTTACAGCTGATATGTTGACAACTCTGTTAGCCTATGTGATTTTAATTGGAAACTAAACTGTTCTCTTTCTAGTATATTGACATAGATTGTCATATTATGACAATCAATCGTTGCATGATGTTTGATCAACCAATCCATCCCCAGTATTACATCAAAATCTACCATTTCTAACAGGAGGAGATCTATAACCAGTATTCTACCCTACTCTTCTACATTGATCCTTCTACATATTTTATTTAGTCCTTTACCCACATCTGTCGATGTACTTAAACTCTACACAACATTCAACACCTTAGTACAAATATAATGCATATTTTTAAATGCATCAAACACACATGAATGTGATGCACCAGTATCAAATAGAACATATACTTTAGCAGAATATACTAATAATGTACCTGCCAATGTATCTAGAGTGTCCTATCTCTATAGTGCAAACACCTGTGCCGGTGCTCTTGTTGTAGCTCTACATGCTAAAGTCTACCACCAATATTCCTAACCCAATTTCTTCCTATGGGTGTTAGCACATTTTGCCCTTCGGTATTTGGGTAATCTACCATTCCATGACCCTATTATTTGTAGGAGAAACAGAATGTGACGGGTATTGATTTCTCTAAACAGGTTTTGCTATTGCATCCTATCTTTTCACATGAAAAACAAGTACCCTGTAGCTATTTACATTCATTTAGCTCGTGTGGCCCATAATATCTTACACACCTATTTTCTTGACCCATAGATAAGGTCTTAGCTTGAAAGGAAGGACGCTGTAATGACCACTAGTCTGGTTTGCACTATATGGAGTCTCTTGCCCTTCTCTCGAATTATAACATCATGGGTAGGTCTCTTTCCTAACACCATTCCAGTCACTAGTGTCTTCATCTCTTTAGCCCTCTTGTGACTCTATTTTAAGAGCTTGACTTTATTTACTAGTTCAAAGTAAGTATTTGGTTGAAATACAACCACTTCATGTTGTAAGGTGGGTTCTAGTCCCAACACAAATTGACAAGCCATAGACTTCTCATCAGTTATGAAGGCAAGTGGCATAAATTTCATCAAGCGATTGAGTTCCACCTCATACTCATCTATAAACCTCTTTCTTTAATAGCAACTATGGTATGCTACCTACATCTTATCCCTAATGCTAGTAAGGAAATATTGCTCATATAACAGCTCCTTGAACCTTTACCATGTGGTTACTCCTATATTGAGTCTAAAAACACTCGACCACCATTTAGAAGCTAAGCCCTTTAGTAGATATACAACATACTTCACCCTTTTATCTTCAAGAGTTCCCAACACTTCAAATGTCTTTTCTAGCTCATCAACCCACTACTTAGCATCTAGTGGATCATTAACCTTAGGCCTCAACTCCCTAACCACTCTAAAAAAAGCGGTCCAAACTCACTTTCCTAGCTAGCCTCTCTCCAATCTCCCCCATCATCTAAGCTTATCTAATATTTGGTAACTGCAGCTCTTGTATTTGTTGTTGCTATTGTGCCACCACTCCTGCTAGAGTATTAATGACCTCTAGCATCTGTGCAGCATTAACTTCATTTCTCCTTGTCCATATTGAGGAGGTATGGGTGGCATTTGGCTATCTAGAACATCGCCTTAAGCTCCTAACATTGATCCTAGTCTTGAGATTCTCTTAGGTATTGTATAAAATAAGTAGGAATTGTCTAAAGATATCATACTATATTGGTAATATAACAAATACAGTTAGAATGAATGTATATTCACAAGACTTAGTCCCATTCACTACCTACTCTCATTATATATCATTTCCTTCATGATCTTATTCCAAGATAGTCTAAAGATCAATAAACCTATGCTTTGATACCACTTAAATTGTAAAAGCTTGGAACCTAAGACGAGTATAGCCCGCCATGTGTTGCCATTATGTGAAGACACACAAATGCTTAGACACTACAAATCTTCAACATTTACACTCAGATCTCCATGACGATAAATAAAATCATTTTCTAAGTACAATAAGTTAGAAGGAGTATATATCCTTACAAATATATCATAAGCATTATTCTCAAATTATTACAATATAATTGTTTGACAACTTAATTCCAACAACAATCTAAAATCAACTTAATAGAAATATCCAACATTTATCCTTTCTCCTCATCAAAATACAGTTCATCATAGTAGACATATTCTATGTTTTCCTTAGTATTTCGGTCCATCTCCACAATGGTCCCATCATATCCTACCACTTCCCCAATAGTACCTACAATTAAAAATAGGTTCTATGAGATGTGAGCTATTGCCCAGCACAATATATACCTACACACACATATGCATACTATGCTAGAAAACATTATCACATACATAAAGCAACTTGTTATTCTTACACAATTTATTTTCCTTCACATCACTTAAACCAACACACAATAACATAACTATAAACATCATACAATCCTTCCACAAACATATATATATATAAATATATATACGATAAATGGTACTTCCCTTTATCCATGAGTTTATTCCATACATAATAATAATACATATACGATAGTGGGTACTCCCCAATCTCCATGAGTCCATAAGTCCTTTCACATCATCCTTCCATATAACATACGTGGGTTCTTCCACATTCTATCCGGATCATTTCGGTATACGACTCCACTAGGTATAACGTAACATACCGATCATCAAAGTGCCACCTCAAGAACACTAACCCTCACTCGGTTTCTCAAACCCAACCAAGCACAAGCTCATGCACAATCAATCATATTCATTTATAATAATATTTAATCCACACACATTACTAACTTAGCAATCACAAGCAACAATGTGGTATACATATACCTTAATATCCAATAATTGATCTCCCATACTTATAGTTTCATAAATCCTCCAAACTTATACACATTCCTAATTACATATCCATAAGAATGCATTTGATTGAAGTAAAAAAATTGGGAAGTGTTTCAAATCAACACGATCATGTAGGAGGCTGTGTTGAAGAACATATGATAGAACACGACCATACAAGAGGTCGTGTACCTTTCTGTGTGTTTTTGTATTTTGACACATCCAAGTACACAGATGTGTCGGTGACCATATACCTTTCTATACACCTTTGTATTTTAGTATGGACAGGTACATAGGCATGTACGTGGCCTATTAATTACTATTCATTACAAATTTTCCTTTTTCCAATTCACAATTTCTACTCTAAGCTAATTTCTAAAGAAATATGTCTAATTGATCCAAAATTGTGCTATTCCTAACACATTACAAGGGGGTTTATGCTTACTTGTTTTAGATTACAATTTAGATTCACGGATCGTTCGTTCCTATGCCCATTTTGCCTCGCTCCTCATTTTAATTTCCAATCACAAGTTAACAAATAGTCTCGGATAAATGAATCTACAATCCCCACTATATACCTTAATGATGAAGACTCTTACCTAGCAGAATGGATTCAATTCTTACAGTTTTCCTTTCAGGTTACTTTATGGTCCATGAGAGAGTTTTTCTAGAATGGTGCGTAAGGTTTTGCTGTGCAAATGGGAAAAGGGTTATAATAGTAGGTATCAACCTTTTATATTTCCTTGTTAAATGACCAAAATACCCTCAACTCTTCAAATTATTTTCCCCCTTAACCTTAGGTTAATTTTAATCCATATTAAATATTTATATTTACATAAACACACACACACATATATATATATATGGGCATTTACAATTTTCGTGCTCTAAGGCAATCGATCTATTAATATGTAACAAATTACAAACGTAGTCTATTTGTTTCATCTTTTTTTCTATGTTTTTGTAATTTTTTTGTATTCATTCAAAAAGTGTGTTTGCTAAGAATAATATATATTAGATAAATAGAAATATGAATACATATATACTCCACTTATAAAATTAAATACTTAACAAATCATATAAAGTTGGACTTCTCTACCTTTACTTTATTTATCTTTATAAAAATACCAATTAAAATTTATTTCCAATAATATAAAATATAACTATTTTTAAATCTTTTTTTTTAAAGTATGTAAATTTTATTCACTAATCCTAATAAAAAATTCATCGTAATTATGGAACAAAAATAGATAAATATAGATAAAATAGGTTTCCTAATGTTATATCTTACAAAAATACAAATAAAAAACATAATAAACATTGACAAGATATGGAATAGAGATAATTAAAAAAATAAAAGGATAATCTAAATAGACTCCCATAATAGATAAAGGAAATCTTGAACATGTAAAGTTATACCAAAAATATTCCTATTCTATTATAAATGGGAAAAAAGGGAATCAACATTTACGTCAAGTTCAAATAGAGGATCAAACTTTCAAGTAGTCAAAATAGATGATTAATGTTATACTAAGAAGCTCAAATAAAAGATCTTATTATGATGTCATTACAGACAATAATGGATTATCTATTTGAATCACTTAACTCGTGTTACAAAATAATAATGAGTCATCTATTTGAACCACTTAGTATAACGTTGATTATCTAATTTAACTACTTAAAGATTTAATAATCTATTTTAATTACTTAGTATAACATTAATAATTTATTTTAAATATTTTCAAATACCAATTAAAATTTTTCCAATAATATAAAATATAATTGTTTTTAAATCTTTCCTTTTAAAAGTATATAAATTTTATTTGCTAATCCTAATCAACACTTCATCATAATTATGGAACAAAAATAGATAAAATATAGATAAAATAGTTTTCCTAATGTCATATTTTAAATGGATACAAATAAGATACATAATAGACATTGATAAGATATAGAATAGATATAGTTAAAAGAAAAAATAATCCAAACAGACTCTCATAATACATAGAGGAAATCTTGAACATGTAAAGGTATATCGAAAATATTCCTATACTGTTATCATGGGGAAAATTGTAAGTAAAGAAATTAACGTTTGTGATCAAGGTCAAATAGATGATCGAACTTTTAAGTAGTTAAAATAGAATATCAACGTTATATTAAATATTTTAAATAAAAGATCCCATTATGGTGCCATTGTGGACAATAATGAATTTTCTTTTTGAATTACATAACACGTTTATAGGATAGTAATAAATTATCTATTTAAACTACTTAATATAATATTAATTTTTTTATTTTAATTAGTTAAAAATTTAATAATTTATTTTAACTATTTAATATAATATTGACCATTTATTTTAATCACTTGAAAGCTTGATACCTTATTCAAACTTGATCCAAACCATTAATTGCCCCACTTATAATTGTTTCTATCATAATGTGATAACTAGATATTTGTACTTTACCTCCTGGCGTAATGCCATTCCTTTATTCAACGTTTTTCTTTTCCTCTAACACGTCTTTGTTTAACATACGACAAAACATATTAAAAAAGATATATATATAGAATGAAATGTAATTTGAACTAGGCCGGTGAATCAAAGCCTACTTGGACCAGGTTTCATGATAGCCGCATGAGCTCAAGGAAAGTCCTACGAAATAAAGGAATGCATCCTCCTAGCTAGTAAGCACATAAAAGCAAGAAATTTTCAATCTAATGAATTCATACAAAGGCTACTAAAGGGGGTAAAGTATCACTGTCCTAGAGTAGTTTGTAGAATGGGAAAGATACCTATTTGAGGGGGAGGGGGGCATTATGGAAAGTCTATATAAGGAAGGGGGTAGATGTCGGGACCAATAGATGGATTCAATTATTGACCAATAAGAGATAAGAAACTACACCTAACACTACAAAACAAATCTGGTTTTACACGAAGAATAAAATTCATTAAAGAAAGGAGATCATTCCTTGCTATAGCTTTTAGCAACAGATTAATTCCCTTGCTATATATATATATAGTTAGCTACAAAATGTTTATTTGCTGTTTGAAACCCACTACCTACAACCTTGGAAATATCCATTTGACACATGTCTTAGATAAACGTGGATGGCTCGTGTTTGTTTAGAAATAACCATGCGGCTGTAAGTATAGTGGTGCACGACAACTAGGGATTTAGTATATCTTGTAAATCAACACCATAAATTGTTTGAATCCTAATGAGACAAAGTTATGCATTATCGGTAGGGTGGGAAACTGGCCTGTGACCTGTGAGAGGGGTTGGAATCGTAGTTGATCCCCAATCAGTTAGTTTGAATGTTGTTGGGGCAATAAATGAGCTTGGATCTTCGATTCATTGGCCTTCATTACAACATATCCAGGAAATTAGAGAAATGGCACAATTTAATGATAAAAGTTCTTTCTTTTTAGCTTATATTTTATGTTTTTATAATTAACTATTTAAACTTTAAAATAATTAATTTACATTTATAAACTTATTAAATTTATTTATATTATTTGAATAGAAATAGTTAACTAAATAAAGAATAAATTTTAGGTAATTTATTACAAAAATAGTAAAGTTTAAGAAAAAATTGACATCTAAAATTTCAAGTAATAATTATAAAAATAAATAAAATTTAAGCATTAAATGTGATATTCACTTTTTTTCTCTCTCTTTTTTCCTGTAAATCGAAAAGATAATAGTATTACTAACTGAATTGCTTTTGTGGCTACAAGAGGGAGGTGTCTAATAAATTGATGCCACAACCCTATCTTATTCACTTCAGAAATTAATCCTTTTATGATTTTCCTGCTAGTGTTTTACATGCCATGTATTATCCTTCAATACCCACTTCGAGAATGGGTAAAATATGAATGACATCTAGAGCACATTATAAATAATAATATGAATGTCATCCATGCATAGTACTTTTGGATTTTGCCGCATAGGATACGGCAGGCTTTCCATTTTTATTAACCAGTGCCAGTTTATAACTTACACATAAAAATGTCAGATGTGCCTGAGATTCCAGACAGCTTCAATTTAAATCAAGGGAATTCATATTTTATTTGTACCGAAAACAAATTTTCTTTATTACGAATAAAAAAATTCTTAATAATTTGAGCACTGAAACAAAGATATACACATGACCAAGCTCCTAGATATTATTTTTTATTTACTTAGAACTGAATCAGTCCACTTAAATATATGTTAATGTATTATTATATAAGATGTTTGATCTGCACACTTTCAGCAATTAATATAGCCTCGAAGAGGGCGATAGAGACCAGCTGTTGTATTTAAAACTGTGAACGAGAATATCTCTTTTTTGGAGAATTATGTGCATTTATTTAAGTAGATATGCAGGGAAGTCACAGGTAATTATACTATTTAACTATAAATGTAAACCGATCTTAGAATAAGATACAATGGAAGATAAACAAAATATATTTATCGACGTAATGAATAGCATGAAATTAAGATATGAAAGTAGCTATATAATTGTGAATATAGCCCTTAAATTATTGATAAGTGCGAATCTGAATTCAGAAAGTAATACATTTTACCTTCATATAATTACTGAAAATATAAAAATAAGAATCATTAAAACTCTTCTTAAATCTCTAATACCATCGCTAATTGTAGCAACCAATTTGAAGTTTTACCAATAATTTGGAGTTTAAATACATATTTTATACTAAATAGATAAAACTGTATCTAAATAGTTTAGAGAATTTATCGATATTTTATCAATAATTTTAAAAATGTATTTATAATTTGTTCCATTATAAGGTATCAAATATATAGAAGATCTAAAACCAAAACAACTTCCTAGAGCTGAGAACATTGAGGAACAAGCCAATTTATGAATTTAAATTATATTCATCTATCGCATCTTATTTGTTGTGGCTGCAAAAATGACACGCCAAATGCTGATTTTGAGTTATTTGAGTACACAACCACACCAACGATAACATACCTAACTTTAACTATCTTCCGTCTTTTCGTGTTCTTTGTTTACAAGGAAAGAATTAAAGAGCCTTGTCTTAATTGCCAATGTTCGCCTTCGAAACTTAGCTACATTATGAGCATAGCTTGTAGCCGGAAGCTAAACAAGACAAGAAAAGGAGTAATTGTTGTGTAAATTTAGGATCTATATAAACCCTACTTAAAACAGGCTACGAAGTACTATATATAAGTTATTCATACGAACGCATAACATATAATATAACAATACACAAGTTTATAATCTTAAATATATGCATATGATTAACCCTCTCAATCTAGAAGAAAATTGATTTCAAAGAGAATTTTGTGTTGTCAATGATAGCATGAATGAAATAGGCAAGTTGGGTATTTATTTGACTTCTAAGGAAACCCTAGTATAAAGGACAAAAGAATAAATTAATAAAACCTTACTGATTTAATAAAATAAACAATGAAGCCTGAAACTGAAAAATAAAAAAATAAAATAAAAATTCTAAAATCTAGTTAGCTGTACTAGAAGGGCCTTGATCATCTGCCAAGGTTCACTAGTTGACACTCCACTTTAGTGATCGGTGATGTATATCCATGTATGGTATGATAGTTGACTAGTCCTTATTTCCTCCGCATCATACATGATACATTATATTCACTTAGTTTAAAAACCAAATATTTTATTATATTTTTTTTTTCAAAAAAAAGGTTATTCCAACAAAAAAAAATCTATCGGTACTCATACGCCAAATGTCTAGACATATAATATTTCAATATATACTAAATATAGTAGATTGTATATAAAAATTTACTTTTTATATTTTCACATATTAAACTTTTATTAATATTTACTTATCATTAATTTATGAATACATACAATAATGTGACCAGAGCAGTGAATTTATATTTATTATTATTATTATTTGAATTGCTATCAAATAACTAGTACGTTAGATGAAATATCATATGTTATTACACGTTCATCTGATTACATCAAATATGTCACACGTACCATCCAAAATAATACACGTCGCTCTTTTCCGGTGCCGTGTTTAAGCAAAGCAACCCAGCCTCCACAAAACACGTCAAAACATCTATTACAATTAGAGAATTTGAAAATAACACGTACCTAATATATCTATCCTCCTGATGTTGAAACATTTGCTTTAAATTAACACAAAACACTCGTATATATATATATATATATATATATTCAACACTCTTTTCAATATATAAATTGTGTATTTGGCTTCTTTCCAAATCAAACATGGATTTTCAAAATCTTCTCTTCTTAATCATATCCGTAATTCATTCAACATGTCTTTCTCTTGCTTCTTCATCGTCAGCACAAAACCTAGTAATAATGCCCATGAAGCTGCAAAGGATGCCGCATGTTTCACGTTCCACAACAACAATATCGAGCGACAAGCTCCCTTTCCACCGCGATGTAGCACTAACGGTTTCTCTTTCCGTGGGATCGCCTCCACAAGAAGTTACCATGGTCCTAGACACTGGTAGTGAGCTCTCTTGGCTTCGTTGCAACAAAACAGTGAACCTTAAAATGGCATTCGACCTGGTTTTATCCAAGTCATACGTTCACATTCCTTGCTCTTCATCGGATTGTAGAACCCGAACCCGAGACTTTCAAATACCCGTTTCGTGTGACCCGAATAAGCTCTGCCACACTATCATTTCCTACGCTGATGCCTCCTCCGTGGAAGGGAATTTAGCCTCCGATTTGTTTTCACATGGGTCAACAAGCCCGTCCAGAATGTTATTCGGGTGCATGGTTTCGGGTCAAACCAGCAACCAGGAGGAAGACGCCAAGACCTCCGGTATGTTGGGCATGAATCAAGGGTCACTCTCGTTCATTAACCAAATGGGATATAAGAAATTTTCTTATTGCATTTCGGGCTTGAACTCCTCGGGGATATTACTTTTTGGTGATGCGAATTTCAATTGGCTTAAGCCCTTGAATTATACATCCTTAGTAAGCATTCCCACTCCCTTACCATCTTTTGATAGATTGGCATATTCAGTTCAATTGGAGGGTATAAAGGTCGGAAATAAAATTGTCCCCTTGCCTAAATCCGTATTCATACCTGACCATACGGGTGCAGGTCAAACCATGGTTGATTCGGGTACTCAATTCACCTTCCTTCTTGGAACAGTTTATACACCACTTAAAAACGAATTTGCGAGCCAAACCAAAGGAATATTAAAAATTTTGGAAGACCCGAATTTTGTGTTTCAAGGGACAATGGACTTGTGTTTTTTGATCCCATTGGATCAACCGGTTTTACCCAAATTGCCACCGGTAACCTTAATGTTTCCGGGGGCCCAAATGAGTATTTCGGATCAAAGGCTACTGTATAAGGTGCCAAATATGACTAGGGGAAGAGATTCGGTGTACTGCTTCACATTTGGAAACTCTGACTTATTGGGAATTGAATCCTTTGTGATTGGTAATTATCATCAACAAGACATGTGGGTGGAGTTTGACTTGGTCAATTCTAGGGTTGGACTGGCTGAGGTCAAGTGTGATCTTGCTAGTCGACAGCTCGGATAGGTCTGTAATGGACGTCCTTCATCATTCTTTTTTTTTCATTCTTTCATCATTGAATGGACACACGTGTTCAATCAGCGACCCATCTTATCGCAACTTTGTTGAGATGTCTCATCGATCCCGCGATGTGCGGCAGGAAATGGATAAAAGTTTGGTAAGTAGTTCCTCGATAGCAATAGCTTCTATTAGAAAATGGTATGCTAGATGTGTTGCTTAATTATTTATTATACTTTGGGTCACCTTTTTGTTGTTTGGTAGAGTTGGGATCAAGAGATTGAAAAGATCGTTTCAGACTTTAGGTACTACTTTTCCTTAAATGGCTTGTTTGCTAGAAAAAATTGTGGCTGAGCAGGGGTAAATGGGTAAAAAATCGATAGGTTAAGAGTTCTTATCTTACTCTCCATTTCATTCTATACGTACAAGTTTCTAATTTGCAAAATCTAAAACTAGTTACTTTATTGTTGTTCTCTGAAACCACCGTGGAATATATGCTTTATATATCTATATATTAAAAAGTATCATGTAAAACTTGTGGAATTTTTTTATCTTGTTTTAAATTAAAAATATTATTAATTATTCATGCCCATAACAAGTTATTTAAATTGTAAGTTAATGTAGATTTTAAATGGAAATTATGAAAAATAAATTTGAATAAAAAATATAAAATATTAATAATATACAATATATATAAATCGCAATATGGATTTGAATTAGAAATTCGTATATATTAGAAAATTTGATCAAATTGAGTTTGATGTTAAAGGAGATGCCTTTCATTTGTTTTCGAGTTCTTGAATTAGAAGAGAGACGTGAAGCGAGGGCAAATTCATAATGATATGTCTTAGCAATATTATATATATTAGGTTCATTATATCTTGCAAGCTATGAAGAGATTTATATATATTTGTATAGTAATTATTTTATTTTAGCACATGTAGCAATTAGTTGTTGGACAACTATCATTCATAGATTGGTACAGTTGTTGAGTAAATAGTTAAAGTAGTTAGATATTTTTCTTGTAATATAAATAGATTTTTTTTTATAGATTATTAGAAGTAAGAAATTATAATATCTTTAACAACAACTTTACTCTTTATCTATCTATTCTCTTTTCTCCCAATATGGAAAGCATTTCCAATAGAGCAGAATTTGTCATGGTATCAAAGCATAAACTAGGTATCGATCTTTTTTGATGTTATCTTATAATCAACCAATTTTCTTACATGTAAGTCAATCGATGGCTTTCCTTGATAATCAGAATAAGAATAGCTCGATTGAATTAGGATTGCATATCCATTATTTCTTTCTGGATCTAATAGTCATGGGATGTTAGATGGAAATTTGATCTTTAATGGTACTATTTACCTATCTTGGAGTCAATCCATTAAGATGGCACTTGGAGCCACATTGAAAATAGGGTTTGTTGATGGAACAATACAAAAAGCCCCTGAAAATTTAAATTGAAACTTGAAATCTTAGATAAAATAATCAACCTATTGGCGCCTATTACAATAACTTGAAGCATTTTTAGGATGGGCTGAAGGAATTACATGCATATCTAAATTGCATTTGTAGAAGGTTGGCTTATTATACTTGTGATTCAAAAGATGGAATTGTTGAGTTTGAGTTGAAAACAAAGTTGATACAATTTTTAATTAGTTTAAATGAAGCTTATGAGGGAGTTAAATCAGAATTTATCGATGGATCCACTGCTTACAATCAATAAAGCTTTTTACTTGGTTTAACGAGTAGAAAAATAGAGACAAGTTACATGAGTGTTAAATACAAAAGTTGAAATGAGTGCCTTCTGTTTAAATAAAACAAATAATAATTGTTCTATTGTAGACAAAAAGAAGAATAAGAAGAATTTATATAGTATACGTTTTAAGTTCGAAGGGCATGCCATTGAGGGTTGTTTTCAATTAGTTGGTTATCCAAACTAGTATAATGGCAAGAAAATAAAAAAGGGAAGTCAACTTTAGCTTTGATTACATATAGCTAAAATGAACAGAGTCAAGTTGCTTTGAAAATACCATTAGAGGAAGGTTTTCAATCAGTAAGTGTTAAAGCAACTCCTGTTGACAAGCAATTTTTGCCAAGAGATGTGGCTTATGAAAGATAAAGATGAACTGTGTTAATGGCGAATGAGGTGCAGCATGTAGGTACTTCTAACTCAATCTTTTTTTTTTTACATCCATGAGTAACAAGATGGCTCATTGGATAGTAGACTCAAGTACAACAGATCATATGACCCCTTTCATTCATTTGCTTCATGATGTTACACCACTAGCAAAATCCATTTCTGTTAAACTACCCGATGGTAGAGTCCTTGAAGTTGATAGAATTGGATTTATCAAAATCAATCCTATGCTTACCATTCACAATGTATTTTTCATATCTCAATTCACTCATAATCTATTGTTAGTACATAAGTTAGTTTCTAACCAATCTTTAGTAGCCATTTTTGACACCATGTCATGCAAATTTCAATACTCAGAATTGAAAAAATAATTCTAACAATAAAGGCAAAGAATGGACTATATGTCTTGTATTTTGACATTACCAGTAGCTTTAGTATTTTAGATGATAGTGAAAAACATTTGTTGTCTTCAGTTGTTCATTCTTATATTGGAAATAAATTTGTACATTTGATTCATGATAGAATAAGACATACTTTAGTTTCCAAATTGCAGCATTTATATCTTTATAAAGGCTTAAATTTTAGTGATTTTCTTTGTAATGTATGTCAAGAAGTAAAATTTCATAGGCTTCCATTTTCTACAAGTGCTAGTTCATCTACTTTTGCATTTAAGCCAATATACATTGATGTTTAGGGACCTTATCACATTCTTTCTTTATCTAGTGCCAAACACTTTCTAACCATTGTAGATAATTCCACTAGATCCACTTGGACATATTTGTTCCATCATAAGTGCCAAACTTGCTCAATAATTGATCAGTTTTTTAGATATGTGATGAACCATTTTTCTATCACACTAAAGATAGTGAGAACAAATAATGGAGGTAAATTCATGTCAAAAGAGTGTCAGCTTCTAATTCATAGTTTAGGAATTGGTCATTAAAATACAATACCTTATACACCACAAACAAATGGGAGGGTAGAAAGGAAACATAGACATTTGTTAGACACATCAAGAGCTCTTAAGTTATATGAAAATTTACCTAAAGAATTTTGGGAAGAATGTATTTTAATAGCCACCTTTTTCATAAATAGAATGCTAATGGCTACTTTCAATTGGAAAACACCATATGAAATGTATTTGGTAAAACACCAACTTGTGTTGATTCAAAGTCATAGTCACAAGGGTTATAAAGTCTTTGATCTCACTAGTAAGAAGGAACTTACGAGCAGAGATGTCATCTTTTTTGAAAATGTCTTTCCTTTTAGGTTATAATCTTCATTTGAATCACATCATCATGATCTTGTTTCTATACTTCATCCACATGTCTTACCAGAAATGTCTTCACAAGTTTCTAGTCCTCCACATAGTGCTAATCTTGAACTTGACCAAGAATGTTTTGTTCCTTCTTTAGAAATTCTAGTTCATGTTTCTTTAGAATAGTGCTTGTGCAAATCATCTAGGATATGAAAAAACACCTAGATGGCTTCAAAATTTTATTCATACTGTTCAAACTACTATGCTTAAAGTTGATACAACCAAAAACACTTTGAGTTCAACTCAATATCCATTATTTGATACAAATACTTTTGAATGTTATCAATTTGAATATGTCATATCCTTAGCAAATGTGTTAGTAGTTCAAGAGCCTTATAATTACTCACAAACTATTAAGCAAAAGGATGGGTTGAAGCAATGCAAAGAGTCGCTTGCCCTTGAAACTAACGATACTTGGGAGCTTACAACATTACCTTAAGATAAAAAGGCTATTAGATGTAAGTGGGTATATATAATTAAATATAGGCCAGATGGTAGTGTTGAGCAATATAAGGCTAGGCTTGTGGCTACAGCGTATACTTAGGTGCAAGGGGAAGACTATCATGAAAATTTTTCCCTAATTGCAAAATTAAACATTGCTAGAATACTTCTTGCCGTTATACTTGCTTATGACCGACCCATTCATCAAATTAGCATTAATAATGCTTTCTTACTTGGCCTTATTAATAAAGAGATTTATATATATCTAACTAAAGGATATGATAAGGCTAAGCCACATCAAGTTTGTAGATTGAAAAGGTCTTAATATGGTTTCAAGTAGGCATGTAGACAATGGAATATAGAGATTTCCATTTTTTTTTTTTTTTGTTGCAGATGGCTTTGTTCAATCTAAACATGATTACTCATTGTTTATAAAGAAAAACATAAAAGGTTTTCTTATTATATTGCTTTATGTTGATGATATGTTGCTTACGGGTTTGAATGAACATCTTGCTCATATGTTAAAGAAAAAGTTAGATGAAGCATTTACAATTAAAGACTTAGGTCTTGTGAGATACTTTCTAGGATTAGAGATCTATAAACAGTAGGATGCTTGCTTAATTGAAGGAAGCTCATTTTGGATGTCTTGATGGATGCTAATTTAACTGGGGCACAACCTATAAAGTTTCCTTTACCGAGTGGCTTGAAGTTGAATAATGAATAAGGGAATTTACTTGATGACCAAACATTTTTTAGGAGATTAATAGGACAACTATCATTTATTACACTTACTGATGTAAGTTTTGTAGTTCATCATTTAAGTCAATTTCTACCCAAGCCAAGAACATCTCATTTGCAAGTAGTTTTCATGTCTTGAGGTATCTTAATGGAACATCATCATTGGGTTTGTTTTACTTTTCTACAAATTCTCTCAAGTTACATGCTTTTTTAAAATTTGATTGGGCTACAAATGTTGTGGATCGAAAGTCTATTACAGGTTATTGTGTATTCTAAAGTCTAACTTTAGTTTCATGGAAAACCAAGAAACAATCAACAATGTCCACCAACTATGGAGGCAAGTATCGAAGTCTTTCCACCAATGATAAGGAATTATCATTAAGGTAAGATTGTTTTCTTGATTTTTTATTTGATTTGAATTTTTTTTTTAATTTGAAAGTATCTTGATTTTTTTTTCCAAAAATCAATGTTTGTTTGTGTTTGTATGTGCAGTTTTTGTGTTTTTGACCAATTGCATTGCATTATAGTGTTAATATGCTTTTCTTTTCTATACTATTTAGAATGATGTTACATAGTTGCTTGTCATGGACTATTTTTTCGATTTATTTCGTATATTTTTTTTATTAGCTCTTAATTTCCACACATAAGTTTTAAATTTCTTTCTTTATTTAAGATGTACACATTTTCTGTACTTTTAAGTATGTACAAATATTTCTTGTAAATTTTTACTACAATTTATTTTTCTAACTTATTCTGATAAATTTTGAAACTTATTGTTATTAAACTTTTTATTTTCTGTAAATTTATGCTTTATTTTTTTTTCTAAATCTAAAACTTTTCTCTCTCTTTTAAATTTCCCTAAAACTATTTTTACTTTTTATGGAATATTTCATACTACTTTTAAATTTTTAGGTTAAATCGGATAAATGTTTAAAAAAATTATTTCACATGTGAGTTTTTAACTTTTTTTTTCTTTTTTTTTTATTCATTGTTAAGTACAACATATTTGTTGACTTTTTACAACTTTTTTTCTTATTTTCAAGTATTAATTATTTTTTAAAATTTTTCAAGCATGTAAATTATTTAATCATTTTAAACTATCAATAAATTTCTTTAGGTTTGTGGTTAAATAATTATCTAGGTGAGTCCTCTCATTTATAAATGTTGTTCTATGTAATCAATATGTATTGCTATTTTTGGAAATTCCATTTTTGTTTCATCATAATTTCATGTATTAATCATTCTACATGTATTTTTATTTTAAAATTCTATCAGGAAAATTTAATCCAATGAAACTTTCACTACAAAGCACTTGTCACCATGGCCACATGGCTTCACAATTGCAGCAAATTTTTCTTTCACTAGATTTTGTCTAGGTAAATTTATATACCGGTAGCGTAGGAATCTTGAAACTAGGTAGCAATAAAATCAACATGTACTACTTTTCTTTACTGGATAGATTCTGAATAAATATTGTAGGCTACATGATAAATTTTGGATACAATTTTTGGGAACCTACTCCCATAATGTAGAATATAGATATTGATATGACGTCTTTGTATTCTTTTATCCACCTTGTAACATATATTTTAAAGTATACATGGTATACCATGTAAATGTGTTTTTTAAACAAAGTTAGTATTCCTCTCCACCATCAGGAGCTTCCTCTCCATTGAAGAGAGCTTCACTCCATCAAAAGGAGTCTACTTCTCGCATCTACCCACATTATTCATTGCTACGAACCCATTGAGAATATCACCATCCATCTGTTCCAATAACCTTAACACAATCCAAATCAACTTGGCTATAACACAACCCGATGTCATAAACTCCCCTTAAAATTCAGCAAAATACAGATCTAAACCAAATCAAACACAATGGAAACTTAACCTACCAAAATCTTGTAATATACCTAACTAATTTGCAAAGCCCCTAATTTTTCTACTAAATCCGTACCAAAAAAAAAAAAAACAAACAAACAAACTCCCCATTTAAGCATGATTCTCCAAATTCATCCATACTTTGGCCAATACAAATCAAGCTAAGGATCCCAGTTAATAAAGAGACATCTATGAATGAAGAAGATGCCTCATGTATAAAGAGAAGATAAGTGAGTGTTATCCATACCCTAAGTTCTTGTATAGCTCCATGTTGCGTTTTATGGTAATTACGGTGTTAAATTTGTCTATAGTAGTGTAGCGAATAGGTATCTAGTGCTGATATGGAAACAAGTAATGCGATTACATGAGATCCTGCTATAAACTATGGTTACTCTTACTATTTCATCATTTTTTATCGTTGTAGCATCCTTATTGTTCACGTCCATTTGGTTTCATTTTGTAGTTTGTAAGCTCTTTTTGTTCATAAATTCGTCGCATTTGATGGGTTGAAGTTGCTCATATAATGCTATCACTCTATGTATAGGATCTTACTATTATGCCGTGGTCAATCTCTATCGTTAAAGGAGTGTAGTTGAATCTACTTTAGGTTTTATTTTGTCATTATTAGCATCCTTGTAGTCCATTTCTATCATGGTTTATACTGTAGCTTTAAACTCCTTTGTTGATGAATTATGAGCAGCTATTGTGATGAAATTGCTCATATAGTTCAATTCTAAGTATTGGTTGCTAAAGTGAGCATCTAGTATAGCTCTTTAGTGTGGCTTGGGCTCAAAGTAGTCAAAACTCTATTGAGGGCAAAAGCTTCTCACTCAATTGCATCTCCTAACCTAGATTCACTTCAAATCTAGTTATTTGTTCTTACTTTTATAGGGAGACAATTTCCAATATGAGTCGAATCCTAACTTTTGCATGTAGCGCTGAAATGAATACCCCTAAAGTCATTGAACTAGAAACATAACAAGAGGGAAACCATCACAAAGTAGAATAATAATTTGGTGTATAAGGTGATATCAGAGAAAGTTGAAAATAAAGTAGCTATTGTATCGGTTTCTAAAGAGATCTTGGAAGAATTATGGAGCCTCTAAGGTTATTGCCTCAAAACTAAACATATTTGTATGTAGCTTTAGGGAGAAACAACAGGTATTTAAAATCATCAAGGATGGTCCATGGGCATTCATGGGAAAGTTACTAGCAGTCAACATGTGGGAAGCTCATCAGAGCATTAAGGATGTAAGATTAGATAGAAATCCATTCTAGGTGCAAATCCATGGATTGAAGTTAGAACAAATAACATAAAATAATGCCAACAAGATTACATGGAGTGTTGTAGAAGTATTTAGAAGTAGAGACAATCGATGTCAGAGGAGAAGTGATAAGGGGATTTTTAAGGGCAAGAGTGAATGTGGACATAAATCAGAGCTTCCAAATGGGTACTTGGGTAAGTAGGAACAAGTTAGACAAATATTATGTGCATTTCAAGTATGAGAAATTGTCAAACATCTGCTTCATATGTGGAAGGTTTGAGCACTCTACTACAGCCTATAGAGAGGAAATCTTACAATTGATGGATAGATGATGTGACATTAGATGTCCAAAGATCTAGCAAAAACCACATTAAGTCGTTGGTACATCTATTAGATAAGTTTTTTTTTGCTCACATGTCTTAGATATACACGATCTAGATGCACAGTATCTTAAGGGTTTGTGGAGAGAGCTAAAACAAGTTGGATCTAGTTTAGTTGCTCCGTGATTTTGTGTTGGGGACTTCAACAAAATCAAGTATGAATTTGAAAAGGAAGGTGGAATGCCCAAATGTAGTCGTTTGATGGAGGAATTCAATTCAATGATCATTAAGGTAAATTTAAATGATTTGGGCTTCCAAAGACCTTCTTTTACTTGGTTAAATAAAAGAGAGGAAGAAGATATAACGGTATTAGAAAGAATTGATAGAGCTTTTAGATCCCTAGAATGATTACATAAGTTCCCAAAAACCCAAGTACTACAAAGTGAAATGGTGGGGTCAGATCTTGTGACTTTAATTATGGATACAAATTTCATAGATAAGAAGGGAAGGAAAAGGTTTAAATTTGAAAACATGTGGACCACCTCTGAAGATTATGGCAAAACCATCCAAACAGTTTGGAATGAAGATCCACCAGGTACTCACCCATTCCCACTAGGCTTTAAGCTGAGAAAATGTAGACTAAGGTTGAGTGAATGGAGTCAAACTTCCCTTTCAAAATAACAAGATTGAAATCAATAGAATAATAATAAAAAAAGTATGTACAAATATTTCTTGTAAATTTTTACTACAATTTATTTTTCTAACTTATTCTGATAAATTTTGAAACTTATTGTTATTAAACTTTTTATTTTCTGTAAATTTATGCTTTATTTTTTTTTCTAAATCTAAAACTTTTCTCTCTCTTTTAAATTTCCCTAAAACTATTTTTACTTTTTATGGAATATTTCATACTACTTTTAAATTTTTAGGTTAAATCGGATAAATGTTTAAAAAAATTATTTCACATGTGAGTTTTTAACTTTTTTTTTCTTTTTTTTTTATTCATTGTTAAGTACAACATATTTGTTGACTTTTTACAACTTTTTTTCTTATTTTCAAGTATTAATTATTTTTTAAAATTTTTCAAGCATGTAAATTATTTAATCATTTTAAACTATCAATAAATTTCTTTAGGTTTGTGGTTAAATAATTATCTAGGTGAGTCCTCTCATTTATAAATGTTGTTCTATGTAATCAATATGTATTGCTATTTTTGGAAATTCCATTTTTGTTTCATCATAATTTCATGTATTAATCATTCTACATGTATTTTTATTTTAAAATTCTATCAGGAAAATTTAATCCAATGAAACTTTCACTACAAAGCACTTGTCACCATGGCCACATGGCTTCACAATTGCAGCAATTTTTCTTTCACTAGATTTTGTCTAGGTAAATTTATATACCGGTAGCGTAGGAATCTTGAAACTAGGTAGCAATAAAATCAACATGTACTACTTTTCTTTACTGGATAGATTCTGAATAAATATTGTAGGCTACATGATAAATTTTGGATACAATTTTTGGGAACCTACTCCCATAATGTAGAATATAGATATTGATATGACGTCTTTGTATTCTTTTATCCACCTTGTAACATATATTTTAAAGTATACATGGTATACCATGTAAATGTGTTTTTTAAACAAAGTTAGTATTCCTCTCCACCATCAGGAGCTTCCTCTCCATTGAAGAGAGCTTCACTCCATCAAAAGGAGTCTACTTCTCGCATCTACCCACATTATTCATTGCTACGAACCCATTGAGAATATCACCATCCATCTGTTCCAATAACCTTAACACAATCCAAATCAACTTGGCTATAACACAACCCGATGTCATAAACTCCCCTTAAAATTCAGCAAAATACAGATCTAAACCAAATCAAACACAATGGAAACTTAACCTACCAAAATCTTGTAATATACCTAACTAATTTGCAAAGCCCCTAATTTTTCTACTAAATCCGTACCAAAAAAAAAAAAAACAAACAAACAAACTCCCCATTTAAGCATGATTCTCCAAATTCATCCATACTTTGGCCAATACAAATCAAGCTAAGGATCCCAGTTAATAAAGAGACATCTATGAATGAAGAAGATGCCTCATGTATAAAGAGAAGATAAGTGAGTGTTATCCATACCCTAAGTTCTTGTATAGCTCCATGTTGCGTTTTATGGTAATTACGGTGTTAAATTTGTCTATAGTAGTGTAGCGAATAGGTATCTAGTGCTGATATGGAAACAAGTAATGCGATTACATGAGATCCTGCTATAAACTATGGTTACTCTTACTATTTCATCATTTTTTATCGTTGTAGCATCCTTATTGTTCACGTCCATTTGGTTTCATTTTGTAGTTGTAAGCTCTTTTTGTTCATAAATTCGTCGCATTTGATGGGTTGAAGTTGCTCATATAATGCTATCACTCTATGTATAGGATCTTACTATTATGCCGTGGTCAATCTCTATCGTTAAAGGAGTGTAGTTGAATCTACTTTAGGTTTTATTTTGTCATTATAGCATCCTTGTAGTCCATTTCTATCATGGTTTATACTGTAGCTTTAAACTCCTTTGTTGATGAATTATGAGCAGCTATTGTGATGAAATTGCTCATATAGTTCAATTCTAAGTATTGGTTGCTAAAGTGAGCATCTAGTATAGCTCTTTAGTGTGGCTTGGGCTCAAAGTAGTCAAAACTCTATTGAGGGCAAAAGCTTCTCACTCAATTGCATCTCCTAACCTAGATTCACTTCAAATCTAGTTATTTGTTCTTACTTTTATAGGGAGACAATTTCCAATATGAGTCGAATCCTAACTTTTGCATGTAGCGCTGAAATGAATACCCCTAAAGTCATTGAACTAGAAACATAACAAGAGAAGCCATCACAAAGTAGAATAATAATGGTGTATAAGGTGATATCAGAGAAAGTTGAAAATAAAGTAGCTATTGTATCGGTTCTAAAGAGATCTTGGAAGAATTATGGAGCCTCTAAGGTTATTGCCTCAAAACTAAACATATTTGTATGTAGCTTTAGGGAGAAACAACAGGTATTTAAAATCATCAAGGATGGTCCATGGGCATTCATGGGAAAGTTACTAGCAGTCAACATGTGGGAAGCTCATCAGAGCATTAAGGATGTAAGATTAGATAGAAATCCATTCTAGGTGCAAATCCATGGATTGAAGTTAGAACAAATAACATAAAATAATGCCAACAAGATTACATGGAGTGTTGTAGAAGTATTAGAAGTAGAGACAATCGATGTCAGAGGAGAAGTGATAAGGGGATTTTTAAGGGCAAGAGTGAATGTGGACATAAATCAGAGCTTCCAAATGGGTACTTGGGTAAGTAGGAACAAGTTAGACAAATATTATGTGCATTTCAAGTATGAGAAATTGTCAAACATCTGCTTCATATGTGGAAGGTTTGAGCACTCTACTACAGCCTATAGAGAGGAAAATCTTACAATTGATGGATAGATGATGTGACATTAGATGTCCAAAGATCTAGCAAAAACCACATTAAGTCGTTGGTACATCTATTAGATAGGTCTTTTTTTTGCTCACATGTCTTGGATATACGTTGATCTAGATGCACAGTATCATAAAGGGTTTGTGGAGAGAGCTAAAACAAATTGGACCTAGTTTAGTTGCTCTGTGATTTTGTGTTGGGGACTTCAACAAAATCATGTATGAATTTGAAAAGGAAGGTGGAATGCCCAAATGTAGTCGTTTGATGGAGGAATTCAATTCAATGATCATTAAGGTAAATTTAAATGATTTGGGCTTCCAAAGACCTTCTTTTACTTGGTTAAATAAAAGAGAGGAAGATATAACGGTATTAGAAAGAATTGATAGAGCTTTTAGATCCCTAGAATGATTACATAAGTTCCCAAAAACCCAAGTACTACAAAGTGAAATGGTGGGGTTAGATCATGTGACTTTAATTATGGATACAAATTTCATAGATAATAAAGGAAGGAAAAGGTTTAAATTTGAAAACATGTGGACCACCTCTGAAGATTATGGCAAAACTATCCAAATAGTCTAGAATGAAGATCCACCAAGTACTCCCCCATTCCCACTAGGCTTTAAGCTGAGAAAATGTAGAGTAAGGTTGAGTGAATGGAGTCGAACTGCCTTTCAAAATAACAAGATTGAAATCAATAAAATAAAAAAAAAAAGAGCTAAAGTAAATTCACAAGAAAGGCAGTCAAATGAATGGAGAGGAGGAAAGGCATTTGATTGAAAGACTAGAACCTCTTTGGAGGAGGGAAGAGTTATACTGGCAACAATGCTCAAGGGTAAGCTGGTTAAAAGAAGGTGATAGGAATACAAAATTCCTTCACAATTTCACCTAATGCATAAGAAGAGAAACAAAATCTTACAATTGAATAACAATGAAAATATTCAGATAGAGGATGAAGAGGCAATCATGTCAATGTTTGAAAATCACTATGTTCACCTATTCTAATTAGATGGTGAAAGAGACTGGGGAAACATCCTTGAAGCAATTCCAAACCTTATCTCTAGAGAGGCAAATGATACTTTATGTTGCCTAGTTACTGAAGATGAAATAAAAAATGTTGCTTTCTAACTCGGACCTCTTAAAGCACTAGAACTTGATGGCTTCCCAAGGTTTTTTATCAGTGCTACTAGCACATTGTGGGAAAAAGTGTAGTAGAGATTATCAAAACCTTCTTTAGTATAGGTAAGATTCCCTCACACTTGAATCTAACTGACATAGTCTTAATTCCCCAATGTGTATCCCCTCAGCCAGTAGGCCATTTTTGTCCCATTAGTTTGTATAACTTCGTGTTTAAAATCATTTTTAGAATTTTAGGTCAATCACATGAAACCCTTCCTTCAAAGTCTTATTTCTGAATCCCAAAGTGTGTTTATGTCAAGTTAAGACATTCACAATAACATCATAATTGCGCATGAGGCTTTCCATTTTCTTATAACTAAACATTCTAACACCAAAATGTATTGTGCCCTAAAATTGGATATGAATAAAGCCTATGATCGTATAAATGGGATTTGCTTGAAGCAACTCTTGCTAGGCTAAGATTTTGTGGCACTTGGATAAAATGGGTGATGGAGTGTGTAAAGTCAATATCATATAAGGTTTTAGTTAATGGGAAGACGGCAAGTCATGTGCAACCATATCGAAGACTTAGACAAAGGGACTATTACACCCTATCTCTACAACTGGGTAACAAAGGTGCTATCTAGAAATGTGGAACATGCAATCATATACAACAACTGAGTGGAATGAGTATTAGACAATCATGTCCCATATTATCTCATTGTTGTTTGCTGATGACTCTCTATTCTTTGTAGAGGCCAATGTTTCAAATGTTCAAGTATTGAAGAACATTCTCCAACAATGTGAAGCCTCTTGGACAAAAAATCAATCTTCAGAAGTCAAACCTATTCTTTAGCAAGAGTGTTACTAGAGAAAATATGGAGAACTATAGAGGTGGTTTAATCAATCAATTATTAGGGCTATCTATGAGATCCCCATACCATTTGTAAGGAGTACCGATTAACTCATATAGCCACATGAGAAGTTTGGTAAATTTAGTGTTAGATCTTCATATAATTTCATACACTACAAGTACCAACCAACAAACATGAGTGCATCATCATCTCACTAGATAGACAAAGCTACATAGACAAAGGTATGGCAATCTTACTGTCTCCTTAAAGTAAAGCATTTCATTTGGAGAGTGTTGAATAATGCTCTATCCACAGAATGTAATCTTGAAAGGAGATACGTTATAGACTCAAAGATATGTAACTTTTGTTCACATGATGAACAGTGGAACATCTATTGCTTTGTTGCCTATAGACTACCTTAGTGTGGTTTGCAATATTAGGTATTAAAGTCAATGTATAAAGAGTTAGCTCTCTAGATAAATGGCTGATATCATGTGTGGAAGGAATGGCTAGGAATAAACATGATAGTGATGTTATGTTTGCTAAGTTGTGCACAGCTATGTGGTGTCTATGGAAGGAAAGATACAAAGCTATGTTCAACAGGACAAAACCAGAAGTCTACTTAACAATAACAATTTGCAATAAGGCAATAAAAGAAATAAACCTGGCTTTAAGCCAAAAAAGGTCAAATGATGCAGCTACAGGAAATCACCCTTAAACGAAATGGCCTAATGAAGAGAATGAGAGAGACCCACAACATCAGCAAGTACAACATTCATCCAAAGCTAATGATAGCAGAAGTAATGAGACAAGAAGCTACATCTAAGCTCACAATAGTCACACCATCCAGGATATCCATATAGGACACAATTCATGCACGATGGAACAACTCAAAAGGTAATTTTATAAAATTAAACACAGATAGATCATATGATCCTTCTATAGGTGATGTAGCAATAGGCTTTGTGGCACACAATTCTAAAGGACAAGTGTATAGCAAAGAAGCAAGGATATGCTTTGCAAACTCACCAATTTCTACTGAGTCAATAGCTATACTAGCAGCAACACACTATGCTAGGATGAAGAGTTGATAGAAATCATTCTTGAAATGGATAGGAAAATTATTTTCAAGTTCTAACATCTAAAGCAGATCTTCCATGGCAGCTATACACATTTATGCAAGATATGGAATCCTTAATGCCTTGCTTTAAGTCAATGAAATTCAATTCAATTAAGAGAGAGGCCAATGAAGTGGCAAACTGGGTGGCAACAAAATACAATCTTATCTAAGAGATTGGTTATTCACATTTCCTTTATATTTAGAATCTATCTTAGTAAAAGACTCTTCTTATAGCTTGGAGATAGATTGTACTAAGATTTGTACTTTGTTCATGAATTTGCTAATATAATCACATTTGTTTGGAAAAAAAAAAAAGATAGATGGTATACCGTACCTATCCTATAAAAATTATTAAATAATAGTAGTTAATATGAAATAATATTACATTTCTGCCATATATGATCTAATTCTAGAAAATAATAAAATAAATAAATAAACCATAATCCAAACTCACTACTCATATAAGAAACCCTAATCCTAAAGCATTTTGTATTTCCGTCTCTCTGTTGTCTCAATTATATGTTTCTATATCCTACCTCTCTTGTCTCATTTCTTCCCCATCAATCCTACCTTTACCATTATATTTATTCTGCCCCTCTCATTATATTCCTTCACATAACTAAATTATTTGTTGATATAACAACTACGCACAGAAACTTCTCATAGGAACAAAACTTTATTCTTTATCTCTATGTTTTGATCCACTTCTCTTATAAGTTGAAACTTTAAGCTTGACAGCATGTCTTTAGTGTAAACTTCTTTGTATTTTACAAGTTTTAAAATAGTTATGATTGACATATGGTAGGTTTCATTTTCAAAATTCAAAAACATGTACCTATAAGGAAAGGTATGCATAGGATTTCATAATTTATCAATCTTGTACGTGCTCACCCTTACTTAGGATTACTTTTGACTTGGCTACATTTTTTAATAACAATTTGCAAAAAGTGCAACTTTTTTCCCTTTTTCCCATATGCCAACCATTTAATTATTTATTAATTTTTTCCATTTTATTATTTTATTATTTTTTATTAATTTTCATGGCAAATATGCATATACATATACATATACATATACGTGTGGATCTTTATTATGCTCATCCCTAATGTTTTCCTATTATGAAATAGCAAGCAAAAACCTTTTATATTTGTATTATTATTTTACATTTATTTTTTAATTTCATGAATGCGAATATCCTAAGCAGTAAAAATAGAGTGTTGACACGATTGTAATAATATATTATTTATCAATTTATATGTTAGTAGCATTTTTGCTAAATATATGTACATATTTCATGTAGTACGAATATGCTACAACCAAATATATTATCGAAATTGAATAAATGATTCCATAAACCTTTCCAAACACTAAATTATATTGTTCATTCTATTCTTGATTTCATTTTATTCTATTTTTTTCCACTTTATTATAGATGTAACACCTTGCAACAATTAAATTTATCAAATAAATGATCAAAACTCTCATTTAATAAACTTTATTTATAGTTGTTAACTATACTATTTAATGAGAAATTGATGACTAATATCAAAATTACAATTTTCAAAGCTCAAATATCAACTACATTCAAACTATAGAGTATCTTGCTCTTCTAATTGTCCTGATCTTGAATAGCTACCGCACGTCCCTATCCCATAGTCCATGAAATAATAAGGTCTCTATATGTAATGTCATCAACACCTAAAATAAAATGTTGCAATATGGGTAAGCTATGAAGCAAGTATAGGGATACTATATACAAGCACACACTATGCCACACCACACACAAACCTGAACAAATAAATCAATACATCATCCACAACACTCAACAAATAGTCATAACAACCTAAATGTATAAAACTATAACGATGTCAAGTTTCCATTTATACAATTTCCTTTATCAACTTTTGTCTAAAAACTAATCTCCATCTCACATTTTTTTTCCATTTTCATAACTAATCAACAAAACCCAAGAACATGAATCAAAAAATTCCTAGAGCACAAATTCAAAGATCTTAAGAACACAAACCATTAGATCCTAGGATCCAATAGCTAACCAATGCCTAATACTTGAACATTTATCTCAAAGTTCACATTCCAATGCCATCACACAACATAGAGCATCATTTCATTACAAGCATAAAACCATAATAATTATTTACATCTACTCTCTAAACCTATACACATAAACAACACTAAGCAATAACCAAGTACCCAGTTTTTACTTAATTCATTAACAACAATCTAATTGATTCTTAATCCATAATGTAACATTAATCAATATCAATGGTAAGTTACAAATGCTAGGTTTGCTTTTAGTTTCTTCCACTTGATTTATTTAAAAATCCCACTTTTAAGTGAATTAAGGCATAATTAGGATTTCCTTAGTCAACTGGCTTGGCGACTTGATGTCCCTTGAGTCTTCCTAAAGGTTAATCAACCAAGCTTAGTCTTAGGTCACCCCTACTAGTCTTAGATCAAGTTTTCTCTTTTTCTTTTCCAAAACTCATATCCTTTTCCAGTTATACTATTCCAAATACTTTATTCCATAACATTTCTATTTTTTTATAACTATTGTCTAATCAATGGTCTAAGTTAACTAGATTAATCAATTCCTGATTGATTCCACTCCACAATTGTGATTTATGCATATTAGATTTAAGGTTTCTAGATTTTCCAAAAAAAGTTTATTATTGTGCTTACCTTTGCACTAAATGGGAGAGGCTCCTTTGAATTTCATCACATAACTCACTTTTTGAATCATTAATATTGGGATTTTTCCTTTAATCCAAATTATTATAGTTAGAATTTTCTTGGCTAATACTCACAAATAATTTAGGGTTCTAGGAATTCTCATTATTTTGATGAACTTGTTCCTTTTTCTCTATATTTGCCAAGATCTTTCTTCCTTGCAGTATTAGGTAAAGAATAGGGAAACTAACATAGAAATGATCAATGTTTAGAGTCATATTCAAATAAAGGATCAACTTTCAAGTAGTTAAATTAAAATATAAACATTATGTTAAGTGGCTCAAATAGGAAATTGAATTTTTAACTAGTTAAAATAGTTTACCAATGTTAGGATAAATAATTCAAATAAAATATTAAAACTAAGAAAGTTGTCTAATTTTAAACCCTTTTATTTGAACCACGTATCATAACTTTGATTTCTATTTTAACTACGTAAAAATTAATCCCTTATTCGAACCACTTATCATAACATTAATATTTTATTTTAACTACTTTAAAGTTTGATCCTTTATTTAAACTTGAACTCAAACCTTAGTCTCTTCATGTGTAATTTTCCTAAAAACAATATTTGTATTAGACTTATGAATTTCCTTAATCGATAAGTATAATTTGACAAATCGGGATAGATAAGGATTGAAGATTACCATAGATGATGTATTGATTATTTGTATTATGTTGTGCACATTTTAGATTTTTTCTTTCAATGAGATGGAGAGGGAGAGAAAAAAAGAGAGAGAAGAAGAGGTGAGGGTTTGCTCCTCTTTTGTTTTATAAAGAGTAAAATGAGGGTTGACCTCTTATATATATAATATGTTAAAGGGTGTATTTACTTCTTTGTCTTTGTTTTTAATTTATATTTCTTGGACATTTCATCTGACTATTCTTACATACCAAACATTGAAAAAGGTAATTAAGTATACAAATGTGAAAGTTAAATGGATAAAGTGCAATTTGCACTTTTTATTACTACTCTTCATTATTTGTATGCGTAGATGCTAGGATTTAGTTATAGTGGTCACATGTGTGTGAAATATAAGTCTCATGCTACACTTAACTTTAAAGGAATAACATCAAATAACACAAAGGGATGACTAAGAGTGAAAGGTAAGAAGGAAGAGCAAGCAATATTAGGGAGTTTGAATATACATGTGATAGGTAGAAGAGTTATATAGAATCAAACTTACTATTCTTGATAAAAGACAATGCATTCTTTGTTTTGAGTTTGGTTTGGTCCTTCGTGATAGTAATCTAATAGCAAGATAGCGTTTCTCTCAATTTCTAAGTTCTCAATGAGAAGGAGCTCTTAATTATTATAAATTTAACTATTGATGATGTTTATCAAACTAAGATGAGTCCTCCTCTTGATTGATCCTTCCTTGCACTCTTCTTGAGCCTTAGCCCATAGAGACCCTCTCCAAATACATGAGTTTTCCTCAGAAAAGTTAATAATAGGCTAGACTGATCCAACAATTCCTACTCCAAGCTCATCATATTAAATTTCCCTAAATTATCCTAAGTCGATTGATTTGACTACTTGAGCCTTGTCACGTAGCCTAAAATGTCATACCCAAGTCGCTATAGGGTTTAAAGCCTAAAATAAATATATTCTCTCTATAGTGTGTGTAACAAATGTAGTGAAGGCAAAGGTTAAAAAAAAAAATTGTGAAACATTTCTACATACTCTTTGTTCTCAATAAAAATTTCAACATAAGAAGCTCAGATGAGAATTTACACCATTCATTTAGGATCTATTAGTGCAAAGGATATGGGCAAGTTGCAACTACATCTCCAAAATTGTTAATGGTTTAGATAAACTTTACAGAGTACTTTAAGCTTCCTATAACTTTTGAAAATATGCATATACATTTCAAAATTGTTGCCATTGATGGTTTTTAAATGACATTTTTTTTTATTTAAGTGTGATATGAGAGTATGTATACATGTTCCAACGTTATGGGTGTTAAATTATTCCTATATAAGATTTACTATATATACCTATATTATTAAGTCAAAATACCAAGTTTTAGATTCTACATCTTTCAATTGCTATTTTAACCCTAAAAACCATTTAAAAAGCATTCAATCCATGTATTGTAATAATCCAACATGAAAATATTTAAGGATAAAACAAGAAACTTCCATAATCTCTCATTTTCTATCTTATATGTTGGTAAGTTAGTCGTTACCTAAATAAAGCAACTCCTTTTTTCTCTCTCACAAATGTGATTGGGAAGTGATTACCAAAATAAAAGTTACACTATTTTTAAAAGGGTAAATTATATTGAACTCCCTTGAAAACTCTTAAAATTATACGAACTCCACTTTTTTCAAAAGTTAGCACTTGTACCCCTTTAAAAGTTGACATGGTAATAACATGTACATTTGGCTAACTTGATGCTAACGTATACATAAGTTAATATATTTAATCAATTAATGTTTTCAAAAAATATGGAAAATAAAAATAAAAAGAAAAATTAGAAAAAGAAATCGGATTAAACAAAAAAGAAGTTTGTGGCTTTATTGGTCACTAGTGAGATCGCATGACCGCTTCTAGTGTTGTCATCAACCAACCCTTTCCCATAGGTGACTAGCAAAGCTAAAAACTTCTTGTTCTTTTTAATCTGAACTTTTTTATCTTAATTCTAATTTCTCTTTACTTTTATATTCCTAATTTTTTAAATATTATTTAAAAACATAAATTAATTAAGTATATTAAACTATGTACACATCAATGCCTAGTCAACCAAATTAACCCATCACTTGCCATGTCAACTTTTCAAGGGATGTAAGTGCCAACTTTTGAAAAAAGTGAGAGTCCATAAAATTTTAAAAATTTTCAAAAAAGATCCGTGTAATCTACTTTTTTGAAAAACAATTCATGGGGCTTTTGATTTCATCATTATATAAAGTGTGTGTATATTCATTTCCATTATTATTATGTTATTTTCTAGATCTACTATGATACAAAATTGTAAATCACCTCACTTTTTGCTCCTCCCCCTAATACTAGAAAAGTAGTGTATTTTTAGTTACTTTTAACTTTCTTTTAGATGAGAATGATGATAGCATTGATGTACATTTTACGGTATTCGTCATCATACTCTTTCTTTATATTGTTTAAAAAAAAATAAAAGCCCAACTTATTTGATCCAACAACTAGTTGATATCTATCTGAATTAGTAAAACAGGCATGGCATGAAGTGTCATACGTACATGCTATAGCTAGCAAAATTAGGTAAAATGACTTTCATCTCTAAATTAGTTGGACGATATTAAGCACTAGCCATTTTCTCAATCTTCATAAAGCTAGTAAAAGAAAATGGGAACAACGGTCGAATAAGAAGGAAATTGATAATTGATAATTGATTAGTCACCAATAAAGAGTGACTTGACAGGCAATTAAGTTCCTATCACAATTTACTAAAGGATACATCTGCATTTATCCTATTCAAATCAAGTGACTTCCTCTACGAATTGTGCGCAGAGGCGCAGAATCCTCTATACTGTGCAATTGTGCTTATCATTGTAATTGAATAGCTTAAAAACGTAGAATCTTATGAAAAGTATTGAAACATGTTTTACGTATATAGTTTTGAAAGCATTTACAATTTAAATTTTTTTTTAAGTAAAACCATTCGGCATATGCTATAAAAAATAATTACTTTCAGAATCTTTTCATTTATATGTCTATTGGAGACATATCCTTTAAAGCTGCAACGGTTGTATGACTCCATACGATAGTATATCAACACTACTTTTTGACATCCTTATATTTAAAAATATGGGTAACTTTTTTGTCATTTTTGTAAGTATAAATATATTTTTTTCAATAGATATCTATCTATACATTAGCGATGGATACGGTTTAGTTCAATACGATTTATCTCTTAAATCAAATCGAATCAAATCATATATTACGGTTTTTTTTAATCAAACCTAGTTATACGTTTGGTTTTTAATTTTAGTAACCTAAGAAAAAAAATTTGATCTAATTTAATATACAATTCAAACCATTATTGCACATGTTATTAATTTTTTTACTATATATAAGTTAATAAATTATAGAAAATTACACTGAACATAAAAAAATATATATAATCCATTATCGTTTATTTGATATCATTTATTATTTTCAATACTCATTTGATATATTTGATAAGGTTTTATTTTTCCTCTATAAGTAATTCGAGTTTCTATATTAGTTAATAAATAAAAATATGAAATAAAAAAAAAGTAGTGAGTCACTCAATTAAAATCAAATAAGGAAAAGAATTAAATAAACAATATAGAATTATCTTTTTTTGTTATACATTCTCTAAACTTTTATCACTATTTTTTTCTTTTAATTTCATATGGTTTAGTTTAATTCGAAATGGTTCAATTTGATTTATAATTCTTTTTAAATATAAAAAAAAAAGCCATTCAAACCTAATCTACGATTCAATGTAGTTCAACTTCTTTTGGTTTATGATTCGAATGTTTTTTTTTTTTTTCAGCCCTAGCACATATTACGGAACTTTACCAATTGCAAATAACGAAAGCAGTAATCTTTTAAACAGTCTGATGAAGCAACACGGGGCAAGTCCCAATCCACAACGCCTGTCTTTGAAAGACAAAATCTAAAATGAGCATGATACATGATAGTAAATTAGATTGGTCGTTTGCAATATGTAATCAAGCTCTTTGTAGTGTTTCGCAATCACCAAAATATAATAAGAAATAGCAAGCACCTAAATATGACGTGTAGCCGAATTTGCAACCATCCCTTGCAAATGCATGAGGCGATTATCATAATTAAGAATTAACTCGACATAGATGGATTGATATAATCCAATGCCAACAAACAATTGCTTTATCTTTTTTTTAAATATTCAATCGAAGTCCTTTTGTATTTAAATGAGTCATTTAAATATTTTATATCTATGCTGGCCAATATATATATACTATTTATACTGATATTAAATCAAACCCTTCAAATTTTAAGTGAGTGATTTAAAACACTCAGATTCCAGTTCCTCAATATGGCATTTCAGGTGATGAAGTCCCCAATTTTAGGGAACTAAAATGTAATGTGGAGACTTGGTATTTTATTTCAATGACCTCCGGAATGTGTCTTTTTATGAATTTTATATCCTATTTCGTTTTACTAATGTTTCATGGGATTTTGTTCTTGTGTTTTACATGTTATACATGTTACGATGTGTGGCACTAGGGCAAGTTCCTTTCTGGGTATGATGCTAACCAACATTGTTAGAGGTGGTTCTCTCGATTAAGCCGATGTGCAGGGGATTGGAACCTTAATTAAATATCAGAGCTCAGTTGATCACTAGCGATCGAAGACACTTGGCTAACCTAATCAAACTGTTTATTTGAGTGCTTATAAGATATGCAAGGTTGGGAGAACTTGCGTAGAGATGTCACTGACCAAATCTGGCTTCTGCTTCATGCTTCGAAGATATGGAAGATTGGATCAAAAGAAGCATCAAGAAGGATCGAAAGGCAAGTGAGTTTCATTTTCAGGTTTGAACTTTTCTTCTTAAAGAGATTATAGAGTTTGTAGAGTTACAAAACCCAACAGTGTGAAAAGTGAAACGAGCAGGAGGGACTGTAGAGTTCCTTAAAGTGATTACAAACAAAGAAACAAGAAGAGAAAAGCTCAAAACGGAAAGGGTAAAAAAAAAAATAGATTACAAGTTTTTTATGATGCTTGGCGAATCACGTAGAGAAAGAGAAGTGACAACTTCGTGAGTGAGTGGGGAGTGTGGACTAGAGGTGGAGACACAAAAATGAAGAAGAGGAATTGAGGAAGAGCAAAAGGCGTAGAGATGAGAAATAGAGGAATGGATATAGACTTAGTTTTAGGGTTTCTTTTGTATAGATGGGTTGGGGTTGGCCACAACATATTAGCTATAGAATTTTTTTAAGTATATGGGATTAATGTAGTTTAGATTAACAAGTGGATTCAAATTAGACACTTGTACCGAACTATAAACCATTTGAGAGGAGCTAATTCAAATCATAGGGGAAAAAAACCCATTATTTTTGTTTAATTTGATTCAATTTGCAATTTGATTCGATTTGGATGGCATTTTTTTCCAAACTAAATTGTAGCAAAGGAAATATACACCATGAAAGTGTTATAAGCATATTCAACAACAATTTGTACGTGATTACTCATTAGAGGACATGCGTATTTCAAAAATCTTTATCAATCTAATGATTGGGATAAGCTTTCATATTCAAACTTGAACTAGGGGTTTAGTTCTTTGCAAGTGGAGGAGACTAGAGCAAAGTACATTGTAGGATGTGCATATAGAGAGTCGGGATTGAAAAAAAGCCAAAGGATGAATTGGAGTCATATTGTTACTATAGGGGAGTTTAAGTCGAATGCTTCAAGCCCTCTTTCAAACGCAATGAATCAACAAAGAGGAGAAACCCCTTCCGAATAATAATAGCATTGCATATATAAATGTAGAAAGAGTATACAGTATACTAGTACAAAACCAATAGCTTAAATTAAATTATAGTAATTATATAATATTTAATACAATTTATACACAAATTATTCATTTGTTAATTGTGCTATGATTTTCATAGTTGTCAAACTCATGATTTCTACTTACAATTAAAACATATAAAATAGATAAAATCATATATAATCACATGATTGGTAGAATCAAAAGTTTGTAAACCTATATGCCTAAATTCATAATTCTATTAAATGTTTATATCTAAACAATTTTACATTCATTTCAAATAAAAATAATAATAAAATTATAAACTCATATACAATTAATTTGTGATTTTAACAACTATAAAACTTCTAATTAAATTTATTCTTTTTATAAATATATATTCTTTAAATGAAAATCAACGGATGATAGAGGGCTTTAACTAATTGGCTAATAATTACAGTGGACATTTCTATGGATCACTTATAAGAGAGAGAGAGAGAAGGTTATGTGATTTGATTTGATGGATTATTGCTTCATTGGTATCCGTCTTTACCTCCAATTTAGCAAAAGAAGAAAAGGAGATCTCATTGTGAATGCTTATAGCAAATTAATCAAATTTAACAGCTCCAAAGTCCAAAGTAAGCCCATTTAGCTTGTTATATCTATGTGGCTGCTTGGTTCAGTATCACTTCCCTCTATCAAATCCGTAAAGCCTAGAGGCCTAAAGTACCAAAAAGGCCCATTTGTACTACTAAATGGGCTAGATATTCACAGCTCTATTTGGACTGTCCAAGAGCTGTTTGGTGTACATTTACCGAAGCACTTCACTTCAAAATATATATATATACCGTTAATTAGTTTACTTAGAGTCAAAGTATATCAATATGAAAAACTATTATCCACCAATATCACAGTGATAAGTATAAAAAAAAATCCTTATTTAAAATGGTGAATTTGTGTTTAATAGATGTATTTTATTAGTAACTTATTAAAGAAAAGAATATTTATTTAAATGAATATTGATTTCAAACCTTTTATAGCTTTTTGGAAATAAAGGAAGAAGTTTTGAAGAAATCAGAAGAAATCGGTGACCATCAAAATCAGGTGCGTTGCAGTACAACCACCCTCTACACGAAAGCCACCAACAATGCAAAATGCATTTCCCTACCGTTATATACCACAACTTTTAAATCTCCACTATTTACCAGCCATCTATTGGTGTTAGGCATGTTGGAGTAGGAATTTTCATTTTATGGCGTTTTTTTATATTGCAAATTCTTTAAAAATGTTCCTAATATACATGTTATAGAAACCTGTTAAGCCATATTTGCAAACAAGATTTTTTTTTTTCTTGCTTTATAGGCCATTTATCTATAAAAAAAATTTCTCTTGAACAATGAACTGCGTCTTTGTTGATTTACAAGCTTGTAAAGGAACCATGGTAAGAGATGCATTTACAATGTAATGTAGCGTAAGTACGAGAAATTAATAGAAACTTTATCACAAAACCGTTGATTATGTGAATACTTGGTATGTGACCTTCAAATATTAATTAATTTTATGAATTCTTTAATATTTGGCAACCAAATTCGATAATTTTATGAATTCCGAAATTTGAGAAAAAATAGAGTAAAGAAAGGTCAAAGTTTCAATAATACTCAATGATAATGCATGCTCAATACCTTAGGGCATATAAATAACAGCTGACACAAAGCTATAAAATATAAAATATAAAAAAATTTCCAAAAATAAAAATATCTAAAATTTACTAAAAATAAAAATGCTTAAAACTTAAGAATTCATAAAAAAAACTAAAAAATAAATATAACGCTATAAACAACGGTCAAAATAGAAGTATACAAAAAGTAATAGCTAATATAAAAATTTATCAAAAATAGCAAATTCGATTTTTAAAAGACTAAACAAGAAATTTGTCTTGAAAATGGCATAAATACTAAAGGTACTAACTTCTTTAAGTTAGCTTATTTCCTTCGATATAAGGTCTAGAAATCAAAAAATTGCAACCGACCCACTTTTGTTCCATTTCATCATGTATTTATTTGTTATTACCTCCACCTCATCACAAAAGACAAAAGGAAAAGAGTGGAAAAAGCACTCTTTTGTAAGTCTTCTCTATGCCATTGAAATTCATTCCTCTGCATACTCTCATGCTTCTTAATATCCTTCAAGTAGTGTTCTGTGCATGATTCTGTCATGGCCTTCTTAATCCTCATCCTGTACACAAATAGATTATATTAATATTAACTCTTTGATAGCTAAAATATGATATTATCATAAACCCCACATATATAACAAATGAAATCCAACAAAAAAAAAAAAAAACCTCAAATATCCTCAAGAACAACAATAATGAACAGACATAAAACCAAATTTATTTATTATTTTTTAGGTAAAAAGAAAAAAAAAAAGAAAAGAAAGAAAAAAAAAAAGAAACTCTAACTTTGTTTGCTGCTTTCTTTTGGTTTGTTTTGATTTTGGTCTAATTGGAATTAGGTACATCCACATTGGGTTCTTTAATTGCATATGGTCCTTGGTTTACGATTTCCTCGAAGCATGAGAAGGTAAGGCTTTCTTCTTTAGTAATTTGATGTCGTTTTTCCTGCGCTACAAGTGAAAAGGTATATTCAATTTGAGGAATTTTAAAATTGCTTTTGTTTTGTTTTTGTCGTTCTTCCGATTTTTATCCCACTCTTGTGGTGCTATTAATGGTGTTGAGGAAATGTTTCAGTGATTTAGAATGTGGAAATATAAATGTACTGTAGATGTAGGTATTATCATGTAATCATGGTGTGTTTTTAATAGATGGGTCTTGTTTATAATTATAGGATTCTTCTTGCAGTTTAATTATTAAATAGATCATCTATTAAGTATTAAATGCAGCTTCCTTTTTCTTCTTCTTCTTTTTTTTTTTCTAATATTTTTTTAGTTTATTCTATATTTGTCATGTAAAAAGCTTAGAAGATGAAAGATATTCTACAAAGGCGCAACAAGGTTTTTGGTTTTTACAGATTTTTTTTTTCTCCTCTGAATTCTTAATATTACATAAATTTAAATTTGACATCTAATTAGGTATTATATGGTGAATCAGGATGGAGAGCAGAGGACATTTTGGCCATACTTAGAATCAGCTACAAGGCCCTTCACAGAGATTTAGTTTCTTAGTTATCGTGTGTCCTTCTAACTTCTTGTTGTCATTATGTTACTGTATTCAAACACTGATATTTCTTGTTGGACTATATATGCACGCTAGTTCACTTGTGTAATATTTTGTTTTATTTTTTTTTTTATTATTATTGCTAATTTCTATATTGAATTCAATATTAAATATATCCGACATTATCAATCTCCATTAATTGTTGGATAATATTGATATAAATTATTAAAATATCATTCATATTAATTTAATTAATAAAGAATTAATTAATTAATTTTTATTAATTACAAATTAAAAATAAATAAATAAAATAAGCTAATAGTTTTTTGAAAAATATAAGTCACCATCAGGACCTCATGGCAAAAGCTTTACTAGCAACTTTCTCTAGCCATTTAAAATTGCTAGTAAGGCCATCGCCAACAAATTAAGCCTATTTTGGTAATTCTATGTATTTTTATTTTTTTTGCCAAAGTAGACTCTTATTTTTGTAGTATATAAGTTAATCGAATTATTGATGAGTTTTAATTATGAGAAGTTAGTAAACTAACTGTATTTTTTTTTAATTTTGACTTAATTCAAATGTGGAAATGTAACACTCAATTATAGGGATAAATGAATTACCCTATTAAAACTATGTCTTACTCTATCCCACTTAATTGGATGGATTTCAGTTGGATATCAAATGTGACGAGGTAAGTTTCAAATACCATTTTATACATACTACTCCCATAGGTGGAATACAGTATAACTTTCCCATACAAGATACCTACCCCTCAAATATATACTCTAAAATATTTAGAGCACAAGTTTCAATTTTTATTTCTACCCATTTATAAAAATTATTAGTTAATAATATTAAATATAGCATAATATCGTACTTTACCTAAACATATAGCTGCAAGCATCTATTGAAATGGGGAGAAAAAACATATAATCCAAGCCTATCTATCCATTAGAAATTCTGACATTATTCCTAAGTTACTAATTCCTATTCTTCTTCCACATTATATTTGAGAATTACTAACCTACTTTTTCAAAAAATTAAAAAAAAAAAAAAAGAAAACAAAACAAAAGAACAACGGCTGGTAAATATGTAGTTGGTGTAGGAGAAATCAATAGATTAATTTCCTTTCTTAAATATTTATATAGTGTTAGTTAAGATGTTATGTTTGTTTTTTTTTTTTTTTTTGGTCAACTTAGTACTTCTTTCTTGATCTTGTTTGCTTTCTATTAACAATTTGAAATTTTAAAAGTTGGCTGAGTAGTGGATCTTACTTGATTTTTCAATAATAATATCAAAACAAAAATTGCAGGCCGAATGCACCTGCCATGTTATGTCTTCATTTGGATAAGTAATTAAATTGCGTTGACTTTTGGCTAGCCAAACAACCATTTGGTATTTAGAAGTCAAGTATCACATATAAATACACCAATGAAAATTGAATATTCCACAACATTGATAGCTCTCAGATTTCTGATTGTCCTCAATGTTCAAGCCTAAGCTTAAGTTGGTTTTTTTTTTTTTCTTTTTTTTTACAAGTTTGTGTGTTTTTTGAATTGTTGAAATTCTCGTAATCCACACAAGTTCCTATGCTCCATTATCCCAAGGAAAATGAAAGAAAACCATATGGACTTTGTTTTTGATACGCATCATTAGGTAGAACCTAATCTCCATCGGTTGCTTTTGTATTTATAAATTTATTATAACAGATTTTGTGGTGTTATTACTTTATTATGGATTGTAAGTTCAATAAATGGATAATATACTAATTATAAAATAATGAAAATGTTAGCAGTTTATTAGAAAATTCATCTAAAAAATTTAGTATTATAAAAAAATATAATAAAAAAATTTATAAATTTCATAAGATATAAGTTTCAAAGTAGAATCCAAATATGACAAGATAGATTTTGCTTCCAAAACTTGGAAATTGTTATCTTAATTATGGTATGAATAAATATTATACTATATCTATTCTATACTTGCTTATTTCAATTCAAATAGTAGGTTTCGCTTCCGAAATTTGGAAATTATTATCTTAATTAAGATACGAATAAATATTATACTATACCTACTTTGTACTTGCTCATCTTAGCATGCAAATATAATTAAATAAGAGTATGGGAGGGGTTCTCCTTCGAATATTGAGGACAGCATTCGATGTTCTGCTAGACTTTAACAAAGTAGCGAGTCTCTAAAAGCGCCCCGCATTGTCTTGGTTAAAGAACCATCAAATTTTTAGAAAAGATAATTTGAACAAAAACCTATGAGTTATAGTATAGGACCTGCCACCTTGAATGGATCAAGCGCCCCGCATAATGGATCGGAGATGGAGGAGGTGATGGCTTATGTAACTCACATGAGGCAGTGTTCTGGTGTAAGAATCGATCCTCAAAAAAAAAAAAAAAATGTAGGTCACCCCAGCAAAATGGTTACTAGGCATAGAGCAATTTTTCTTTTCTTTTCTTTTTTTGTATTTTTAAATTTTAGTGTATATTGATTCCAAATAATGTGAAATGTGTCAAAAGGAATATCTTCAATAGCAAATAGACATAAGAATTCAATTACTAGCTTTTCTAAAAAGTTTAGGATTGGATATTGCGCTTAAAGTTTAGGATTTTTACTATAAATCTTAAATAGATTAAGGAATTCTAGTGTACTTTCCCTATATTTTAAATTAAATAATGACATTTCACTTTTTAGTTGGTTAATTAAGATGATTATGTAAACAAATTTAGGAGATAAGATAAAAGTATAATAAGTATCTCCGCTTTTAGATTTGAATAATTTAATATTTAATGTTTTATTATTTAAAATTTTAATATCTATATTTTTAAATTATTTAGAACGTAATATTAGGAAACTAATAGAGTTTGGGCATGTAGTAATGCTACCAACATCCTAAAACATGGATAGTTATGGCAAAGCAGTTCGAGCATGATGTAGGAAATCCAAGCAAAAGTGGACATTATCCTGAATTATTACTTGCATGTAACTTTGCAGCTTAATCCTAAAATTTAGGAATTACAAAATATTGAGTTAAATTTGCACCTTTTACAAGCCAATTTAGTAATTAATAATCTTAACTTTAAAAAGTAACTATATTTAATACCTTTTCATATCATCTCTAACATTATGTCTAGGAAGAAGAAAAAGGGTTGGTAATTTGTATTGAAAGTGCAAATTGGATCTGCACTTTCAGCGTTTAAATGGAAAAAACAAATACTCACTATTTTTTGTGGCAATTCACATAGTTTAAAGGAAAAGTAAAAAAATAAAAATGTCATAATCACTTGTTATCATTTTCACTTCACAATTACCATATATGGTATAATTGAGGGTTACATATTTAAATATTGTTATTTCTAAAAAAATTACGTAAATATTATACTCATAAAAATTATTACTAAAATAAGTTACAAAATCATTGATCACTTATGCGACTTTAGGGATATTGAAAAATTATATGCTGAATGCGCACACTGGGTCCACGCCTTCAATACAATATATATATATATATATATATATTCCTACAACCTTATGGAATCTTATTTTGCAAATCTATAAAGCTTATAACACTACAAACCTATAAAATTATTATAAAAGTATATTTACAAACCTATAAAAGTGATACAGTAAATTTACATAGGAAAAAATTTGCATCAATAGTTTCTAATATAAATACGAATCCTTAGTTTATATGTTCACATTTCCATCTTTCAATTTCTTTTGTAAATTTCACTTTCTATCGTTATTTGAAAATTTTTGTTTTCATAATTTATGTTTTACACAGGTTTTACTCTGTTGAAATATATGTGCGGAAATATCTTCATCAAGATCTCGGTATATTTTCTTTAAAAAAAATTATTTTTGTTGTTATTATACTACTTTGGATAAATGCAAAAAAAAAAATGTAAATATATATACTGTATAAATTTTATTGAAATAGTACTTATTGTTAATTCATTATTAATTAGTAATTAATTAAATGTTAATATATGACTAATTAACATTAGTAAGTGAATTATATATGTATGATATTATAATGTATTTTTATAAACGTAGTTGTTAAATTAATTGCTATAAAATTAATTAGTGAAAAATTTTATATTCATTACAAATGAAAAATATTTGTATAGTTTTGTAGAATTAATCATAAAAGTAAGTAGTTGTTAATTATCTGTTAATTAAGGGTGATTAGTCATCAATATGTTGTTAATTAATTGTTATAAAATTAATTAGTGAAAAATTTTGTATTTGTTGCAAAGTAAAAATATTTATATGGTTTTGTAGAATGAGTTATAAAATCATTTAGTTATTAATTATTTGTTAATCAATATATTGTTAATTAATTGTTATAAAATTAATTAGTGAAAAATTTTGTATTGAATGCAAATGTAAAATATTTGCAACCAGGCATATGTGCCCAACTTCTTGAATTGGGTGTTTTTATGTGCCGAGTTGAAGTTGCTCCCAATGTGTTAGAGATAAAACTGCCATACCGCAAATGGAGGTCGCCATCCATTCGCTTCTTCTTGGACTGTTGATCCGATGCCTGCATGTCTATCCAATATGAGGCAAATGGTTTTACGACCTTTACGATCGCTAACAATATATTCCTTCAATTTTCTCAAAAATCAGTCCCATGTCTTAGTTATTTCCTAATCAACCGAAGTGAATGCTAACAAAAATATATGATTGTTGCCATCAATGCCATAAGCAACTAGTAACTTATAGGTGTACTTCCTATACAGAAAAGTGGTATCATTGGTAATAACATGTCTAAGGAATCTCCACACTACGATGGACGGTCCAAAGGGCCAGAATACCACTTCAAAGTAGACACACTAGAGGTATTTGATCTACTCCACCCTAATCTATTTGTATTCCGAGATTTGTATTTTCTATTGCATTGAGAAGTTTTGAAAGTTCATCGTAAGAATTCTTTCAATTCTTATACATGAGCTCGACAGCCCATTTCTTTCCCTCCCAAACCTATCTCCTACTAATCCTATAGCCAAATTCCTATTCGACAATAGAAGTCAGCTCGGCGAGTTATAGATGATCCTAACTAATCAGCGAGTTATTGCATATGTGTGGACCCTTGAATCTCATCACCATGAACATGCTATCCAACTTCTTCTTTTGGGCTCGAAGCCTCCATTTACAACCATCATCCCTTCTCGAACAATAAATAGACCACAGTAGTGGACTGGACTCTACAATAGTAAAGTTGCAATGGTTCTTCTCATGATAAGACTTCATTGCTTGAATGATATCTGCTTTTGTCTTAAATCTCATGCCCTTATAGAAATCATCATTATTGCTCGAACCATTACAAATATTGGTTTGCTCCTACTCGAAATAAATGTAACCACTATTACCTCTAAAATTGTAATACGGAACAAGATCCCTAATTGCCATGGTTAGTAGTTAAACCTACTTTGCTCGATATATTGGTTGTCTCGAGTTTGTATGTACAGTTGGAGACTCTTCTTTCAGTACTTCATCTCTCTTGTTCTCACTCTCCTCATTTTCCTCATCATAACTCTCTTCGTTATCACTACTCTCCTACTCAACACCTATTCCATCATCAATGTCAATTGCAACCTCCACTCTTACATGAACCATGTATGAATCTCGTGTGTTTAGTCATTGTAATACTAGAGTAACTGTTCTATCTATTTCATCCTCATCATTCACTTCCATTGGGGTTGGAATTGAGGGTTGAAATGTCGACGGCTCTAGCTGCATTTCTACAATGTCATGTAATGAATGTAGCTGATTGCTTGTATCCAATGTCTACCTTACCGAGCCCCTCCCCCCCCTAGAAATTCTGATAAATAATTGTTGTATGCCACAATCCACATATGTTCAACCGTTTCAATAAAATTTTCAATACCTTTATTGTCTTTGATTGTCATCAACGCATAACATGTATTACCCCCATAGTTCATAGGATGCTTATGAATTATCTCAATCCCCACTTCAATTGGATCAACTTCGACGCTACGACATATTTTATATAAAAATTCACTGTAGTTGACGTTTTTCTTCATTTTCAACTTCTTTACCGGATCCCTATCATACTCCGACCCCTAGTTACCGGCCACAATATTTCCAAATGTATAAATCATCACCTTCATGTAAATCAACTATTCTTTCCATATCCAGAGTATATGTAAATTATAAGCTTTTAAATGAATATAACAATTTTCAATAACAACATTCTAAAATTTTCAAAAAAAAAAAAAAAATCCATAACATTTCAAATATTAAATTTTTCCCCATTATTACCTAACCATTTTTTTAATAATTTGTTAGATGTTATTTTTTAATAAAATTTTTGCTGCTAAATATTCCAACCATTTCTATATCATTTTACAATACTGTAAAAATTATTTCACATTCTAGATATTAGAAATTTTTATCAAAATAATTTTTTATATTTTCAATAACATTCATAATATTTATACAAAAAAAATTCCTATCATTTCTCATTTTAATTTTAATTTTCCTCATATAATTTCTAAATAAATTTTTTTCTAAACATTTCTCTGAAATTATTTTTAATAATATTTTTCCACTAAATATTTCAAAACATTTTGTATAACAATTATTCCACATTTTACATATTTCACATTATTTACAATAGCAAATCCTTATTCTAATTCAATAATTAAATAGAAAATATTTTTCTAAAATCTTACATCAAATACAAATACAGATAAAAAAATTCAACACAGATAAAAAAACTTCAAATTTTCTAAAAAAAATATATCACAATGTTCAAAAACACTTAGATTTGGGCAAACCATTTTTTTCTTATGTAGAATCACTTCTTCTTTTTCCTCTTTCTTGTGTCGAACGAGAGAAAAACTATATCTAGGTAGGTGGGTATTTTCTGTGTATTATGTGTTTTGGATTGTTAACGTTTTTATATATTTTTTAGTTTATTTACTATTATCACGTGATTTTTGTTTCTAAATATACAATAAGTGTAAACGGAATAAAAAATTGAACAGTGGATAGTTTGTGAGTAATTTATATTAAAGGCATGGACCTCATACTAAAAGTATAAACTAAGTATACGCCTTTAGTGTATAATTTTCTAATATCCCTAAAGTTGTATAAGCCATCCGCAACTTCACAACCTACTTAAATAATAATTCTTATGGATATAATATTTACGAAATTAAAAAAAAAACAATATTTAAGCATGCAACCTCATATAATTGATATAAAACTAAGGTGAGCATAAGAAAAAAAAAAGAAAGAAAATTGTCTAATCACGAAATTTTACATATTTTTTATTTTGATTTTTTTGTTTTACCCAATATTAATAAGATTTTATATTTATTGATGTGACACAACTCAGAATAATTAAGCACAATTAAAAGTACTCACTTATAATTACTGATTGCAAAATAAAATATTTAAAATAAATATATAAGCACTTGTAAATAAAACTGTAATACATTTCGAGTTTCCAATGAAATTATGCGAAAACCAGCCTATTCCTATAGAATCATCATAATCTTTGAAATCATGAAAGATCTTGACCTAGATATCGAAAATAGATTGAAGGTCAAAGAACTTATGCCAGTTTCATCCTATGATTGGTCAATCTCATTTCTCGGGGGAGACAACAAGTATCAATCAAAGATATTTGAATCATTAAGAAAAGGTGTGTTGGCGATTTGTGGGTACCATGATTCCACTTTTATCTCGTGAAACCACTGTGGACTGTAGGCCATATTTAGTTTGAGAAACAGGAAGTTGATAGAAATTACTTGCAATTTGTCATTTGAGCTGGCTGTTATTCTTCACGCTTTGCGGTGCCATTATGCAACGAAACCATGCTGCACTTTGATTAGACGTGACGAGTACGAGTTGGTTTTTTTTTTTGGATCAGTTTTACACTGTCCTAGCCGAGTAGGACCCAATTAATGTCTACAAGGGAGAAGACTTTCACCGCTGTTCTATGCCACTTGTATTATATACACAGTAATAAATTTCAATAAAGTTAAAATATAATATTAATACCTACTACAAAATGTTAAAATTTTGTACTTACGTAGAGGTATCCATTGAATCTTGTCTCTTATAAAGGATTTAAGCTGCGAATAAAATGATTTATTGTTTCTAACCTAAATCTTTTGGATAATTATTGGAAGGGAATTCACATGCAATCATAAAACCTGCTTTAAAGCCATGCCTAAAACCGGTAGTTCAGAGAAGCTAAACGATGGTTCGAAGGGATTCTAGATCTTTCTAGTTTGGTATAGTGAATGTCTGATTACAGAATCTTTATTGAACTATTTATACTTAACTCTAAAGAAGAAAGAAAAATAGAAGGAAATCTACTTATGAATCTTGGTGGAAACCAACGGCTTCTAGAACCAAAACTGTAGTTCCAAGAGGAAATTGTCTGTCGACTCAACCTACTATTATCCGAGCCTGACCAAAGAAGGAGGTGTATGGGAAGTCTAGACCACCCGTCCCATTCTCCTTCTTTGATTGCCCAAGGAAAAGGAGCTTCTCATTCTCACAGTAATAATTTCATTGCCATGCCTACTTTCAAAATCCAAAACAATGGTTCTATGGAACTATCCATCTCAAACTCTTACACGTGAAAATAAATACAATAATAATTAAACATACCTAAACTAATAGGATTTGTCTAATAACAGATGTGAATATGATTATACCCTACTTTAGGTATCTATTTGCTATCCACCGAAATATACCTTTCTTTTCCCATAAATGAATCAAAGCTTTTCGTCAAACTTATTATAGGAGGGTGAAGTTTGTTTGTTTTACGAGAAAGTGCCCACAAAAGAAAGAAAGAAATTCCACAAAGTAAAAAAAGCCTTTCGGTTTCATTTTGTAAGCGCCCAATTTGACCTAAGTTCCACTGTATCCCTGCATGCGCATCGAAAACCAACATAATCATCAATGGCAATTGTTCCAACAGCTGTGGACAAGACCACCTAGAGTCCTAGATTGTTAAACTACTGCTGAGATTATACAACTACAGTCATAATCAGTCCTGGCACATGTTCTAAACATAACCCTATTTGTGTACAAGCAGCAGTGAGATTTGGCATTGTTTCCACACAAGACAATAAGTCAATGTGCGGTCCACACATGGTCAAAGATGTTATGATTAAAATAATGAACCAACAGCCGGTTTGGTTGCTGTCACTCAGGATATCCTTCCATGAAAATTATGGCTTGAGATATCCGATTAACATAGGTATTCCAGAGCAATTGCTAAAGGTAAAAATAGGAAAAAAATAAAAAATAAAATAAAACTTCCCAACATTAATTATATACTTTATCAAGATATAAAGTTATTTTTATTTCTTGACGAGTATCCAAAAAAATATGGAAATTTTTTACCTTGAAGCCAACACCACTTTATTGCAGAATCGAATTTAAAAAAAAAAAAAAAAGCCTTATTGTAGTGACTTAAAAAATACTAAAAAGGAAAATAAACTGGCAGCAGAAAGTTTGTTCATCACAGTTTTCTTTGTCGGCCATAAGTCAAATTTCCTGTAGGGTTTATTAGAGAGAGAGAGTTAACAGTCATTGTATCTTTTTTTACATAATAATAATAAAGTACAGATACTTCTGACACTTAATCTCCAACAATTTATACATTTTTCGAGCATTGAATAACAAATATATTAAAATAATCGAACCTTTGTATCTATTTTCTAGAAATTCCATAAATATCGCAATAAATTACCATATAGGACTTTTACAAACCGGCGACAATAATGCTAACGTACGAAAAAATTTGCTTTTCTCATAGCAAATTGTGTATCATAATTTAGCTTTCAATTTTCAAGTATCATAGTAGAACTTTGGGTTTTTTTTAAAAAAAAAAAAAAAAAAGTACGACGAAAACGTTAATTGCTGACATATAAAACATTGTATATTTTAAAGCATATGAGATCCTACCTTATGAAACATGAGAACTCGCTCATAGGACAGACTGGATTTTGTAAAACGTTAGGATTTTTCACCAAAAAAACAAAAAGAAAAAATAAATAAAGATGGTAAAAATAGCTGTCATTGCGCATTTTGATACACATATATCGTACATTTAAATTTCATCGATCGATAATACTGCCACATGACATTGTCCTAGGTCATGTGATGTAACTGTACCGTTGCATGTATTATTTGGTTTTAAATTTAATAAGTCCAGTTTAAATTATTAATCTTCCATGTATTAAAATTGGACCAGTCTTTCAGTGCAGATTTTTTCAAAACTTATATTACAATCAGTATATATATCTGAGAATTATTAAAAACTATTATAATTATGTAAAAAATTTGCAGTTATTAGTATCTCAAAGTGGTAACTGACATAGAAAACAAATGTTTCGATTGATAATTTAGACATTTATAATAATATTTGGTAATATTATGGCCACCTATAATAACTATTTAATTTACTATTAAAAGCTATTAATGTTCATATCAATTTTAGACATTTATAATAATATTTGGTAATATTATATTTATTATAACAAATATCGAAGAAATTGAGAAAACGTTTTCCACGGATTCTACCATTCTCAAGCTCAACGACATGGAGTTTCGTCTAATCCTATTCTACTCACATTTCGTCATTGAACGAAAGATGGGCATGTGAGCAACGAGCTTGACCTTTGGGGCCATCTAAAAGACACTCTCTTTCCCTGTCTCTCCATCCCACGTTGCTCCATTTTCTACTAAAACTCTTCGCTTACTATAACAATTTTTTCATATAGAAAACCCCACCATTACAGTTTAATACTCAGGCAGGACAAAATTAATAAAAATTTTAATACTCTCTCTTTCATTAGCCACGCATTTTGGATCCAGTCACAGGAACCCCTCTTTTGCAACTGCTGAATTGAGTTGAATGGAATCTCCTTCTCTCTCTCTCACTCTTTTCTGGGCATACACACCCAAGTTTTTGGATCATAGTCTGAGTTTCGGTTCGAGTTTAAACTTGATGATATACATATTATAAGTAACATATATATATATTAAAATTTTAGTTAATGATTCTATTGTGGAGCTTTTATTGATGCAGTTCATAAATAGGACTTTTCTTGATGAATCATTGAATAAATCTTTAAATATAAGAACATATAGACAATTGATGTGAGATTTTAAACGAACTATCTAATTTTAGTATTCCTGCTCTATTTCCTTCATTAATTCACCACCCAAAAATCAAATGAAAGGATGATTATTAAAACAAGGACATCAGTGAATGGAAAATTGACTTTTGATTTTCATGGTTCGCTTAGTTTTTGTGCCTGCTTTTTATATTCTCATAGAAAAGAAAAATTAAATGCTAAACAACAAGACAAATGGGAAATTTTTAAAAAGGACAAAAACACTAATGAAAGTAGTCATTCTATGTACATGTATATGTAACTCGATCTAATTTCTCAAACACCATAAAAACTTGGAACTTGGAGATACCTCAATAATCTAACTTAATTTCCCCATAGAAAATTTGACAAGAGAAGGGGGGAGCCAAACAAAAAGAAAAAAAAAAAAAAAGAAAAGAAAAGAAAAAGAAAACTGAGCGCTATGCTTGTTTTGCTAAGAATCACCATACTCATGCCAGCAAACAAGCATGGTGACACATCTCCTCATGATATAGAACCTAGCTCTTTGTTCTCTTACCAATCTAGCACATTTTCTTGTAAAAGAACACCTTCTTTGAGATGGACAATTCTTGATTAAAGATGAATTACTTGATGTTGATGAAGATCTGCAATTTCTTGACGACGATGATTCCTTCTTGGAAAATTTCCACTTCTCATCGCAACAAAATGGCTGTGCAGTTGTTGTAGCAATTGCAAGAGAAGCCATAAATTGCATGAGAATGTATATATATATAAATATATATTTCTTTTTCTTTTTGTTTGATTTTTGATTTTGCTTAAGGGAAAATAGAGAGATGGAGGACTTTGTAATTGATAGGAAGCAGTGGTGGATTGGAGGGTATATTTATAGGGGTGTGTGGCATGGCAATGAAGAGCAGTGGGGTATCTCCTTGGTCATGTTGCATTTTACTTTATTTGGAAAATAAAGATAATTTTCACTATGAAGACTTTAATATTTGCACGTCATGAGCTATTCAAGTCACTTAGTGAAGGAGCGAGACAACTGTAAATGAGTGCAGCAAAATCTCACTGAGAAAGTATTGTGTGGACATATATCTATAAATTTACCTACAAACTATAAAACGGATGATAAGTAATTATTATATAATAAAATATATAATATATAATAATTAATATATGAAAAAATACTAATTATAAGTGTTGATAAATTTACCACGCAAGTTTTTATAGATCTGCCACACGGTAAAAATGAGGGAACGTCGTAATGCACATATTACCTTAACCTATCTTTCTCCCTCGCTATTTCTTTCATTTGAATAAGCTGAGTTGGCAACTCTGATTTACTTTACTTTACTAGACTTAGCAATTATAGCAAGAAAAGAATCACAATTTAGTATTAAGTTAATGTTTTGTGTATTTTTAGTAGAGAATCATTGGTAGGGTTGGCAATTTGTATTAATATGTCATATTTTCTATTCATATGTAAATGGATTTCTATTTAAAAAATCTCAATTCGTAATACGATTCGTTTATTAATCGTATTTGAAAATCTAAATCTCTAACTCGATCCATTTAATACACGTATTTTATGTCCGAATTAGATCCTTTTCGATAAAAAAAAAATCTAAAATAGATCATTTTACACTTATAATGTTTATTAAAATAATCAAAACAAAGATCATATTGCAATTATAATGTTTATTAAAATAATCAAAACAAAGTCTTTGTAAAATTAAAGTCTAAAAGAATAAATTACTTAAACATTCAAATATAACAAACTATAAAGTGATAAATAAAAATCTTAAGTAAAGTAAATCTAATTAAACATAACAAAATAAATCATTCAGTTACTACATTACATCAATTTGTTAAATTAAGCCATAACCTGCTCAGTATTAGTGTAAATATTTAAATTAACTATATTCTTTATTAACTCTTTAAGAGATGTTATCAAATAATATACATTAGAAAAGAGTTATTAATATGCTATTCAAGATATTAATGAAAATAATTCATCATTCTCCTCTTCTTTTTCTTTTATTTCTATATCATCAAAGTTTAATGAGTATATCAAAAGATTATTAGGATTCAAAAGACACATTTCAATCATATGAATTTATATGCTAAGTAAGGCAAGTGTATTTTCATAACACATGTTTGAATGATTTAAATACTAAAAACTTTGTGAAACAACATCCTATAATATAAACTTGTCAAAAAAGACATACATAATATTTTGGAAAAGATGAAACCATACTCAAATATAGATATTAGAGATATAAATATCTTAAAATAGAATTTATATATTCTATTAAAAAGAAGACCATAAATGAAACTTATAACATAAAAAAATCAGTCATTACAATTCATAACCATGCGATTCTATAAGTTAGTAAACTCTCTATTATAAGAAAAACTATTGAAATACTTAAATTTTCACTTAAAAATATTGTTGAAAGCATAAAACTAAAATAAAGATATAAAATAAGGTACCAAATTATCAATTATACAAGATTTCTATTCAAATTAAGTTAGAACTTAGACTAAGAACTTAGAAAACAAATGTTTCCAACGTCAATCTCAAACGAGTTAGACTATTCTTAATCAAGTCTAGGTGCTAAACCTGAAACAAACATGTTTATAAATGAGTCAAAGTGGCTCTAACCCATTTATCAATTATATTAAATTTTTCTGGTATAAACTCATTTATAATTGTATCATGCTATATCTAAGTTAGCAGATCGTATACTAAATTACTAACCCTAATCATAGGTATTTATCCAATGCACAAAGAGATTAGAATGATGTTGATTCAGTCGAAATTTATATTATTTTTTATCTTTACTTTATGCTTGACTTTTCCTCCCTAATAAAAATTTCTGGTAAAAATAACGGAAAATTCTCTATTTCTTATAAACATTTTTTTTTTAAACTGGACTAGCTATCAATAGAGGATTAGAAAAATAAAAATGTAAAAATCAATAGGTGGATTAATTTAATAAATGACACTAGTTTTTCCAAAAGCTGAAAATTCTAAACATGGGGACTTTCAATTAAAAGTAATTATAGCTACCAAATAGAATTTTTCGCAAAATGGAGCTTAGTATCTTTCCTTATAAAAATTTGAGCAACAAATTAAATGTCTGTGAAGAAGAAGAAAACAAATATATATATATATATATATATATATATATATTATTTTTTTATTTTTATTGGGCTCACTTTACCTTCATAAACATACGTACCTATTAGAGATTGAGGATCATAATTTCTGTTTTTTTTTAACGGAAAAAGTAAAAACCTTTATATGTGGTGGTTGTTTTTATTTTATAAAACCTCTTAATTTTTATAATTTTCTCTTTTTTACTGTTTCATTGAAAAAAAAACAAGTGTAGAAAGAAACTTCTTAATACCAAAACACTACTATTTTATTTATCTTTTGATAAAAACTTGATTTTCATAGAAACCTTAACCTAAAAGCTAGAGGTGAGTGGGTAATCATTTTGTATAGTATATTCATCCATACTCTATTTCTCGAAGGTTTCGAATGGATATTAAGAGTTATAAGGTAGGTTTCAAGTATAGATATTTCGGAGCCTATTCTCATAGTAGGTCTTCCTCTAAAGTATACAAGCATAGATTATAGTTACCTATACCCATCTTATAAAAAATTATTAAATAATATTAATAAATAAATTACAATAATATATATATTTTTAGTCAATAAATGTTCTAATAAAAAGAAAAATGAAAAAAAGGAACCTAAGCCCATAAGTTTATAACATAAACAACTAGACTTAATACTAATGCTATCTTTTTTACTTTATGTTTTTTATTCCTTATTATTTTTCATTTGTCATGATCACAAAAACTTGAAATAATGAAAGTAGGAAGATATTGATAAAGTTTTTTTAGCATGGACCCTCAACGCCTATTTTGGCTCACTTAGACCTTCGTCTAAACTCTACATGCTTAGGCTAACCTCTTCTACACTGATCTAGTACAAAACTACCTAGATTCAATCTACATGGCATAATGTCCAACTTGGTTCAACCGTGTACATCCTCAAAATGGATAAGTATAAAGGCATGATACGAATAAGAAAATGAGTTAATTAAAGATATATCTTCCACATTATCCAAAGAGGATCTTGGGTGTTAATTTACTTTCCATATGGAGATCGCCTTCAATCCCTATAAATAGGAATTTTGGGACTACAGGGTAAAGGATCTTTTGACTCTTCGCTCTTCTTCACATACATAATCAATCACTTGTGCCAATTTAAGTATCAGAGTAATCATGTTAGAGCAACTTCTAGCACTTTCCATAGCTTAATTTCTTTCTCTTGTAGGTAATCTAACCACCATAAAAAATCTAGCACAACGGAATACTTATTATTATTATTTTTTATTTTAGAGACTTTGCTACATGTTGTATAGGAAAAACCTATTATATCATATATATATATGACGCAGCGAGTTAGCGTAGAAAGCTTAGAGAATCACTCAACGAATGAATCTCTCAAACAAACAATGGTTGCGCACAACCACTAAAGGCGAGAAGTCTCTCACGAAATGTATTTCAAGAATAAAATAAGACGTAACCCTAACATCACTATAAAAAGGTTTATATACTCTCCTAAAATTATAAAAAGGAAAAGACGAATCTGTGCGTACACGGTCAAAGGCACGGCCGTGCTTCGAACCGTGTTGGACTCTGTGACTATTTGTTATTCGATGCCCCCGGTTGAGACACGGCCGTGCTTCAGGCCGTGTTAGACTCTATGGGGATTAGCTGTTCAATACCCTTGCTCGAGACACGGCCATGCTTCAGGCCGTGTTAGACACTGTGAGGTCTTGCGGTTTGACACCCTTGCTCAAGACACGGCCGTGTTTCCGGCCGTGCGCAGAACCCGTGCTCCCAACCGTATGATCGCTTCTTGTATCCCCTCCATCATTCTCTCTCACCAGAGAAGAACTTGACCCCGAGTTCTCTGTAGGATATAATGCCACATCGTTAGGGAAAAAGGGAAAGATATCAGCAACATTGAATGTCTTTGAAATGCCCATGGTGTTTGGTAAACCGACCACATAAGCATTATCATTGATTGCCTGCACGATCTTATACGGACCATACTTTTTAGGTTGAAGCTTGCTGTATTTGCCAACAGGAAACCGTTCCTTGCGTAAGAATACCATAACTTGATCACCCACTGAAAACACTTGTCGCCGGCGATGCTTGTCAGCTGCAACTTTGTACTTAGCATTAGATTGTTCAATTTTCGCCTGCACCTCAGATGTAACCTGCTGCCAACTATCCGCTAGGTTCTTAGCTGCTGTGTGAGACGCCGTATCCCTTGGAAGCTTGATCAAATCCACAGCATGGTTAGGAGTATTGGTATAGACAATAGAGAATGGAGACTTGCCTGTTGTCCTATGAACGGCACTGTTATAAGCAAACTCTGCCTGAGCTAATGCCACATCCCATTGCTTGGGCTTCTCACCGCAAATACTTCTAATTAGATTGCCCAAAGTGCGATTTGTAGCTTCTGTTTGGCCATCCGTCTGTGGATGAGTCGTGCTGCTATAGTTCAGTGAGGAATCAAACAGCATCCACAAGGTTCTCCAAAAATGACTCAGGAATTTGCTATCCCTATCTGAAGTAATAGACTTAGGCACCCCATGGAGGCGTACCACTTCTTTGAAGAACAACTTGGCAATGACTTGAGCATCAGCAACCTTCCGACATGGGATAAAATGTGCCATCTTAGATAACCTGTCAACCACAACAAAAACGGAATCAACACCCCGTTGGGTACGGGGCAATCCCAGGACAAAGTCCATGGACAAATCCTCCCATATGTTCTCAGGAACGGGGAGTGGGGTGTAGAGGCCCGTGTTTTGGGCCTGACCCTTAGAGGTCTGGCATATATAACACCGTTGCACAATCCTCCCAACGTCACGCCTCAAGTGTGACCAGTAGTATCTAGTGCTGACTGCCGCAATGGTCTTGTCTCTGCCCAGATGACCTACCAATCCACCACCATGCAAATCACGGATCAGCTTCTCCCTCAGAGAAGACTCTGGAATACAAAGCTGATTTCCTTTCATGAGGAACCCATCATAAATATGGAAATCACTGCTAGGTTGTTTGTCCCGACACGACACCCACGCATCCTTAAAATCGTTATCACTTACGTATAGATCTTTCATATGCTCAAATCCTACCACTTCAGTGTGAAGTGTCACCAACAAACTGGCTCGCCTACTCAAAGCATCCGTGACTTTGTTGTAGACTCCCGATTTATGTTTAAGTTTAAACGGGAACTTCTGTAAGAATTGAATCCACCGTGCATGCATGTCCTTACTAATCCTGGTCTGATTATTCAAGTGCTTAAGAGCATCACAGTCGAAGTATAGCACGAATTCCTTGCCCACTAGGTAATGTTCCCAGGTCCTCAAAGCACGCACTACTGAATAAAATTCTTTGTCATAAGTGGACCAATTCCGCCTAGACTCGCATAACTTCTCACTGAAAAAGGCAATGGGCTTCCTTTCCTGAGATAGCATCGCTCCTATTCCCACCCCACTTGCATCACAATTGACTTTAAACAATTTATCAAAGTCAGGTAATGCAAGGACTGGAGCATTGCACAACTTTTCTTTTAACAGCCCGAAACTACTTTCAGCTTCATCACTCCACTGGAACTTCCCTTTCTTCAAGCACTCGGTCATAGGTGCAGCAAGGGTGCTGAAGTGACGAATAAACCTTCTATAGAAGCTCGCTAATCCCAGAAAACTCCTCAAAGCACTTACGGTGTTGGGAATGGGCCATTCCCTAATAGCTTTTACTTTCTCATCATCCACGGTAATTCCATCACCACTAACGACAAAACCCAAGAACAACAATCTCCTATAGAGGAATACACACTTCTTGAGATTCACAAAGAGCTTGTTCTCCCTCAGAACATTCAACACTTCCCTCACATGATCGATGTGTTTCTTCTCAGTTTTGCTATAGATCAGGATATCGTCAAAGTAAACTACGACAAACCAAGCAGAAAAGGGTCTAAGTACCTGATTCATAATACGCATGAAGGTGCTTGGGGCGTTACTGAGGCCAAAAGGCATGACCATCCATTCATATAGGCCTTCCTTAGTTTTAAAGGCCGTCTTCCACTCATCTTCTGGTCGGATCCGAATCTGATGGTAACCACTTCTCAGATCGATCTTGGAAAAGAATTTGGCCCCACTCAAGCAATCTAGCATGTCTTCCAACCTTGGTATCGGGAATTTATAGCCAATGGTAATTTTGTTGATTGCTCTGCTGTCGACACACATGCGCCAACTACCATCTGTCTTTAGGGTCAGCAAAGCGAGCACTGCGCAAGGGCTCATGCTCTCCCTGATGAATCCCTTCTGGAGTAGTTCTTGCACCTTTCCCTGCAATATTTCCGTCTCTTTTGGGCTCATCCTATAATGTGGAAGATTAGGTAGGCTAGCTCCTGGAATCAAATCAATATGATGTTGGATATCCCTCATGGGAGGTAATTCATCGGGTAGCTCCTCAGATGTTATTTCCCTAAACTCCTCCAGTAGCGCCTTCACACTGTCTAGCAACTCTTGGTCACTACTCTGATCTTCCTCCACGAACATCACCTGTCGGACAACTAACGCATGGATTGTATGCGTCTCCTTAATTGCTTCCCCCATCTCCCTCTCAGATTGGGTGATAGTGAGGAAAGAACGCCTCTCCGTTTTAGAAGTTTTAAGGCGGTGAGATGTTTTGAGAGGTAGGAGAGAGAACTTTACCCCATCCTTCTCTAACCGGTAAACATTCCCCCTTCCTTCGTGTTTGGCATCAACATCAAATTGCCAAGGCCTCCCAAACAGAAGGTGGCATGCGTCCATGTCCACGACATCACAATAGACCTCATCTCTATACTTCCCTATAGAGAAAGGTACTCTGCATCGCTTGGTGACTTCTATTTTCTCCACCGCTTTAATCCATCCAATGGTATATGGATTCGGGTGTTTTTCAATCGTCAAATTCAATACTCTCACCGTTTCCCTACCAATGATATTCTTGCAACTCCCACTATCCACTATCAAGTCAAACACCCTACCATCAACAGTACATCTAGTACGGAACAACTGATGTCTTTGGGACTTCTCATCACACTTCGGTGCCAACATCAACTTCCTAATGACATACGTTTCCTCATCATCTCCATAACCATCATCACCATAAAGTTCATCCCCTCCATCCGGTTCACAGCACACCTCATCATCCTCTTCTCTATTAATAACATTAATTGGTCTCCTACTGGGGCACTCATTGGAACGATGACCCGGTTGGTTGCACCTATAGCACTTTCCCATAACCGGTTTAGCATAGGGATTGTTTTGCTTAGGTGCTTCCCTATTTTCCATTGGTCTCCTACTTGTTCCCCTTTCTTCTCTCTTCTCATTACTTCCGCCTGGAGTTTCTAGGACAGCCTTCCCTCTATCCGTACCTACGGTACTGAATCCTTCATTCTTAAACCTTCGGTTACCTCCATCAAACCTACTGGTCTTTTCTTGTAGCATCATCTCTACCCGAAGGGCCATGTTTTTCGCCTCATTGACGTTGCGTAAAACACGAACCCCTATCTTCTCCCTAATTTGCAGCCTCAGTCCATCCAGGTATCTAGCCACCTGCTGTCCTTCGCTTTCCCTAAGGTCGTTTCTCTCAGCCAACCTCATGAACTCCGCCGTATATTCATACACTGTTCACGGGCCTTGTCTACACTTCTGGTATTGTTGGAACAATATTTGTTCATAGTCAGGAGGCAGGAAATCCCTTTGGATCAATTGCTTCATTCTATACCACGTCTGCACCGGTTGCTTTCCTTCTCTATATCGCCTATTCTGCAATCTCTCCCACCAGGCCGAAACCCCTCCTTTCAATCTACATGCCACTAACCTTACCCTACGATTCTCCGGCACTTCCATATAATCAAAGAAACGATCCACTTCTGCCAGCCAATCTATTAAATCCCCGATGCTCAAATTACCGTTAAAAGAAGGTATATCTACCTTTATTTTGAATTCGCTGGTGTCTCCCTGATCATAGCCCTGGCGATTCCGGCCATAACCACCCCCACCATATCCTCTCCGCTGTGGTTGCGGGTTTCCGGCCAACCAATCATCTTCCTCCTCAGAATCCACATCATACTCTTGGACTCTTCGATTCACAGCGATAAGTCTGTTGATCGGAACGCCAAGAGCAGGGTTTGCCCCGGGTCGTACTCCCCTAACGTCTCTATCCCTGTTTGTATTGGTTCCCATTGCGTCAAAACACTCAACCAGATCATCAAAATGCTGTTCGAAGCGTCGGAGTCTCTGATCCATGGTATCCAACACTACCCTTTGAGCCTGCACTTCGGTTCGCAGAGTTTCCACATCCCGAGCAACGTCCGGAATGTGACCGCCTCCTAAACTTCCGTCACCTGACATCTCCACAGGAAATTTTCCTTGCTCTGATACCAACTGACACAGCGAGTTAGCGTAGAAAGCTTAGAGAATCACTCAACGAATGAATCTCTCAAACAAACAATGGTTGCGCACAACCACTAAAGGCGAGAAGTCTCTCACGAAATGTATTTCAAGAATAAAATAAGACGTAACCCTAACATCACTACAAAAAGGTTTATATACTCTCCTAAAATTATAAAAAGGAAAAGACGAATCTGCGCGTACACGGTCTAAAGCATGGCCGTGCTTTGAACCGTGTTGGACTCTGTGACTATTTGTTATTCGATGCCCCTGGTTGAGACACGGCCATGCTTCAGGCCGTGTTAGACTCTGTGGGGATTAGCTATTCAATACCCCTGCTCGAGACACGGCCGTGCTTCAGGCCGTGTTAGACATTGTGAGGTCTTGCAATTTGACACCCTTGCTCGAGACACGGCCGTGTTTCCAGCCGTGCGCAAAACTCGTGCTCCCAACCGTATGATCGCTTCTTGTATCCCCTCCATCAATATATTACTTTTTAAATATTATATGCACTTGAAATTTATAGGAATAAAGGTAAAATTTACAAATTTCACAAGGTACCCTATACCTTATAGGTTTTATAGAATATAAGTTCCAAAGTGGTTTTATGGAACTGTAGGATAGGTTCCAATTCTATAATTTGGGAATATGTAACTTAGAAAGTGGGGTATGAGTAAAGCCTCATACCTTACTCATCTTACACTCACTTACCTCTACTAAAAACTGTTAAAAATAACTTTCTATTAATTTTACTAAAAATCTCATATTTTTAAAAAACCAATATTAAATTATAATATTATAACTTTATTCTAAAACATTAATTCCTATTTTATTTTTCTTTAGAAAAAAAAAACTTATTTTCATGAAAATTCTATTTGGAAACTTAAAAAATAATTCATGAAATCATTCAATTTTTTGGCATCAATTTCTTAACGTTGTCATTAGTGCTTTTCCACAAATTAATTATTTTTTATTTGTTTATATTAGTTATTAATAAAATGAATATATATAACAAAACAAATAAAGAAGGAGCAAGAACATAGAAAAGGAAGAAGAGAACAATGACCATAGGGGAGCTCAAAGCTTGGACTCTTGGTGTGGTGCGGCGTTAAGTGGTTGTCTAATAGAGTCCCGAGGTGGTCCTAGTGCTAAGGACAATCTTGGTTCAGAGTGGCGACGAAGTATGGTAGCTGTGTGGGGGAGCTTCATGGAAGCTCATCACCGATTCATGAATGCTTGAAATTTTTTGTAATCATTTATCTTAATAATACTCACCATTAATGATATAACACATAGAAATATGATCTTATATATAATTTTATATATAGATTCTATTTTTTATATGTTACACTTTCAATAGATTATTGTCAAGACATTATTTGAATGATGAAAAGTTCTTGGAGGATCGAGAAAAAGCTAAAACTCTTCTAATTCATAGATGGTTTCTAGAGCGTGAAAACTTCGCAGATAAGGAGGTTGATTTCTTTCCGATTCAAAGTGTTTTCTCAAAATTTCTTGTCCTTTTGAACGAAAAAATAGTCTGAGGTACAATCGAGCTTACAAGCTCCTATATTTAGATTTTTGAAAAACATAAAAAGGAAGAAGCTTCGTGCCGGTTGAATGTTTTGATATTTCATTTCCAAATTGATTGAAACTGAAAGATTGTGATATGAGTTTAAGCATGTAACCATCCCATCTAATCGTGGAGTAAATAACCAAAAAGTGGAAATCAATCAATTTTATAAAGGAAAATGCAATTTCTTATCTTTGTTCGTGTTTTTTTCAAATTAGGGTTTCTTGAAGCTCTTATAAAATTAAAAAAAAAAAAACTTTAGAAACTTAAAAATTATACATTTTTGAAAAATTCAAAAAAGAAAAAAAAAACCTATTAAAGATTTTTCAAAGAAAAAAAACTACAATAATCTAATAAGTACATAGACATTCTTTGGAACGGCCATAAAAATAAAAATATTTTCTTTTTTTCTTTATTCTTTAGGAAACTTTACTTGGTATCCATTTTTAAGTTTTAAATTTTATTGTCCCTAATTCCTAAAATAATCTAGTTTCAAATATCAGTATCTTGGTTAAAATTGTTCTATCTATTCAATTTTAACCATTTTACTTTTTAAGTTTTCAATCAATAGCAACTTTAAAATATTTTTTAAAAAGTATTTCTTAAAGAAAAATACATTTTTTACTAAGCAGTTTATACTCAATAGTTCAAGCTTAGTATAAAATAAAAATTAAGAAAAAAAAGTGAAATTTCGGACATTAATGATCACGAACTAATGAATATTGGATTTTTGTTTTGTTTTCAGGTTTTTATATATTTGTGCTAATGCACATTATATCATGAGATTTTAGGTGGGAAGTCATTGTAAATGTGCATTTTTCAATAATTTTTCTATTATGTTTTACTATTAGTTGGATGCATCATTCTGGATTGTAAATCTAATTGATGTTAGAAGAAGAAAATAAGAAAGAAGAAGAGGGGAAGTTTCCGAGTTATTCGAAACACTACCCCAACATTTTATGTGGTGTTAACATGGCGTTGACATGTAAAATGCTAAGTAATATTGACATGCAGACTTCCTACTGCGTGCTACACTTGACAAGTTTACAGTTCTGATTGTAAATTGATATTTGGAGCAAAGTTTAGATAGTATTTTTAGATCGTCCCCATTATTTTCAATGTAGTCATATCATGTTTGTATTGTCTGATTTGGGCTTTATTTATAAGGGTACGTTTGGTTACGTATAAAAAGTGGTACTGAATAGGACAAAAATATTTATCACTCATTTGGTTTGCAAAATTGCTTCAAGTATTTGAAAAAATCTCTCCTGGAATACTGAATAGACTGATTAAAAATTGTACCATGATAAATAAGGAACAAATTTTGAAGGACAACACAAAATGATAATTATTGCTAACATTTTAAAATTACCCAAATCAAAGACCCTAATTCACAAGTACTAGACGAAATCAATAGCTAATCCACTCCAACTGCATGCAATTCGTTTTCCATCGTGATCCGCACGCACATCGTCTTCACATTCATCGAGCCCATCATCAATTTTTGTTCGACGCTCCACTTAAGCAACTGTGGCAAGTATGTTTTCTTGTCGCCACCCTTCTTCCTCTATTGCTTGGTGTTTGTCCATGGCGGATCTACAAGCGTTCGGTGGTAAGTATGTGCATTTGTCGTCATTCCTGTTATTGTTGTTCCTATTGCTATTGTTCTTGTTGTTGTCGTTCCTGTTGTTACCTATTGCTGTCGTTCCTCTTCTTGTTGCTATTGTTACTGTTGCATCCTACTTTTATCCATATAACATAGCTTCATAGATTAACTAACCATTAGTTTTTTAATACACTAAGCCTGTTGCTTGTAGCTGTCCGGTGTTGGAGGTCTCAAGGTTGTTCTATGGTGATTAAAATTGTCAATTCAATTTGAATTAAATTATTAAATATAACACAAATTATTGTAATTTGTAATATTAATTATTAATCTATTCAATCAATTGATTTATATTTATTAACCCGTATAATTCATTTAATTATATGAATTTAATAATCTCTTCAAATTGTCAAAAATTACGTAACTAAAAACCTTCATATTCTATAAAGGATATAATTGTCAAAATTACAATGATCAGTTCAATACTTTACAATTTTAAATAATGAACAGTACAAAAATCATTATCTAGTACTCAGGTATCCAAACGTGGTATAAAAATTCTTTTTATCCTATTCTCCTTGTTTGTACTATTCGGTACTCTTTTTACTGCTCTGAACCAAATACTACCTAAAACTGTATTTCAATGGTTGCAGCATCTCTCCTCATATTCCTTGTATTGTACAATACTGTTATCCTAACTTTCAAAATGCTACGGGCCTCCTCGTCGAGTTTATGATTTGGGGACGCGACTGCATGGCCACCTGTTGAAACCTAAAATGGACGACATGCCTATTGGTAAGGATTGTTCAATTAACCGGATAGTCGAAGCATTGGTAGACATATTAAACAAGTATTATCAGTTTGTCGAGCTATATTGGACCCATATCCAGCAAACTTCTGGTAATGATTGAAACTTGCAGAGATGTGAAACATCATATTCACATGTTCCTTAATATACTTGACTCTTCGTATACAGAAAAAAAAAAAGGCAATTTGGTAGATCTAGTCTTCCTTCCTAATGTTTGTTTAGGTACACGTCTTGTCTATGCTAGATGGATTTTACAACGTTGACATGAGATCGTCTCGCTCTTTTATGGAACTTGGAACAGTACTAAAAGAGTGTATATACCTAAACTTTGTATATTTATGGTATTTATTTCTATTTTTCAGTTACATTACTTGACCTTTCGTACATTTTTTGGTTTATATATCCATATATCTCAAAAAGGAAATACCATGTGCATAAAAAGTGAAAAGTACAAAAATTCAAATATACTTTGCAATTAACCGCATTAAAAATCTAGGGTGATAATTGAATTCCCTTGAATCCTAGAAACAATCATGCAATACATGATCATTAGTGTTAGCATCACAAAGTAGATTCAAATTATAATTTTTTAAAATATATAGTTATAGAATAGGATATAAGATATAACTTTGTATCTATGGTAAGCTTGTATAGAATCGTACTCTATATATTATAAGTTTCAAGTTTTAGGATATTTTGTAGTTTTTTAACATATGGAATTATCAAATATGACTAGTACATATGTAATTTAATTTGAAAAATTAATGAAAAATTAACCATACTAGCCTAACTTATAACCCGTTATTTAAGCAAACTCTAGGTAATAATCAAATGTATCTCAAATCTTCAATTTACGCTATATTTATTGTATTTTATGATTATATTAAAATTCTTTTATTTGTATTTGATGATTTACAATATTAAATTATAATTAAATATTTTGATTTTGGCTTAAATGATTGATAAAATTTTTAACTTAAGAAAGAATATAAACTTGTAGATTTTATAATTTCTAGCGAGATTTTTTAAAAAATAAAAAGATAGGTTTTAATTCTAAATTTTTAAAATTAGTACCTATAATATAAATATGATATAGAGATCCTTGCTCTACACCTTATAACCGCTTATCTGTATAAAAATCTACAAAACTTCCTAGTATGACAAATTCAAAATCTATCAGATTCCGGTTTGCAACAGGATGACATTTGAATTACTCACATATGTGTTGGTGCTTCATAATTCTGACAGCTTATATTGTCATGTTATGTCCCAGATTTCCCCCTTCTCCCCGCTCTAAAAGGTAAAAGGTTATGTCATCTTTGGAAAATCCTCATTCTCTATAACTTCAATATGATCCTGTACGTAATTTCTAGGCGCTACAGATCATTTTTACACCTACTTTGGCACCATTAACGAATCATTGTCACTGTGCAGCCGTGTCCCTCTGGAATGGTTATTGTTTGTTCTTTGTGCTTTCCTTTTTACTTTGTTAGTATATAGATAATGAGTTGTATATAGTTAATGAATTGTGAACTTGTTATTTATCTCATACGTGTACTATTTAGTTCAGTCTTACGTGTCTTATACAGGTAGATATATACACTCTGGTACACATTAAAAAACTAACTAGTTCATTCAACAAATTACATTTTCATCATTCTTGAAGCTTCCCCTATTGAGCCTTCTCTGTTTCGTTCCTTTTCTTGCCGTAAGTCACCTGCTCCTGATTTGTTTTCTTTCAGAGGAATTTCATCCAGTTCTACATACTTATCATGGGCTTCTCAATTCTCTGCGCCAGGAATGATCTGTTCATGAGGGAAAGAGGGAAAAAGATTGATTAGTACTAATATAATGGATATATGTTAATAATATTTAAATATATGATATCAATAGTTGGTATTTTTTTAAAAGTTACTATTCATGTTTTCGCTTGTCCACTAATAATAAAGACAACAAAGTCTTTTGAAATGTATGGTGTTATCCTTTTGCAAAGAACCGTATGTTATCTTAGGCTGTTCGTATGTCTGTTAGTGAAACTAAAATTCATATTTTCTCGAAATCAAACACGAAAATCTTTTTTGGTAACAACAATATGAGAAATATTAAAAGTGTCGGACAATTAGAAGATTTCTCAGATATAAATAAATTATATTTACTGACGTAAGTCAAATAAAAATATTGATGTCATGTTCACTTCAGTGTTCTCACTTATTCTTTGTGGAATCATTACTACTATGTCAAATTGTATTTTAAGACGTAACAAGTATTTCGCAAGCAATCTCAATTATGCGAATTACTTAATAATTATTCATCCTTACTCCTCTACTAGTACTTATTGTTATTACTTAGGCTATTCATGACCCATAATCATGTGGCCATTTTTACATAATCTCCATCAACAGTGGGACCTACCACATCACTCAACCTATTCGATAAACTAGACCAGCCGACTACGACTCTTCACCACTTTGATGAACCCAAACTAAGTTGTGGTCAATTATAATTATCAAAATCGCTACTCTTCTTATAGAATTTCATAATTTTATGATTTTAGAGATTTTTTCACATTAAATTGGATATAAGATTAATTTTATGTAAACTCTAATAGAATCGCAAGTCTACATGTTAAACTTAGTATAATATTATATTTCTAAGTAAGTTTAACAATTTTACCTATTTGAGTCAAATAAGCTAAAAGAAAAAAGAAAATGCCATTGGACTTATATAAGCCCATCAACTATTAGGACATGTTTACTGGGAGTAAATGGCTATTCCATTCCCCCTTTATTCCTCATGGAATTGTTATTATGATGTTTACTTCAATTTTAATTAGTAATAGCAATTCCATGAAGAATCACAATTTCTCATTTTGCTGAATTGCAATTATTTGGTTGAAATTAAGAATTGCAATTCAATGGAAGAAAGACTCCATTGCCCCTATTGTCTTCATCCTTTTTTCCATACAAGAACATCATGCAACCTACTAGAACCCATCACTGAACCCACCAAAACCCATCGGAAGCCACCACCCAACCCACCTGAACCCATTAGAACCCACCACCTAACCCACTAAACCCATCGCTCAACCCACTTAAACCCACCACTTAACCCACCGGAACCTATCACCTAACCCACCAAATCCATCATTGAACCCACCACTCAACCCACTCAAACCCACTAGCCAGCCCACTCGAACACATTAAAACCCACTACCCAACCCACTCGAACCCACCACCTAGCCCACTTGAACCCACCACCTAACCCACCCAAACCCACCACCACCACCACTACCAACATGTCACCACCACACCTAAACCCAAACCCAGCGATAAAGAGTAGAGCAGAGATCATGAGAGAGAGAGAGAGAGAGAGAGAGAGAGAGTAGAACAGAGATGGAGAGAGAGAGAGAGAGTTGATGTGAATGGAATAAAGGAAAGAGAGGCAGAATGAGTATAGGGGCATTTTGGTATTTTTATCTCTTATTTATAGCTTAATCCTTATCTAATTTAATGAACTAAACAATGTAATAACTATTTATTCCTTATTATAGCTCTATTCCATTTCCTAATAATTATGCTATTTAAGTCTTAAACCATTGCTAAAGTATTATTACATCCTCAATATTCTAAAAGGTGAAATATAATAATATTTGTTGACTTTTTCATTTAAATGTTGAGATGGTAATATTTTATCAATTTTTTGGCACATCAATATGCCACATAAGTGTCTTGGACCACTAGCAATTTTTTTTATGGGAAATGTCAAATTGGGTACTTGAGTTTTGATAGTTTTTTAATTAATAATTGAAACTTTCAAAATGCTATTTTCACTACCAAATTCAAGTTTTCAATGTTATCTAAAATATGTCATCTAACTCCATTCACTTCCAATTGTCTACATGGATTTTTTTAACCAATTAGAGGGTACCACCTATTATAGATCATTAATATAACATACTTAAACCAACTAAGAGACACATGGTATGTCAAGTACCACAAATAGCAACAAATGAAAAAGAACATTATCATGTTAAGGGGAAAAAAATGCAAAAAGGTGATTACCAAAAATAACGTACTCTCTTCTTTATCAAATTCTCTTAATATAGAAATAAATAATTAGATTTTCTCAAACTAAATACTTTGTTTTAAATATTAGAGCTACAATGTTTACTACATTTCAATTAGAATTTTGGTTAGATAAGGGCTTTGATTGGGGAGAGAGGAGTCAGTTAGATTTTGAGTTTTGAATTTTTATTTTTGTCTACTTAAGGGTTGTGATTTTTATTGAAAGGAGTGAAATGGATTGTGTTTGAGTTTTAAGTTTTGATTTTGATCCTATACAATTAAATTTTGATCCAAACGAGTGAATTGGAAGCTTGTGTGTATCAAGGTTTGATTTTTCTACCCTAAGATTTAAGGTTTTGATTGGGAGTGAAATGGTTATAAATTGAGTCCCTAGTTTTGATTTTGATCATCTAAGTTAAGCTTTTATTAAAAGTAGTGAAATTGGGTTTAGTTTGACTTTTATATACTAAGATTGGGTTTATGATTGAAAGTTGTATTTGAGTTCCAAGTTTTAAATTTTATCATACAAGATTGGAATTAGAATTAGTGAAAGCCACTATGACTTGGGTTTTCAAATTTTGAATTCTATATTTTACTTTTGTTTGTGAATGAAAATGATTGAAACTTTGGGACTTGCTTGTGGCATTGGTTGATTTTTTTATGTTTTACTTTTATTTGATTTTTATCATACAGATTTGGAATTTTGTTTGTAAATAAATTAAAATTTTTATATTCATGGTGCTCTTTTAATTTGTTGTCATTTATGGTATTCGGCATGCCATGTGTACATCTTAGTTAACCTAAGTAATTTACTAAGGTCTGTGACAAGTGGCACCTTTTAATTGGTCAAAAAATCCATGTAGACAAATGGATTAAATAGAGTTTGACAATATAGTGTAGATGACTTTGAAAACTTAAATGGTGTAGTGAAAATGGCACTTCTTCAAGTAGTCAATTATATAAAATAGCCAAAGTTCGAGAACCTTCTTTTTTTACTACGAGTTTTTTCTTTGAGATTATTACTATATCTTCTCTTTTCTAATGCCTCATTAGAGTTTTTTTTTTCCCACAATAAACCACTAAACAATTTGTGATATCCCTTAAATAAAAAGTGATGTAACTCTAATTATAAAATTTCCTTTTAGTATAGTGGCATAGAGTTCACAAAAACTTCAAGTTGAAGCATGTTCAAGGGTGACCAATGATTGACCTCCTAGGAAGTAGCTACACAAAAAGACAAAATCATAAGGTGTTTCATACTAAAATGAATAATACCTCCATGGGAGGAGTTTTAGTCGAGTTGTTAAAAGGTGGTATCAATTTAGTTTGTCAACTAGAAGGATAGAGTCCTTGTCTTATGTGGTCCTAAACCTATATAACAAAACTATCGATGACATCACTTATGCAAGTAAGAGAGATTGTAACATCCCTCAAATAAAAGATAATTCAAGGCATCTTTTAGTATGGTGGTGCAAAGTTCATCAGTATTTTAAAGTTTAATGTACTTAGGAGGAAGTAACGGGTGACCTCCTAGGAGCAACTGCATAAAGGGATAAAACCATGAGGCGTTTCACGTCAAAGAAAATAATACATCAGTAGAAGGAATTTTGGTGAGGCCGTTAGATAATTATTCATCCAATATTTCCAATTTTATTTTGCCACAAAAAACTCACAATATATATTGCAAAGAAAATGCCCTCTTTACAAATTTAGTAGTAATTCATAATATTAAAGCTAGCTTCTCAAGTAAATATACTTTTGGAAATACGACATTTTTCATTGCCTCAACTAACATTCAATAATGTCACTAATACCTTTCATCCATGAGATTTTGTTAACATTTCTATTTGCCTAAGGTAACCTTTCATCAATTATTAGATGAAGAAAGTTTTATTTAAATTTATCATGCTTTTCAAAGTTAATAAATTCATATGTAGTCATACCGATACGTTTCTAATTAAACACTATAAAGAGCTTTCAAACCAATAACTAATAAAAATAGAACAAAGCTAACGAAAATCATAAGATAAGAAAAAGTCCTTACTATTTGGAAGGGAAAATTCAAGGACTTGGTGTTATCAAAGTTATTATGTTAGAAAGATTACAACTACAAAGTTAACAACTTTCTCATTAGGCAAAGCCATTTTGAAAATTAAAAGAGCATTTTATGTCGCTTAATGGTATAAAAAAAATAAAAATAACATAAAACTACTATCTATCTACTTTATGAAATGGAAAAGAGAGGAACTAGAAACTTTTTTTATTATTATTAATTGTTGCCTTCAACAATCAAATAATATATATTTCATTGTTCACTTTATATGAATATCCACTATAATGAAATAAGTATATTTCATTATTTAATGCATGTTATTGTATTACAGTATTAAGTTAGTAATAGATAAAAGTATCAATGTACCCTTTTCGATTGAAACAACACCACTGTCATTGTCACCACTCTTCCTATTATCACTATCATCACTAAAGCTATGCAAGTGAGGTAGGTCACATGGGCTAATTCTTTTAACACAAGGGAAAAAAAAAAATAGGTTAGAGTTGAAAATTCCAACTGATTTAAAAAGCGGGTAATGTTGGCCCATCCCACCTAATCCACAAGTTAAAGCTAGCTAACTCTTTGTGAATTAGATTGGCCCATGGGCCTGCACAAATTTAAAAGAAGAAAAGAAAAAAAATCACTTTTTTTTTTTGAAAATGAGTATTAGATAATATGTTTATCTCTTTTTTTTAGTTTTTTTCTTCCTATTACTTTTTCATATATTTTAGTATTTTCTAAATTAATGTGACATATTGAAAATGATGATAAATGATGAGTTGACAATGACATTATGATTTGGAATTTTACGCTTGATGTGAATTCAGCTATGATTTGGTAATCGGTAGATTGTTATTAGCCTTATGATTGTGATTGATGAATGATGATGATGGTTATTGGTGTATTAATGATACCTTTATAATACCAATGCCATTAAATAATTTGGTTTCTAACTTTTTATCACCTATATTATATGCTTAAGTGATGAGTAATCTAAGCTAAAGTAAAATAAGATTTGAACTATGTTTTTTTTTTGAAGTTACGCTAAAGGTCATTTCAATTGATAATTGGGATTTGGAATTATCTATTTTTTTTCTAATATGTAAATACTATTTTTTGGTAAAATTTTAATTGAAAAAAATACATTTAATTTTAGTAGGTTTATTTTATAATATAAAAGTTTTTATTAAAAAAATCTCAATGAGTTTGCAAGTTAGAGGGTTGACTTGCTTAACTTGCTAAATTGAAGAAATGAATTAAATGCTCCAAATCACAGGTTAGTGAGTTAGCCTACTTAACCTACTAACTTGTGGTGGGGCAGGTTGGGCCTAAAATTTTGGCCCACTTTATTAAGCAGGCTATAGTAGGTTAGCCCACTTAACTTGCAAGTTAAAATAAGTTAGCTTGTTTAATTTATTTTCAAAACTCTATGGTACCGTTTGGTTACTGGTACTGGACAGAACAAGAGTACTGGACAGTACTAAAAAAGAAGGACTGGACAAAAAATATTTTTGTACCACGTTTGGTTTGTTTAGTACTGGACAAGGATTTTTGTGCTGTCTAGTGTTTGGATTGCAAAGTACTGGACTGGACATAGTAAATTTGACAGTTTTGCCCTTTTTAATTACTAGAGAAGGCTTTTGTGTTATGTAGTGTTTGAAATTACAAAGTACTGAACTGGACAGAGTAAAATTGATAATTTTCCCTTTTATTTATATCATAGTTATTTATATATATTTGATATTATTATAAAAAAAAAATGACTTGAAGGTTTAATATATTATATTAAATATTATAGGAAAAAGAATTTCGTTTTATTTTTGGAGTCGACACCTAACTGTTGTTGGGAAAAATTGAATTAAGACTAATGGAGCGGATTAGTCCTAATTTGGACCATTAGTCGTCGTGATTTCCTCTTCTCGTTTTTTTGTGAAAAGAGGAAAGGGGAAAACCGGAGTTTCTAAGTTTAGAGGCTAACCTATTAAAACCCTAAGGTTACCACCTAATCTCCTAAAATTTACTTTATCTCAAAATATCTTTTATTTTATTTTTGTCGTCTTTTATTGTGTTTTTAAGTGAATTATGCTAGGAAAATATTTTTTATTCCTTTTTTAGGGTTGTCCCAAATGGGTGCCTACATACCTGCTATTCAGGATCAAATAAACTGTAGTTCGCTTTTCTTGAAAAACTTTAGTGTGTTTGTGAATTTTAATTATGAAATTTCTTTTAATTTATGTTTTTACCATTTTAGGATTTTTCTAAAAAATCTAAACCTAGGTTTGATAATTTGATTTTTTTTTAAAATGATAATTTTAAGGAAAAACACCAATTTTGGATTTATTTAAGAAAATAATTTTTCTAAGTGATAAAAAATCATTTTTTTTATTTTTCAACTCTTTTATACTATTATAAATTTTTATTGCTTTTTTACTTAATTTATTATGATTTTTATAATTTTTATTAACTTTTATTAATTTTCATAATTTTTATTAAATTTTTATAATTTTATTAAATTTTTATTGAAAATTTTTCTCCTAGATTTTTATCTATCCTATTTCAAAATCTAAATCTTTATTTTTATTTTTCTAATATTTTTATTATTTTTTTATGAATTTTTACATTTTTATCATTTATTATTATACTTACTATTTTTATTTTCTTTCAAGGTAAGTATGAAGGGCAAATCCGGAATTTCAGAAAAATTACATTTAGTCCAGTACCTAATTTTTAGTACCGAATTACATGTGGTACTAAAATTTCTGATTTTGTCCAGTACGTAATTGGTCTTTAGTCCAGTACTTCCTTCATGTGTGGCAACCAAACGAGGGACAAAAAATTTTGTTCAGTCCAGTGCCGAATTTCAATGCCAACCAAACGCTACCTATATGATAATAAGATAGTACGAGGTGGTAGGTTGGTAGTAGCTAGTGGTGATGCGATAGCAATAGCAATGGTGGTGTGTAGCTTTAACAACTGTGACAATGATGGTGATAGTGGTGCGTAGAGGAGGAGGGTAGTGGTAGTGGTGAGAGATAGTGGTTAAGGTAATGGTATGAAGGTAGTAGTTTGTTGAGGGTTCATTTTAGGAATGGTAGTAGCTATAGGATTTATTCCCATTGTAGTAATGCGGTAGTGTTAGATGTGGTAATGACAACGTTAATTGTGGTGGTGTAGTTGAGGTATAAATCATAATGGTGTCATGGTGGTGGTGGTGGTGGTGGTGGTGGTAGTGGCAAAAGGGTAAGACTATCACATAATCATAATACCTATTTCCTGTAATGAACAAATAACCAATATTAATAGTTAGGAAGTAATGATTACTTCCTATAGAGAAAGGATAGAAAAGCTTCTTAAAATTATCATTTGCAGGTGAAGTTTCAAGTAAACATGAGAATAGATCTTACTCCAATAATTATTCTTTTCTGTCTTTATAAATGCATCATTAGTTAATCATTTGATTTTATTCCCCTAATTTAGTATTAAAATCTTTTATATAATATTTATAAGTTCTCAGTCATAAGAATATTAGAAAGAAAATAAGACTTCAAAACTAGGAATATCAATTTAACCTAGCACATTCACCATTGAACTCACAAAATCAAGAGGACTTAAATAAGGAATGAACTTAACTTTCTTCAACAACTAGTTTAGATGATAAAATCACTTTCAATTCTAGGTTCTTGCTCTACTTCTAATGTCATGAACTCATTAGCTAGTTTAGCTAGCTTTAGAAAGAAAGGGATTAAGGCATTTACCCTAGTAATAATAGCTTTCATAGAGCATATTACCAAACAACAATTACCTTATGGCACTTGATTAGAAAATAACTCAACTCTCACTTTACTAAATTTGCAAATCCACAATTATTTATCTCAATATCTATAGATCTTTACATTCTAGTTACATAAAAATCTTTGGATCTATTATTTTTTTACTATTTTCATCATTATCAATCCATTGACATTATGTATCAACCACAACAAGTCTATTTCTATAGGCCTCATAAGTTTGAAGATTGTGGTAATCAAGTTGCTATTAGTTTATCAATAATATTTAAAATAAGTAGTTTTATTTTTGTGTATATGTGTGTGTTTTCCCATTTGTTTCCACCTCTTATGTGAAATTATACTATTCTTTTGTGGGATTTATTATTCCCATCAATCGAATGGTTTTTGTTCTTCTAAAAAAAAACTTCGGTATCCCTATATGAGACATGTTGTTTCTTCGAAAGATGCATCCATCTATTTGATTAGGTTCTAGTACTTCAACTCTTCATTTGTAAGTCATTTTTTATCAACCGGTTTGATCAATATAGTTTTTTTTTTTCATTAAATGAAATTTATTTTTATTTAAGAAAAAAGAATAATTTTTTTTTAAATAACTAAAGACAAACATTTTTGAGAAAACAATCTTTCTCAAGAAGTTACTTATTTAGAAGCAAATGAAATAGTTAGTTCGCCGGTGAATATTACGATTCAAGTTCTGCTGATTTTAGAAATATTTGGTAAGACATTCCATTCAGCTCTAAGATTAGACCTGAGCATGATTTGGTTTGAACCGGAGACCAGCCTAGAACCAATACGGCGGTTCTAGAACACAATTGGAACCATAATAACGATTTGACTGTCCCTCGAACCGATGATGGTTTTAGAGCCGGTTTCAGCTTACAGAACCATAAAATCGTAGGCAGTTCATTGACGGAAATTTATTTAAAAAAAAAAGCTTTTGACAATGATTTGTTAAACATTAACTCTTTAAAGTGATAGCGTGTTTTAATTATGTGAAACGTAATAATAAGAAGCGATATGCAATAAAAAAATAAAATAAAATTTCAACGAGACGGGTCATGAGTTACTAAACCGCAACCCAACATCGTACAAACCGCCCAGAAACTGGACCGAAATCATACTTCCCATGTTCAGTTCCGACTCCGCCATTTTCTGCAATTGGAAACCGTTGATTCCATTTTAGGTGAATTAATCAAATTAGGAATATCATGATGCAACAACTAAAATTGTGTATCTCATGGGTGTTGGATTTTCTTCTCTCTTTTTTTTTTCTTTTTTCTTTTAGTAATTGTAACAGAATAAAAAAATATATTAAAATCTATACTATTCTTACAAGAATACAGCATTCATGTAAATTGGCCTACAAAATCTTAGCATATCCATTTTTATAAATTGATTCTATTAAAATATTGTCTCATTGATCAGTAAATTTGTATAGGAAAAGTTGGAGTTATTCAAGGATGACAAGAGATGGCAATTTGAAGCATTGCAAAAATGGTATTACTGACTTAACGAAAGTTTGGACTGTAGAAGGGTTGTTACTCTTGTTGAGAACCTAAAGGGTCATTTACTAACTTATTTACTTTCTCGTCGTTTTAATTTAGTAATTCATTCCATTTTAGTTTATAATTTTTGAGCTCGACTAAGTTTATAATTTTTTAGCCTAAGCTTTACTCAAAATGGCACCAAAGAATTTAAACTTGACTTAATTAAAATCATTTAGGTTTAATTTAAGTAGAAATTATTTTTGTAAATAAAAAAAGTACTAACATTCAAATTCAACTCGAAATTCTACTATCTTTAAGATTTGACTCGAGTTTCATTAGGCTTGTAAACTAATCGAGTCAAATATTTTGAAATTCAAGCTCAACTTAATAAACTATTCAAAAAGCTTAAGCTTAAGCTTAACTCGATTGATGTCGAATTGAACTCAAGCTTCTATCAAGCAAAACTCGAGTAGTTTGCAAGTAAACTTAACTCACTTACACCTTTATAGCCTGTTTGTTTTCTAAAATATAATATATGTGTAATAGAAAAATTATGTCTTAAGAATGACTATTACTTGAAATAAGTTAGTAATTTTTATTTCAATGTTTAATTCGTATAACTTTTTATTATATGAAATACTTATTTCAGTATTTACTTTATCTCATCAATTATAATATTAAATTGAAAATATGAATAAAATTAATATTAAATTAAAAATATAAATAAAATTATCACTTTTTCTTTATGTAATCATTAATTATAGTATTAATGAATGTATAATGGTTATAATATTTGAACTTTTTATTTCTTTTAGGGAATAAAATTTTTCACTTTTTCTTAGATAATATGGATTACCGATGATCGTAAGAAAAAAAAAACTTTGAGATTTAAAATCCCCTTCTTATTTTTCCAAGTAAATAAGATAATAACGAATAGTTATTGTATTCCCTCTTTATTAACTCTAACTAATGAGCTTTTAGTATTTAATAACAAAACAATAGCAAAATTGTCATTTAGATGGTCACACAATTTACATACGATCAATTGTTCCGAAAATAAAATTTAAGCCAATGATTCGAATTATATTCTCACTAATTTGACCAGAATCTGTAGCAAATTTCCCGATCAATTTATGTTACTAATTAGAAATTTTAGGGTCAAAGAAGAAAGAAAAAAAAAAGAAGAAGCAAATTACACATACAGCTCTTAAATTATCGGTTGGATGTAGATACATCATTAACCTAAAAGTGTGATTTCACCTTCACATGATATTGAAAAATATACGATTCTTCCCAAACTCACTAAAGCTCAAAACACATTGACATTGTTATTCATGATTATATTAGTAAAGATTATGGAGGTTTAATAACCATTTGAGTGTTATTCATTAAATTTGTGTATTTTTAATAGTTATAAAAGAAAAAAAATCATATTTTCAAAAGTTTATGAGATCTGCTAAGTTTTTTATATTTTAATTATATAAATACTTGTTTTCTACTTAAATAGATCAAATTAAAATCTTTTCTTTCAGTTTAAGTAAAATAATAATAATAATAAAGTTACTTTTTACGAGATCTATATGGTTAGGAGCAGATTCCCAGTTAGGAGCAGATTCCCAATAATCTCAAGAAAAGAGCAACCTTTCAAATCAATAAACCTTATCTTATTAGGTGAAATTAATCAAATCAACTTGCTCCCTTTGTTAAGTGGATTTAATTTTTGCAATTCCCAAGGTACCAACGATCCTAAAAAACTAGGGTCAGTCACATGATTGCACATGCAATGGCTTCGTTTAGTGGGCCCCCAATAAATTTCCCATTTCTTTTATATTTTTTTTCTTTATTTTAGTTTTTCCTTTTGGTTTGTGTTCCTTTGTACACGTGGCGGCCGGCCCTGTGGAAGCCGTGTGTCCCTGGTCAGTCAGACCGAAAGTCTTTACCGGTTCTTCGTTCGGTCAACAGATACCACTACGCCAAATGCTGACACGTGGAAAATGGTTTCAAGACTACACTTTGTCTATTTGCTTTTTTCAAGTTGCGTTGTTGCTTCACTATTTTATGTTGTGAAAGGGTGTAAAAAGATCAGAGCTTTCGAGTATTCATATTGAAATCCAATTAACCCAGAGCCACAAAAATTTGATGTATTTAACATCACATGTTCAAAGATAATAATGATTAGACAAACGGGCTTTATCTAAACATTAATGATAAATTGAGAAGAACTCCCTTATCCCCATTGATTATATATATAATCCAAACTTTTTTATATTTTCCAAAAAAAAAATTAATATTCAAAATACAAACTTTTAAGCTCTATTATATAATTTTACCTTTTAAAATTAGTTTACCAAAACTTGCACCATGTGGGAGAGAAAAGCAGGATGATTGATCCCCATCCAAGAGGGTTTCAATAGCCACACCACCACATTTCATTGGTGGATCCTCACCTATAGTAGGTGGTGGGTGACATAATAGCCTAGTTAGGATAATTTAACTTCATTACTATAATGATTCATGCAAATAACTAACAAAGATACAAAGCTAGTCATAGATGATTTGGTATTTAAAAGATTTTCCAATTAAGATTTGTATTTTGGGATGGGCAGTTCACGTCAAGTACCATGTATACTTAAAGTAGGATGCTGGAGATAACAATAAATTTTAATAATTATCAAGGACAATAAATGTAATATGTACTTAAGAGTATAGCATGTTGTTATTATGTTAAATAATTACATATTATATTAAGTGCTATAATAAGTATACTACATATACATGTGACTATTATTTCATTACAATGTTATTACACTAAAGTTTTAATCAAAAAAATATTCATCTTACTATTATAGCACCATTATTTAGCTGTGAGCCGCAGAAAAAAGAAAATAAAAACCAAATATCACAAATTTCCCTCGCATTCTCTATTTGATGGATTACCTTGTGGAAGTTTAGATTAAAACAATATTCGACTAGTTGCATGTTATATGCTTCTTTGTGTATTATAAACATTATGTTGTTAGTATTTAATGTGTCCTCTTGTAAAACATCCAGAATGAGGAGTTATGTATGGAAAACAAATTGTAAGCCCTTTGTGGTTTAAAGTATGGGCAGGAAAGAAGCGACTCTAGTCGAACAATATTAAGTCAAGATTGAGCTCTGCTCGAGGATTTAAAACTAAATATTGGTAATAGATAAATTTTTGGGTTTGAGCTTGATTCAAAGCATCAATGAAAAAATTTAATTTTATTTCGAAGTGTTACTCAATAAGTTCAATCATTCCTTTTAATCAAATTCATATTAAAGTTTGAAATCACCTTATATTTGAAAAAACTTAATAATATTTAAGTTCGATTTGAAGTTGAATAGCACGAAAACTTTTCAACCAAATAGATTAAAACTCAAGCTCTTGTTGATGAGTTATCGATCATGACTTAACTAAACTGTAGTTGGACCACACTCGAAGCAAATATCAAGTGGAGCTTCAGTCGAACCAGCTTAGCTCATTTACTTCTTCAAGCCTATGTCGCTCCTCCAGACTTTCAACTTAGCCAGGGACCGCATATGCGATATTTGACCCAAGAAAACGTCATGAAAAGATGTCTTCTTTATGGGGCTAATTTTCATAGCTATATACCAATTTCTTCTCTATATGGATATATATATATATATATATATATATATATATTATTGATGGAGATATACTTGAAACAGAAAATTAAAGACAGTAAATATTTATCCAATTAGGACATATAGTATTTTGCAAAGTAGCTTTTGAAAAAATAAAATGTCCATACACTATTGTGGCGAATCGTGTACCGCAACAACCCACACTTCTAAGTAGGGAAACAACTCCCCCATTGTGGCGTTTAAGAAGGGCCAAAAAGGCATGGGGTTTGTAGGTCACCAAGCGTTTTTTGGGATCTGCTTTGCTGCTTTGTGCTTACTCTTCCGAATTACATAAGTGTGTGCGGTATTACCACAAACCATTGGCTCGAATTCGAAGCAAACGTTGTTTAGAGCATAAAATGGTAGGTCGCCCAAAAAGAAAAGAAAAGGTGAGGATAATGGCAAATGTACCTCTAATTACTGGTTTGTTACATATAGGAGCTTTAAAATCCTAAAATATGACTTCATGTCTTTGTGACTTTTGCAAATATTGAAAAATTCTAAATCATTATTACAAATCTGAAAGGACCATTAATAATGACAGTTTTTAGACTCTAACAATGGTTTAAGCCTTATATGCATCTCCTATAAATTATCAAAAGATAAAATCACACTTTGTAAACATGAAAATAGCCATTAAATCTTCAATTTGTAAAACATTGGCTTTGGTTTAGTTGAGGATATCCATATCTATCACTTAATATTTTTTCCATTTTTATTACATTGACTTTCTTTCTATGTCTCTATGTATCTTGAATATCTTTTTAATATATTGACTTTCCGACCATTTAAATTATTTGATTCCTTAAATGTATTTTCATTAGATATATTACCAAATATATCCAATCTATGATATTGGGTCAAATTTTTCATATAATTGCTGCTATTTATACTTTAGTTTCTAATATAAATTTTCATTTTATCATCTTTAGAAACCAATTCTTCTTTGTCTTCTAATCTTTAATTTATTGGCACTTTTGGACTTTTAGATAACTTCTAAACTCAAATTTACTTTTGATCAATATTTCAACTTCTAATCTTGTTTTGACTTTTGATCTTTGATTGTGGTTCAGATTTTTCTCGACTTCGTTTCGTATCTTCCTTCATATTCGATCACTTTCTTTTCAGAACTACTATCAAGCTTCATATTATGACATTTCTCTTAGCCTTTTTGTGTTTCTATTTAAATAATTCTACAAGCTTCAACTAAGCTTTGATTCTGATTCTATAATTATGATTGTGCTTTGATTTCGATTTTTAACTAATTCTGCACACTTAGTAATTGGATCAATAAAATAAATAGAATTAGTTTTATCATCATCAAAATAATCTTGAAAGACTTCAAAAACATTAAATACCATGCATTCCTCTCCATCCTCCTTGAACCTCTCTATAGGTCATCTTGGAAGTATACATGTGTCACACTCTAACAACACTTCCCATCCTCCTGAAACGTATTCTCTAAATTGTTTCAAAATAGCCCCATAAGCTTTTTCTTTATAGCACCTTTGATTTGTGAAATAGAATAAGATAAAAATAAAATTACAATTCTTAAGTAATAGAATTTAAAAGAAAAAACATATTTTTTATGGTTACTTTAAGATCTAATGGATAAATATGAAAGTGTGCTTATAAAAATTAAAGAATAACTATTTACTTAGTTGTATAAAGGAATTCTAATTCCTTATTTTTTAATAATAGTAATTTCATGAAATAATTATTTCGCCAATGAAATACATAATAGATTTATAGGAAAAGAATGATTATTATATTTTATTCTTATAAAGTGAACCAAGCATATTATTAGTTTGTTTTTAAATCAGTTGCCTATTGACAAATAATTGGTTTTGATACGCTCTAGGTCAAAAATAGCCAATAGTCAAGTAAATTGATTATTAATAGGCTTTTTTCAACTACTTAATTAAAAAAAATTCAATTAATATAAGTTGATGTTCTTTGTTTTAATTTTATATACCAATACTTATTCTCTTTTATATTTTATATATGATTCCATTAACATAAAATATACATTGCATATAATAAAGGATAAGAAGATATAGTGTTTATGTTAATCAAAGTTTCAAATTATAAGAAGCGCAATCAAATTAAAGACGCCTGTCGAAGCATAGGAGGCATGCATGCATCATAGATGTCGCTTATGGAGTATTAGTATTATTTACCAAACGTAATCTCATATTCTAAAAATGCTGTTTCAATCTTTGGATACTCACTTCAGCAGCAATCATTGGAATTGGCGTAATACACTTTCTGACTACTTTCTGTGAACCAAAATTTGAAGGGTCAGAGACAATTATTTCTATCCTTTCTTCTGCGCCGTAGCACTAACAATCATAAGCTCTGTACTGTGGTTAAGCGACACATTCTCTTTTGATGGGCTAATTTAGTCATGCAAACAGGTTTTTTTTTTTTGTTACTTATTAAAATTTAGAATAAAGAAATGCCTCATCTTTATATATATATCATAAATTATGTAATTAATATTAAAAAGTATAATATTTTTTTTAAATCTTAAATAAGTATTGCAAAACATCCCTTTTAATTATTTATGAAGTAAAACTTTGTTTAGTGAGGCTGGGCTACCCTTTAAGGAACAATATCAAGGTTTGCGGAGCACTTGCAGCCGCAGAAAGCTTTATATTAGGTTGGATTCAATGGATTATCCACTGACAATGATTTTTCTCTATTTTAATCGTCTCATATATATATAACGAGTCAAAGATTATGCTCAAAATGTTTAAAGGAAAAAAAAATTGTGTAATTTTATCCTTTTCTCTCTCATTATTGGGAGTCATGATTTTGGCAATATATATATATATATATATATACGATTTCTCAATAATGCCAAAGATCTTGCATATCATAATGAATTAGTTTTCGAGAGCATCTGTTTTCCATGGGCTTCCTCGTTAATCATGTCATTTTAAAGTGAGGGAATGCTTGAGTAAATGGGCTTTCAATCGTTGGACCTAAGACTTGTAAATGAGTCAAGATTAAGCTTGCAATATTGTACTTGTAATATTGTGTTCGATTTTGAGCTTAAACTTAATTTTTAGTAGCATTTAATGAACTTAAACTTAATTTAATTTAATTTATTTATTTTTTTTTTTTAAAGTGTTTTTCTTTAATTAAAATAATATCAATTTCCAAAATTTAGCTTGAACTAAATTAATGTTTAAGCTCCACTCAAGTTCAATTAAGCTCTTGAGCTATTCAAGCTAGATGTCATGAAGCTTGAGTTAGTTGAACTGTAATTAAATCAAAATTGAGTAAACTTCAATCCAAAATCAAATAATTTACAAATAAGTTTGAGTTATTTACACTCCTATTCAAACCACCTTATTGATGTAATTGATATCTTCATTGGGCTTTTTAAGAAGATAAAACTAATCCTCACTTTCCATTTTCCCCATAAAATTGTGTTAAGGCATGATTCATGTGTCATAGATAATGTTGATTATACAATAGATAATGCTATGTGCTGTGCTTCAACCTATCCATCCACAGATTGGGACATGAACGTGTTAGTTTAAAGCAAAAGCGAGTGTAATTACTACTGCTTCTCATGCGCCAAAATCTGACAAATATCGGTTCTGTCATAGTGGAAATATTCATTTCATCCTTTTGTTGAAGTATACAGGCAATATGGAAAAGCACACTAGTGTTCTAAGACTTGTGTGAGCAGTTCAATATTAACGGATGTCTTAAAATATTTATTAAAATATCAAATTAAACAATATCTTATCTTTAAAATGTGAAAACTTTCTTCTACAAATGCCTCGGATAATCCATTAACATGACACATCTTCAAATGGGACATACACATAGAAGGATGAGGAAGGGAAAATCAATCTGTTCACACATGTGGCTGTCTAACGATGTGTTTTCTCATGTTTCCTATGCTAAAGTTCGTGAATTTAACCAAATGACACGTAACAAATTAACATGAGATCCTGAATTTTATTCTTGCTAGAATCTATATTTGAGGGAACCATGTATTACACAAGCAACCATAGATAGATTCGATGGTGCGTGAATGTTGAATGGTGTTTTATATATCTAGAATTAGCCTGTTTGACCGTGGTTCATTTTCGAGCCATTGTTTGAACCAGCTTGCTTCATCTCTGCACTTAGTTAAGAGTAAACTTTGCATAATGGTTTGTAGAGATAAAGCTGTGTAAATGTTTTGTATTGGCAGTATATCTGCCTTCTAATTATATGTTAATAGTTTTCTATTTTATCGAAAGAAAACATTATTTTTAATGTTGTTTTTATAGTTCATGCCTTAAAACTCAAATTTGGATTGCAAACCTCAACTGCAAAAGTGCTATATAAATTCGAACCTTTTTGGCTCTTTCTTCTTGTCACTCATCCGGACTTTCTACTTAGCCAGGGGCCACATATGAAACATTTGACCCAAGAAAACATCATGAAAAGATGTCTTCTCTATGGGGCTACACTTGGTTTAGATATACTGTGTTGCGCAAAGAAGCTTAGGAGACATATCCATACACTATTGCGGCGAATCGTGTATGCCACTAACCCACAGTTCTAACTATGCAAACATCTCCCTCTTAGTGGCCTTTAAGAACGGCCAAAAAGGCATAGAGTGTATCGGTCACCAAGCATTTTGGGGATCGGCGTTGTTGCTTCGTGCTTATTCTTCCAAATTACATAAGAGTGGGCAGCATTGCCACGTATCATTGGCTCGTGGTTTTCGTTAGGAGTGCTTTTTCTGGCTGAAGCAAACGTTATTTAAAGTATATAAAATGGAGCATGGCCCAAAAGAAGAAAGAAAAAATAAGGATAATGGCAAATATACCTTTAACCATTAATGATGTACGGATAAAGTTTTCTTAACTCTCAAAATATAATTTTATGTCTTCATAACTTTTAAAAATGTGGAAAAAAAATCTAAATCATTATTAAAACTTCAAAATAGTTGCTAAAAAGATCATTAATAATGATGATTTTTAGGCTCCGATGATGGTTTATGCCTTATATGGACATTTCAAAAGTTTTGGGAAGGTGAAATCATGTTATGAAAGTTCAAGATTTCTATTTACTTTTAACTAATAGTTTAAGGGGTATATTTATAATTTGAATAAAAAAAAGTATGCAATGGTAATTACAAGTGAGTTTATGAGCTAATTTGATCATTTAGTTTCATTTCACTTGCAAAGAAAAATTTCAGCTCATGTAAATTAAGTTACAACATGTATACATGTATACAATTGAAAGGTCCTATTTGATTTATAATCAATGCAACAACATTGGAGGATGGAATCAATCCCAATTGTCTTTTTAGCACATGTAATTCTCAAAATCTTTTTTATAGTAGCTAGCATCATTTGCTCCCTCATAGTATAAATTATAACCAAGATAGTCATAATTGCCATAATCCTCAAGTTCACCTAAAATAAAACCCAAAAGAGGTAAGCATCAAAGTCCAGTATGAAATTATTGCATGCAAACACTTGTAAATGACAAACTACATATATTCTTTATGCAATAAGCAATCACTAATCACACAATCTATTTAATTGTCTTTCTAGCACATATAATCCTCAAATCTTCTTCACAATAGCTGGAGCATCATTCCCTCCTCTATAGTATAAACTATACCCAAGATAGTCATAATTGCCACAATCTTCAAATTCACCTAAAGTAAAACCTAAAAGCAGTAAGAAGCAAAGTCCAGTATGAAGCCACTATATGCAAACACATGTAAATGAAAAATAGCATACATTCTTAATATTTCTAATGCAATAAGCAATCAGTAATCACATAATCTATTTAATTAATTATTCTTAATAGTCTCAACATGTGTGTGTGTGTGTGCGTGTGTATGTATACATGAAACAAACCTTACAGCCTAATTAGAAAGTGTGGACCCATATATGTGCTCCCTATGTCAGTTCTAAAAGAGTGGACTCATTAACGTGCCCCTTAGGGTCAATTTTGAAAGTGTGGATTCACTCACTCCGTAGAGTCATTTTTGAAAGCATGAACCCATGATACCCCCTAGAATTGGTTTTGAAAGTGTGGATCATTAGATCTTTAGAGTTTGTTTTGCACGTATAGAACAATTGCTAAAGTTAATTTAGCACATCCCTATAGTTGATTTTAAATGCATAGGGGAGGTAGTTGAAGTCATTTTTTAAAGTGTTGATCTATAGAAACTCTTAGGTTTTCACAAGTAGATTTTATTTTACAAGTGCAAAAAACATCCAATTAAAATTACTAGCCAATAGTTAATAGTCAAATTGCATTCTAAACCCAATATGTATAACTAACAAACAACAATAATCACGTACCTAATTTTCACTTACAGTCTTGATAGATTCCAACTTAACACTTAATTCATACTATAACACTAATTAGTATTATTCATGGTTTAAATTATAAATCTTTGGCTTTTTTTTCTTTTTTATGTTTCTCTCACTTAAATATTTGAAAAAAAAAAAATCATCTTTACATCAACTTATGGTGCTTTATAGGTTATACGATTGACCTTAGGGAATTTAGGGTTGATTAGGTGGTCAATCAACCAATAGCTTAGGTCTCCTAGCGATTAGGTCATCAACTGACTTAAGACTAAGGTTGACCTTATCAAGTCCTAAGTCATATTTTGCTTTCTCTTTTCTTCAAAATCCATCTCTTTACCCTAATTTAATCCTAAGCCCATTTTTATGCATCTTTCTTGTTTTAATTCATCAAGTAAATCACTTTATTCCTTAAAATTGTTGTCTTTAACATCTATTATTCAATTAATAACTTGAATTCACTACATTGATAATTTTGTAACCAATTTCCTACTCAATTATAATTTAAGCCTACAATTTTCTATTTTGAAAATTTTCAAGCAGAATAATGCTAGTAGCTATAGTAATACAGATGATGCAAGCATTATCTAAGCGAATTCCTAACTTTTCTCTTATATCCATATTATTCTATATATGTATTCTTTCAAGATTCTCATAGGTTCACTGATTATTTAAATATTGGTAGGTTTTAGGTTTTCTTAGAGGAAATGTTATGGAAAGTACTTACTTTAGCACTACATAGAAAAACTTTTCATATTTGCTACACAGCTCCTTCAAAGTGTCTCTTTTAGCACTACATAGAAAAACTCTTCATATTTGCTACACAGCTCCTTTAAAGTGTCTCTTTTTAGGATTTGCCCTACAATTCAAAGGAAAAGTGTTAACTTCAAAGTGTCTCTTTTTGGTATTTGCCTTACAATTCAAAGGAAAAGTGTTAAGAATATCTTGTTTTTTATCAAAAACAATGTTAAAGGTCTTAAACCCTTATCATTGATTGTAATAATTTCCTTGATTTTGTCATTGTTGAGATCCACTTCCTTCCAACAATAAGATAGGAAAATTTATACTTAATCTCATCAATTTCCCTCTTTGATGAGTAGAGTATTGTATATTTGATGGAGAAAATATTATTGGCTTACATTTATTAACAATTTTTTATGTATTGTCTTGGAAAAGGAAAAGAATGTGCGAGAGAAAAGGTTAAGGTGGAGGTGACATGGAGCTGAGGTTAAGAGAGAAAACCTTATTTGTCTCATTTTAATTTTCTATAAAAGTAAGTAGGAAGTTATAATATTTTTATATAAAATAAAATCCTTAGGGCAAATGTCTACGTTGCACTTGATTTTAATTTTATTTTAGTGGTGTTTTAATATAACTGACTTACTATTACATTGTAAGATTTATTATGAGGCGGTGATATTTTTCAAGAGTCGCTACTAGTGACACTCTCCACCCTCCTCAAACCTTATTATCTAAATCGAATCAAAGTAGGCTCACCAGCTTCCACCTTAGTTCATCTTTAAATCATCTACTCAGTGTGAGGGTATTAACTCCAATACCTTTTATAATGCTCTAGGCCAAAAATAGTAAATAGTTGACTAATGGGCCTTTTCAATTATTTAATCTAAAAGTTCCTAACTAATGCTAACTTGCTATTCTCTATTTCAACCTTATATTCCAATACTCATTTTCTTCCACAATTCATGTAGAATTTTATTCATATAGAGTATCACATTATATATAATAAAGGATAACAAGATGTTATGTTTACATTAATTAAAGTTAAGGTAAATTGTAAATATACCCCCTTATGTGCACTTTACTACTTATCTATACGATTGTATATTTAGAACCCCAAATCTTTAAAAAATGTGTATATAGATCCCATATGCTAATTTTTGGAGTCTAAATGCAATTTTTTTTTTAAAGATTTAGGAGTGTAAGTGCATGATGTCAAAGATAGGAGCTAAGTGCACTTAAACAAATATAAGGAAGTGTATTTGATAATTAAAATAAAAAGTTTTGGTAAATAAACAAACAAATAACTAACTAATTAAATAAATAAATAAAAATAAAATAAAATTGAAAGTTTATTATTAAATAATTAATATTTGAATAATTAAAGGTTAGAAATTCATGTTTTATGATTCATATTTTTCAATCAAACTCAAAATATCATAACTTTTATGTATGTATGATATAAATATTGGTTTCTTGATAGAATTAGAGAAATATCTTTTTCAATTTTTATAAAAAGATATAATTAGTAAAAATATCATAATAAACAAAATAAACTAAATCAAACCAACAAAAAAATTAAATACATATAAAATAAACACAAAAGAATACCCTTGAAGGTTCAAATTATAGGAGGTCATAGTTTATACATCTTAGTCATAATTCAAATCCCAATCAAATTAAACATGCCTGTCGAAGCATAGGAGGCATGAATCATAGATGTTGCTTATGCATTATTATTACCAAACGTAATCTCAAATTCCAAATTTGCTGTTTCAGTCTTGGCAGACTCACTTCAGCAGCAATCATTGGAATTTGCGTGACATGCTTTTTGACTACTTTCTATGAACCAAAATTCGAGAGGTCAGTGACATTTATTTCTATCCTCTCTGCGCCGTAGCACTAAAAACCATAAGCTCTGTACTGTGGTGAAGGGACACATTAAGATTTTAAATAAATAAAATTTTCATCTTCTCCATATATAAATATTTTTTTATAAAATATATAATTGATATTAAATTATATAATCAACTTTTATATATCTTTAATAAGTATCCCTAACATCTATTAATAGGTCTAATTTAAACAAAATATTTATTTAAAATAATATTAATACCTATGGTTTAACTTCAACTCAATTAATATTTAAGTTTTATTCAAATTTCATTAAGCTTTTGAGTAGATTTCACAACGTTTAAACTCAACTTATGTATAATCAAATCAAACTTAAATAAATTTTGATCCAAACACGCATAGTTCACCAGTAGATTCGACTATAACTACCCCTATCCAAACCGGCTTGCTAATACGTTAAAAAGAGAAGTGATGCAGATAAGAACATGGTATGCTCCACTAGATTTCGTGTTAATTATGACAATAGATAATGCTATGTGTCTGCGCTTCAACCTATCCATCCACAGATTGGGTCATGAACGGGCTAGTTTAAAGCAAAAGCAAGCGTAGTTACTACTTCTTCTCAGGCGCCAAAATCTAACGATCATCGGTTCTTTCATAATGGATATATACAATTCACCCTTTTGTCGAAATAAACGTGCCATATTGAAAAAGCATGCTAGAGTTCTGAGTATGGGGCAAGCAGTTTTTAAAAGAAAATATTAATAAGTATCTCGAAATACTTGTTAAGATATCGAATTTAAAAAAAAAATTATTTCATATCTTTTAATAAAATATATAATTATATTTTAAATGATTTCAAGTCTCTATAACATATTTCTATACTTTAGAGATATCTCTCTAATTGATAAATATTTGCTGTCACCAACTCTGTATCTCAAGCATGTCCCCATTAATCATGTACATATATTTGACCCAATTGAATAAATTTTCGTGATTATATATTAATTCTTTGTTTACGTGTATATTTATGATTGATAGGAATACACTTAAAACCGAGAATTAAGAACAACAAATAATTATTCCTCTCTAATTTACCCATTTTCTAATTATACTTCTTATACGTAGATTTCTTATGTCAAGTAGCTTAATTCATCATACATATCTATATTTTTACATGTGATCTTTGTCGATCAAATTAAGTAATCAATATATAAAGCAAAAAACGTGGGTAAACTAATTGATAATGCTTCATCTTTTCCTCATCCCTTCTCTTAAGATTCTATTCCACTTGCATATAAAGAAAGTAGCTTGTCTGCTTATGTCCCCCAATACCTCAAGATGATTCTAACCCTATAAATTTGTTATGTCATTTATTATTATTATATATTAACCTCCTGTGGCTACAAAAGGGCTGAGAAGAGGAAGACAATTATCTATCCTAAGTTAAGAGTACCAAGATCCATTCTCATCTAGAGAATTCACAATCTCTATTTTAAACCCCTGATGCTTTCTTTTTAGTAATTGTATCATGCGTAGTCGTATATGTCACATGCATCCATGTGAACATCTACCCAAACCATCTAAGCAGTCCCAATATAAATGTCCGAGATTAACAAAAAGAGTGAAGAGTACAGGGGAACATGAGAAGTTATTTAACTCTCAAATCTTTATTCAATGGATACGTATTACGCATTCATGTCGGAATCTATAAAGGAGTTCGTATAATCATATGGCTCAGCAAGAAAAACGTTGTTCTATTATTTGTTTGACCGCAGCAAACACCTCGTTTAGTTACAATTAGATAAAGCTCCCTTTGCAGGTTGTTTTAATAAATCGTCACATGTCAATGGATTGTTATAAATATTATACGAATACTTTGTTTTAGTTATATAAAATGTTTGTTATAATGTTGTTTCATATGACTAAGAATCGTATTTCCAATGTTTATACGAAATACCATGTCATTTCCAAAGAGTTAGAGACCTTAAAATTATGGAAATGCCACATCATGTACTAAGGTAATTTATATTAATCTCGTATTCAGTAGTGCAAAGGATGCAATTCATGATGAAAATGGTTGTATGTATCATTTTTTGCACGAAGGATATGTTTCTTAGATACATGAAAATAAAATGACTTTTAACAACAATAGATTTTAAGTAATAAAATGAAAAATTGCAAATAGAAAAACGGTATTACTAATAAAAACTAAGGATAAAAAAAGTTTCCAAAATTATATATATATTTAAAAAAAAATTACGTTACCTCCATGAACAGGAAGTCTTCCATTCGAGAAAGCCTTAAATAAGGGCCTGTAACATGTTCCATGTTCTATAGCTGCTGTGGTCATGGGCTTGGGAGAAGCAAGGCCTACTAGACTGGTCCAATGGGCTGTGTCCATAATGAATTAATTGGGCAGTAGAACTAGTGGCTATAGTGCTAGCCCTTACATTTTCTCTTTACATTATGCATTTTACTCTAAGACTAGTTATTTTACATATCAATGTCTACTTGTAAGTAAATTGTCGTGATGCATACTCTTTACATGCACCCTTTGCTATTTAGTTAGGAAAAATGAAAAATGAAAAATATTAACATTTTATATCATATAAATCATGATCTATCTTGTATAATAATAATCACGATCTTCTCCTTCAAGTCGTGTAGCGAGGACATCAATCCATCCATTAACTTTACACCTTCCTAGCTTGACAAGTAGTACACCCCAAAGAGGGTCTTAAGCGCCTCACATTATAGAAAGATTGAAATAGTTGCGGAGTGAGCCTAACTCCATATGATTCACATAAGCTCTCCAACACAACAAGCAATGTGTACGCATTCGAAACGAGCTAGCATAAATTAATCCGGTGGTAGTTGAAGAATCATTTTTGAAAATCGATGAAGAGAAATCGTAGCCTAAGCTACAAGAACCTTTTGTAAACATAGAATCTGTTGCCTTCAATTAGGACCACCCATTCGTTCTCGTAGGCAGGTCAAGTAATCCAACCCTCGGGGAGAGGTGCACTATACAACCCCATAGCATCAACATCTACTTCAAAAACAATTCTCTTTATCACATTTGGGCTTGGCCTAAAAATAGCTAGCTCATTGAAACGAGGCCTAATCGGTTTGAGATCCTCTTTTTCTTATAGCTATATATCCAAAGCAAGCTTGAATAACAATGATATTGCACTATCTATCACTTCAACCTCTTCCTCCTCCTCAAATGATCATAATATTGTGTCATCTATCTCTTTAGCCCACACCATCAGATCTTAGGGTTGACTTAAAGGTCTTGCTATGTCCACTGCCGCAACTTAGGGGGGAATAACCCCTCAAACAAGATTTGGAAGAGTTTATGGAGAGGAAGACCTAGCCATAACTTCGGATTGAATTGGTAATGAAAGATTGATGAAAGTGAAAATAAGAAATTGCAAGGCTGCAAGAACACATATAGACATTTGAAGATTTTTGAGAAGCAAGAGAGTGTGAAAGTGGAAAATGTGGTCGTTCAGTATCTTTATATAACCAGTTACGAATTACATGGTTATCAAAATTGTAATTCTACCTACTATTAAAACTTATGAAATTGGTAGAATTAAAAAATAAAAAAATCGTACACTTAAATTCATAATTATATTAAGGGTCTATACTTAAACAATTTTACATCTAATTTAACTAAGAAAAATCTCATAAAATTGTAAATTCGTAAAATCATGTAGTTGACTCACAATTTTAACAACTGTAATGAATTGCAAGCACAATCACTAATGACACACCAAATTGGGCCACATGCCCCACTATTAAAATGAAGGGCCATGATCTTTTTGGCCCCTAAAACTAGCCCTTTCTCTAAGGTGACACATGTCTTTGTGAATTAAATGGACTAATTCACACATGCATATAAAGAATTTGAAATTAACAATTGAAATGATGGAAGTGTACCCAACAAGCTTCCCCATACTATTGAGCTTAGGGGGCAACCTAGAGTTTGAAACTTACTCACCACTGCTCACTAGCATGGACACAACTCATCTGAGCAAACCTCAAGTTAGACTACCTCAAATAGCTCAATAGAAGCTTAAGTGAGCTACTCGTTAGCTTGGGACAATCCAAGATAAACATCATAACTCGAACAGCAGCTTGCCAAAAGCTTAAGTTGACATGCTTTGAATGTCAAGATTTGTTGCAAAATCCTTTGGGTTGAATTTGCACCTCTTTGCCAAAGCACAAGTCAACTAACATATTAGGGCCTTGTTTTATGATTGAGGCTCACCTTGACCTTCACTCTCATCAGTGCCTTGCCACTAATGAAAGTGGTAGGCAAGTGTTATAGGCCAATACGATCTTGAGCCCTAAGGCCCACCTCGACTAAGCCCAATGTTGGATTAAGAAAGTGCTTAAGCTAGTCGAGAGAAATAAAGAAAGTAATCTAATTCCCTTAAAAAGACAATCTACCGAATCTTTCCTAGAAAAAAATGGGATTTTTTAATGGAAGATTTACTTACAAAAAATACTTCAACACTATAAATAGGGGATTATTCCAACTTGGTAAAGCATCTAATACTCTTCATAAGCTTGATTACCACGCCATTACATTACTTCTTTAACTTGAGCATCGAAATCTAAGTGCTAAAAACATCTCTGGCACCTAATAGTTCACATTTATTTATCTTATAGGTCTGATTAAAGACTTAACTCAACCCAAGATTAGTGCACGGCAACAAAAGCAGTCAACACCAAACATATGGAATTAACCCTTTTGTCGAATAATGTGTTAAAGAAGTAGAAGAACTGTTGACCATCTTTATGGAGTTTAGAAATGAACTATGACACTTTGTGATGTAATTAACTTTGAAAATTTTTGTTTTAACTTCTAACCCTTTGGGAAAGTAAATAGGAAAACGAAACTCACATTTTTGTTTCTCTAATTTGATGTAGGTCGATCTCTTTATTGCATTTGTTTTTAAAAGATACGTGTATGTATGAAACTTTGGTAGAGGCTATGTTTGTTATCATATCCTTTAATTTTTATCTTCTCTTTTCCTTTTGCACTCACTAAAGTGAAGTGTCATTTTAAAATAAATTACATGAGAAATGAGATGTAAATTTTAAAACATTTTCTCTAAATGTACATAATATTTCAAGGAGAAAAAACTAGAGCAAATGTACACAATATTTGGTTATGATTGAAAATTTATATTTTATATTAACAATTAAAACTTAATTTAGCTAACACATAATACTATTATTTATTAAGCTATGAAGAGAATATATATGAATTTCACGCAATACTACTACGATTTTTAATATTTTTTAACTAATCGGTCATAAAAGTGGTTTGATTCAATAATTTAGTATATCATAAATTCTATTGTAAAGCTTTGTATAATTTTTGCACACAAAATATAGAGTTCTAAGTTAGGCACCAAAGGAATCTGGCATTATAGTGAAACAATATCACACCCATTTTTATTTTTTTTTTGTTGGTTGTATTCAAGAAGGAAACATACTTTATCAAATCATATGGATGGTTAGTGCATAATGTTATAATATACTTGTGCTATAAGTCATTATTATAGGTGTTGAGTCAATATGGTTAGTACATATTAATTTACAAGTGTTTCTCAAGATCATTTCACCTTTTTTTCAATTTTCTTTTCTACAAGCAGTAGCTTTTATGTACAATGAGACTTTTTTTTTTAATAGTAATGCACACATTATATCAGTAGAATATTTGATGGCTATTGTAAATGAAATTTATTAATTACTGAATTAAACTTGAAAAGTACATACTTCCTTTTTTTTTTTTTGTCACTGTTGTAAATTATATTTATCAATTTGCAAACACTTCATGCAAAATTAGTCTTTCTATTGTGTGTAGCTTTAATTTTCAATTAAGTAACATTTAGGGTTATTTTTATACATTTGTTAGTTATTCAACTTTTATTCCTTAAACCATTTTTGGCCAATCAAGTGATGGTATTAATATTTCACTCCAACCAACCAAACACTAAAATAGCAATTTCAATCATATTCTATTGCTATATCATTATTATTTATTTTCAGTCTTATTCCATTCTAGTAAAGTAAGCATAACATTAGTCAATTGAAAATATATAATATAAATATGTTTTTGTAATAGGGATTTAATAGTCATGCTATTCATTTATTTTTGAAAATTTTAATTCATAAAGAAGTTCAACCCAGGATGAAATTCCATTTCTTAAACATATAGAATTATGGATTAGATTATCAAATAAGATTTGAAAAACTTGAATATAAAACACAATATAATAATACAAATATTGACATATTGTTATTAGAAAGAACATATTAATAGGTATTTTAAAAGGCACTTTATAAAAATACAAGTTACATATAAAGTTTTTATGTTGCATGCAAACTTGACTAGTGAAGTGCAGCTCTTCATGGTTGAAAAAGGATACCGATTAAGGAAATCCAATTTAATATATTGATTATTTAAGATTAACCTACAATATAGTAGTGACAAACCTTTCTACAAGTTGATCAGCTAATCCCACTTAAATAAAGCATCATAAATCAGGGTAGCAAAGCGACGTAGACACGTGTACAAACTAATGACTTTTAATAGCAACTAATTATGGAGTCAAAAATCATAGCCTATGGACAATGGCAATGGTTAACCATTAGGGACAATTTCAATAGAAAATAATTTTTATTTTTAGAAAGAAAATTATTTTATTATTTTTCATTATCAGTTTCCATGATAAATAATTATTAGTACAAATATTCGGATATTGTTATTATTTTCCATCATCACTTATCGCTATAAATCACTATTATCTATAACCTTATAAGACTACCATGATAGCATTTAATATCTATAAAACTTTAATCATAACAAGTATCGATGAAGATCCAAAAAAATATTTTGTATGGGACAAACACACCCATTGCAGATCAAAATATTTAGGTGGGATTTGTCAACAAGCATCCGTATGTATTTATTATGATTTCATTTTTGACAATTTGAATTGATGCATGTTTTCTTGGTGGCATTTACAGACAGACAACATAGATGACATACAAAATCTTCAATCACATGCCAAAATCTTAAGGTATATAAGATCATCGCGTTTAGATAAAAGTTTAATGGAAGTTCAAATCTATGGTCCAACGAATCTGAGCATTGAACTATAAGCGGGTTTTGGGACTTTCCTAGAGAATATTCTCGTTCAAATGGACAAAATACTATCTACGGTTGAATAAACAATCGATCTGTTTGAACAATTTAGTTTGTATTATAGAGGCAATGTCTTCAAAATTAAGGAAGGATAAGAGAAAAAAAGTATATAGTTTAGGCAAACAACGTTACTACTTGGTGAAAGTAGACCAATTCATAGGTGCGAAAAGGTAAGAAAAGAGAAAGCAATTCATGAAACCAGTGACAGAGCGAAACTAGGAAAGATCACGAGGTAATTAACGCTGAAATTACAAATACTAAGCCTTTTTTGGTAGCTCGATCTGAGCGATTTTCCCCATAATGCTGAAAGTCACTCCACGTGACCCTCCTGCTCAGGAAAATACTAAAGCTGCCATTGATTCAAGATATTCAAGTCAAGTCATCATAAAATTGAGGAAAAAATATTCGTATCTTTTAAGAGCCTTATTATATAAAGAAATTGAGCTTTCCTTTTTAATTTTCTTAACTTTATAAATCAATTATTTATGCATTACTTGATTAGAGTATTATTTATGACATGAGGTATAATCAACAACAAATGACTTTAAATGGGATTCATCTCGAAATATGATTGTAGCAAAAAATCAAGTTAGGAAGGCATATTTAACGGTGAGTGAATAACTTTCTGAAGTTCCATCATGTTTCCACTTTTTTATTATATTCTCATTTGAGATTAAAGCTGAAAATTGAGTTTGAAAACCACATTATTGTGCTTTTCTTCTTACAATTTAACTATATGTCTGATTAAGTGATTTAGTTAATTTGTTAAATAAATTGTTGACAAATCACTTTGTTGTGATGAAGGAAGCACAAACATATTGTAATACGTTGTTTTTTCGTTTCCAAGAATCACAAAGATGGAAGTCAATTTAAAATAAAATGTTTTCCTTACTTTGATGAGTTGTCACTATGGAAAGGATCATGCTACAAAACAAAATGCACAAGCCATTGATAATGCTGTTGAGAAGCTGGAAAGAGAGGGTGAACAAGTACATACTTGAGATGCGACATAGAGAAGCTTTGAAAAAAGATATCTCTCAAGATAGAGCTGTCCATCACACTTCTTCAAAAAGGAAAAGAACAAGCGTGCCTAGAGAAGATAATTCTAGCACTTTGACTACTATAGCAACACTTAATAAAGGAATACAATCGCTTGGGGATAAATTTTTTGAGACTATGAGGGGTCTAACTTCTAACAAGACTTTGTTAACTAATTTACATCAATTACATGGTATTCTTAAGAGATTGAAGAGTTGACAAAAATTGAAACTATTATTGCTTTGAATAAGATAACCAACAATCCTAAAAGAATTGTTGTGCTCTTTAGTCTCCTACCTAAATAATGTTTATCTTATGTGAGAATGACTTTAGGGTGTAATCCATAAAAGAGCACTCAAACAAAGCATTATAATATTACTTCTATAAATACCTTCACTTTTATATATTTTGGATGGACACTAGCTTTTTGTTATTATGCCCCAAAACTCTTAGCTTTTTTAAACTTCTAGGTAGAAATACTAACATGTCTTAGTTGTCTTACTCTAGAAGTTATCTACTCTATTTCAACTAGAAAAATATTATTCAACTACACTTTTTAATCTATAATTTTTTTTTTTTTTACATGTATAACTACTCTCATATCTTAAAACTATCCACTGAAAGTTAAGCTTTCCAACTTACCATAACCCGCATTTTTCTCTTCCACATTCTATCTTACTCTCATCTACCACATCCCTCTCTTTCTAACCTTTACTTCCATTTTCTTTTCTTACTTCTAAAATATAGACATAAATAATAATAATAATAATAAACTATAAAGAAAAAACCAACTTCATTTTCCTCCCCATATTTCGATCTTCTCCCTTCACTATACCATTGTAAAACGTATCTCTCTCTCTCTTTCTCTCTCTCCTCGATTCTTCTCTCTCAACCCATCTCTATCTTGATTTTATCCATATTATCAAAAAAAATCATTCATTTACATGATTGCGGTACCTCATTAAAGCAATGACTTAATTACAAAATTTATGTGTGAATTTGGACATAGGTGATGAATAGTTATTATCTTTTCCTATATTCTGTAATTTTGATTTATACTAAAATATTAGGTCTTTAACACATGGTTTATATTAGGGGTAAGCAAAAAAACCGACCAAACAAAACAAATCTACAAACCAAACCAAACCAAATCGAAAATATGGTTTTTTTAATTATTTGGATTGAAAATTTTCCAATTCAAACCAAACCAAAAATTTATTGTTGATTTAGAGGGATAATGCAAACCAAACTGTTTTGCAAAAAAATATAATGATATTTTACTTATAATAAGAAAATTATAACATAATATTTAAACCAGTTTTTAGTTTACCTTTATTGAAAAGTATATATATCTAAATTTTATGAACATAATTTAATAAATATGTATATAGATTAGCTCAAATTTCATATTATATGCTAACTTGATAAATAAATTAATTATATTAAACATTTAAAATTTTTTAGTTACTCGAATATTGACTTTTTTTGTCTTTTATATGATATTAATACATGTTATTATTAAATAATTTAATGTTATTCATATGAGATTACATGTTAAGCAAATATACTTTTTTAAAATATAAAATATAGTTTAATCTGTAAACCAAACCGAACCAAATCAAAATTTTATACTTTGAAAAAATATATATATAACTAAACCATATGGTTCAATTTAAAGCAATGAAAAACCAAACCACATTTTTATGATTGGTTTGGTTCAGACGAAAAAAATGAACAAATCCAATCCACACCTACCCCTAATTCTTACGGTGACCATAGTAAAGTATTGATAAATAGAAATTGGATTCTTCTTCATGGGCAAAGTTTGAAAAAGTCGAGTTAACTAGATACAATTATGATCAATAAGTGCAATTATTTTAAATTATTTCACACTACCCTAATTTGATTTTCTTAAAATAATATGTTCAATGCAATAATTGGTGTTAGTGGCATGTATTGAAAATATAGCATGAGTGGAAGAAATAATTTTCTTATATTTTGCTTGGATAAAAATATAATTGTACTATTTGAAAATATGCTATATTGTAAAATATAGACTATTTCAAATGAAATATGGGCATAGTTTCTTGGTTAATAATTTTATTTGAAACTTTTTTAATGAAAAATAAGAGTAATGCATAATTGTCTAGATAAAATTTGGATGAAAAATATATAGCTTGATATGTAATTTTTAGATTATTTGTAAGGATTTTAATAATTTTGTTAATTGTATTGAAATGTTTGTCATTTTAAGGTTTCTTGGTGGTTTTAATAAAAAGGACACTCATAGAGTAACCCTAGCGCTTTCTGATTTCCCATAATACGTGCAACATGGTTTAGATGCTTTGTAAGTGTAAATAGTGTGTCTTTAGGAAAGATTTACTTGCCAAAAATACTACACTATGACGACACTATAAATAGGAGATTACTCCAACTAGGTAAGGCATCCAATACTTTGTATAAGTCTGATTATCATGCGATTATACTGTTACACCCCAAAAGGGGCTTGGAAGTTTCTGCTAAAAGTTATCATGGTACGTATGCACTTGTTACATGATAATCATCTTATGAGTCAGAAATCATAAGACTCTAAGTAATAAATTAAACAATTATAGCTATTTATATTTCATAAATCATACAATGAGAATAATACTATGGATTCCATGCCCCATAATTAACCAAGATCGTAGAGAGTCGGAATCTCCTACCAACCAGTAAAATGGAATAAAACCCTAAGTCTCACAAATTCAAATTTTACATCAAGGTTCTAAAAATAACATTTCATCTTAATAGTCTACCATTCACAATTCTTATTTATCGTTCGTGGCTTCCAAAAACTCTCGACACTTCACATCTTATCCCATCTCAAGCTTTTAAGATTTTTACCTACAAAATAGTCTGTGGGGGGGGGGGGGGGGGGGGTGTGAGCACACTACGGCTCAGTGAATGAGAGTGTAATACTCTCAATGCTACACATACACAAGCAATTTCAAATCAAGTTATCAAATCATATGCTATGCATGAACAACCATATGAATGTAGCATCTCATGCAGTCTTTCAGTAACCAATGTGAAGTTTAGGTTTTACACCCTCCTTGACCTTGGGTTAGGGATTCCAAAGCCACCATCAATGCTCAAGTCTCACAACCAATTCAATTATTCTTATCTCTTTGATAATTAAAATATTTTTTAGCTTTGATATTATAAGCTCACGTATTCCCATACACTGAGCGCTCCCGTGCCTCATGCATTGAGCAACACCCTTAAAGACCAACCGAACTCAGAACCGTCAAGGCGCGACAATCCCCTAATCACTTAGTTCGTACTTATTGGAACAGTAATCCTCTTATTACTTCCTGCAAGCCCTATAGCAGTAATGGCATTCACTTTCATGTAATGTCTTGTGTAAATGCATATTTAATTTTAAATTGAGTCCAATCCTTCAATTAGTTGATTCGAGGTGATCAAATAATATATAATCACAAATCAATCCACATTCAAAATGATAAAGTAACTATCAAACATTTGAGGCATACAAGTCCACAAATAACCAATAGGAACCAAGTCCATCCCATAAACAAAATAGCTATACCTAACATTTACATTCATCACAACAAGAAATATTAAACATTACATGTCACCAATATGATAATGAGGATCAGACTAATAAAGTAAAATCAGTCAAGCCAAGCACAAAATCACAATTAAATAAATTTTTTAAAATGAGTTGTCATATGAGACCAAATCAATATTAGCGTAATATAGCTAAATCTCATCGACCGTTAAATCAACTACTCGGGATTGATTTATAATTCTCATCCCTTAACACCTTTGTGTCATTTCACTTACTATTAAATCAACCACTTGGGATTGATTTATAATTCTCATTCTTTGACACCCATGTCATTGCATCTCTCAAATGCTTAATTTCACATATTCAAAAGTCAAACAAGGTAGCCACATATATATCCCTTCCAAGTCCTCAAGTAACTACGTATATATATATATATATAAGCGTATTTTTAACTAAAAGATAAATTTGCTAAGAACCTCCCCTTACATGCTTAAGAGGGGCAAGAAAATATAATTATTAAGTTTGCAGAATAAAGATTTACACTTATGATTTGTATAGTTATATGCATAAATGTATTCTATAGATATAATAGTGTCGAGTCTAATTTCTGAATTCCCATTCCTAATCCGATCTAGACTAGACCTTATGCTCATCTAATGTAGATCTTCGACTTGAATTAGGAATTTCGTTTGATTTTTGGAGTCGCCACCCAACTGTTGTTGGGAAAAATTGAATTAAGACTAAAGGAGCGGATTAGTCTTAATTTGGACTATTAGTTGTCGTTATTTCCTCTTCTCGTTTTTGTGAAAAAGAGGAAAAGGGAAAACTAGAGTTTCTAAGTCCGGAGGCTAATCTATTAAAACCTTTACGGTTACCACCTAATCTCCTAAAATTGTTCATATTTAGAAATGTGTCTTTATTGTGTTTCTGTTACTTTTTATTATGTTTTTGAATTATTTTAAGAAAAGGATTTTTCATTAATTTTATGGGTTGACCCGAATGGGTGCCTACGTACCTGCTACTCAGGATCAAACAAGCCGTAGTTCGCTTTTCTGAAAACTTTAAGTGTGTTGGTGAATTTTAATTTATGAAACCTCTTTTAGTTTTATGTTTTTATCATTTTTTGGATTTTTTTCTAAAAAAACTTCTAAGCCTAAGCTTTGATTTTATTTTGAAAATGATTTTAGGGAAAAACATCAATTTTGGATTTATTTGAAGAAAAATGATTTTTCTAAGTGCTAAAACTCATTTTTTATGATTCTTTTATAATTTTTGAATTTTATGATTTTTTTGTTATTTTTGTGATTTTTGAGAATTTTGTGGATTTTTGTGATTTTTGGGAATTTTTGTTGATTTTTGGGAATTTTTGTGATTTTTGGTTTATTATCTATCCTATTTTGACATCTAAAATTTTATTATTATTTTCCTAATGTTTTTTATTATTTTTCTATATTTTATTATTTTATTATTTTTTATTTATCTATTTATTATTTTTTATTATTATTTTTCTACATTATTAAATTCTAGAAAAATCTAATTTTTACATTTTCCTATTTATTAAAAATAAAACATAAACAAATAAATAAATAACTAAATAACAAATAATAAATTAATTAATTAATTCAGAATAAATTAATTAATTAATTAATTAATTAAAAAAATCAAAAAATCCGACTTACCTGGATCCGGGTCGGTGCGCGGGTCGGGTCGGTCGGACACGGCGACGGGGAAGGCTCGTTCACGGCGTTCCGGTGGCCTTTTACAGCGGGTGAGGTGTCGAATCCTAGCTTCTCGAGGTTGCTGAATCCAATGGTGGCGGTGGTTTGCTCCCAGAATGTCTCCTTGCAGTGGCTCTAGCTCCGGTTGGTGGTTTCGGCTTCAAGCTTCTCCGGCGTACTCCGATTCGCTCCTTTCTCTCTCTTTCTCTCACTTGTGATTCGTGCTTTAGCTTCCTCACCTCCTCCTTTATTTATAGGCGTCCGGAAACCCTCTTGGATAAGCTTGAATCGGCCGATTTGGATAAACCCATATTTTTCCGCTTTTTAGATTTGATTCTATCCAACCTATTTGATGCCGATTTGTTGTAATCTTGTGATTTATCTGGATAATTCGGTTTTAGATTTATTGAAATCCAAAAAGATTCGAAGAAATCCAGCAATTTCAACCTTATCGGACTTCTGCCGGATTTTTTCTCCGGCTGGGCTCGAGGAAGAAGACGACCACGTACGAGGCACGTGTTTCCTCTCGGCCAATCACATGCTGCCACGTGGCAGCTCCAGGGAAAAGAAGGAAAAAATTTTGCCGAGCGCACACGGGGGAATTCGAACTTGTGACCTTCAGCCTTCACACGGTCCCAACATGCACGCACGAGCCAGCTGAGCTGGCCCAATTTCCCAATTTTCTTTTTATCGCAAATTGTATATATGTAATGCGATTTTTTTTATTTTTTTGTATTTTTTGAAATTTCAAAAATTTGTAAAAATTGTTTATTATTTATTATTGCTATTTCTGAAATCATTTTTCAAAATTGATGTGTTTTCCTATTTATTTTTATTTTTTAATATTTTTACTATTTATGCTAAATTAGAGGAAAATTGGGAAAAATTGAGAAAAATTAAAAATTGATTATTTTTTAGAATTATCGATTCCTAGGGCAAAAATGGGGTGTTTACAGCTGCCCTCTTTGTGGTAAAGTTTGAAAAACTTAACTACAAAGACAAACAAAAGACACCATTTTTGGCCTCTTGAATGGATTTTGGTAGGAAAATGCTCCAAGAGCTAATAATCCTACGATTGAAGATGTTCCTAACAATTCAAGGTAATGTTCCTTCCCAAAAAGTGCTTTATGGGCTGACTAATTGGCGATGGGGTATGTCTCCATCATTGTGTAGGAATGTATGGGAAATGATAATAGGAAGCGTCTTATCAGACTTGCAACCTTGGAAAGAAAATTTACTCAGGAAGCGCCCTTATGAGCTGGCTACCTGTCAACAGAAGCGTCTTGTTAGACTAGCAACTGTTTGGAGGAGTATTTCCGAAAAGTGCCCCCGAGAGCTAACTAATCGGGAGAGTTTAGGAAAGTGCCCCTCATGAGCTGACTAACCTTTGAATTGAATGCCTCAAAAAGTGCCCCCTATGGGCTAACCTTGAGGTAGATTTTTAGGAAAGTGTCTCCTATGGGCTGACTAACCTATGATGGGATTGTCTCAAAAAGTGCCCCCTATGGGCTGACTATGAGAACAGATTTTTAGGAAAGTGCTCCCTATGGGCTGACCATGAGAACAAGGTTTTAGGAAAGTGCCCCCCATGGGCTGATTAACCTTTGAATTGAATTTTGCCTCAAAAAGTGCCCCCTATGGGCTGACCATGAGGTAGATTTTTAGGAAAGCGCCCCCTATGGGCTGACTAACCTGGAGTTAAATTTGTCTCAAAAAGTGCCCCCTATGGGCTAACCATGAGAACAAAGTTTTAGGAAAGTGCCCCCTATGGGCTGACTAACCTAGAGTTGAATTTGTCTCAAAAAGTGCCCCCTATGGGCTGACTAACCTAGAGTTGAATTTGTCTCAAAAAGTGCCCCCTATGGGCTGACTAACCTGGAGTTGAATTGTCTCAAAAAGTGCCCCCTATGGGCTGACCATGAGAACAAAGTTTTAGGAAAGTGCCTCCTATGGGCTGACTAACCTGGATTGGATTTGCCTCAAAAAGTGCCCCTTATGGGCTGACCATGAAGACAAAGTTTTAGGAAAGTGTCCCCTATAGGCTGACTAACCTGGATTGGATTTGCCTCAAAAAGTGCCCCCTATGGGCTGACCATGAGGACAAAGTTTTAGGAAAGTGCCCCCTATGGGCTGACTAACCTGGATTGGATTTGCCTCAAAAAGTGCCCCCTATGGGCTGACTTACCTAATATAAAAATGATATCTAGGAAGGCATCTTTATAGACCGACCTTTGAAGAGATCTAGGGAAGTGCCCCTTTTTGGGCTGACTACCCTATGATGAAAATGATGGCTCAAAAGGTGCCCCATGTGGGCTAACCTTGAGAGATCTGGGGAAGTGCCCCTTTTTGAGCTGACCACCCTATTAAAGGGCATGTTCAGACAAGTGCCCCACTACGGGCTGACTCATCTTATGCTTCTGAATATACTTTCTACAGCCTGAACTAAATGATGTGATGATATGATGATAGTTATTTATTTTAATATGCTTGCCAGTTTATCGTGGATAGCAACCAAACAACCGAACCTTCGGGCTGGTTTGCTTCTGCTTCATTTCTTCTTATCTTGACACAGGGTCGACAATTTTGATGTGCTCCCTTTCTTTATACACAATGCTCTTTTGATGGTAATGTTATCCTAATGATGCGCTTAGTTCTAATGTTCAAAAATAGATAGGATTATATTACAAACCATATTAAGATTCATTATCATTTTAGTATTTATTTTTCATTGGTGAAATGGTGGGTAATGTGTTTAAGGATATTTGTTATGGTGCGAATTGATTTGGATTATTGACCATTCAGGGATATTAACTTTGCTTGTAAAAAGTAAAAACTTGACTCAACAAATTTTACACCGAACATTGGCTTTCATAAACATTGGCAAAATTTCAATTTCTTTGCCTAAGGATAGTACATCTTTACAGCATCTATATTAATGGGGTCTCTCAATTCTGGACCATCCATTTGAGTCAATATCAGAGCACCTCCCGACAGAACCTTTTTTACCACATATGGACCCTCATAGTTTGGGGTGAATTTTCCTCTGGAGTCTTGCGCATTCGGGAGAACCTTCCTTAACACCAGATCCCCCTCTTTAAAGTACCGAGGCCTCATCTTCTTATTAAACGCTCGGGCCATTCTTTGTTGGTAACACTGGCCATGACATAATGCGGTAAGTCTTCTTTCATCAATCAGATTCAGCTGATCAAGCCTCTTCTTTACCCAGTCTGATTCGGTTAACTGAGTTTCTGATAAGATTCTGAATGATGGTATCTCAACTTCAACTGGTAGCACTGCTTCAGTACCATATACCAATGAATATGGGCTAGCTCCTGTAGATGTTCTTATTGAAGTCCTGTAAGCCATGAGAGCAAACGGTAACATTTCATGCCAATCTTTGTAAGTTGTTGTCATTTTCTCGATGATCTTTTTAATATTTTTGTTAGCTGCTTCTACTGCCCCGTTCATTTGAGGTCGGTAGGGAGTTGAATTTCTGTAGTTTATGTGGAATTGTTGACATAAACCTGTCATCGATTTGTTGTTAAGATTGGTACCGTTGTCGGTGATGATGGACTCAGGAACTCCGTATCAGGCTATTATGTCCCTTTTTAAGAAGCGGACTATTACCCCTTTTGTGACATTGGCATATGATGAAGCTTCTACCCATTTGGTGAAGTAATCGATCGCTACCAGTATAAATCTGTGGCCGTTGGATGCTGTTGGAGTGATAGGGCCAATTATGTCGATTCCCCACATAGAGAATGGCCATGGTGCTGATAACAAATGTAGCTCGTTGGGCGGAGCATTGATCCGGTTCGCATAGACTTAACACAAATGACATTGTTTGACATATTTTATGCAATCTGATTCCATAGTCAACCAATAATATCCTAACCTCATGATTTTTCGGGCCAACATGTAGCCATTCATATGAGGTCCACATACTCCTTCATGTACTTCTTTCATCTGTTCGCATGCTTCATCTTTGTCCACACATCTCAACAGGGTGGTATCAGATGATCTCTTGTAAAGTATGGACCCACTTAATAGGAAATGGCTTGCTAACCGTCTGAGTGTTCTTTGGTCATTCTTGTTAGCCATTTCGGGGTATTTACCTTCTTGGAGAAAGGTCTTGATATCGTGATACCAGGGTTTGTTATCTTGTATCTTTTCAATTGTTAAACAGTAGGCGGGCCGACTTTCTATGTCTATTTTCATCGGTTGAACTTCGGCTCCTCCTGTTATCTGGATCATAGATGCTAGTGTGGCTAGGGCATCTGCGAACTGATTCTGAGTTCTCGGGATGTATGTGAAAGTGATTGCCTTGAATTCTTCAACTAGCTCTGTCAAGTGTTGATGGTACAGTACCAGTTTGGGGTCTTTAGTCTTGTATTCCCCTCTTGTCTGTAGTATGATGAGCGACGAATCCCCATATACTTCTAATTCGCGGATTCCCATTTGACAGGCCATTTTGAGGCCAAGAATACATGCTTCATATTCTGCGATATTATTGGTATAGGGAAATGTAAGTCTCGTCGCTGCAGGGAATTGCGTGCCGTCCGGGGATATCAATACCGCCCCAACCCCCTAACCGAATACATTAGCGGCTCCATCGAAAAACAGTTTCCATTTTGGGTTCTGCTCTGTCCCAAAGTCTTCTACCCACTTATATTCCACTGACAATATATTCTCATCCGGGAATTGGGCTTGTAGTTCTTGGGAATCTGTCTCGACAGAGTGTTCCGCCAACTGGTCGACTAAGGCTTGCCCTTTCATCGAGTTCTGATTTACGTATGTGATGTCAAACTCGGATAAGAGCATTTGCCACTTAGAGATTCTCCCTATCAAGGCTGGTTTCTCTGCCAAGTATTTCAAGGGATCATGTCTTGTTAGCAGTTCAATATGGTAATAAAGGGTGTATTGCCTTAGTCGATGCATGACCCAGATTAAAGCACAACACGTCTTCTCCACCTCTGAGTACCTCTGTTCCCCATCTGTGAACTTCTTGCTCAGATAATATATGGAACGCTCTCTTCCCTCATCATCTTTCTGCCCCAACACACATCCCATGGATTCAAGGAGTATAGTAAGGTATAAGAATAAGGGCTTTCCTTGTTTCGGGACTATCAAGACCGGAGGTTTTGTAAGATAGTCTTTAATTGTTTCGAATGCCTCTTTGCATTCGTCGTCCCATTCTATTGTGGTGTTCTTCTTCAACAGACGGAATAATGGCCGGCATTTGTCGGTGAGCTGTGAGATAAAACGAGCTATGTAATTTAATCTTCCCAGTAAGCTTCTTACTTCTTTAACGGAGCGTAGGGAAGGTAATTCTAATATGGACTTTACCTTGTCAGGGTCGATTTTAATGCCTTCTTGGCTTATGACAAACCCTAACAATTTCCCCGTTGTGACCCCGAAAGTACATTTTTCTGGGTTCAACTTGAGCTGGAACTTTCTCAGTCGTTTGAACAATTTCCTCAGGATACTTATATGGCTTTCTCCTTCTTTGGATTTGGCTATCATGTCGTCGACATATACTTCAACCTCTCGATGCATCATATCGTGAAGTATAGCGACCATGGTTCTCTGATACGTTGCCCCGGCGTTCTTCAAACCGAAAGGCATGACTTTGTAATAGAAAGTTCCCCATGTTGTGATGAAAGTCGTTTTGGTTTTATCTTCTTCAGCCATTTTTATTTGATTATATCCTGAGAAACCGTCCATGAATGAGAAGAGATGGTTTCCCGCAGTATTGTTTACTAGAACATCAATGTGAGGTAGGGGGAAGTTATCCTTTGGCGTGGCTTGGTTTAAGTCCCGAAAGTCTACGCATACGCATACTTTTCCATTCTTTTTCATGACAGGGACTACATTTGCTACCCACTCTGGGTAGTCGGATACTTCAATGAACCCTACTTCTAACAGTTTCTTGACTTCTTCTTTGATTTTCAGTAAGATGTCAGGCCTAAATCTTCTCAGTTTTTGTTTTTTAAGTTTGACATCTTCCCTTGTGGGAAGCCTGTGAACTACTATTGACTGGTCTAGCCCTGGCATGTTACCATACGACCAGGCAAACACATCTGCATATTCCATTAATAGCTCGATTATCTCACGTTTTTGCTCGGCACTCAAACTGGTCCCAATTTTGAGGTTCTTAGGGTTTTCCATGCTTCCTAGATTTACTGTCTCCACAGGCTCGTCGATCGAGATTCCGCCTTGTTCATGTTTTCGCCAATTTTCTTGTATTATTTCGTGGTCTAAAATATCGCCTTCAACAACTAACCCAGCAGCGTTGGAAAAGATATCAGCGTTTTTACTTTCTACCTGCGCGAAATATCCCTGATGTTCGATGGTAGGAGATCTGAGTAAAATGAAAGCATATATATATGTAAGAAAAAAAACAAACTGTAATTGAACTTGATAAAGAGTCTCAATAAAATTTGTTTAATAATCTTTCTCTACTCTTGAGCTAACCTAGCGCTACTGATAGGATAACAAAACCAATTGTTGAGAGCCGGATGTTGGTTAGACGTGCGGGGAGTTGATTTCCCCTTGCTGTCGTCCTCTTCATTTATTCGAAGCTCTTGAATGACGTTTGCCTTTCGAAAAGATTGTTGGAGAGGTGGGATGCACATCTGGGTGTTGCTTGGCTTTTCCTTCATTCTGCCTTTGACACTTCTTGCCTGTGCTTCTTCCCTGGCTGTAGGAATGTAGTCAACGCTGGTCTTATTGCGATTGTCACTATTGTTGCCACTGTTTGCCATTCTGGTTCTTGAATGAGTGTAAATTGGGCTTTTGGGAGGGTTCGGTTGCTTGGGAGCTATTATGATACTTGGCGCGCATTTTTTCTTTTTTAGTATGATGTATGCAAATGCTATGCATGTGTCACACGGATGCTAAAAATAAAAAGGTTGACAATTGATTGACGATGTAATATTGAAACTTTGCTTTTATTAATATTGAAAATTTTTGGAGTTCGATACTCAAAGAATAAAAGATTACAATGATAATCTATTTCCTAGCTCTCTTGGTCTTCTGTTGTGGAGACTCAGGCTTCTCGTTGATGACGGCTTCTAATTCTTCAACCCTGGCTTTGGTCTTGAGTGGGGGTGATCTCGCGTGGCCCAATGAAGAAAGTTGCGGGCTCTATTTCTCATAGGTGGAGCATAGTCCGTACCAAAGGCAAACTCACCTCTATCTTTGTCAGTGAGAGGATGGAACCGATCTTTTGCTGGATGAAGGCCTGCTCCTCTGGGTTGTACAAGGTAAACCAATGGTCCAGTACCAATTTTGGGTCCAAAGGTTTGTACACCCGAATTTCTTTGCGGAGGAGACGGTCGACTGCGGTGCTAGCCATCTATTTACAATAAGAAATCGCCTAATTACAAACAAGACTATGAAAGCATTACAGGGAATAAATTCGAACTCTAAGGACAAAATAACAAACCATTACATTGTCATTCAATTGTCAAACCCCTTATGATGTTATGTATGCAAGTAGGTTGGTTCTAATTGGTTCCCGAGCTCTATGGCCTCCCGCATTCTCGAAGAAATGGATCTCAGGCCATATCAAAGCATAGGGTGGGGTAGCCTAATCGGTCCCGAACGGTGAATCAACTCACTTCGCCCGAAACCTACACAATGGCTCTCCGTCTTAGGTTTCTAGGACGGTTCGGGTTCGACCGCATCTACTCACACAAACATATGCATGCATGCTGAACCCCCACAAGAAAGAAAAACTAAAAATCTAACTAATTCCTGAAAGGTTAGCAACAGAGTAAAAAGAATGAAACACATTTCTTAAAGAGAACAATTCGAAGAGATTCAGGTGGCTAGCCTACTGGCATTTTCTCCCCAGCGGAGTCGCCATCCTATCGAGTCTAATTTCTGAATTCCCATTCCTAATCCGATCTAGACTAGACCCTATGCTCATCTAATGTAGATCTTCGACTTGAATTAGGAATTTCGTTTGATTTTTGGAGTCGCCACCCAACTGTTGTTGGGAAAAATTGAATTAAGACTAAAGGAGCAGATTAGTCTTAATTTGGACTACTAGTTGTCGTTATTTCCTCTTCTCGTTTTTGTGAAAAAGAGGAAAAGGGAAAACCAGAGTTTCTAAGTCCGGAGGCTAACCTATTAAAACCTTTACGGTTACCACCTAATCTCCTAAAATTGTTCATCTTTAGAAATGTGTTTTTATTGTGTTTCTGTTACTTTTTACTATGTTTTTGAATTATTTTAAGAAAAGGATTTTTCATTAATTTTATGGGTTAACCCGAATGGGTGCCTACGTACCTGCTACTCAGGATCAAACAAGCCGTAGTTCGCTTTTCTGAAAACTTTAAGTGTGTTGGTGAATTTTAATTTATGAAACCTCTTTTAGTTTTATGTTTTTATCATTTTTTGGATTTTTTTCTAAAAAAACTTCTAAGCCTAAGCTTTGATTTTATTTTGAAAATGATTTTAGGGAAAAACATCAATTTTGGATTTATTTGAAGAAAAATGATTTTTCTAAGTGCTAAAACTCATTTTTTATGATTCTTTTATAATTTTTGAATTTTATGATTTTTTTGTTATTTTTGTGATTTATGAGAATTTTGTGGATTTTTGTGATTTTTGGTTTGTTATCTATCCTATTTTGACATCTAAAATTTTATTATTATTTTCGTAATGTTTTTTATTATTTTTCTATATTTTATTATTTTATTATTTTTTATTTATCTATTTATTATTTTTTTATTATTATTTTTCTACATTATTAAATTCTAGAAAAATCTAATTTCTACATTTTCCTATTTATTAAAAATAAAACATAAACAAATAAATAAATAAATAAATAACTAAATAACAAATAATAAATTAATTAATTAATTCAGAATAAATAAATAAACAAAATTAATTAAATAAAAAAAAATCGGAAAATCCGACTTACCTAGATTCGGGTCGGGTCGGTCGGACACGGCGGCGGGGAAGGCTCGTTTACGGCGTTCCGGTGGCCTTTTGCAGCGGGTGAGGTGTCGAATCCTAGCTTCTCGAGGTTGCTGAATCCAATGGTGGCGGTGGTTTGCTCCCAGAATGTCTCCTTGCGGTGGCTCTAGCTCCGGTTGGTGGTTTCGGCTTCAAGCTTCTCCGGCGTACTCCGATTCGCTCCTTTCTCTCTCTTTCTCTCACTTGTGATTCGTGCTTTGGCTTCCTCACCTCCTCCTCTATTTATAGGCGTCCGGAAACCCTCTTGGATAAGCTTGAATCGGCCGATTTGGATAAACCCATATTTTCCGCTTTTTAGATTTGATTCTATCCAACCTATTTGATGCCGATTTGTTGTAATCTTGTTATTTATCTGGATAATTCGGTTTTAGATTTATTGAAATCCAAAAAGATTCGAAGAAATCCAGCAATTTCAACCTTATCGGACTTCTGCCGGATTTTTTCTCCGGCTGGGCTCGAGGAAGAAGACGACCATGTGCGAGGCACGTGTTTCCTCTCGGCCAATCACATGCTACCACGTGGCAGCTCCAGGGAAAAGAAGGAAAAATTTTTGCCGAGCGCACGCGGGGGGATTCGAACTCGCGACCTTCAGCCTTCACACGGTCCCAACATGCACGCACGAGCCAGCTGAGCTGGCCCAATTTCCCGATTTTCTTTGTATCGCAAATTGTATATATGCAATGCGATGTTTTTATTTTTTTGTATTTTTTGAAATTTCAAAAATTTGTAAAAATTGTTTATTATTTATTATTGCTATTTCTGAAATCATTTTTCAAAATTGATGTGTTTTCCTATTTATTTTTATTTTTTGAATATTTTTACTATTTATGCTAAATTAGAGGAAAATTGGGAAAAATTGAGAAAAAATAAAAATTGATTATTTTTTAGAATTATCGATTCCTAAGGCAAAAATGGGGTGTTTACAAATAGGAAAATAATTTTATCTAAGCATATATACGTATTCAAGAGTAGATTCTTATATGTGTATATAATGATATATATATATATATATATAATTTATTCCAATTATGCATACATATACAATAGCTATAGAAGGAAAAGTTATGTTTATATATTTTAGTTTAGTTTGAAGAAAACAATATTGAATCACGGTTTTAGGCCTATAGTAATAGCATTGGCAAAATGGTGCGAAGTGCTATCGTTAAGATAGTGATATCTAACCCTTAGCCCATTTTGTCTTCTACATCATTAAGATAGTATTCATCCGTAACTTATCTAACTACCAATTTCTTTGTAAACTTCCTTTCCAATTGCAACCACAACCAAGCAAGTGAAAATAATAGTAACCACAACCAATTGCAACCACAACCAAGTAAGTGAATTCACATACACAGAGCATATCAACATTAAACACAACATTGTAGCACATCACAAAGTTTCCCACTCACCTGTTTATGGTCGTCTTAGTCCTAACTGTCGTCGAGTGATCTCGACATGTAATCCTTTTACCAAATATAGCATCGAGGATCAGCTATGATGACTCCACGCAATTGCCATTGGATCTCTTGATCTCCCGTTAACTCTTGTCTCTTCTCAATTCTCCAATGCCTTTCCATACTCACTCATACACACAATAATTTCACCAACGGCACACCGCATTTCTAGGACTTCCTTTTACAACTTGAACACTTAATTAAGCTACTTGAGCCACCGCTACTAAATTGATAACACCTCTTTTTCCCGTTTAATTTCACACACAGACACACTCACCTCCTTTACACAACTCCCTCTTCCTCCTTAGCTTCACCTTTCCATTCTTTCTTATCTATTTTCCCTTATTCTCCTTTTTGGAAATTTCCAAATTCGCCTCTCCATTACATGAAACAACTTTGAACCTTTCGTTTATCAATTTGTCTCTAATATCTTCTAATTTTTCTTCTTCCTAGACATCTTCCATTTTTCATTTCTTTTTCTTCATTTCTCAATCTTTTTTTTCCTAATTCTTTTCCCTCTTCTACTTTGTATCTCCTACACACCGAGCACCACATATACACCGGCACACACCTACACATACCCACAAATAGTCATACCATGCACACAAACACACACACACACACACACAGCTACACTTCGCAACCCTCTCTTCTCCTCAAGTCCACACGCACACACAGTTGACCACACGACTTTGCCCTCTCAATCGCCTAAGTTCGACTTTGTTCCTTGCATCAACATCCTAGCAGCCCTAAAATTCTTTCGCCAATCTCTTATGCTTCACTTAAAGTTCATTAAACAACAATCTTAAATTCTTTTACATCTGCAGCTAGATCAATGTACACCTTTTGTCTACATTCACCATCATCTCATGGAATTTCTTTTAGGCTTACAACAAGAACTCCGTCTTCATGGTGCCAAGATCATCGGTGGCCAATAGAGTATTACGCACTATGCTTGTGGTCCTTTCAAAAACTATTTGTCTTCTCTTCCACATGATTTAGACAATTATTCATAAGGGGACATTCAGTAGTGCCAATCTCCATAAGATGGCTGAGAAGAGCATCTTTAAGGAGGAACTTATCAAGATCATCACAAAGAGTAACCCTAAGTCGAAATACAATCCCTCCACTCTAGCGATCTTCAGCCAATACCTTAGTAGCATTGAGAGCTTCTTCCATGTCACTCCTAAAGCAATCATAGCACACACTATAGCACTAGCCCAGGAACCGGCTAATGGCATTGTCTCCTTGATATAAACACTCTCCATAAGAAATTAAGCAACTCTAAGGTGGTAAGGAAATAGAAGCTCGACAGCTAAGAAGCTAAACCCAAGACTCGTACCCATTCTCTTCTTCCTCTTTGCCTCCACGTCTTTAACCCCCTATTCCTATATCACTTCAGGCTTTACCTCATCCTCCAATCTGGCCATATTTGACATCGAATGCTTTAGCCTGTCAGGAGGTAACAATTCCTCAATTCTCCCATTCTTACCCCTCTATTTCCCTTAACTCCGCATTTTGTAACTACATTGCAACTCAGATCAGCAACGTTTATCTTTACAGTCACGATTGAATCATGGCAAGAAACAACATAATCTTGTATAGCTAATTAGTAGACAACCCACTAAAATGTTCGATGGTAGGACAAAACGATGTTAAAACTTCATAACTTTTAGGAGTAAGACGATGATCGAGAGAATCCCTTGTAGTGTCGATGTCGAGTCTAATTTTTTATTTCTCATTCCTAATCCGATCTATACTAGACCCTATGCTCATCTAATGTAGATCCTCAACTTGAGTTAGGAACTTCGTTTTACTTTTGGAGTCGCCACCCAACTGTTGTTGGGAAAGATTGAATTAGGACTAATTGAGCAGATTAATCCTAATTTAGACCACTAGTCGTCGTGATTTCCTCTTTTCGTTTTTTGTGAAAAGAGGAAAGGGGAAAACCAGAGTTTCTAAGTTCGGAGGCTAACCTATTAAAACCGTAAGATTACCACCCTAATCTCCTAAAATCTACTCTATCTAGAAATGTCTTTTATTTTATTTTTGTTGTCTTTTATTGTGTTTTTGAGTGAATTATTCTAGGAAAATGATTTTTATTCCTTTTTTTTAGGGTTGCCCCAAATTGGTGCCTACGTACCTACTATTCAGAATCAAACAAGTCGTAGTTCGATTTTCCTGAAAAATTTTAATGTGTTTGTGAATTTTAATTATGAAATTTCTTTTGATTTATGTTTTTACCATTTTTAGGATTTTTCCAAAAAAAAATCTAAGCCTAAGCTTGATAATTTGATTTTTGAAAATGATAATTTTAAGGAAAAACCAATTTTGGATTTATTTAAGAAATTGATTTTTCTAAGTGATAAAAATTCCATTTTTTCTATTTTTCCACTCATTTCTATTATTATAAATTTTATTGATTTTTATTAAAATTTTTTATAATTTTTATTAATTTTCACAATTTTTATAATTTTTATTGAAAATTTTCTCCTAGATTTTTCATCTATCCTATTCTAAAATATAAATTTTTATTATTATTTTTTTCTAATATTTTTATTATCTTCTTTATAAATTTTCTACATTTTTATTATTTGTTATTATAATTATTATTTTTATTTTTATCATTCATCTTAAATTAAATCCTAAAAAAATAATCTAATTTCTAACATTTTTTCTATTTTTTTAATCATAAATAACAAATAAATAAATTCGAAATAAATAAAATAGATACAAAAAATCAGAAAATCCGACTTACCTGGATCTGGGTCGGTGCGCAGGTCGGGTCGGATCAAGTCGAGTCGGGTCGATCGGACACGGCGGTTGGGAGTGCTCATTGACGGCGTTCCGACGGCCTTTCGAAGCGATTCAGGTGTTGATTCCTAAGTTTTCGGGGGTGGTGAACTCAATTGTGGTGGTGGTTTACTTTAGAAACGCATCCCGGTGGCTGCTCGTCGCTTAATCGGTGGTCGCGAGTTGAAGAGCTCCGGTGAGGCTTCGATTCTCTCTCTTTTCTCACTTTTTATCCGTGCCTATGCTTCTTCCCTCCTCCTCTATTTATAGCCGCTCAAAAACTCCTCCGGATAAGCTCAAATTCACCGATTGGTTAAACCCTTTTTTTTTTTCGTTTCGGATTCGGCCTTATCTCGGCGATTTGATGTTAATCCATTGTTTTTCTGTGATTTATCTTATGGATTTGGCTTAAAATCGACAGTAATCCAAAAGATTTGAGGAAAAATGAACGATTCCGCCTTCGTCGGACCTGCTCCGGCTTCCTCTCGCGTCTATTCGGGTGAAGGAGACGATCAAGCGTGAGGCGCGTGACTTTCCCTGGCCAATCATACGCTGCCACGTGGCAGCTTGAGGCAAAAGCAAAAAATTGCACAGAGTGCTCGCGGGGGGATTCGAACTCGGGACCTCAAACCTTCCGTGCGTTCTCGGGCGAACATGCGAACCAACTGAGCCGGCTCAATTCTCGGTTTTATTCATTACGCAAATTATACATATTTCTTGTATTTTTTATTATTTTTTTATCATTTTGAAATTCTAAAAAATGGTAAAAAATATTTAACTCTTTTTATTGCCATTTCTGCAATTATTTTCCAAAATTAATGTATTTTTCCTATTTATTTTATTTTTTGAATATGTTTCCTATTTTTTCTAAATTAGAAAAAAATGGAAAAAATTGGAAATTAATTATGGTTGATTATTATTGATTATTAGGGCAAAAATGGGGTATTTACAACTGCCCCTCTTTGTAGTAAAGTTTGAAAAACTTAACTACAAAGACAAGAAAGACGCCATTTTTTGCCTCTTGATTGAATGGATAACGCCTTGGTTCAGCTGGTTATTTGGAATTTGGTTTCTAGTAGGAAAATGCTCCATGAGCTAATAATCCCACGAGTGTTTCGTGATGGTTAGTACTGCTTAGGAAATGGTCCTAACAATCTAGAATAATGTATCATTCCAAAAAGTGCTCTATGGGCTGACTAATTGGCGATAGGAACAATCTCAAGAATTGTTTAGGAGTGTGTTATTATAAGTGGAATAGCTGATGATAGGAAGCGTCTTATCAAACTAGCAACCTTGAAGAGAAGATTGTCTTAGGAAGTGCTCTTATAAGCTGGCCACTTGTCAACAGAAGCGTCTTGACTAGACTAGCGACTGTTTGGAAAAATACCTTCGAAGAGTGCTCTTATGAGCTAACTAATTGGTTATCGACAATTTGAAAAAAGTGCTCCTATGAGCTGACTAGTTGATAGATTCGAAAAGTGCTCCTCTGAGCTAACTGATCGATAGATTCAAAAAGTGCTCCTCTAAGCTAACTGATCGATAAATTCGAAAAGTGCTCCTCTGAGCTAACTGATCAATAAATTCGCGGGCTAACTGGCCTATAGCGAGAGGACATGCCTTAAAAGGTGCCCCTATGGGCTGACATTTTTTAAGGTGTGTTTGAGAAAGTCCCCCATTGTGGGCTAACTAACCTATAGCGGGGAGTGTCTTCTACAGGCTGACCTTGAGACGAGATATTTAGGAAAGTGCCCCATTGTGGGCTGACTAACCTATGGCATGGAGAAACGTCTCAAAAATGTGCCCTTGTGGGCTGACCCTAAGAGAGGATGTTTAGGCGAGTGCCCCAATGTGGGCTGACTAACCTATAACAATATGTCTCGAAAGGGTACCCCTATGGGCTAACCTTGAAAGATGAAGTTTAGGAAAGTGCCCCTCTATGGGCTGACTAACCTATAACAAAATGTCTCGAAAGGTACCCCTATGGACTGACCTTAAGAGAGGATATCTAGGAAAGTGCCCCATTACGGGCTGACTAACCTTTTCAAGGGGTTGTTTAGACAAGTGTCCTATTGTGAGCTGACTAATCTTATGCTTTTGAACATGTTTCTACTGACTGAGCTAAACGATTTGATGTTTTCATGATATGTAGATGATAGTTATTCATTTTAATATGTTCGCCAATTTATCGTAGATAGCAACCAAACAACCGAACTTTCGTGTTGGTTTGCTCCTGCTTTGCCCACTCTTGCTTTAACACATGGTCGAAGATCTTGATGTACTTCCTTTCTTGTGCGCATGGCTCTTTTGGCGATAGTGTTATCCTACTAATGCACCAGATTTTAATACTCAAAAGTATATAGAATTATATTGCAAAATTTATTGAGATTCATTATCATTCATTGGTAAAGTGATGGGTAATATGTTTAGGAATGTTTGTTGTAATTGGTTGGTTAGAATTATTGACCATTCAGAGACATTAACTTTGCTTGTAAAAAATGAAAACTGGACTCAACGAAATTTGTATTCGAATATTGGCTTTCATAAACATCGGCAAAATTTCAATTCCCTTACCTAAGGATAGTACATCTTAATAGCATCTGCATTGATGGGGTCTCTCAATTCTGGACCATCCATTTGAGTCAATATTAGAGCTCCTCCTGACAATACCTTTTTTACCACATACGAACGCTCATAATTTGCGGTATATTTTCCTTTGGAGTCTTGGGCATTTGGGAGAACCTTCCTTAGCACCAGATCCCCTTCTTTGAAATATCGAGGCTTCATTTTCTTGTTAAATGCCCGGGCCATCCTTTGTTGGTAACACTGGCCATGACATAGTGTAGTGAGTCTTTTTTCATCAATCAAATTCAATTGATCAAATCTCTTCTTCACCCAGTCTGATTTAGTTAACTGAGTTTCTGATAGAATTCTGAATGATGGTATTTTGACCTCGACTAGTAGCACTGCCTCAGTACCATATACCAATGAATATGGGGTAGCTCCAGTAGATGTTCTTATTGAGGTCCTATAAGCCATGAGAGCAAATGGCAACATCTCGTGCCAATCTTTGTAAGTGGTTGTCATTTTTTCGATGATCTTTTTGATATTCTTGTTAGCTGCTTCTACTGCCCCGTTCATCTGAGATCGGTAGGGAGTTGAATTTCTATGGTTTATGTGGAATTTTTTACATAAACCTGTCATCAACTTGTTATTAAGATTGGTACCGTTGTCGGTGATGATTGACTCAGGAACTCCATATCAAGCTATTATGTCCCTTTTCAAGAAACGGACTATTACCCCTTTGGTGACATTGACATATGATGAAGCTTCTACCCACTTGGTAAAGTAATCAATTGCTACCAATATGAACCTGTGGCCATTGGATGCTGTTGGAGTGATTGGGCCGATTATGTCGATTCCCCACATGGAGAAAGGCCATGGTGCTGACAATAAGTGCAACTCATTGGGTGAAGCATTTAACCGGTTTGAGTACACTTGATACAAATGACAGTGCTTGACATATTTTATGCAATCTGATTCCATGGTTAGCCAGTAATATCCCAACCTGATGATTTTTCGGGCCAACATGTAGCCATTCATATGAGGTCCACATACCTCTTCATGTACTTCCTTTATCAATTCACATGCTTCATTTTTATCCACACATCTTAGCAAAGTGGGATTAGACGATCTTTTGTAAAGTATAGACCTACTTAATAAGAAATGACTTGCTAACCTTCTGAGTGTTCTTTGGTCATTCTTGCTAGCCATTTCGGGGTATTTGCTTTCTTGGAGAAAAGTTTTGATGTCATGATACCAGGGTTTGTCATCTTGTGCTTTTTCAATTGCTAAGCAATAGGCAGGCCGATTTTCGATGTCTATTTTCATCGGTTGGACTTCGACTCCCCTTGTTATCTGGATCATAGATGCTAGTATGGCGAGTGCATCTGCAAACTGATTCCGAGTTCTTGGGACGTATGTAAAAGTGATTGCTTCGAATTCTTCTATTAGCTCTGTCAAATGTTGATGGTATGGTACCAGTTTGGGGTCTTTAGTCTTGTATTCCCCTCTTGTCTGTAATATGATAAGCGATGAATCCCCTTATATTTCTAATTCGCAGATTTCCATGTGGCAAGCCATCTTGAGGCTGAAGATGCATGCCTCATATTCCGCGATATTATTGGTATATGGAAATGTGAGTCTTGTTGTTGCAGGGAATTGTGTGCCGTCTAGGGATATCAACACTACCCCTATCCCACAACCGAATACATTGGCAACTCCGTCGAAGAACATTTTCCACTTAGGGTTTCGCTCTATCCCACGGTTTTCTACTGGTGTATCTTCCACTGTTAATATATTTTCGTCAGGGAATTGAGCTTGTAATTCTTAGGAATCTCCCTCGACAGGGTGTTCTGCCAATTGGTCGGCTAAAGATTGCCCTTTCATCGAGTTTTGATTTATGTATGTGATATCAAACTCCAATAAGAGCATTTGCCATTTAGAGATTCTCCCTATCAAAACGGGTTTCTCTGCCAAGTACTTTAAAGGATCATGTCTTGTTAGCAGCTCAATATGATAGTAAATGGTATACTGCCTCAAACGGTGCATAACCCAAATTAGAGCACAACAGGTCTTCTCTACTTTTGAACACCTCTATTCCCCGTCTGTGAATTTCTTGCTTAAGTAATATATGGAACGCTCTCTTCCCTCTTCATCTTTTTGCCCCAACATGCATTCCATGGATTCAGGGAGTATTGTGAGGTATAAGAATAAGGGCTTCCCTTGCTTCGGGACTATCAAGACTGGAGGTTTTATGAGATAGTCTTTGATCGTCCTGAATGCTTCTTCGCATTCGTCATCCCATTCTACTGCGGCATTCTTTTTCAACAGACGGAATAGTGGCCGACACTTATCTGTGAGCTGTAAGATAAAACGAGCTATGTAATTTAACCTTCCCAGCAAACTTCTTACTTCTTTGACAGCGCGCGGAGAAGGTAGCTCTAATATAGACTTTACTTTGTCAGGGTCTATTTCAATGCCTTCCCAGCTTATGACAAACCCTAACAATTTGCCTGTTGTGACCCCAAAAAGTGTACTTCTCCATATTTAACTTGAGTTGGAATTTTCTCAGTCGTTTAAACAACTTTCTTAGGATATCTGTATAGCTTTCTTCTTCTTTAGACTTGGTTATTATGTCGTCGACGTATACTTCGACTTCTCAATGCATCATGTCATGAAGTATCGCGACCATGACTCTCTGATACATTGCCCCGGCATTTTTCAAACCAAAGGGCATGACTTTGTAATAGAAAATTCCTCATGTTGTGATGAAATTCTTTTTGGTTTTATCTTCTTCATCCATTTTTATTTGATTATATCTTGAGAAACCGTCCATGAACGAGAAAAGATGGTTTCCTGCAGTGTTGTCTACTAGAACATCAATGTGAGGTAGGAGGAAATTATCCTTTGGCGTGGCTTGGTTTAAGTCTCGAAAGTCTATGCATATGCGTACTTTTCCATTCTTTTTCATAACAGAGACTATATTTGCTACCCATTCTAGGTAATCGAACACTTCGATGAACCCTACTTCTAGTAGTTTCTTGACTTCTTCCTTGATCTTTAGTAAGATGTCAGGCCTAAATCTTCTCAATTTCTGGTTTTTAGGTTTGACATCTTCCCTTGTAGGAAGCCTATGAACCACTATTGATTGGTCTAGTCCTGGCATGTCACCATATGACCAGGCGAACACATCTGCATATTCAGTCAACAGCTCGGTCATCTCACACTTTTGCTCGGCACTTAAACTGGTCCCGATTTTGAGATTTTTAGGTTTTTCAATGCTTCCCAGATTTACTGTCTCCACCGGCTCATCGATTGAAATTCCGCTTTGTTTATGTTTTTGCCAATTTTCTTGTATTATTTCGTGGTCAAGGATATCGCCTCCAACAACTGACCCAGTAGCGTCGGAGACGATATCAGCGTTTTTATTTTCTACCTACGCGAAATGTCCTTGATGTTCGATGGTAGGAGATCTGGGTGAAGTAAAATGAAAGCAGATATATATAAGTAAGACAAACTGCAATTGAATTATAAAGAAGTCTCAATAAAAATTTGTTTAACAATCGTTCTCTATCCTTAAGCTGACCTAGAGCTATCAATAGGATAACAGAACCAATTATTGAGAGCTAGATGCTGTTCGGACGTGCGAGGGGTTGGGCTCCCATTGCTGACGTCATCTTCGCTTATCCTTGGCTCTTGAATGACAATTGCTTTTCTGAAAGATTGCTGGAGGGGTGGAATGCACATCTGGGTGTCGCCATTGTTACCACTATCTGCCATTTTGGTTCTTGAACGGGTTTGAATTGGGCTTTTGGGAAGATTCGGTTGTTTGGAAGCTATCTTTGATACCTGGCGCACATTTTTTCTTAGTATGATGTATGCACGAAAATGTGATGCATGTGTCATACGGATGCTAAAATAAAGGGGGCAACAATTGATCGATGATATAATACTAAAACTTTATTTTATTAATACTGGAAACTTGGAGTTCAATACTTTGAAAAAAAATGAAAAAGTACAATAGTTTTATTTTCTAATTCTTTTGGTCTTCTGCTGCGTAGACTCAGGTTTCCCATTGATGACGGCTTCCAATTCCTTGACTCTAGCTCAGTTCTTAAGTGGGAGTGATCTCGCGTGGCCTAATAAAGAAAGCTACGGGCTCTATTTCCCATAGATGAAGGATAGCCCGCATCAAGGGTAAATTCACCTCCATCTTCATCAGTGAGAGGATGGGCCCTATTTTTTGCTGGATGAAGGCCTGCTCCTCTAGGTTGTATAGGGTGAACCAGTGGTCCAGTACCAATTTCGGATCCAGAGTTTTGCACACTCGGATTTCTTTGCGGAGGAGGCAGTCAACTGCGGCACTAGCCATCTATTACAACAGAAATTTCTTAATTACAACCAGAACTATGATAACATTACAGGGAAATAAATCTAAACTCCATGAACAGAAGAAAAAATATTACATCATCATAAATTGTCAGCCCATGACGTTTATGTATGCGAATAGGTAGGTTCTAACAGGTCCCCAAGCTCTATGGCCTCCCGCATTCTCGGAGAAATGGATCTCAGGCCATATCGAAGCATTTGGTGGGGTAGCCTAATCAGTCCCGAACGATGATCATATCACTTCGCCCGAAACCTATACAATGACCCCCTGTCTTAGGATCCTAAGACGGCCCGGGTTTGACCGTATCTACTCACACAATTGTATGCAGACTCGATTACTAAAGTAAATAGCTAAATTCTAACCTTTAGCTAAATCCCTGCAAGGTTAGCAATAATATGACAAATCAAACGACATTTCTCAGAAAGGATCAATTTGAGGAGATTCAGGTGGCTAGCCTGCTAGAGAATGTCTTCCTCAGTGGAGTCGCCATCATGTCGAGTCTAATTTTTTATTTCTCATTTCTAATCCGATTTATACTAGACCCTATGCTCATCTAATGTAGATCATCGACTTGAGTTAGGAATTTCATTTTATTTTTGGAGTCGCCACCCAACTGTTGTTGGGAAAGATTGAATTAGGACTAATTGAGCAGATTAATCCTAATTTAGACCACTAGTCATCGTGATTTCCTCTTTTCGTTGTTTGTGAAAAGAGGAAAGGGGAAAACCAGAGTTTCTAAGTTCGGAGGCTAACATATTAAAACCGTAAGATTACCACCTTAATCTCCTAAAATCTACTCTATCCAGAAATGTCTTTTATTTTATTTTTGTTGTCTTTTATTGTGTTTTTGAGTGAATTATTTTAGGAAAATGATTTTTATTCCTTTTTTTTAGGGTTGCCCCAAAAGAGTGCCTACATACCTGCTATTTAGGATCAAACAAGCCGTAGTTCGCTTTTTCTGAAAAATTTTAATGTGTTTGTGAATTTTAATTATGAAATTTCTTTTGATTTATGTTTTTACAATTTTTAGGATTTTTCTAAAAAAAATCTAAGCCTAAGCATGATAATTTGATTTTTGAAAATGATAATTTTAAGAAAAAACCAATTTTGGATTTATTTAAGAAAATAATTTTTCTAAGTGATAAAAATTCCATTTTTCTATTTTTCCACTCATTTCTATTATTATAAATTTTATTGATTTTTATTAATTTTTTTATAATTTTTATTAATTTTCACAATTTTTATAATTTTTATTAAATTTTTATTGAAAATTTTCTCCTAGATTTTTCATCTATCCTATTCTAAAATATAAATTTTTATTATTTTTTTTCTAATATTTTTTTTATTTTCTTTATAAATTTTCTACATTTTTATTATTTTTTATTATAATTATTATTTTTATTTTTATCATTCATCCTAAATTAAATCCTAAAAAAATAATCTAATTTCTAACATTTTTCTATTTTTTAATCATAAATAACAAATAAGTAAATAAATAAATTCGAAATAAATAAAATAAATACAAAAAATCCGACTTACCTGGATCCGGGTCGGTGCGCGGGTCGGGTCGGATTTGGTCGAATCGGGTCGGGTCGGGTCAATTGGACACGGCGGTTGGGAGTGCTCGTTAACGGCGTTCCAGCAGCCTTTCGAAGCGATTGAGGTGTCGATTCCTAGGTTTTCGGGAGTGGGGAACTCAACTGTGGCGGTAGTTTGCTTTAGAAACGCCACCCGGTGGCTGCTTGACGCTTGATCAGTGGTCGCGGGTTGAAGAACTCTGGCGAGGCTTCAATTCTCTCTCTTTTTCTCACTTTTTATCCGTGCCTCTGCTTCTTCCCCTCCTCCTCTATTTATAGCCGCTCAAAAACTCCTCCGGATAAGCTCAAATTCGCCGATTGGTTAAACCCTTTTTTTTTTCTGTTTCGGATTCAGCCTTATCTTGGCGATTTGATGTTAATCCATTGTTTTTCTGTGATTTATCTTATGGATTTGGCTTAAAATCAACAGTAATCCAAAAGATTTGAGGAAAAATAAACGATTCCGCCTTCGTCGGACTTACTCCGGCTTCCTCTCGTGTCTGTTCGGGCGAAGGAGACGATCACGCGCGAGGCGCGTGACTTTCCCTGGCCAATCATACGCTGCCACGTGGTAGCATGAGGCAAAAGCAAAAAAAATTGCATAGAGTGCTCGCGGGGGGATTCGAACTCTGGACCTCAAACCTTCCATACGTTCCCGGGCGAACATGCGAACCAACTGAGCCGGCTCAATTCTCGGTTTTATTCATTACACAAATTATACATATTTCTTGTATTTTTTTATTAATTTTTTTATCATTTTGAAATTCTAAAAATTGGTAAAAAATATTTAACTCTTTTTATTGCCATTTCTGCAATTATTTTCCAAAATTGATGTATTTTTCCTATTTATTTTATTTTTTGAATATGTTTCCTATTTTTGCTAAATTAGAAAAAAAATGGAAAAATTGGAAAAAATTGGAAATTAATTATGGTTGATTATTAGGGCAAAAATGGCGTGTTTACAGTCGAGAACACCAATGAGACGACAAAAACAGACGACAGCAGCGTTAAGTTGAAGACCCCCCAACAGCTACTGCTTGTGATGGAACCATGATCATGAGAGCAAAGGTTGAGCCCACGCTACATGTCTTGGAAACTTACCTCTTGGTTCGGTCTCTTCTCATTCTATCTCTCCCTGTTTTGTTTGCCTAGTCTTCATTGGTGGAAGTGGACGAAACTGCGGCAGGTGAAAGAGAGGAAGCAGTGGACTACATTAGGTGGATTGGGTTGGGGTGATTTTGGTTTGGGAAGGGTGTGGTTGTGTGGAGATAGGGAATTCTATCATGGTCTAGGGGGATGAGAAGAAGAGTAGAAGGAAGGAAAAGAAGAAAGGAGGAAATGGAGGAGCAGAGGTTGCAGTAGGGAGATGACGAGGTAGGATAGCACGATAACAAGACAAAAAAAAAAGGAAAAGAAAAGAAGAAAGGAAGGAAGGATAAAAGAAGCATTGGAAAAGGGACAGTTAGGATAAGCGAGGTGACTAGGAGTAGCTGATGTGATGGAGGTCAGCCTGATCAGATCTTGTTAATGCGTTTGCTCTAACCAATGTGGGAGGGGAGGGAACAAAACAGGACAATGAGATCGAGTTCTTTTTTCTTTTTTTTGGTTATTCGTAAATTAATAAAATAGTATTAATGTATCACAGTGTTTTAAAAATTTTTCGTTATAAATTTCTCAAAATTTTTAATATTACAAAATTATCATTCTCGTTACCCTAGCCTAAAAGTATTTATTATTCCACTTATTTTCTTTAAAATTTGTATAGCTTTTCAAAATTTTCGAGGCATTACATATATTTCTTCTCTATCTTGAGAATTAGAGTCAAAGCATTAGAGGCATCACCTACACTTGATAGCTCACGTTTGTTTATCTTACAAGTCGGATTATATTGGATTGAAGACTTAACTTAGCCCAAGATCAGTCTACAGTAACAAGAGTAATCAACAATTGATATCCATTGTCTGTAGCCTAAAAACTAATCATGGTTAACACGAAAACCATAACAAGATTCGAAAGAAATTCCAATAAGAACGTTGTTGATAATTGCAACCCACCCCCAATATTGCCAATGCCTCAAGTGCAGCAAATAAATACCTAAGGCAATGAAGACAGGGTTACCCATCTTGATCAACAACTAGCAAAACTACTGGCTAAGAATAGATGCTTGCGCGACCTAGAAAATGAAATCCACAAATGCTCCCAACATAATTCTCAACCATGTAACAAACAACAAGGTGATAGTGTGTCACAACATAACAAGAACGCACCATAACACCAGAACTGAGCTACTCTTCTAAGGGGTAAAGTGTACAATAATAGTAACGATACTTCCTAAGGTGTAATCAACATATTTTTTAGCCAAGCCATTATTGGATAACATTAATAACTTGATTAAACGCCTCAACGAGATCAATGATACAAACAAGCCTATGTCATACGACATGTTCACCATCAACAACTCTCCTTTCACAAAGGAGATCCAAGATGAACAGCTCCCAATGCACATTTGTACTCCTTAGATGGAGTTTTATGATGAAACTACCAACCCATTTGAGCACCTGAGTTACTATAATACTCAAATGAACCTCTTAGTGTATCTAATGCCATTGCTTTTAAGGTTTTTCCAAGTACCCTCAAGAAAGTAGCTTGTACTTGGTATAAAGGCCTCAAGTTAAACTTTATCCCAAATTATATAAAGCTTGCCATGTATTTATACCAATATTTACCAATAAGAAAAATGACAAAACGCGACTCCTCTACCCTCAACCTAATAAGACAAAAGGAGGATGAGACATTTAGAGATTACATCTCAAGGTTCAATAGGGCTATGCTCGAAATTCCCAATGTAGACATGAGTGTTACCTCGAATGCAATAGTTAATGGGGTCAAAGACTGATCCCAGTTCTTTTATTCTCTAACACTCTATAAACTAAAGAATTTTAAGGAGTTTCAAGAGTGAGCAACAAATTATATTACTTAATAAGATGCCACATTGGCAAGGAAATAAGCCGAGCAAGAGTCTTCCGAAAAGCAAAAAGGGGGGCAAGGACCGACCCTCAATAAAAGACAAGCCTGGCCTTAAGGTTGATAACAATAGGTCTACTCGAAATGGAGAAGGTGGTAAAAAGTGAGTGATTCCCTTTTACGAGCAATACACCCCACTTAACAAACCCTAAGTAGATATCTTCATGGAAATCCAAGATAGGGGCATTATCACGTGGTCAAATAAAATGAGAAGTCATCCATTAAGAAGAAACTCAAACAAGTATTGCAATTTTCACTAAGACCAAGGCCATACAACTAAAAGTTGCACACAACTAAAGAATGCCATAGAGGATCTCATCCAATGAGGTTACCTTCATGAATATATTATAAAGGTCGAATGACCTCCAAAATAAGGCCATCAAGATGAGGTAAAAAAAGGCAAGAGCCTAAGCTTATCCCACACGAGGAACAATTAACACAATAATGGGTGGACCAACAAATAGAGGGTGATCAAGCTCTAAGAGTAGGACATGTGCTTGATCAAGAAACTATTAAAGTGTGCTTAATGCACAAGCAAAGAGAATGAAAGTAGACACTACCATTTCATTCTTTGACAGCGATCTAGAAGGCATTATGACTCATGGCGATGCCTTCATCATCTAAGCAAGAATTGCTAACTTCGAGGTCCATAAGATACTGACTAATAATGGCAACTCTATAGAAATTATATACAAAAATGCCTTCAACTAAATGAAGGATCAAGTTGAGACAAAATTGAAGCCATATGACCACAAGCTCTACAATTTCAACATTCAACCTATTAAACCTAAGGATATCATAACCAATCTTCTAGAGCTTGGAGATGACCCCCAAGCAACTTAAGTGCTCATAGACTTTATTGTCATTAATGTCCGGTTGCCATATAATATCATCATAGGATGACCATCATAGAAAGCAGTGGGGATGGTTGCCTAAACAAAGCACCTGAAGGCCAAATTTATTACTCCCGCATAGATATGAATTGTGAAAGAGATTAGTAAGTAGCTCATAATTGCTATCTCCAAGCCCTTTACAACAAGAAGTACTTACTATTGAAGCTACCCCTAACGAAAGACCAGTATTAAGGGGGGAACCAATTCAGGAAACTAAAGTGATGAAAATTAGTGACACTCCCAAATAGACCACAAAGATTGGAACAACGATCTCGTTGGAGCTATGCTAATAGCTCATTGATTTCCCTCGAGCAAACTTAGATGTCTTTACATGGTCCCTTTAAACATATTCTAAATCTCGCATGAAATAATGACACACCGACTCAATATTGACCTAACCATCAAGGTCGTAAAACAAGAGAAGAGGCATTTCACACCAAAGTGCCAAGCCACTATAGAAGAGGAGGTGTAAAATTTATTAAAAGTAGGGTTTATAAGGGAGGAACCTTACTCCACTTGGCTAGCAAACTATGTGTTAGTCAAGAAGTCTAATGGGAAATGGCAAATGTATAACGACTACACTGACCTCGACAAAGTCTACCTAAAGGATTGTTTTTCTCTCATTAAGATAGACCAAATAGTCAACTCAACCACAGGCTATGCACTCATTAGCTTTATGGATGCCTTCTCAAGTTATAATCAGGATACATGAGCCTGACTTGGTCCACACTTTATTCGTCACCAATTTAGGGACATATTGCTATAATGTAATGCTTTTTGAACTCAAGAATGACGGTTTAACGTATTGAAGACTAGTAATGAAGATGTTTATGTATCTAATTGGCCGTAATGTAGAAATATATGTTAATGATATAATAGTAAAAAGTAAGGAGCCTTAAGAACACTCTAAAAGATTTAGAAGAGATTTTCCAAACACTTTGTCAATATAGCATGAAGCTAAACCCCTAGAAGTGTATATATAGGGCAGCATCCAGGAAATTTCTTAGTTATATGGTCACTTCTCAAGGAATAGAAGCCAATCCTGAGAAAATCAAAGCTATATTGAACATGCAACCTCCTAAGACAGTCAAAGAAGTTTAAAGACTTACATTAAAGATTATAGTACTAAGTAGGTTTTTGTCCAAATCTATAGATAAATGTGCTAAATTCTTCAAAATCTTGAAGAACCTAGTAAAATTTTAATGGACAAAGGAGTGTTAAAAAGCATTCAATGAGCTTAACGACTCCCTTACTACACCACTAGTTCATTTAAAACCAATCCCTAGAGAAGAGCTTTATCTCTACCTCTTGTCAATAGTCGTGCCCTCTAAGGTTGTCAAACTTGTGATTCTACTTAAAATCACTAAAAGGTTTGTAAAATCATAACATAGAATCGAAACTTATAAACATAAGTTCTTATAACCTATATAAAATAGTTTTAAAAAAACTATTGATATGTTTACTATAATCATAAAAAACATGAAATATAAGATGGAAATAAATAAATTTAATATAAATTTTAATCATAACTCACAATAAAAGTTATATATTTATAGTACAAATAAATTAGCATAATTTATTATGCTAATGCATAAAACTACGATGTTAATAATAATACCAATAAGAAATATATTACAATATAAATAATAATAATAATAATAATAATAATAAAATACAAAGATAAAAAATTGTTAACTCCCTTTTCATCATTAAAAGTAAAAATTATCATCAGCTTTCTCTTCACCATAATCATCATCGCTACCATCTTCATCGTTAAAGCCATCATTATTATTAGTACTATTATCAATTATATTCTTATATTCTAATTTCAAATATTTCAAATAATTAATAATATTCATATCTTATAAAAGTTAAGTTATATTTTTCAATACTTAGTCCAATTGACTTTAATAGGTAGAATTGACACTCGATTAAAAATGTAAAGTTCTACTAATTTTATGTATAAACTCGTGGTAGAATCACGAATTTATATGAAAGTGATTCTATACCCGAGTTAACTCAGAAAGATATCCTAAAATCGTAAACTCATAGAATTGTATAAGTAAAATTGCGATTTTGACAACAATAGTGCCCTTTCATCAATTTTTGTTCGAGCAAATGGGCGAGAGCACTAACCTATTTATTATGTGAGTTACATCTTAAAGGGCCTAGAAATCAAATATTCAAAAATAGAAAAGTTTACCCTTGCCATAGTCATCTCTACAAGGAAGTTGTGCCCTCACTTCAAAGCCTACCAAATGGTGGAGCTTACCAACCAACCTTTTAAGCAAATTCTCCAATAGCTAGACGTGTTAAGGAAAATGATCAGCTATGCCTTAGAACTTTACACGTATAACGTTCAATACTAACCATGCGAGGTGGTGAAGGCTCAAGTATTAGTTGATTTTATTGCCAAATCAACAATGGAAGACAAAACACCCACCAAAGTTTACAAAAAGCCAACTTAGACTCTCCATGTGGATGGCTCGTCCACTTAAGGGAGGTAGTGGAGCAAGGTTTAAACTGGATGAACCACATAACGTCAAAGTTCAATATGCTATGAAGTTTGGGTTCTTGGTCATTAACAACGAGGCAGAATACAAAGCCCTCATCATTAGATTAATGATAGCTAAGGGAATTAGAGAAGAAAAGGTTGAAATTTTTTCAAATTTGCAACTCATAGTCTAACAGGTCAGCAAAGAGTATGCGGTTAAAGATGAAGAGATGACCAAATACCTAGAGCTTCCAACTTCCCATCATGGAGCATTACGAAATTTCCCTAAGCTGAAAACACTAAAGTGAATGGGATATCAAAGCTGGTCTCATCATACCTCTTTGACTTAGACAAAAAAAAGTATTTATGGAGTTCTTGCTTGAGAAAAGTACTAGTAAATCTTAAAAAAGAATGCTTTGTTAACGAGACCCAAACCCCTATGGAGCCATGTTAGATGGACTCGATCAATGCCTATCTAACAAATGGTATTGTCCCTGGAGAATGTAAAAAGGTTAAGGTCTTAAAGCAAAAGGCCTTGCCTAATGGAGACTTAATATCCTCATATCATTATCCAAGGCTATAGGTTAGTATCAATACATCATAGTCGCCATCTACTACTTCATGAAATGGGCAAAAATTAAAACCACAGCCAAGGTTACCAAACATAGTGTAAGAGACTTCATCAATTGAGCCATATTATGTATCTTTGGCATATTAAGCATCACCGTCATTAACAATGGCACTCAGATTGACAATCCAAGGTTTAAAGAGTTTCTACTAAGTAAAGGATCTAGATTCACTATACCTTAGTGGCCCATTCGCAATTGAATGGACAAATTGAGACCACCAACAAGGTTATCCTTCAAAGCCTTAAGAAGAGATCTGATCGAGCGAATGGAAAATGGGCCAACAAGCTCCCCCTACATATTATAAGTCCACCAAATAATCTCAAGAACAAACACAAGGGAAAGCCCCTTCAATTTGGCTTTTGGAACCAAGGTAATCTTACTGGTCGAGCTTGAACTCCCTAAACTTTACACTCACGAATTGGACTTATAAGTTAATGAGGTTAGTCTCTAAGCCATCCTTGACTTCCTTGAAGAGCTGATAGAGCAAGCCAGCCAATAAGTAACAACATACCAATTGCGAGCAACCAGATAATACAACAAGAAGGTGACACACAAAGCCTTCTAACCTGGAGACTTGGCTCATAAGAAGCTCGAGGCCACCGAATTAAAGTAAGGCTAAGGTAAATTAGCCCCAAATTAGGAAGACCCAATCTGTGTACAAAGAATCGTTAGTCATTGGGCATATGAGTTAGCAAGGCTCAACAGACACCCAATCCCAAGGATATGGAATGCAAAGAATTTATTTTTATATTTTGAATAAGTTTTAAAATGTAGTTAAAATGGTTTGCTCATTGTAAACATTCTTATTACTTAATGGAATTAAAAGTTGCCTTAATGATTTGCAAAATTTATGTTTAATCTTAATTTTATTATAAAGTATAGGAACCTACAGCTCAATCGCATAAATGGTGTGATTAACAAGTCCTAAGCAATGTCAAGGTGATAAGACACTTAAGGGGCCCCTCTTAGCAACTAAGTGAATAAGCCCCTTGGGCCCAATAGGCCAAACTAAGCGCACTTATAATCCGCGCTGCACAAGGGGATACCTTCACCGAACAAGCTTAAACCTGAATGTCAAAGATTCTCCCAATAGGAGTTAGAACCCCTACCCGTGCATACTTTCCAATCAGGACCTAGTTTACTGTATAGTAACGCACAATGCTTAATAAGTATACAGTAACATCCAATTGAGAATGCAACGATCAAAATACGAAATTTCAACAGTAAAATAACAAACATAAAAGTAACCAATACAAATCCAGATTAAAAGCAAATATGATTCCCAGGAAAAATACGTAAATAGTAATTTTAAAAAATATTACGCAAATAGGATAAAAGAAAAAAATATTATGCGAATAGAGTACCAAACACATGCAGTGTATGCATTTTTAATATAAGAAAAATTTATACTAAAAATACATGTGTTTTCAGTGCAATAAATAAATAAATAAATTACCTAAAATGCATGTAATGCATGATTTTTCAATATAATTTTTTTGCTACCCTATATGAAACACCTCACATTATTGAGGGAAAAAAAAAGAAGAAAAAAAGAACTTTTCATTAAAATGTATATTGTTTTTAATATCTATAAAAATGTTCAAAATAAGTCACAAATAACCTTGTCCCATCTTACTCCGACTCTTAATAAATGGTCTAGTGATTCTAGTCATAATAGATCTATACTCAGTTCGTCTCACATCGAAGGTGAGAGGAACCTATGGCTCACGTGTTGCAAGCAATTGTGGGGGCTCGTCAAAGTCACATTGAGGAATTAGACTCAATTGTACCAAAAGGTTGTGAGTTGTCACCAATATCCTATCACTAGTGGTATGACCTTCCCAAAACAAGTAGGTTAAGAATGGGACCATTAATAGAGTGCTTATGAGGGGTGATGAAAAAGTTGATACTAAGAGTTGAGCTACCTATGATGTCCTCACCCATGACGTCCAGAGGAGTGTGGTCATAATGGATCTACTCATCCCTCCATCGTCCTCCTCTAACCCTTGCTCTATTAATGCTACGGCGTCATGGTGGTGCAAGTGCAAGATCTATTGGAGGTGCATACTCTAGGTCTACAGCAACCTCCCCATCTGGTGGCTGTGTTGGTTATTCTCTTTCCTTTTTAAATGGAAACAAATAACCTCAAGATATGGTCTATGAATCCCATAATATTAGGAACAATATTATCCTACTAAATCGGGAACAATAAATCCCACTAAATCAGGAATAATAATAAATCCCACTATATCAGGAAAGATATGTTCCAAATAATTCCTAATTTTGTGGAACAACTCATTGATGGAATGAGTTATAAATAAGAGAATTACGGGGTCCCTAATCTTGCTCACCACTACAGAAAATACACCATCTATTTTGAGTGAGTTAAGGTTTAGAAGCACCAACCGTAACCGAGGCGCAAAATCATTATCCACCGAGCAGGACACCTATTTGCTTTGCAATGGCTGGAGGTATGTAAAGGATCTATTTTGCTTCCGCTGCTGCATATGATTAAGCAGCATTGAATAAAGTTTTATATGTTTTTAACATTTGGTATCAGAGCTTATTAACGCCTCTGCCTTGCCCTATTGAATTCTGTGGAGTTTGGATTTGGTTTTAATTTGTCTGCTTAGCGGTGTTTTAATTTTCTGGTGATTGATGGAGATTAGAAATCGTTAAGTGATGAAATTTTATTTCTCATGGCCTTTAATGCTGTTTGGGTGCGAAAATAACCTTGTAACATGTTCAAGTTTTAGCTTTCCTTAGCATACTGGCACGTCTTTTCCATGGATGAGCGTTTTCAAATATGGTTAAAATAATGTCTCGAGAGCAATTAAAAATTTTAATATGTATGTACTTGTTGTTGCAAGGTGTAAGTATGACATTTAGCAGAATAATTTTATATTAAAATTATTTGCATTTGTCAATGAGTGAAATTTATTAAAGGGAATTAATTCCTTTAATATGTTATGAACTTAATTTGTGATGTTGCATGCTTATGTTATTTTAAGTGTGTAATTTATGATTTATCGTTATACATGCTTTATCATGAAATGCTGATTAGACAATATAAGAATATTAGAATTAATTCATTGTATATTGCTTATGGTTTATGATATACACGTGGAAATAAATAAATATACACGTCTGGCTGGAGCATGAAACACACGGCCATGCCTGGAGCCGTGTAAGCTTCTGGAAACGTATCTGACTGGACACACAGCCGTGTCCCCTAGCCGTGCCTGGAGCCGTGTATGTTCTGGGAGAAAGTCTGACTGGAGACACGGCCGTGCCTCCTGGCCATGCCTCTTGGCCGTGTAGGTTTCTAGCCTACAATGTCCGCATTAGTTTTATGCAATGATTTGGCCTAAGGATTTGGTTAATGATTAAGTGATCCATATAATTTTAATGATTAGGGAGTAGCCACAGCATCCTTAATTGATTAAAATTATATATTAAGGATTATTTAGGATCACATATTGAAAATAAATATTGTGTGTGATTTATTAGGACAAAATATCAAATTATATTTTCTAATTTACCCACATGAATTAGAAAAGGGAACATAATTTGATAGTTTTGTAAGTCTTAAGATGAATCTAATTGAATTAGAACTTTAGCCCACAGGCAAGTTTTATGTCACTAGATTCATATTCTATCATGATAAGTCTTAAGAAGAATCTAATTGAATTAGAACTTTAGCCCACAGGCAAGTTTTATGTCACTAGATTCATATTCTATCATGATTTTACATTTAATAGTTTTATTGTAAGCATTAAGATGAATCTAATTGAATCGAAACTTTAGCCCACAGGCAAGTTTTATGTCACTAGATTCATATTCTTTCATGATTTTACATTGGTAAAAGCATGTCATATATTGATTAGCCTCGAATTTTGAGCATGTTCATTTAATTATTGCAGCAATTCAACCTGTCAATTTTTCTGATATGCGATGTGATGTTCCCGAGCTCAAAGGGGATAACTATAAGGTTTGGAAGGAGAGGGTTCTCCTTCATTTAGGATGGATGGACATTGATTACGCTATAAGGAAAGAAGAGCCCCCTGCAATAACAAAAACCAGCACTCCAGATGCAATAAGTCTTTATGAAAAATGGGAGCGATCCAATCGCCTATCAGTTATGTTCATGAAGACTAAAATTTCTGCTGGTATCAGGGGCTCTATCGAGCAATATCAAAGGGTCCAAGATTTGCTTAAGGCCATTGATGAGCAATTTGCTACTTCAGACAAAGCAATGGCCAGCACCCTAATTATAGAGCTTTCAACTCTAAGACTCACCAATGTTAAGGGTGTGCGTGATCATATCATGCGCATGAGGGATATTGCGGCCCAATTGAAGGCATTGGAGGTTGAGTTATCAGAATCCTTCCTTGTTCACTACATTCTTTGCACTTTACCTCAACAGTATGGCCCATTTAAGATATCCTATAACACACATAAGGATAAATGGTCAATCAATGAATTATTGACCATGTGTGTTCAGGAAGAGGGCAGACTGCTTATGGAGGAAAAGGAAAAGGAGAATGTGAACTTTACTACTCATGGGAAGAGCAAAGGGAGGGATCAAGCCAAGGACAAAGGGAAAGGGAAAATCCCTCCCATAAAGGACACTAAGAAGGAAGTTGTGTGCTTTTTCTGTAAAAAGAAAGGGCACATGAAGAAACAGTGCACCAAGTTCATGCAGTGGCTTGATAAGAAAGGTACTCAACTTTCACTTGTTTGTTATGAAACCAATATGATTGATGTTAATCATAACACATGGTGGATTGATTCTAGTTCTACAATCCATGTGACCAATTCATTGCAGGATTTAAGAAACCTGTGGAATCCAGTGGGAAGTGAGCGTAGCATCTATTCAGGCAATCAGATGTCCTCACATGTGGAAGCTGTTGGGACGTGCAGCTTAGTTTTAAGTAGTGGTTACATTTTGCAATTGAAAATGACATTTTATATTCCTGGGTACTCTAGGAATTCAATTTTAGTTTCCAGACTTGTATCAGATGGTTATTCCTTTAACTTTTCGGATTTAGGATTTAATTTGTTTTATAAATATGATGTTATTGGATGTGGTACTTTGTCTGATGGTCTTTTTCTTCTTAGTTTACAAAATGATGATAACTATACTATTATGCACGTTCATGAAAGGATTGGCACTAAACAATGTGTTGTGAATGAGGAATCCTCTATGTTATGGCATCGGAGATTAGGTCATATCTCCATTGATAGAATTAAAAGATTGGTAAATGATGAGGTACTTAGTACTTTAGATTTTACCGATTTTGAGACTTGTATAAGTTGTATTAAGGGAAAACAGACTAACAAGTCGAAGAAGGGTGCCAAAAGGAGCTCTGAATTATTAGAAATCATACATACAGACATTTGTAGTCCAGACATGAATGCGTACCGTAACAAGTACTTCGTCTCTTTTATAGATGATGACTCACGATATATGTATCTCTACTTGCTTAATAACAAGAATGAAGCACTAGATGCTTTTAAGGTATTTAAAGCTGAAGTAAAAAAAACAATGTGGAAAACATATTAAAATCGTGAGATCTGATAGAGGCGGAGAATACTATGGTAGATACATAGAGAATGGACAAGCGACTGGTCCATTTGCGAGGTTTCTTCAAGAGAATGGGAGTGTTGCCCAATACAGTTTACCTGGCTCTCCATACCAGAATGGAGTAGCTGAAAGGAGAAACCGAACATTATTGGACATGGTGCGGAGTATGCTTGCAAACTCCAAGCTTCCTGACTTCTTGTGGAATGAAGCTCTTAAAACGGTTGTGTACATATTGAACCGAGTTCCAACCAAAGTTGTCCAAGGGACGCCATTTGAATTATTCAGAGGGTGGAAACCAAGTTTACGACATGTACGCGTTTGGGGATGTCCGTCTGAAGTAAGAGTCTACAATCCACATGAGAAGAAGTTGGACCCAAGGACTATTAGTGGGTATTTCGTAGGATATGCCGAAAGGTCTAAGGGATAGAGATTTTATTGTCCATCTTATAGTACTAGGTTTGTGGAATCAAGAAATGCAAAATTTCTTGAGAATGACTTGATCAGTGGGAGCGATCGATCTCAAGGCATTAGTTTTGAGAAAGATCATTCAGATGCCCAGTATGACGCCTCAGGCAGTGGACTGATTATCCAGCACAAATGCGTGTTGAAGATCCAATCCCCGAGGTACCACAAGCTATCAATCCTGATTCAGTAGATGTTGAAGTTCAACAGATACCCGAAGCTGTTGAACAACCAGCTGAACAATGTGATCCTGCCCCTCAGGAGAATGTTGATACAGCATTGAGAAGATCTACTAGAGTAAGGAAATCAGCAATTCCTAGTGACTATGTTGTATATCTACAAGAGTGTGACTACAATATTGGAGCCGAAAATGATCCTGAGTCATTTTCACAGGCCATGAGTTCTAAGGATTCGAACTTGTGGCATAATGCCATGAAAGATGAGATGGATTCAATGGCATCTAACGGAGTCTGGAATCTCGTCAAGTTGCCTGATGGTGTAAAAGCCATTGGATGCAAATGGGTCTTCAAAACTAAGAAAGACTCACAAGGCAACATTGAGAGACATAAAGCAAGACTCATTGCTAAAGGATTCACTCAAAGGGAAGGAATTGATTATACAGAGACATTTTCTCCTATGTCTAAGAAAGATTCCCTTCGTATAATGATGGCTTTGGTTGCACACTTTGATCTGGAGTTGCACCAAATGGATGTGAAAACGGCTTTCCTTAATGGAGATCTAGAGGAAGAGGTTTACATGAAACAACCTGAAGGATTCTCTTCTAGTGATGGTGAGCACTTGGTTTGCAAGCTTAATAAATCCATATATGGATTAAAACAAGCTTCTCGTCAATGGTATTTGAAATTCCATGATATCATCACTTCATTTGGCTTTGAAGAAAACATGATGGATCAATGTATATACCAAAAGGTCAGTGGGAGTAAAATTTGTTTTCTTGTGCTATATGTGGATGATATTTTACTTGCAACCAATAATAAGGGTTTGCTATATGAGGTGAAACAATTTCTCTCAAAGAACTTTGATATGAAGGATATGGGTGAGGCATCTTATGTCATTGGCATTAAGATCCATAGGGATAGATCTCAAGGCATTTTAGGTTTGTCTCAAGAAACCTATATCAATAAAGTTTTAGAGAGATTTTGCATGAAAGATTGTTCACCAAGTGTAACACCCATTATAAAGGGTGATAAATTCAGCTTAAGTCAATGTCCCAAAATGAGCTTGAGCAGGAACAAATGAGAAACATCCCATATGCTTCAGCTGTTGGAAGCCTGATGTATGCTCAGGTCTGTACCAGACTTGACATTGCATTTGCTGTTGGGATACTAGGAAGATATCAGAGTAACCCAGGTATTAACCACTGGAGAGCTACAAAGAAGGTAATGAGGTACCTTCAAGGGACAAAGAGTTATATGCTCATATATAGACGAACCGATAGTCTGGAGGTTGTTGGGTACTCCGATGCGGATTTTGCTGGCTGTGTTGATTCACGTAAATCAACATCTGGTTATGTTTTCATGTTTGCCAGTGGGGCCGTATCTTGGAGAAGTGCAAAGCAGAACTTGACTGCTACTTCCACAATGGAGGCCGAGTTCATATCTTGTTTTGAGGCTACCTCACATGGTGTATGGTTAAAGAGTTTTATATCTGGGCTTAGTATTGTCGACTCTATTTCTAGGCCATTAAGATTGTACTGTGATAACTCAGCTGCTATATTTATGGCTAAGAACAATAAGAGTGGTAGTCGAAGTAAACATATCGACATCAAGTACTTAGCCATAATAGAACGTGTTAAGAAAAAGAAAGTGGTCATCGAGCACATTAGTACTGAGTTAATGATAGCTGATCCTTTAACTAAAGGCATGCAACTAAAGAGTTTTAAGGATCATGTGATGAGAATGGGACTTGGTTCCATAATATAATCTTTGATTATGTTTAATATTAATGAAACTCTTATTCAATTGATGTTTTCTCATTTAGCCATGTGTATACATTTGTTTATTCATTTATTTTGAGAAATATCATTAAGTTTGGACCCAGAATGAACATCGGGTTTATTCACCAAGTTCTATGGGATTGACAAGCACAATGCATTGTAATACATGGGAGATAATACTCATCATTAGAGGACCTATCACCATGATTCATGAATTTTGTTTCTCATTAAGATAAATTATGGAATACATGGACCAAGTGGGAGAATGTTGGTTATTCTCTTTCCTTTTTAATTGGAAACAAATAACCTCAAGATATGGTCCATGAATCTCATAATATTAGGAACAATATTATCCTACTAAATCGGGAACAATAAATCCCACTAAATCAGGAATAATAATAAATCCCACTATATCAAGAAAGATATGTTCCAAATAATTCCTAATTTTGTGAAACAACTCATTGATGGAATGAGTTATAAATAAGAGAATTATGGGGTCCCTAATTCTGCTCACCACTACAGAAAATACACCATCTATATTGAGTAAGTTAAGGTTTAGAAGCACCAACCGTAACCGAGGCGCAAAATCATTCTCCACCGAGCAGGACACCTATTTGCTTTGCAATGGCTGGAGGTATGTAAAGGATCTATTTTGCTTCCGCTGCTGCATATGATTAAGCAGCATTGAATAAAGTTTTATATGTTTTTAACAAGCTGCTCATGTTGAGTGGTAAAATAAAGTACAACTCCGCCATAATGCTCAACTAGCTGTACTCTAACATCAACAAATGAAATTAGTTTTTTGTCACTATTGTAAATTATATATATCGATTTGCAAACACTTCATGCAAAATTAGTTTGTCTATTGTATATAGCTTTAATTTCAATTAAGTAACATCAAGAGGTATTTTGATATATTTATTAGTTATTCAACTTTTATTCCTTAAGCCATTTCTAGCCAATCAAATGATGGTATTAATACTTCATTTCAGCCACCCAAACACTAAAATAGCAATTCCAATCATATTCTATTGCTATATCATTATTCTTTCTTTTCATCCTTATTCCATTCTAGTAAACTAAACATAACATTAGTGAATTGAAAACATAGAGATTTAATAGCCATGCTATGCATTTATTTTTAAAATTTTTAATTCATAAAAAAGTTCAACCCATGATGAAATTCCATTTCTTAAACATATAGAATTATGGATTAGATTATTAAATAAGATTTGAAAAACTTTAATATAAAACACACTATGATAATACAAATATTGACATACTATTATTGGAATGAACATATTAATAGGTATCTTAAAAGGCACTTTATAAAAATACAAGTTAAATATAAAGTTTTTATTTTGCATGCAAACTTGATTAGTGAAGTGCAGCTCTTAATAGTTGAAAAAGGATACCGATTAAGAAAATCCAGTTTAATATACCAATTATTTAAGATTAACCTTCAATATAGTAGTGACAAACATTTCTACAAGTTGATCAGCTAATCCCACTTAAATAAAGCATCATAAATCAGAGTAGCAAAGCGACGTAGACACGTATACTAACTATGTTTGCATTCCAAGAACAAACACAGGAAAAGGTCATCTCTTCCCCCTGCACCATGAAAGACTTGTTTTTCGCGATGATTGTTTTCCAGTGATGGAAACCATTTTTATTGGACTGCAGTTCCCCGTCCAGCAAATATTTGGATGGTAAACCTGACAGCATCATTAGCATTAGCAATGACCAGTAATGTTTCTACAGGAGACGCAAATGACTACTGGTTCGTAATTGACTTGGCGAACTTCAGTCTAAGAAAAACCTTAGAAACATCGAGGTGTCTTTCCAGTGGATGTCTCGATTTTCATATTAAAAGAGAGTTTGTTGGCAAAAAATTTAAATAATAATAAAATATTAAAAGAGAGCCAGTTAAATCTTATAAGGATCCTCAATAGAACTAAATAATACTATATAAAAAGAATATTACAATACAATTCTTTTATATTATATTTAAAATATATAGTACAAAATATGAATTTTAATGATGATATGGAGCTTCTTTTTTTTTCATCAACATAAGAACTTACAAAAAAAACTTTAACATAAAAATAGTAGTAAAAGGAACAATGTCGTAGGGTTATTTTTCAAATTTTAAAAATTTACTTATTTTGTTTTATGAAATAAATTTTTATACCATCATGTATATGATACAGATTTTTTGGATTTTGTCCAATACTTTAAGGTCTTTTTTTCCAATGACATAATTTAATATGCAAACCAAATAAAGAATTAAAGATTCTATCCAATTCAATACCATAAAATAATAATAACCAAACATTATCTTTTAGATCATTTAGTTGTCATAATTTAATAATACAATATTAGACAAATTCTTTAATCTTTTTTTTTTTGTTTGCATATCATATGTGATACAAAAGAATTATATTATCCGATTCGTATCATACTATATTGCTCAGTTCTCATTATACTATCATTTTATGCTAACTAAATGCTACCTTAAACTCAATAAAAAGATATTTTTCTATGACTTTTCTAAATACTTGTTATAATCAAACTTTTTAAGTTGTTGGTATTATTATACTAATCTTAGTAAGCTGTGGTTACTAATAACTTTTAATAGCAACTAATTATGGAGTTAAAAATCATAGCCTATGGACAATAGCAATGGTTAATCATCAAGGACAACTTCGACAGAAAATTATTTTTATTTTTAGAAAGAAATCATTTTATCATTTTTCATTAGGTAAATAATCACTAGCACCAACACTTAGCCGTTGCTATTATTTTTCATTATCACTTATTACTATAAATTACTAGTATCTATAACCTTGTAAAACTATAACAATAGCATTTAATAGCTATAAAACTTTAATTATAACAAGTATCGATGAAGATCTGAAAAATATTTTGTGTGGGACAAACACACCCATTACAGATCAAAATATTTAGGTGGGATATGTCAAGAAGCCTCCGTTTGTATTTATTATGATTTCACCTTTGACAATTTGAATTGATGCATGTTTTCCTGGAGGATTGACAATACAGATGACATACAAAATCTTAAGTCACATGCCAAAATCTTAAGGTACATAAGATCATCGCATCCAGATAAAAGTTTAAGGAAGCTCATTGCATGCATATTTTCAAAAGAATTTTTCTATGGTCCAACGAATCTGAGCATTGAACGATAAGCAGGTTTTGGGACCATCCTAGAGAATATTCTCATTGAAATGGACAAAATACTAACGATGATTAAACAAACAATCAATCTGTCCGAAGAATATAGTTTGTGTTATAGAGGCAATCTCTTCAAAATTAAGGGCGAATGAGCAAAGGAAGTATATAGTCTAGGCAAACAACGTTATGACTTGGTGAAAGTAGACCAATTCATAGATGCAAAAAGGTAAGAGAAGAGAAAGTAATTCTCGAAACTGGTGACAGGGGGAAACTAGGAAAGATCACGAGGTAATTAACACTGAAATTACAAATACTAAGCCATTTTTTGGTTGCTCGATCTGAGTAATTTTCCCCCATAATGCTGAAGTTACTCCATGTGACCCTCTTGCTGTATATAATGTTAATATTTTGGTTGGGGAGTTACAAATTGAGGGGGCAAAATGATGAAAAATTGAGCGATACCAAAGCTGTCGTTTATTCAAGATAAGTCAACATAAAATTGAAAAAAATATATATATCGTTACCTTAGAAGAACCTTACTATTTAAAGAAATCATACTTTTTCTAAATTTTCTTAACTTTGCAAATAAATTGTTAAGATTATCTACATTATTAAAACATTTTATAAAATCATTTTTTTTTCTTATAATCATATTTTATCAAAATAAATTTAAAAAAAAAATAAAAGGTGGCCATCAAGTGATTTGTCCAATCAGCTGGGGACATTCCATAAGCCTCTAACAATTGGAACGTACATTTCCTCAGGATTCTCTGCACCGGTGAGCAGACGAAGTTATAGCAAAACCACAAAAGTAGTAATTTCAAGTTGTTAATCCTGAACCTGTAATAAATGTGAATTTCATTTATAATTAACATGTAACTTTATGCTCCTATCGCTTATGTTCTTTTTTTTTATTATTATTTAATTTTACGATAAATTAGGTACAAATTGTGGCTTGGTGATTAACTTATCTAGAAAGCACGCATCTAGTAAAACTCTAGTAGTATTCAAGACCAGTGGACAGTAAGTAACACAGCAATTGCCTTAACAAGTTTTTGCAAAACCCTAGAGTAGCAAAATCCAAAGCAGTCCAAACAGACCTGTTTGTGTTAAGCCATCCACTCTATTCAATAGATTACCAACTTATTCTTATTAGACTTCGTTAGTTAAAATATATTGGGGTATTTTAATAATATGCAATTTAATTTAAGGTATATTATTTCTAATTTTTATTTTACCGACATATTCTTAAGTAATTAGATTTTTAAGGTCATTTTAATAAATTGGATTTGGAAATTAATTATTGCTAGTAAAAAATATTAAATTTTAATTTTTTTATACTCCTAATAAATATCTTAATTAACTAATTACTATCTTATCCTTAATCCTAAATTACACAAGTACGGTTAAATTGATAATTTTAAATTCCTAAATTTTATTTTGAGTCCTAAATTGACTTCATTCAATTCCTTTGAATTTAATTAATACCTTGGTTAACTTTAAGATATTTTTGCGGCACCACAAAAAACTTATTTTTCGCGATAATTATTTTTCAGTAATGAAAATTATTTTTATTGAACTGTAGTTCCCCGTCCAGCAAATATTTAGATAGGTAAACCCAGCAACATCATTAGCATTAGCAATGACTGGTAATGTTTCCATATGGCAAGCGAAAGACTATTGCTATCATTTAGTTGTTATGATTTTATGATACAATACTAAACAAATTTTTTAACCTTTATTTTAGTTTGCATACCAAACTTAGTACAAGAAGATCGTACTATTCAATTCTTCTTATATTGTCCTATTATACTAATCAAAAGCTAAGGCTCAATAAAAAAGATTTTTTACTATAATTTTTTCTAAATACTTGTTATAACCAAAACTTTAAGTTGTCAATATTGTTATACTAATCTCAAGAGGTTGTGGTTACTAATGGCTTTTAATAATGTGCAACTAATTATGGATTCAAAGCTCATAGACTATGGATAATGTTAATGGTTAATCATCAAGGATAATATTGATAAAAAATAAATTTTATTTTTAGAAAGAAAACCATTTTATCATTTTTAGTCACCAGATTCCATGGCAAATAACCACTAGCACTAATGTTTGCTGTTACTTTTCATCACCGTTTACTACTATAAACCACTTAAGGTTATAAAACCATTGGTATCTATAACTTTGTGAGACTATCATGATTGCATTTGACAGCTATAAGATCCAGAAAATACTTTCTATGGGACAAACACACCCACAGCTTTATCAAAATATTTAGGGGGAATTTGTCAACAAGCACCCGTATGTATTTATTATGATTTCACTTTTGACAATTTGAATCTATTTAAATAATGCATGTTTTCCAAGCCACATTTACAGATATCCAATGCAAATAAGATACAAAATCTCAAGTGGCACACCAAAATTTTAAGATTTATAAGATCATTGCATTTAAATAAAAGTTTAATGGAGGCTCATTGCATGCATATTAACAAAAGGATTATTCTATGGTCTATTGAATCTGAGCATTGAAATCAACTTATTGAATTCCGATAACCGGGCTTTGGGACCACGTCCTAGAGAATATTCTCATTCAAATGGACAAAATACTATCTGAGATTCAATAAACGATCCATCTGTCCGAAGAATTCAGCTTGTATTATAGAAGCAATAATCTCTTCAAAATCAAGGGCGAATAAGAAAAAAAAAAAAAGTACATAGTTTAGGCAAACAACGTTATGATTTGGTGAAAGTAGACCAATGCATAGATGCAAAAAGGTAAGAAAAGAGAAAGTAATCCACGAAACTAGTGACAGAGGGAAACTAGAAAAGATCACAAGGTAATTAACACTTTAAATTGCAAATCCCGGGCCTTTTGGTTGCTCGATCTGACCCATTTTCCCCATAATGCTGAAGTTACTCCACATGACCCTCCTGCTAAGTAAAATAGCAAAGCTGCCATTGAGAAAAAAAAAATTATCCTTACCTCTTAACAAACTTATTTTTAAAAATCATATTTTTTTCTAAATTTTCTTAATTTTACAAGATAATTATTTAAATTATCTGAATTTTTTAATTTCTTATAATATTATTATAACGTTATTTTCTTTATTATAATTTTATAATTAATTATATATAACATCATTTTATTGAAATAAATTTAGGAGAATGATCTTCAAATCTCCTAGCCATAAGCCATAAAGTGATTTGTCCAATCAGCTAGAGGCATTCATAAGTCTTTAACAGTTGGAACTTGTAGTACATGTACATTTCCTCAAGATTCTCTAGACTGGACAGCAGAACGAAGTTATAGCACCTCAAAAGTTGTAATTTCAGGTTGTTAATTTTAAGCCTGTACTAAATGTGAATTTCATTTATAATCAACATGTAATCTTTATGTTCATATCATTTATCTTCTTTTTCTTTTAATTTTACGATAAATTAAGGAATGCCACCCTTTCGGAGAAAAAAAAAACAGGGACAAATTATGGCTTGGTGATTGACTTATATGCAAAGCACGCATCTAGTGAAATTGTAGTAATATTTAGGACCTGTAGACAGTAAGTACCACAGCAACTGTCTTAACAAGCTTTTGCAAAACCCTAGAGTAGCAATATCCAAAGCAGTCTAAACAGACCCTGTTTGCGTTAAAGCCCCTTTTTATGTATTCGTTAGTTTTTCTAACAAAGATTATGTATGTCAATTTGAGCATGTACGGTTCCCCGCCCTTGAAGGCCTTGCTTTGCGGGTGTCTAAATAAATCATTTAGTGACTATTTAATCAATGCATTTTTTTTTTTGTGATATTTATCATTGATTAAAACATGATTGATATGTAAAACTGTTCCATAGTAACTGCCCAATACCTTATATGGTGAAACTACTTTACTCTAGTTGTAAACTTAACACAGCTTGAAGCGTGAGATACAAAGTATAAAGGTGAAAGAAATTCTTTTATTTGCAATAATATAATAATCTTTTTCTAAAGACACTATTTAATAAGTATTTATATACTAAAAACTCTAAAATTAATGAAGAAACTAATTAAAAATATAATGGAAAACTAAATCAATTATAACTTACTTTTCTAATCTAAACATGATTCTTTGATATTCCGATACATAATAAAAACACACAAATTTAACATTGAAAATGAGCTTAAATGGCTCAAATCAGTCTTCATTGATATAGGTTACATAACTTTACATAAGTAAAAAAATTATGAAATGTCAAATTTGAGTTTTCAAAACTATAACTCTTCTATATCTTCTAACTTCTTTTGAAGGGTTTCGCTAGCTTCTAACTTGCTTGAAATATAACTAGCACTATTTCCAAATGAATTTTGTCATTCAGCTTCCAATTTCATCTGTCTCATTTAAATCTTCTAATTATGTTGCTTCTAATGTTTCTGATTGTCAAAATATTCTATAAATTGCAATCCTAACTCATTTGCATCAAAACTCCATATCTCAATATAATGGCTATAATATTCGTTGTTTGTGTATATATAAATATATAATATATTATATAATTTCATATAAAAAGAAAAGTAAATTAGAAGGTAATTCTTATATATTGGAAATGGATCAACAATAATATTATGATTAAAAAGTAAGTCATATTAAATTTTCTTAGGAAATTGATTGAAAATCGACTATTAAAGACTAATAAGAGAGTAACACCCCAAAACTCAAATCGTCACAACTTACCATATATCAATACTAAATAATGACACATTAAGACTCTTAATATATCTAAAACCACAAATATTTTTATGCCTCCACAATATAAATAATGCATCAATTTTTCAAATATCACACTAAAATATTTTCTATTTATTTGGTAATATACATAACTCTAAAATTTTCTAAATAAATTAAAATCTAACATAATTTAATCAAAAGTAAACCTATAATAACTTATTTTGTTTGTATGTCTCGATACACCAGCGTTGAACTCACTTCCAAAGTCATACAGTTGAAAAAGATAAAGAATGAGCCTAAACCCAATATGTGAATATCATACAAACATGTACGTGCCACAACAATCACAGTACACATACATAATGTAACAAATATATCACAATCATTAAATTAATTATCTTTTATTTAGACTACAAATAATATAAGGGTACACATGACCCTAGCACACCTTATAATACATATACACATAATCCTAAATTGGAAATTGCTACTCCTAACCTTAACATTCTAAATAGTATCGAGAACTGTCACTATAGACCCCAATACCCTTAAAATCTATCTTAAATCATTTTAGTATGAAACCTTACTAAAGATAACGTCATATACCAATCATCAAGTACTTCCTAGTGATCTACCATTGTGGACTCCTAAGTCGAGCCAAACATAAGCAATACATATATTTAAATCCAATATTTAATTAGGTTCATTTATATCACCAAGTTAATAAATACAGGAAACACATACTTAGTGGAACAGTTTCAATTTTATCTTTACTACAACTATCAACCATATTAGAACTTATCATGTAACAAATAACTATCTTTAATACCAACTTACAATATGGTCTAAGTTCACTAGGTTTATTCAACTATGAATTATCTAGTTATCTAACCCTCCATTTTACTTTACTTTAGATAAAACTAGTTTTAAATCAATGAAAAACTGAGAAAAAAGGAAGAATGAAGTGTTTTACAAGTATTTTAAGAGAACACAACCATGTACAAGGCCATGTAGAGGAACACGAGGAGAAATATGACTATATACATGGTCATGTATCCCACTATGTAGCAAAACAAAATCACATGCTTAAGTACACAACCGTATACTTGACCATGTAACCTACCGTGCAAGATAACTCTTTGACACACCCAAGTACGTAGCCATATACCTCTCAACATATAATTTTTTTTTTTTTATGTTATTTTCCATTTGATTCCTCTACCCTTCAAAAATCCAAAATTATACTATAAAGTATATAGAAATCCAATCACTTCAAACAATCTTAATTCTGCTTGAACCTGCAACTTGCTTCAATGCTATTGTACCAAAAAACCCCAAACTATAACAAAACATCACACTTTAATCAATCGCCCACTAGAACAAGAGAGTGTATGATGATCTAATTAAAATTAGAACTTACCTTATGGATTTCGCATTGAGTGGAGCCATTCTATGTCACTTAATCACGATTTAGTGAAGGCCTACAGAATAGAGTCTCATTTATAGAGGTGAACATAGGTTGTGAAGCGAAAGAAAAAACAAGGCAGGATTACAAGACTTTAAGTATTGACTACAACAAAAGACCAAATTACATTCCTCTTTATTATCATATTACTTAACGTGCCCTAACTTTTAAAACTTTATTTTTATTTTATTTTTTGATATTTTATATTGGATAAGTGACTTATAGCAGCACATACAAATACATATGATTAAGAAATTAAGATATGTTATCATAGAATTGTTTGAACATTTAGTATTATGTCATTTTAAAACCTTAAAATCATGGTTGCTTCCATTTTGTAATCTAAAATTTAAGAATTTTCACTATTCACATATAATTATGGAATTCTAAGGTCTTGAATCCATATCATAATGGGTTGGTATCTTGAAAATCTCAACAAATAACTTAATTTGTTTATTAATCATGTATAAAAACCTAAACCCATAACTCGACCCTGTTTAATAAACACATTTTATATCTAAGTTGGACCTTTTTATTGATTAAAATGTAATAAAAAATGTATAAAATAATTATAAATACATAAGGTGCAATCATAAAATTAACCATTACAAATAAAAATGATATAGTTTAACACTTAAATATAAAATTATAACCCAATAAGAATTTAACAAAATAAAGTTATATAATCTATAACATAATATATATATCAGTGCATAATATAATTTATATACATCTATGCATATGTTATATGTATTTGTTACATGTATTATATAAATATATATTATATATATTATTAGTTATTTTGTTGTTAAATAGGTTTACAAATTAAACAAGATATCTATTTATGGGGTATATTTAATAAACAGGTTTATAAATAGATATTGGAAATTAAAACCGAAGTTAAATATAAATTTTATCATATTTAGATAAATTTAATCTATTTATGTTTCATATCAATCTTTTTCATATGCAAATCTATTTATAATTACATTATATCATTTTTTTTATTCGCAAGTTGTATCTAGAATAGCGAGCCCCAAAGGGTAGTCTCCTCCCCCAACACCACAAAAACTTTATTTCTTGCGATAATTGTTTTTCAGTAATGAAAACCATTTTTACTGAACGGGAGTTCCTCGCGTCCATCAAATATTTGGATGGTGAGCCCCGCAACATCCTTTGCATCAGCAATGACAAGTAAAATTTATGTAGGACGAGCAAAAGGCTGGTGGGTCGTAATTGCCTCGGCGGGCTTCGTCCTAAGAAAAGCCAGTGAAACATCGAGGTGTCTTTCAGTGAATGTTTTGATTTTCATATTAAAAGAGAGCTTGTTTGGAAAAAATAAAATAAAATATTAAAAGAGAGCTAATTAAATCTTAGATATTACTTAATTGTGATAATTTTGGTACGATATCAGATAAATTCTTTAATTTTTTGTTTGATTTATATATACTAAACATAATACAAAATGATTATATTATTTAGTTTTTCTTATACTATTATTTTATGTTTAAATAATCTTTTTTGTATAACTTTTGTAAGTACTTGTCATAATCAAAACTTCAAGTTGTCAATATTATTATACTAGTCTCAATAAGTTCCGGTTATTAATAGCTTTTCATAGTAATTAATTATGGAGTCGAAAATCGTAGCTTATGGACAATGGCAATGGTTAACCATCAAAGACAATATTGATAGAAAATGGCTTTCACTTTCAAAAAGAAAATCATTTTATTATTTTTTTTCGATATTAGTTTCCATGATAAATAATCACTAACACTAATATTTCACCATTACTATATACTACTATAAATCACTAGTATCTATAATTTCATGATCATGATAGCTTTTAATAGCTATAAAACTTTAATTATTACGACTATCAATAAAGATGCAAAAAATATTTTGTGGGACAAACACACCTACTGCATATCAGAATATTTAGGGGGGATACAAGCATCCGTACGCATTTATTGTGATTTCACTTTTGACAATTTGAATCTATTTAACATGATGCCATGTTTTCCAAGTAACATTTACAAGCAGACAATGCAGATGACATACAAAATCTTAAGTAACATGTCAAAATCTTAAGGTACATATCATCATCGCATTTAGATAGAAGTTCAATGGATGCTCTTTGTGTGCATATTAACAAAAGGATTACTCTATGGTCCAATGAATCTGAGCATTGAGATCAACTTATTCAATTCCGATAAGCGGGTTTGGGGACCATCCTAGAGAATATTCTCATTCAAATGGACAAAATACAAACGATGATTCAATAAACAATCAATCTGTCCGAATAATTTAGTTTGTATTATAGAGGCAATAATCTCTTCAAAGTTAAGGACGAATAAGAAAAAGAAGTATACAGTTTAGGCAAACAACGTTATGACTTGGTGAAAGTAGAACAATGCATAGATGCAAAAGGGTAAGAAAAGAGAAAGTAATTCACGAAACTATTGACAGAGGGAAAATAGAAAAGATCACGAGGTAATTTACACTTTAAATTGCAAATACTGAATCTTTTGGTTGCTCGATCTGAGCGATTTTCCCCCATAATGCTGAAGTTACTCCAAGTGACCCTCCTGCTAGGGAAAATAGCAAAGCTGCCATCGAGTCGAGATATTCTAGCCAAGTCATCATAAAATCGAGGAAAAAATATCCGTACCTCTCAAACCTTACTATTTAAAGAAATCATACTTTTTTCTAAATTTTTTAATTTTAAAAAATAATTATTTAAATATTTTATAATATTATTATAACGTTGTTTTTTTTTAATTTTAATAATTGATTATATACATCATTTTATTGAAATAAATTTTTAAAAAATAAATAAAAACTTTAACTCTCCGACCAAAAGCATAAAGTGATTTCTCTAATCAGCTAGTGGCATTCCATAAGTTTCTAAGTGCATCTTTAATGGGGTGTTAAGCACAAATTTCATCACCCCAATTTCATTGTTAAAGAGAGTTGCTTCACATAAAATCCAAGGCAAAGTTGCTTGATGAAACAAGGGTGCTTGGGCTTTTTTTTTTTTTCAATACTTTCAAAGTGTACAAATGATAGAAAATGAGACCCATTAAATAATAAAAAAAAATGTTAAGTAATTTTCTTAGAATAACTCATTGATAAAGTAAAAAAAAAAAAAAAAATTAAGACAAAAAGTTACTTAAAATTTTGATATGAAAACCTAAAAAACTCTTTTAGTATTCGTGATTAAAGATGACCTAACGCATGGAACGTTACGGTACATACATTTCCTCTAGATTCTCTGTACTGCTCAGCAGAACGAAGTTATAGCAAAACCACGATAGTAATTTCAAGTTGTTAATTCTGAGCCTGTAATCAATTTGAATGACGATCATTTATGTTCTTCTTTTTTAAAAAAAAAAAAATTACGATAAAGTAGGGAATGCGACCTTTTCGGAGAAATAAAATTAAAAAGAAAAGGGACAAATTATGGCTTGGTGATTGATCTATATGTAAAGCACGCAGCCGGTATTATCCAAGACCAGTATCCACTAAATACCACAGCAATTGTCTTAACAAGTTTTTGCAAAACCCTAGTGTAGCAATAGCCAAAGCAGTGCAAACAGACCTGTTTGCGTTAAAGCACCTTTTTATGTATTTTTTAGATTTTCTAACTAAGTTTATATATATCAACCTGAGCCTGTACGGTTCCTCGCCATTATATATGTACTACAAGACATTGTTTTGTGGGTGCTTAAATAAATCATTTAGTGATTATTTAACAAATACACTTTTTTAATTATGATAATTATAATTTATCAAAACATGATAGACATGAAACTCCCCCCTAGTAACTACCCAATACCTTATATGGTAAAACTACCTTTATCTTAATTGTAAACTTACATAACATAAGCGTAAAACAGAAAGGATAAAAGTGAAAGTAATTCTTTTATTCATAATCATCTAATACTCTTACACAGTTTAATAAGTATTTATAAACAAGTACCCTAAAACTAATAAGGAAACTAATTAAAAATATAATAGAAAACTAAATCAATCAAAATATACTTTCCTAATCTAAACAAGATTATTCAATGCTTCAATACATAATAAAAATGTACAAATTTGACATTGTAAACAAATTCAAATTAGTCTTCATTGACATATTATGGGTTCCATGAAATTTCAAAATTAAGCTTTCACAACTAAGTCTCTTCTATATCTTCCAACTTCTCTCGAAGGGTTCCAATAGCTTCTAATTTGTGTGGAACATAACTAACATGGTTGCCAAATGGCTTCTGTCTTCCAATTTCCAAATCTGACCATCTCTTCCAACTCTTTTGGTTATGTTGCTTTTAATGCTTCCATTGATCAAAATGTTTCATAACTTGCAATCCTAACTCATTTGCATCAAAACTTCACATCTCAATATTATGACCATAATATTTAGTGTTTGTGAATATATAATCATATAATATATTATATAATTTCATATAAGAAGAAAACTAAACTAGAAGGTAATCCATCATACTTATATACTGGAAATGAATCAATCATATTATGATTATGCAAGAAAAATAGTTCTAAAAAATAGTGTAGATCCACCATCATAGTAGTACTTTGAATTTTAATAACTTCTAGCATTGGGTAAGCCGGATTAAATTTTCTCAAAAAATTGATTATTGAAAATCGATTGTTAAAGACCGATAATAAATCGGACAAGTGACTTCTTGTAGCAGCACATACACATATATGATTAAGAAATTGAGATATGTTATTGAAGAATTGTTTGAGCATTTAGTATTATGTTATTTTAGAACCTTGAAATCATGGCTACTTCCATTTTGTAATCTAACATTTAAGAATTTCCACTATTTACATATAATTATGGAGTTCTGTGGTGTTGGGCACTTGAACATAGTAACAAAGTGACATGTGCATGTCCATGGTGACAAAATTAGACGAGAGTGTGCAAATATGTCCAAGTTCTTAACTATGCGAGAACTTAAACAAACATAAAAAGCAAATAATACAAATCTGAGTCTGCATCGGTGAAAAAAAAAATCTAGTAGGATAACTATGTACTAGAAGTCTTCTATTTTTGCGTTTAAAATTCAGTAAAAACCATTATATTTGAATTGAATCATTAAAGTCCCCTATGTGTTATATGGGTTATCTAAGTCCCTTATATTTGTGTCATAGCACCAAATAATAGGTTGAATTCCATGTGCTTGTAACAATAAACCATGAGAAATAGGAACAAAAGGACTCAATGCCAAGTCACAAACTTAAAGGACCCCGATAACCTGGTCAAGGAATATAGCACGTAATTGAATTTCAGCACTAACGTACAAGATTTAAATGGCTCATATTGAATGCATAAATGGCTTGATTTAGTTTCAGCACGCATGTAGAGAATTTCTAGTGACTTATATTGAAAGCATAAATGTCTTAATTTAGTTTATTAGCATGTATATGTAGAGAATTTCTAGTGTGTTTACTCTATTTCTCATATATATGACATCCAGTGTTTGTAGTGTATGTATACAAAATAAGGTGCCATATACAAGTACGGACTTCTTTTTCTTTCTGGGTCATGCAAAGGAGGCCATGTATATGAAAGAGTTCTCTTACAATGAAGACAAACGCTTTCATGTCCATGCATTTGTGTATTTGTATAATTGCAAACTTATGATATTGCAGAGACGACATGCCATCTGGTGAGACAAAATGGAAAAGGTTGTCTCACATGTGATGGGCTCCTTAAAAAATAAAAAATAAAAACAGACAAACCTTTCATAATCAAACTCATCATCTGGATTGGAGGAAATCTAAGAAACCCAGTACACGTTCACATGTGCGGATCAATCAAAGGGCGTCTTAATTAAAATATTATCACAGCATAATGTGAACACCAGAATGAAAATACGAATTTAAAAGGAAAAAGAAAAAGAAAATCATAGCAGCTTAGATGTCGATTGTTAGAAGGAAATTTGATGTGTCCTCACAAAAATCATTAGATTAATTGAGGAATGAAGAACAATTCCATTTATAGCATGTCCAGTTTATCATCCAACTATTAAAATCCTTATTATATTTGTTTCTATAACCATCTTAATTAATGATCAAGAGAACTAGGTGGACTAATCAACTTATACAGGTAAAATTGGCCATTTAGTATTTTATTTATAGGCACTCTAGGCAGGAAATTTCAATTACATACTTATTCAAGACCAATACGAATTTTACATTCATGTAAGATATAAGTAAAGGATAAAACTTCCGAATAATAGCAGGATAAAATCTTCTAACTCCTGTAAAATTAAAGCAGGAGAGACCTCATGTGATAAAATTAATTCAAATTTATTATTTTACATCCTTTTGCAGGAGATTTAGACCATGGAGACGAAAAATTGATTATAAAAGACATTGACTACATTAAAATTAAAATATGAGATTTTGATCTGGAAACGTACCTCGCAAAAAGATACTTACTTGATGAAGTAGCCTCTCTTCGATCTGTTTTACTGAAACCGCTATATGTATGTATTAGGTGATGGACCACAAAATTGCCTAAATTTGGAAATAATGAAACTTCAGTGACAACACTTTCTAATTATTTCCCATGAAAATTTTCTTCCTGGACAAATACAACTACTTACGTTTATTTTGCAGAAAACTAGTTTCGTCATTTGTAGTTTACAGCTGTTAAACATCATCACCGTCATTTATAGTTTACAGCTGTTAAAAAAATCATGATAGTAATCTCAAGAACTTGCACTATCTAGGGGCTTTAGAGTAGCTATGAAAATCAATGGCTATACAACCAGTGATGATAATTAACGATTATGGAAAATACTAATGAAAAATAGTATCATCTTTTCAAAAGGGTTCTTGTTTTTTTTTTTTTTTTTCTATTATTTCCCCTTTTTATGGTTGGATGGTTAGCCATCACTATCAACCGCCAGCTACTTCTTTCGTTTGCTAATATCACTTGCTAATAAATCCCATTCGTAAATGATATTAATAATCTTAAGGTATTGATTTGATTATAATGACTACCAAAAAAATAATTGAGAAAAAAGTCATTCACAAAACAAACACAACTAATATTTATGACAGAAGTGCTCGATTCTGACTGCATACCTTCAAATTACCAGATGGTCTTCACTCTATTCGTTCTCTGAATTTGATCCGTAAAATGAAGCCATATATTGCCGCTGCAGCATCATCAAGATTCTCATGTCGTACTAATCAGAGCTTACTGGGGACACTAATTAGGGCATTCTTAGAAAATTAAAAAAAAAAAAAAAAATCCCACACCCATTAAAACCCCCAGCGAGAAGCTCTTTCAAGGAGATTTCAACTGTGAATCTTGATGATGCTCCACCAGCAATCAATGACTGGTCTTTGAGTTCTGTCTTCATCACAGAATAATCGTAGCCACAATAAATGGGAAAAAAAGGAATATGGGGAGGGGTAGAGTTGATAAACCCTAACCCTAATTAGCAGCAAATCGTTTTTGTATGTATGTGAGACAAAGTAAAGCACGCACGAAAGAGGTAAAGGGCGAGCATATATATGTATATATAAAAATGGCCCTGTTAACGGAGTATCCTGTGATACTTATCAACGGATCTAAAAATAAAACTTTCTAATACATTTTATGAAAAATAAGTACATAAAAAAGATAAAAATCTCTTTCATTCAACTATTAACAAGTACTTATAAGATACTAAATAACATTTTATATCATATGTAAAAATAAAACATAGATAATGGTTTTATTTACGGCGACATTCTTTGGTAGTGCGTCGGATAATTGAACAATAACCCCACTTGCAGCAAAGGACATCTGTTTCTCCATTCTAACATATTATATATATATCCCCACTGGGATGACGAAAGAATAATAATGGACATACGTGTTTGATTTGAAAAATAAAAAAGAACACAAGATAAACACAAACATATCCATACATAAGCAGCACATATACAAATGTTTTGAGATGTGAGTGAGGAGAAATAGGAGTCCAGGGGCCAATATATATAGAGCTAGAAGATAGGGATAACGAGTAAAGAATAAGGAATAGGATTTGTTGGGTACTAAAGAGATCTGTTGAGATCAAAGAGAGAGAGAGTGTGGTACCCACAACAGTTAGACATCGTAATCCATGGCACCGGATTTGCCTAGATCTTAAAACGTTTCTGACCAAGCCCATTTCCACACAAGGGAAAACAATATGTAGTAATACCTACCCACTAATGGTGGCGTTTAGGTTTTTGAAGGCAGTTTGCGTCCTCCACTAGAGTTTCTTCTTTCTGTCCTATGTAGTTTCTAGGCAAATCGTAAATTACTGTTTAGATGTGAATGGACGATTTAAATTTTAAAATCATACTTTTATATGTTTTCATAATTTTTAAAAATATGTATATATATTCTTAAACTAAAGCTTTAAAAATTATTACTACTTATGCTTTTTTAGCAGTATTCTTAAGGTTTTAGTGAGATTTATGCATATTTTCAAAAATTATAAGTAGATAAAATCATGCTTCCAAAACTTATGAGTATTATCATACTGGGGCTAATAGTTTTGAAGTATAATTGTAATTATCTAGTTTCTATTTATATTTTGGCTCATTTTTAGCCTGTGAAACTCGTTTCCTTACTTTTCGCAAGGTTAACCATATAAATACATTCTTGATTGAAATTTTGAAAATTTTTCCTTTTGTCTTCTTTTATGATGCCAAAAGATTAGATGAAAAAAATTTGGACTCTCGTGCCAAATGTTTTTCTAATTTATCCGAAATTACCTACATGTTTTTCTTTATATGCTTAATTTTATGATAATTAATGGAGTCCATTTTGCTGTTGTCTTATGAAATCCTTTTCAAATGCAATGTTGATAATGCAAAACATGTCACCTTTTGACATTTTGGAATAAATTAGTAGAAGAAGGAATTAAATAATTTCATAAACGTAAGGTCCGCGTAGAGTTACATTTCTTATCTTTATCCATGTATTTCCACAGAACTTTCATTGATTAAGAATATTAAGGAACTAGATTCCATAGAATTTTTATTGACGAAATCGATCAACCACAACCATAGTCGATCAGCCATATATTTGAATTTCTTACATACCATTTCAAAATAAATAAATAAATAAGCTGAGTAGAACCATGTTTTACGTGCCATATCCTAATTGTACATTTATTTTCATGATCGAATTAAGGAATTGATATAGAGAAACACTCTTTTTTTGGGCTTAAGAAGAATATCACTTGTTTTAAAGAAAATTCCCTAAAAAGTGTCATATTATTCATATTAAGCAAATCACAAAGGTAGCGAATCCCAGTCAAACAAGAGGTTTTGAGGATGGCAAAGCAATAAGGTTAGGCTCTAAAGGTCTTTGTTTGCCCTTTCGAGACTAACCAATTCAAACGCTTGTTAGCATTTCTATAAGTGTAAAACACCCAAAAAAAATGGCAAATGGGAATTAAGGTTTCTAATATCTCTTATAATTAGATCGACTGTCCACTTCATCATCTCCTCTCGGTTGATGCTAACAATGAGATATTTACAATCAAATTCAACCTGCGCTTTAACCAGCCTCCATAGACCACAATTTGTAAGCCTCGCTTGACTACAACTGCCTCAATAACAAAAGTGGAAGGAGCTGCAGGGGAACTACGCTAGATCATAAATCAATGAAGATACAAAGTTCAGCGAAAGGAAGCAAACACCAGCATCATCATTAACAAAAGCCATATAAAAATCAACATCAACATGAATTATAGATATCTAACTATCAAAGCAACAAAGTGTGCATATGTAGAGATGCAATCGAGTAGGATTGAAACAAATTACCTAAATTCAAACCCATATCCAATTACACATTATGTCTTGGAACCCCAATTAAGACCCTGTAAGGTATCTTAACATATTCCCAAAGCCTAAACTATAATGCTATAGGTGGCTGAAACCTGATTAATAGGCTAATATATTGAAATTTGTCCCATTTGTTTGTTAGTTCAAGCTATGGTGTAGCATTTCTTCAACAACAACTTAACATACATAACCTAACCACTAAGCCTTTTCAATGATCACCCCTTTTTCTCAAGTGTAAAATAGGACCGGCAAGGTATTCAATAATCAGATGCTATCAAGGAAATAAATTAGATAAGTATAATTTATATTAGTAACTACTTAGAGGCAAAATCTTTTTTTGTGCTTGTTCTTAAAGATAGATAAAGCTAGCTAACAGTATAAGAAATGCCATCTTTGATATGTGAGGTGCTAGAGTAACTTTTTTTACTAAGGATATTTATATAGGCCAAGAGAAGAAAAGAAGATCCGATGGTTCATCTATCTGATTAAAATATATCAAATTTTATATTTTTTAATGGAAAAAGATGAAAAAAAAACACATGATTTAGATTTATATTATGAGCAACTTGTGTCTATAATTCAAGTTCAAGTTCTCTTCTCAAAACCCACCCTAAACCCCATTATATACTATGAATTATGCAATAACCCATCCTAAGCCCTATAGTAAATTAACTTTTAGGTTCTTATTGGATTTGGTTGATTCAGTATCCTATCAAACTTGATTTGCATACAAACTTTGCATACTTGGCAATTTTGAAATTTTGTTTCTAAGATCAAATTATTCATTAATAGCTCAAGGAGTAGTATTTGTATTATCTATTCGGTACAAATTAACATTGGGAAAATTACAAGGGAGAGAAATGTTTAAAATTAAGTTTAAATAGAGGATCAAATTTTTAAATAGTTAAAATAGAAAATCTATGTTAAATGTTTAAAATACAGGTTTAAACCTTCAAGTAGTTAAACTATATCAACACTATGCTACTTTATTCAAATGAAGGATCCTATATTTTTCTATAAACGTGCCATATTAGCTCAATTTAACGATACTATAACAATGTCATTGCGGGATCCTCTATTTGAATCATTTAGCACAACATTATCCTTTAAACCTTCAAGTAGTTAAACTATATCAACACTATGCTACTTTATTCAAATGAAGGATCCTATATTTTTCTATAAACGTGCCATATTAGCTCAATTTAACGATACTATAACAATGTCATTGCGGGATCCTCTATTTGAATCATTTAGCATAACATTATCCTTTATTTAATTATTTGAAAGTTAAATCTTTCACCTAAACTTAACCCTAAATGTTGGTCTCCTTATTTGTAATTTTCTCAATTGACATTGTTGATGAGCTTTTCATATATACCAAATGATAGACATTATTAATCCTATCTTCACCAATCCTCTAGCTTATATCTTTATTGATTGACCTTACCAAACATTTTCTATTAGAATAATAATGAGATTTGAACTATAAACAAAGGGGCAAATGTAGAGGAATAGCTCGTATTCGTACCATTTTTGCAAAAAAAAAAAGAAAAGCTTGAAGTTATAGACTATATATGTTTAATGACCTATATTTATATATTGCACATATTTCAAGGCCTCCATCAGTATAATGTTAATTGAATCTAACGTGGTACTTTTGGCCATTAAAACGACTAATGTAGACATCTTACTCAAGTTGCCACATCATTTCTCTCTCTCTCTCTACAATTTTCTTTTTCAAAATTTTGGCAAAAAAAACACTTTTTATACTTGTTTTAATATAATCTAATCCATGTTAAATACCTAACTTAACATAACCTTAGACAACTAACTTCCCATAGGAAAAAAACAACATGACTAAAGAGTGGATTAAACAACGTGACTAAAGAGAGAGAGAGATAAAAGCAATGACTTTCTTTCTTTCTTTTGGTAGAAAATTTGAGAAATCAAAAAAAAAAATGGAGAGAGAAAAAATACCTAAAGATGTCCATGTCATCCATTTTAACATATAGAAGTGTCACATTAGATTTTGTTAAGGCATATTGACAAAGGCCCTAAAATGTGTTTAATGTATAAATATAGGCCCTAAACATATGGTTTATAAATCCAAGCCCTTTTTGCAAAAACTATACAAATGCGTATCATTCCTCTACATTTTTTCCACAAACAAAGAGTTCACAAATCATGATATCTTGAAAATGTTAGGAGTTTAGTGTTTGATCATAACCTAATATAAGCTAGGTTTAAACTAATAAAAACTGAGAGTAGAAGTGTAAGTGAGCATTTTATTCATATCTCACGTGAGAGATCTAAACAAAGTATGTTTCTTTGTTTCTTGAGTCCTAAGAATGTTTAAAATTTGATCCTTGTTTCTTGTAGACATAAAACTTTGTTTAGATCTCATTTCATCTGAGATCCAAATGATGCCATTAGGATTGTTCATGAAACTAAACTGAGTTAAACTACAAAATGTGAATCTTTTATATTTCGATTTAGAAAGGATCAAAATGGTTCATGGTTTGGTTCCAAGGATTAAACTAAATTGCTTTAACTCTAATTGAATTGCTTCTTACTTTAATCTCTTTTTTTTTTAAAGAAAAAAGAAAGAAAACATGTTTTGACTTTCAAATGTTAACAAACAAGTACAACCTAATAACCCTTATGGTGGAAAGGGGAAAAAGAAAAAAAAAAAAAAACCCTTAAGACATTGACTCACAGTCTAGCTCCTAGTACTCAACACTTTTACTCCTTTAATTCACTATTACTCATGCAAGCCTTTATGTTAGACTAAACTATCAATTTTAGTTCATAACTTTAACTAAGTTCACTCCCATCTCTTATCTCTATTTGAATTCCTCATACCCTCATAATCTCACTATTGTCCCTTAATCCTTGGATCGGTCAACCCTAGCATTCTATAAGTATATAATCATTTTCTCCTCTCAACTTGCTTACTATGTGATATAGATAATTTAATAAGAAATTTATAAAATAGATTTGAGTAATAAGTTGAGCTTATTTGTAAAGATTATATAATTATTTGTTTTTTATGTGCATATATACAGTAATGGCTACAAGTAAATATTATTGTAACAAATGTGCATGTTGAATGGTGAAATATGATTGAATAATCAAGTGTCCTCAAAAGCAATTGGAACTAAAACAAACCCTAAACCATTAAAAGTGATTTAATTCACTAGTGGTATGAGCCAAATCATTTCAAATACAATTTAGTTTAGTTCAACCCATAAATTAAACCAAGGGGGGGAAGAAGTTTTCACATAGATACTTCATTTGTATCAAGTCGTATGAGATCCAAACATAGTAAAAAATCTACAAAAATGCATCTACTCAAAAATTGCAATTTTTACTCAAACTAATTTGTTCTTTCAAGTGTTTCATATTTGATTTTTCTTATTAGTTGGATTAGAGTAGTTTGTAATTGATTTGATCTAAACACAATCTAATAATTAGAAATTACTTTGTCCATAATCATGGCTCACGAAAGAATCATTTTACATGGTGATGCTTGGAAAACAAAGTTGTATAATAAAACTTCTTTTTGGACAGAATTTGACACACCAATTAAGCTATTTTCATGGGATTTCGAGGTATAGTTTTACTTGTCTATGTAATGGTTGTTCCCAATTTGTCACGTAATGGTAGCCAAAAAATTTATGGGTTTAAAAATATACTTGCAAATATTGTATGAATCTTTAATTTTTAAAGATTTATTTATATCTATTTGAAACATGATATTTGCAAAATTATTTGATCTTTATGTTATCTATTTCCATTTTAAACCGAATGTTTTAATAAATTGTTTTCTGTATATTTTATCATATTTATAATGAAGATGGTAATTGGAGAATGAGAGTTGAGAAGTGAAAGCTTACATACTTCAATGAAAAATGTCTAAAAAAGTTAACTTATTGGAAAATGAAGTTTGTCTTTTTTAACTAAGTAAAGTAAGGGTAAATAAGTCCAATCTTATAGGATTTCTTAGATATTTAATTTTAGTATATATACACTTATATTTTTATCTTTTTGATATCTTATTTTAGTAAATATTGTTTGAAAATAGTACCAAATGATATCAAAAACATGAAAATAAAATAAATAGGACATATTATTAGTTTAACAAGATTTTGAAAATTTACATTCCTAATTGCATTTTGTTTAGTTAATTTTCAAGCTTATTTATAAATATTTTGGGAACTTCTTTAGGTAAATTTAGGATATCTTGAAAAAAAAATTATATTACGTTTAGTACGTGGAAATAGACCTAGAATGGAACCGTCAGGTACCATTCCCTTTCCCATATTTAGAAAAACTTTTAAAAGATAAAATCACGATTTCTTGAAATCAACAATGCTAACTTCCAGGAGAATCGTAAATTCATTCCCTTCATCAATCATTATTATTTAAATGGCATTTTTAATTCATTAATGTATATTTATTAAATCCATAAATTAAGGATAATTTTCATAAATATTATTGTATACCATTCCATTCTGAATGGACTAGACCATTGCTAATTCAATTCTAGATCATTCTTGCATATCAAATTTAATATTAAGGGTCTTATTTTAGAAGATTTTGAAAATCAAATTTCTTTCCTTTTTTTTTTTTTTTTGCAACTATGTCATAATTATTGAGGATAAGGAAATCAAATCTAATCATTTTTGTTGGTAAATCGGTATTTGTACTAACAAGTTACAATATTCTTGTATCAAATTTTGTGATTGTACTTCATTTGCTTGTAAAATTATTTTGAGAAATTTTGTTGGATACATTTAGTCACTAAAGATCATTTTGTTACTTCATGGAAATTAATTTTTGGGCCGCTCGGGAAGATTAGTAATTTTATTAATTCAAAATTTGCCAACTCTTTAAATTTGACCTAATAATTTTTTAAATAAATTCTTATACATCCTATTTATTTATTTTACTATATCACAGTTTACTTCACGGGTTACACACTATTCGTTGAGAAACCATATTTTGAATAGAGGTTAGTTATTTAACTAACTCAAGTTGCTTCAATTACTTTAATTAAATCTATTGGGTTTGCCTTATCCAACTAACTTTGATATGGTCTACTGTTTCAGGTATCACCATCTAATTCCATAGGGTCGTACTCCAGGTTTTTAAAACGTTCGAAAATCTTTCTAAACCAAGTTTTTTAATAGAAAGTCGAAAAAGAAAAAAGCTTCCACTTATACTCGGTCGACCAATCATAGTGGCAACGCAGTACGTGGTATTATAGCATCCGTGCTAGGATGGTCTCTAGGATAACCCTTTATCACAGTACTACTACCTATGGTGAGCTGAACGGAAGATTCAGCACTAGCACTTCAAGCAAGGGTTTTCTTAAGAGTAATTCTAAGTTTTAAAAGCCAACTTTTTTTATGATTTAGGAATATGGTGTCATAACTTTGACATGATGGTCGCTAATTGGAAAGGAAATTGGCTTATTCCATTAGACTTGTCCATTGTAAAATGGTCTTGTCCATATGTCACCAAGTACAGAAAAAATGTTAGTGTAAGTTTGATTGAGTTTTTTCATGGAATTTTAAAGGTAACCTAAAGATTTAAAGGTTTTGATGTGCTTTTAAATATTATATGGATTTTTAGTTTGGCATTGTCATGCTTTGTGCTATGGCGTTTGGTGTCTCCGTTTCATAAGGTCCTCCTTTCATAGTTGTGTTTAGTTTGTTTTTAGATTTATTTAGAAATATTTGAGAACTTCCTTAGTTGACTTTAGGATATTTTAAAATTTTGCATAGGGTCGTGTTTTTTATAAGGTTTTAAGAATCAAATTTCATGATTGTATTTCATTTATTCATAAAACTATTTTTGGACATTTCATTGGATATATTTATGGCTATCCTAGTTATACATTTTGTTGTTTGAAATTTTAATTTCTATGTAATTGGTTAATCTAAAAAAAAAAAACTAATATATCCAAATAGAGGTCAATAAAATTCTATTAATTCAAATTTTCTCAATTCTAAATTTTACCCTTTTTTTCTGAGAAATTCTTCAACGTCCTACTTAACTATTTATCGTATCGTATTTAACTTTGACCATTGCATACTAATTTGTGGAGAAACTATATCTAAATGGAAGTTAGTTATTTATCAAAACTCAAGCTCCTTCAATTAATTTAATTAGATTTATTGGGTTTATTTTACCCAGCTTACTATGATATGATTTATTGTTTCAAGGTATCTAAATCTAATTCCATAAAGTGGTGTAGATTTTCAAAAATATTATAAATGTATTCTAAGCCAAGCTTTTAAAATTGGAAAGAAAGTTAGGGAAAAAGAAAATCCAAACTTTTAGTCGGTCGACCAACTGTAGTGGCCTAATGGTTATTTCGTTCGATTAGTCATGATTCGATCTATGGTTTTATGGTATCTATGCTTCTATCGGGGAACTTAGAATAATTTTAACCTCAACGAAAGATTTAAGGCTAAAATTGGGTAAAGAGCCGATCTCTCTAGTGTATTATAAAATTCACCTGTAAAGTAGTTTGATATTCTACTTCAATGGACATGATAGCCACAAATAATGCCGTATAGAACAAAGCAACAGCTACGGCCTTGGAGGCATCCACATCTAATCAATCATTTTGATCTCCTCTAGAGTTATATTCCATTCCATTCTACTATCATATATATATATATATATATATATATATATATTATTTAATATTTTTTTTTTATTTGACATCTTCCGATACATAAGTACATATTTAAAAACACATTTTACAGAAAGAGAAGTAACGTATGATGCTTAGAGATCTTGCAAAACAAAATTCTAAAAAGCCCTAATATCTTTCCTTGGGTATGCAGCTTGCTTACAAACTCGATCTTTTATTTTTAATATTTTTCTTCTACCTCTATGGTGGTGGACGGATGAAACACAACTTAAGTGTTGCGCACGATCACTTCTACTCATGGGATTATAGCAGAACTATAAAGAAGGATGGGACACTCGTGTATTGGGGTTCCTTTCTTGCCACAAAAAAAGTACATCAAAGCCTAGTTCAGCCTCTGCATCGCTAGACTCTCTGCGTTTATTCCACCAAAATAAAGGTCAAGGCTTGGAAATCCACATCAGTCACCATATCCTGAAAACCCTTCACACCACGTTAATCTTTTCGCCTCCCACCAACATCTCATCAATAGGAAATATGATATCTCATTTCAAATCGATACAATATAATCTTAAACTTAAAATCGATAAAATTTTAAATTTTAAATTCATAATGAACTTTAAATAGTATTCCAAAAGTTTAAATTCAACTCAATTAAACTTATTCAAATTTAATTTATTAAAGAAAATATTTTTCTTCAATTCAAAATAATTCACTAAATTTGACAAATTACTCGAGTAACTCATACTCGAACCCAACATCTTTAGTCAAACTTGAATAACTTGCAAGTATATATTCGACTCATTTACACTCTTAGGCAATGTACATAACATAAGTTACATGAATCTTATAGGATGGTTTGTGTATTGAAAAGTAATTGTTCATATTATAATCACACCTCTCTATTTAAAAGAAAAAAAAATAGAAGAAGAAGAAGAAAAAATCATTTTAATCAGCTATTGACAATCTGAATATCGGTATTATTAATGTATAAATAAAAAATTTTCAAATTTAAAAAAGTAACTTAACCTTCAAACCATCTATCTAAAACAAAGCGAGTCAGCCTAATATTCCAACCAAACCCACCAATTTCTCAATATAATTAGTATTATATTCACACAGAAAAACATATAGGTATTACATCGATAATGTAAGTAGATATGTCTATCCTTGGATGTTCCAGGGAAGAAGCACATAGAGAAGTAGAACTGTCATTGATGGAACCATCAATAGCCCACAAAAACTCGTAAATTTCTTACACGAACTAATTTTACAGCATGGTGATGCATTGGAGGGGAGGGATTTTTTAGTTTCTTTACTAAGCTTGTTATATCTTTTTCTTTAATAAAACGTTGAACCTTAAAGCAAACAATATGATTGAAATAACTCGAAGATATCATAGTTCCAGATCCCATCATTAGAAAATTAGGTTTTAGGACATTGTCATTGAAATTTAAGATTACTCCAAAGTAAAAATCATGCAAAAGATTCTCATTCAATCAATATGTACGTAAAATCATTTCAATTTGCATTTTCCTTGAAAATACTCCACTAATGGGATTATGGACCATCATATGGAGATTTTAAATCAAGACGATAAGAGTTTGACTCTAAGTCGATTCCCTAATCAATAGTTTTATTGATTGTTTGAAGATATAAATTAGACTCGGACGATAAGATATGATAATTTTTTCATTTGTATCATTAGATAATTCATTCATTATACGTAAATATCATTGTGATTAGAATAAAATACAATAATATGACATCTGTAAAGTAATGTTCGACAGCCCATAATTACTCATTGCACTATTCGTTATAATTCAATCGATCTCTATCTTAAAAATATAAAATTCTTCATAGTGCTTGAATTGATCAAACCGTCACTTTTTTTTAAAAAAGAATAAAATTCCATTGGAACAAATTTAATAATCACGTAACCCTAAAATTTGTTTAGGGAATGGATTGCATGGTTGCGCAACATATGCCTAACAAACAGGGTTTTAGTTTTTCTTTTGACAATTACAAGCATTTGGAACCTAACCTCACCACGCCTAGACATGCCATATGCTAAGTTACATTGAGATATGGAGAGAGCAAGCAACTACAATGTTGATGGGGCTGCAAGCGTACGGATTGTGAATAGTTAAAGTGGGGTTTTAGGCAGCTGAGAGAGACAAGCGCCGAACACGGAGAAGTGGAGCCATGTGGTACTCGCACATCCTCCTCGTACGGGCTTTATTCTGTGCTTACTTTTGATGATGATTTGTCAATTGGGGTTTTCTTTACTACTTAACTTTTGCCTTAAAAAGTACAGCATCATTCGACCAGTTGACCAGGTGTAACTTCAAAACTTATGGGGCATATTGCAAATACCCCCATATATTTTTAAGTTATAATTTTATTTTTTTAATAATTTTTAAAGATATATATATAAATTTTAAGTTTTCATTAAAATTTATAAATCATCACTCTTTATAGTTCTTTTAATGATATTTTATAACAGTTTAGAAATTATTTATATATTTTTTAAAATTTATAAAGATGTCAAACCATGATTTAAAAATTTAAAGAATTTATCTGGCACCTAACTATTTTCTGTTATCCCAAACTTCAATTATATGATCCAAGCTTATCTTATATTGCTTTTTGATTCTTGAGAATAACCTAGCCTAGGTACGTAGCTTCATCATTGAGAAAGTTTTGCGCTCTCTGTAGTGTTTCCTATCCGTAATAAAAGTTAAAAAAAAAAAAAAAAAAGTAGACGTTAAATAATCATTATATATGACTTTATGATGAGAGAAACACAAAAAGAAGAAAAGACAGCGGAACCAAAAAAAAAAAAAAATACTATAATTCAAGCGTTATTAGTTATGAGGCTTTTGATAACAATGTGTATATGAACATTTATCAACAGTATAATGGAAATTCTGAGCCAAGGGGAAAAAAAGGTATAGTGTAAGCTTTACTCGTATATGATCATTGTTATTAATATGCTGAAAAAGCAAATTATACAATTATAATGTTTCAAAGCAGTTGTTAGGAAACTGATGATATCATTACTGACACTGTTATATTCAATCTATTCCTTCTGTCGTTTTCTTTCTTTTGTTTTTTATTTTTATTTTAAAAAAAACACTTTTGGAGCACCACTCATTAAGAAGATTCTTGTATAATTTTTTTTTTGTTTGTTTGAAACAAGCATGATAGGTGGAGCATTGACATCTGTTGGATCTTAGAATTTGTAACTTATATAGTTAAGTAGGTTATATTTGAATACTATTTATTATGTAGCTAGTTATAGTTACAACGTTTTGAAACCTACACCTATAAAATAGAATACAGAGTTTAATCTTATATCCACCTAAAAGCCATTCTAAAATATGTACCGTCTATGTTGCAGGTTTTCTATATTAGATAATACTCTGTGGTTCTTTCCAATGTGTGCAGCTACTATGAACCCTATCAATAAAATATCAATGATAAATATAATTAAATTTAATTAATAACAAAGTCGACTTTGCTCATGACCTACTTTTTTTAGACCAGCACCCACTAAACAATAAACCTGTATAGCATCTTTAATTTAAGTGGGAATTTAATTTATGTATATTATATTTTGTTGTTATTTTTGTAATTTTTATTGAAATTTATTATATATAATTGTTTTTAATTCATATTTAAAAGCTATATTAACTGTCAATTTTAGTATCATCATTTTGGATATAAACGGTCCTAGAAGTAAATATACATAATGTGTTTGTGTTTATATATATATATGTATATATACAAATTCTATAAAGTGCCATGAAACTTATAGATTTTATGGGTGGTATCAATTAGTTACAAATCCGAAATTCCGGTTTCAAATTTCAAAAATCGATACTAGAATGATATATAAAATAGAGATTCTTACCTTATCTATCCTAGTTACGCTCATCCGCTATCAGCATGCTATTAATTTTTCTTTTTCCTTTCTTGAACTTTGAAAGATGCATCACACAAATAAATATAATACACACTGCAAATCGACAACGTCGGATTTGAATGCAAGAATTCACAAAAACTAGGTACATGAGCATTACAATCTGGATCGTTCTTAATAAAATAGGACAACAACACGCACCTTGTGACGTTTCATCAAATTTTACCCAAGCTTGATTATACTATAAGGTAATTTATTTTCTTTGATTATCTTCCAATATAATCAAATTGACTCCCTAGGCCCCTGTTACAAGATAAGAAGTTAGTTCCACGATTGATGACGAGGAGATAGTTCTGTAATCTAAAAGCAGTTAGCAAAAACATGTCCCAAATTAGCTTTACGGTGTCAAATTTTGAAACTTCAATGTGAATTGAAGGGACAGTGGGATTATAAAAACATGGTATAATCGGATTTTCTTTTTTCTTTTTTTTTTTTGCTATTAGACAAACATGACTCTTAAAAACACATTTAAGGTTATCCAAACTCATTCAATAACTTGACCAAACTATAATGATATATTTGATTTGTATAATGAAATAAGATTAGAATAAAATTATGATTCTTAATGTTGATTAATGCCCTAAATTTGATTAAAGGCTGGCAGCTTTTGTACTCAATGTTGTTGGCTCTAGAATGAAGGTCGCGACATTTAAGCCAACGGCATAGGATTTAGGCTGGTGGCGTATGTATTTAAGTTGCCAGCTTTTGTGTTGTTCTTGAGCCAATCTATTTTATTTTCCCAAGTTTCGTACTTATATATATATATATGGAGTGTTTTTAAGGTTGTGTGACATGCGAATGAGAGAGTATTATGAGGCTTTCTACGAATTCCTTTGAGAGATTTGTCTTTTGAGTTATATTTTCGCAATTGTGTACTCCAATTTCTAATTAGTGGATTTATCCTCTCTTCTGCCCGTTGTTTTTCCTGATTTGAGTTTTCCACGTAAATCTTGTGTATCTTTTATTTTCTTGAGATTTTTAATCTCTTTTGCCATTGTTTTTGTCCTTAACATAATCGTAACAAGTGGTATCAGAGCAAAGGTTCTTTGATTATGTTCTAATCTATGGCATCAGTCAAATACGATATTCCGATACTAGATCGCAACACAAGGTTTTCGCTATGGTAAGTTAAGATGTGGGCGGTTCTCGCACTAATGGATTTAGATGATGCTTTGTTAGGATTTAATAAGATACCTCTATCATGGACTCTTGAAGAAAAACAATGTAAGGATCGTAAAGCGCTTTCTCAAATTCATCTTCATCTTTCAAATCAAATTTTGTAGGATGTGTTAAAAGAAAAGACCGCTACTGCACTATGGTTGAAATTGGAGCAACTGTACATGACGAAAAGTCTAACTAGTAAATTGCATCTAAAGTAAAGACTATACTCGCACCGTTTGATGGAAGGAGGGTCTATAGATGATCACTTGACCATCTTTAAGGAGATTATATCAGATCTAGAATTCATTAAGGTAAAGTATGATAAAGAAGATCTAGCTTTGATTTTGTTATGCTTGTTAACTTCTTCGTATTCGAATTTTAGAGATACAATCTTGCATAGTCATGATACAATTACTGTGGAAGATGTTTATGATACTTTAGCCTCTTATGAAAAGATGAAAACTCTAGTTATTGGAACTGAGTCTTAGGCTAAGAGTCTTGTTACTCAAGGAAGTAGTCAGGATAGAAATTTTAGTTGGAATTCAAGGGGTAGATCGAAGTCTACAAATAGAAATAAAACTTGTAATTACTACAAGAAGAAGGGACATATAAAATCATAATGTTATAAATTGCAAAACAAGAACAAAAGAGATAATGATAACCAAAAAGAGAAACAACCAGGAAAATCTAGTAAAGCTAATGTTGCTAAAGAAATTAGCTATAGTGAGCTCCTTACTGTTTCCAATGATTCACAGACTAGTCAGGAATGGATCTTGGATTCTGGCTGTACTTTTCATATGTGTCCCAATCTGGACTGGTTTTCAACATATGAAAAGATTTCTAAGGGTGTTGTTTTGTTAAACAATAATGCTTCTTATAGGATTGCAAGTATTGGAAAAAATTAAAATAAAAATGTATGATGGTGTTGTCATGATGCTTGGTGATGTGAGACATGTTCCTGACTTGAAGAGAAATTTTATTTCTCTTAGTACTCTTGATTCTAAAGGGTACAAGTACACCGATGAAGGTAGAGTTTTGAAGATCAGTAGGGGATTGTTGGTGGTGATGAAAGGGCAAAAACAAGCTACTAAATTATATATTTTGCAGGGTTCAGTCATTATAGGTGATGCTACTATTACTTCTCCATCCTTGTTAGATGAAGATTCTACAAAAATTTAGCATATGCGTCTAGGGCATATGAGTGAAGCTGGCATGATTGAATTGAGTAGAAGAGGTTTACTTGAGAGGCAAAACATCAGTAAGTTAAAATTTTGAAAGCATTGTGTTTGGAAAACAGAAAAGAGTTAAATTCACCACAGGTACACATAATACAAAGGATATTCTAGATTATGTCCTCTCTAATCTTTGGGGGGCATCGAGAGTGCCATCTAGTGGAGGTGCTGCTTACATGAAGACTATTACAAATGATTTTTCCATACGTGTTTGGTTATTCTTCTTAAAGCAGAAGAATGATGTTCTACCAACATTCAAAGAATGGAAAACAATGATTGAGAAGCAAACCGGGAAAGAGGTAAAGCGTTTACGCACAGATAATGGATTAGAGTTTTTTTCTAACAATCTTAATAATCTATGCAAAGTAGAGGGAATTATGAGACACTTAATAGTTCCGGGCACACCTCAGCAAAATGGGGTGGTAGAGAGCATAAATAGAACTATCATGGAGAAAGTCCGGTGTATGCTTTCAAATGCAAGATTACTAAAGTCATTCTAGGCAGAAGCTACTTCTACAGCATGTTACTTAATAAATAGATCTCTGTCGACGGCTATAAAAAAGAAGACTCTAGTCAAAGTATAGTTTGGCACTCTTGGTAATTATTCTGAACTGAAATTTTTTTGTTGTCTTGCATATTCACATGTTGATAATGGAAAGCTTGAACCACAGTCATTAAAGTGTTTATTCCTTAGTTTTAAACCTAATGTCAAGGGATATAAACTATGGTGTCCTAAATTGAAGAAAGTCATAATGAGCAAAGATGTCATTTTTTATGAGGTGTCTATGTTATCTAATTTGTCGTCTAACTCTTCATCTGATGAAGTCAAGCAGAAATCATCCATACAAGTTGAGGCAACTTCAAGTTATGAAATTTGAATTCATAAAAATATGTTATTACTCTTCTTCTTAATACACGAAATTATCAACTAAATGGAGCTTCAACAAGTCCTCAAAACTCACTTCAACAAGTAGTAAGTTCAACTTGTCAATCAAGACAATCATGCCACTTCAAGTAACAACATCAACAATTCAATTTTTACTCTCAACTTCAGAATCAAGATGTAAGATCAAGAACCCTAAATTTCCGAAATCAAAAATCAAATAACCCTTCTCACAACCTCAAGCTCTGATACCAAAAAATGATGTGCCTAAAGGGGAGGGGGGGTGGTTTAAGCACATTCAAAACCAATTAGAAAGACAATTGGACAATGTCGATCAAACTAGCTTCCAATCACATGAACAATGGCGTCAAATCTCAATGTTTATAACCAATTCCTCAACACCATGTGATCAAGATTGAAATGAACCAAATATGTTCAACTCTGATACCAAAAGATGATGTGCTTAAAAGTGAGTGAAAAACACACAAAATCCAATTGAAAGACCAATTACACAATGGCAATACAATTAGTTCTCCAATTGCATAAATCCTCAATTCTTATAAATCGATTCTTCAAATGTTAACGTGTTCAATCTTAAATATCCAAGTGTGATTGCTTTGATACCAAATATGATGTGCCTAAAATAGGGGTTAAGCACATGTAATTGGAACAAATTACAATCTTCTAAAGACTAGTCCAATCTCGGCTTAAGAGTACCAATGATTACATGAACCCTAATGAATTAAAAAGAATTTCAAATGCTATACTTTCAAAGAAACAAAACCCCAATGATAAAATCCTCAAAACAACACTAAACAAAATTGAAATGCCACATGATTAACACACAAGAACAGCAAGAACCAATCTGAGATCCACTTTCCCAACAAAGTCAATCCACGGTTCAATAGGTAGTAAAATTGATGGTTAAAACTAAAGGTTAAAACCAATCAATTATAACAACATAAAAATGATTACAAATGTAATCTAATTTGGTCAATAACAAATCCAATCCAACCCTAGATATAACTCACTAGTGATGAAAAGGAAATTACAACAAGAAAATTTTGATATTACTCACAAATTAGCCTTGAAGCCACTCACCACAACTTCAAATTGGGATTTGAAATTGATAAGAGCAATTTGTGGAATTAGGTAACCCTAACCCTTAACGCGTGGTGTCTATTCTGAAAATTTTGCAAAAGTCTCTCAAAACCCTACTTAAACAAGTGTTTATACTTGCTCCCTTTAGAGTTAAAAAGTCCTCAAAATTACAACTATGCTACTTTAAGGTGGCAGGTCCTAAGCACTTATTACAACCAAATAAAAGTGTCCCAAAAACTTACACATAAATAGTCTAAAGAAATAATTACAATTAAAAATAGTCTTCATCATGCTAGCTCTTCCATAAGATTCGTTGGCCCAGCTCATCACTGGTTTAGGTCAATCCATGGATAACCCACAAGCTAAGTCTTAGTGAGTTTGTCCATCGCGCTGTAAAGCATGATAAGTGTGCTTGTCGAAATATACAATACATAAATAAGAGAAAAGATGTTAGTAAATAAATAATTTCGGGGTCGATGTGCTCAAAATGGGCCCTCATCGTCAAGATTTGAAATCCTTTGGTTTTTGCCCTAATAATAGGTCTTATCGAATTTTGATTCCTATCATAAGTTGATCCTAATTTCAACTAGTGAGTAATATCTGGTAAGGAATTAGTTACTTTATGTTGTTCTTGATTCACGCCAATTAGGGTTCAATTTTCAAGCTTGGATTCACGCCATTTGTTTTGGAAATTGGAATCAATTGTGTTGTTTATTTAATTGGTTTTGGAATTCCAATTGAGTTCATTGTAATTGTGTATTCAATCAAAGTGGTTCTTGCAATTAGGGTTCACATGAAAGTGGAATCACACCATTTTATGATTTATGTTTAATTGATTATCCAATTAGCTTTTGTGTGATTGTAATTGGATACTAGGCACATCAATTTTGATTTAATTCATGGTTTGATTTGAAGAAGGTACAAGCTATTTGTAGTTTATTTGAACCCAACTAAACTACCTCTTACTTAAAATTCTTAAAAAGTAAAAAAAAAAAAAAACATAACATAACAAAAAAAAAGGAAGAAGCAATATATTTTAATTTTTAAACACTAACAAACACACTCATTCTTGTAATCTTTATGATGAAAAAGAAAAAAGAAATCAAACTCTAATTGTAAGACATTAACCCCCAATCTCTCAATCCTCAACACCTTTACTCATTAATTTCACTTTATTGCATGCTAACCTTCATACTAAACTATGACACTCACTCCCAGTTTACACATTCACTAAGTTAACACGCATAACTTATCTCAATCTCAATTTCTCACATTCTTATATTCTCACTCTCATTTTTCAGTCTCTCCACAATCCCAAAACTGGCAAACCTAAACTGAGGGTAGATTAAGGGGGAGGCATCACACCCACCCTTACCCCCTAGAAAAAAATTATTAGTAATTTTTTTTTCAAATGAGAAATTAGATATTATATTTATATTTAAAAAGTAAATTATATTAACTCCCAACTTCTCAGTCCTTAACACCTTTACTCCTCATTAATTTCACTCTTTTGCACACCAATCTTCATATTATATTAGACACTCACTCCTAGTTTACACATTCACTAAGTTGACTCTCATCACTTATCTCAATCTTAATTTCTCATATTCTTATAGTCTCATTCTCACTCTTATCTTTCAATCTCTCCACAATCCTAAGATTGGCGGACCATAAACTAAGGGTAGATCGAGAGGTCCAACAAAAGAGGCCTCAAGTAGAAAAAATTAATCAATAATTTTTTAAAAGAAAAATTGTTTTTATATTTGTATTTAAAAAGTAAATTATATTATAAAAATAGATATGGTTAAGTAGTTAAGTGAATATTTTGCAAGCATGAGATCTTAGGTTCAAATTCCATTGAAAGTCATTTTCCCTTTTTAAGTTGCATTTATCAATCAACTCACAAGAAATGGTTTTCATTGTTCTTTTCTTTTCACAATAACTAATAAAATTAAATTTCACCTATTAAAAAATAATAGCCTATTAAATAAATTCTCATTGTAAACTATTTATTAATGGCAATACTATAAATAATAATGAGACACTTTAGTATTATGGGAATGAATGGGTATTATGGAATAGCCAATTGCTTAACTATTTATATTTTTTTATAGATGCTAATAAAAAAATTCTATAAAGTCATTATCATAAAAATTAAAGAAAACTTATCTTTATTTCATGTCATATTCTTTTTGTTCTACATGTTGTCAAGTTTAATTTTAAAATTTTATATTATCTCCCTAATCCGATTCATATTAGATCTTATGCTCATCTAATATAAATCCTCGACTTGAACTAAGAAGTTTTTTATTTATCTAGAGTTGTCACCCAACTAAAGTTAGGAAAAATTATTGAATTAGAACTAATTGAGCAGATTAATTCCAATTTAGACAACTAGTCGTTGAAATCTCCTCTTTCATTTTTTAAAGAAAAAGAAGAAGAAAAACCAAATATTCTTGACTTATGGGCTATCATATTAAAACTTTAAAGTTACCACCTTATCCTTCTAAAATCTGGGTCATTTTCTTGTATCTTTTTTATTAAATTTTTTTCTTATAAAAAGAAGATGTTAAAAATTATACCAATAACGATTTGGAAAATGATTTTTTTATTCTTTTTAGAGTTTCCTTATAAGGGTGCCTATGAACTCACTATTCAGGATCAAACAAGTTGTAGTTTGCTTTTTATAAAAGCTTTAGTGGATTTTTTTTATTTTCATTATGAAAACATGTTGGATTTACGTTTATTATTATTTTAAAAAAAAAATTAAATCTAAGTCTAAGCTTTTTTATTATTTTTTTATTTAAAAAGAAACTAAAACCTCTAATTTAAAAAAAAAATCAACTATATATTTTTTTATGAAAAGAAGTTTTCTAAGTGATAAAAATATTTATTATTTTTTTATTAATTTAATTTTATTATTAATTTTTATTAATTATCTATTAATTATAATAGACATATATATTTATTTTTTAGAAAACTCTAAACCTAATTCTAATAAAAAAACATTATTTTTTTATATTTATAATAGTAAATGAATAAATAAATAAATAAAATAATAATTAAAAAAAAAAGGATCCAGCTAACTTAGATATGGGTCGCGATTCGAGTCGGGTTAAGTCAGATCTCGGCGGTTGGAGACTCCTTGTCGGCAGCGTTCCGATGGCTTTTGAAGGTGATTGAGGGCTGCTTCTAGACTTTTCGAGGTTAGACAATCCAACTGTAGCGGTGGTTTCCTTTAAGATCCTCTCCAAGCGGTGGTTCGAAACTCGATGGTCGGTTGCAGTTGGGAAGAACTCCGGCAAAGCTTCAAACTCTCTTATTTTCTCTCCTTTCTCTCTTTCAATCCATGCTTCTGCTTCCCCCTATCATACTCTATTTATAAGCATCAGAAATTGAGCTGGATAAGCTCGAATTTCCCTCCGATAGGTTTGAATCGGATCTACGGTTTGAAACCACCTCCGATTTGTGCAAATCTTTGATTTTTGTTAGGCTTTATGTCAATTAGATGATATTTATCTTGTTTTAGTTAAATATTTGTTAGATTTGTGCAAAAAAAATGCATCAAAACGGTCAAATTTGATCCTCCTCGCCATTAGCGACTGTTTCTGACAGAGGTTGAAGACGATCATGCGCTCAGCGCATGCGCTCCCTTTGTCCAATTAGATGCTGCCACGTGTCCTTAGTAAGTAAGAAAAATGCAAAACACGCGGATCCGCTTCCTCCGCGTTTCGAACCTACAACCGAATGCCCTTCCTCGGTACGCGCTTAAGGCCAAAGACCGAACCAGTTAAGCTAGCCCATTTCTCGATTTTTTTTTTTATTGGATGCAAATTGCATATATGCGATGCAATTTTTATTATTTTTATATTATTTTGAAATTCAAAAAATTTATAAAAATTATTTAACATTTTTTATTATTATTTCTATCATCATTTTCCAAAATTGGTGTATTATTCTTATTTATTTTATTTTTGAGAAATAAAAGAAAAAATGAAAAAAATGAAAAATTAAACATTATTTGTGATTAAAGGGTAAAAATGGGGTGTTTACACATGTAATTATTGTTTAAATTTTTTTTGTTATCTATTTTTAAAAACAAAGCTTGACCCATCGTTTTTGAATTAATCATTCCTTTCATAAATTGATAGTTAAACTTCAATGAATATATATGCCTAAATGAAAAGGAAAAAATTTTATTCCTTTTAATTTTCAATGAATTGCATTGAACACTTGTACTCATTTCGTATAGAAGTTTAAAGCTCCCTTTCTTTTCAACGTCAAAAGGTGTTGCAAGTGCACTTGTTAACAAAACCCTTTCATATATATGACATAAATTATAATTATAATAATAATTGGAGACTTCTCTATGTGTAATTCTAATATTAGCTTAAATAAAATAAGTCTAGCCCTCTGGATTGTATGGTTCTACATTAACCCCACCCTAAACCTCTATAGGCGTAAAGTCCTTTTCTCCTTTCAACTTATTTTTTATATAATGTAGATGATCTAGTTAGCAATTTAAATAATAAGTTGAGAAGCAATTTGGATCTTGCTTGAGGGGAATTATTATCTAGATTCATTTATATGTTATATACATATATGCAGCTATCATCCACTTATAAAAAAAAAAAAATACCTCAAAATACTGCATCAAATTATTGTACAAATAATGATGATAGTAATAAATATGTTTTGGAAACTATGAAATGTGATAAGAATGTCTAGGTATTTTGCAAGCGGTTCAAATTGAACCAAACTACATTTAAAGCAATTGAATTCAAAATCCTAAACCATTCTTAGTGTGATTCGGTTTAATTTAAACCCTTAAACCTAATTGAATCATGAGTATCCAACTATAAACAAGAAAAAGAAAAGTAAAAAAATAAATAAATAATGTCCACATTGGACATTTTTTATACAAAATAACATATGATTAAAGAAAGACACAAATACAAATAATATTTACAAATAGAAATCTTGGGTCTAGACATTATTTTCCTATGTCTTAGTAGACTCTATGTTTTGCCTCTAATTTTATGTTGAGAATGAATTACAACCTCCAAGATAAAATGATTTAAAATGACATTTTATGAAAATTCGTCTTCACTAAAATTCTATATATTCCTACTTTAGAGTTATGCTATCTGCAAAAGAAACTAACCATAAATAGAAGTCTATGGATTTTTGCGCCACAATGTCTAGCACTATCAACTTCACATAAATTATCTACCATTTGATGAAATATCATTTCCTATCCGTTTCATTAAAAATTATATAGTAAATTTGGAAAGAAAAACTATAAATAAAGTTGGAGGTAGAAGGGTTATTTAAAAAAATCATCTCAAAGGGTTAGTAATTGTGTTCTTTAATATTTTTGGCATTTTGTATGAATTATCTCATGTGTGGAACAATTGAATACAACTGCTTTATCATAACAAAAGCATGCAAAGTTCTAACGTTCCACATACTAAAATTTTCAAATATAAATAATTCTCATTATACTTTAAAACTCGTAAAATCTCATGAGATTAATAAATATTCTAAAAACTTGGATAGCTAACTACAAGAAGAGAAGTATAGGTAGATCTACTTAAAGGAATCTATAGAACTAAACATATCTATATGATATTTAATGCACAAACAAATCAATCATCTTATACTAGATTCGATATTAACATCAGTCGTTTATAATCCAATCCACTACTCCATTCACAATTGTGTCTTACATTGCAACCATGACCAATTGACAACTTATCTTTTAATGTGACATCTCATATCGACCACAATTCCATCACACCAATGACACTTTTATCCACAATTTAGGTATCATTAGCATTTAACTAAAAGCCATTTTATTCCATAGTGTCCATCCCAAAATAGACTAGCATACCCCCAATCCATGACTCATTTATACGAACTAGTTACCAATCCCATTGTCATATAAGTAGTATAATAATTGAAGTCCAACATGACTAAGTTCATTAAAATTATTAAGCCACAAGCATATCAAACAGCAATCATAAGCCAAGTTAGTTATGCTATTTAAGTGGGGAGCAACAATACAATCAATCAAACAAATTTAAAATGCCTAAGGGACCAACTCCATGACATTAATAAATATCTCAAAAATTAATACCTAATGCATCATTCTTCTTATATTAGATTCACCACTTGTATCAACCATCAATATTCTAGTCTAATACTTCCCTTCATAGTTATTTTAAAACCCAAGGAAAAATAGTATAAAATAAAATAAAAAAAAGGAGTCAAAGAAAATAAAATAATAAGGATTTAAAATAAGGGCAATTCGGTCATATTATAGACAAGTATAAAAGGGTCATTTACAAATCATTCTAACCCTTTTCACTTTCTACTCAACAATACCTCCAGAGTAAGGAGAAACCCTAGGAGAGGAAATCTATTGCTATATCCCACTCTTCAGTGAAATCTCAGACAATAGATATATCAATTAACATTCCTTTGCATCGTTTTCATGTGTGTGGAGTGATTTAAGGTTCGTTCCTTTGATTTGTAGTATAGAATGACCTAGTGTGAGTAAAGGGGTGAGATGGGAATTTGATCGTTGGAACGATCCAAGTAAGTAAGTTATTAAACTTAATCAAATTTAGTGTTTTGAAACTATAAATAATGTGTAATTAGGCTTAGAAGCATTGAATCGCACCTAAGGTTAAAATAGATTGGAATTGACGAAATTGGAAATAGATTTCGAAAGAGAACAAGGGGGTTATAAGGTCAAATACATGTCCATGTACATTTCTATGCTATGTAGAAGAGGAAAAGTGAGTCAAGAGGCTAACGGTCGTGTACTTTGATGTATAGAAGGATAAAGGTGTACAAAAAGGTACATGGCCATATTCCTTACCCATGATCATGTACACGGCCATGTTACCTAAAAACCTTTTTAAATCGTTTTCTTTTCTTATTACTTGAATTTCGTTAAGCTAAAATACTTAGTACAATCCTAGAAACTTTACTAAAGTAAAAAAAAAAAAAAAAAGTGATCCAATAACATTTAGGTAATAAAATTGGGTAACTTAAATGATACTTTAGATTACTGCTAAGATTGATTGTTATATACTTTAATAGATTCCAATTTAACTACTTAACAAGGACAAATTGTATTTAAGACTACCCTTCTAAGTACGTGTAATCTTGTATATTACTTATGTTTGTTAAGTCAGTTAAGGAACTAGAATTAATGGTATATGGAATTGGTTAAGTTGATTGCTAATTGTACTTAGCTCGGCCTAAGGACCCATAGTTGTAAAACCTTAGGGAGCACTCATTTATCGATATGTAATGGTGCCCCTAAAGAACTTATATACTGAGATGATTCAATAGATTTAAGGATTCATGGGTATTGGGTCCCGTAATGCTAGTTCCCAACACCGTGCTATGTATTATATATATGTGTGTGTGTGTCAAGCTCATGGGCACCCCTTTATTGTTTGAGGACTAAATGAGATAATAACCCATTATTTGATTGATTGGTTGTTGCATTGGTGCATGTGATTTAAGTTATTACTTGATCGTGCGCATGTGTTTGTAAATTATATGTACTAGACATTAGCTCACTCTTCAAGGACCATTTTTTTTTAACTGCAAGTACAGATGATTACACTTCATATTGTTAGAATCTAGGGACATACATGTAGGATAGGAATGATGTAAAGTATTTCTATTATTATGATAATTAGGCAAAGATAGTTATTTGAAATCTTAAAACATTGATGGAAGCTCGTTTAGTTATGGAAGATTATAGTATTGATAATAGTTTAGCATTTATGCTATTTCTAAATTATTTTATATTGATGTATTAAGATAATCTAGAAGTAATTTATGGTTTACAAATGAGACTTAGTTGAGCCATTTATCCATGATTTCAATTGGTTTATCTTGATCGTGGTTAATAATTATTGCAAGTTATGTGGATTTAGAAGGTTTAAGAGCCTTCACGTGTCTTTACCTTGTAAAAATACGTGGCGGATTATAACGTCCCAAGTTTTAAAACATTATAGCTTAAATGGTATCAAAGCTTAAGTTTGAAGATTCTTATAAGGTAGGCTAATGATCGATAAGGATAGGCTTTAATTAGTAAGAAGTTGTGATCTCCAGATGAATTAGGCATTGAATAGGTAAGACGGCAAGATTGTGAAGAGAGTAGGTAGACTCCCAAGTCTAATTGTGTTATACGTTATTTACTTATTTTGTGGTTTCACTTGTTATTTCCTTTAAGCAGTGTATGTATGTATGTATGTATGTATGTAGGTATGTATGTATGTATGTATGTATGTATGTATGTATAACTAGTATTTTAGCTATTCATTATTTTTACTTAATTCTTTAGTTTACTCTTTTAATCCACACCCTAAGTAGAATGCCTCAAAAAAGAATCACCGATCTAGATTCATCAAGAGGTGCTAGGTGAGGCAACCCAGATGAGGGGTATCCTCATCGTCAGCAACCGCAAAGAGGATAAGGACAAGTTACAAACCAAACTACCTAACTCCTGGAGACTCTAAACAACCTAGTGGGGTTGATAGTACGGCAATAGCAAATGCAAAACACCCTACAAACTAAAGCAGTTGAGGAGTCGATAAGCTTAGATAGGTTTGTTCAGGTAGCAAAGGAGTTCAATCTTAAGATTGATGACCCAATAAAGGTAGAGAACTAGATGGAGGAGATGGAAAAGACTTTTGCTGCCTTCCGAGTTCTAGAAAATAAGAAGGTAGACTATGTTTCATTTATGTTAAAAGGACCTACAACAAGTTGGTAAACATCAATGCCTAGGCTAGTGGGAGGATATGTGGACTGGAGGGGATTCTAAAAGTTGTTTTACTAGAAATATTTCCCCAACAACATTCATGACAAGATGGAAGCTACATATTATAGGTGCTTATTACTATCCCTAAAACAAGCAACAATCATATTTGCATGCATGAATATAATGGCAACCCATGCCCAATCCCCTTAAGTACTTGTTTGCATTATAGTATAACTTAGGAAGAGACTCTCCATTAGGGATCCCGTCATGAAGAAGTTTAAGAAGCATATCAAAAGACTTATTGCTCCACTTATTGTATACTTTTAAGTATAGTAGCTTTACTATAAATGAGAATTTTTATAACTTACACCCTAAATAAAGCTCTTGTTGCGAGTCAACTCTTAGCCCATCAACAAAATTGCGTGGGATATCAAATCCATCCCTAGGAGTTAACCTTCAACTTGATTGTCAATAAATGCCTCTAAATCTTCTAACATCCCATCAAGTCCATAAATGTCATCATTGGACCCCTCACTTCTATTTGTTCTTAAATCATATTCTTCATGGCATATCCTACCTCAATGTCTTGTAGGCAATTGAATGGTCGACCCTTCACTATGGTATATCCAACAATGGTAAGTTACATCTATCCCATCTGCAAGCAAGGGTTCTCTTATTACATCATCCAACTTTTATCCATGACTCTAAAAGAATCCCAATGAAAATTAAAATGTAAGACCAAAAAGTATTTTAGAATAAGATTAAGGGAAAAAAAGTGCAATCAACAATGTTTCACACACATTTTTTCAATGTTGAAGAAGCATTTTAGCTCATGTGAAGATGGACAAATGATGGTAAATTTTTTACAAAGAAAATTACTAAATTCATGTTCACAAAGTATTCAACTCTAGCTCCATAGGTAGTAAATTTAATTATTAATATTAAGTAGGCAAAATCCATTCTATAAAAACATATACATTCAAGAATAACATTGATAGATCCAAAGCCTTATGATGGCTCCATCAAAAAAATGCCCTTTGTTCCTACCAAATACCACAAGCCATCCTAATTATCGAAAGTTGTCGAGATACATGACAGCTGCAATCAATGGTATTTCTAATTTACATTATCTACTAACACAGTTTAGTATTAATTTTTCTACTTCTAATGTTCAAAATGGCTAAAATGAGTTGGAGTGAGTTAAGTCCAAACCAGTTCATCTAGAGCTTGAACTTGGATTTAAACCTTTTCATCTTAACTCTTTGATTATTCCATTATGTCTCTCATATATCACTTCGCAAAGCAGGAAAACTTCATACTAGGAATAAAATCAATGAAGAAGCCATATTGTATATGGCAAAATTCTTGCCATCTATGTTTATGAATATGCACTCTCTATTGGCCTAATGTTCTTCCTAAAGGGTGTAATAAGTTTTGTTTGCATATGATTGGGTCTTAACTTGATTTTGTTATGAGTTGCATCCTAAATCAAATAGAAATATGAAGTTTTTGCAGAAAAATATTTAAGAGTACTAAATTTACATTATGATAAAAATAATATTGAGCAAAACAACCTATCATCAAGCTTAAATTTGAGCAAATTCAAAAATAGATAATGACAGTAGAACAACACACCATCAAGCTTGCAAAACATATATTTAACAAATTTCTTAATTTGAACTATATCAAAAATTTTACACATGACATAAAGTAAAGATCACCACATATGCCCACACAATACTATAAAAATTATGTAAAATTGAACATTCAAAAATCATCAGAGGTCACCACATTATGTAACACTTAACATTCAGTTATTCTCCCTAAGTGAAGCCAGTTGTGTTGATCCTTTTTAGCCTTTGCACTCCATCTTAAACCATGATGATAGATAGCCAATGTCACATAATCTAAAGAAAGATTATCTAGGAATGCAAATAGGTTTCTAACACTAGATTTCCTACCAGATGATACTAAATCTAAAAACACCAATAGTAACAATCAAACACCTCTTGAGTCCATGTTTTCGTATACTGTCTAAAAAAAAAATCAAATCTTTCTACAGCAAAGAATATAAAAAAAAAGTTGATTAAATCAACCTTCATGTCCTGTTTTTCTTGAACCAACAATTCTCATTCTTTGCCTTGTAATTTCATTAATGTGGACAAAACAGGAGGGTTATTTACAATAACAAAAATAGGGAGTTGCGAGAACAAAATAAGAGGGTTATATACCCAACTTCCTACATTTAGCTGTTCTAATCACTTCCTTCTAGCAATAACATTATCCTAAAAAATTGATATTTAGCTTGTATATTAACATCATCCCCACAAGCACACTTTCACAAGAGTTGTACTCCTTGCTATTTAAAAGGTTCGGCTATGACAGTTTGACCCAAAAGAGGCCACATTCAGCTTCTTGCAACAAATACTTCGCATTTGGTTGAATTCATAACCTATGCGATGTAGTAAGATTTCATGGAATATACTTTCATATAATTTTGGCGAGACAACGGTAAGGGAGACCAAGAAGGGAGAATCAAATAAAAGGGATATGATATTGTCATAGGATCCCTTAATTATAAGTCTACTTAATGTCCATTGGCACAACAACTACACCTACCACACAATGCTTACCAAACAACACTCCTAGCACACGGATGACACAAACAACAACACTCCTAACACAGAGATGAAAAAACACTCCTAACATTGTCAGCATCAATGCATTATTTAGAGCTTCTAGTAGAAATTGGATAGCAATCATATTTGCTATCTTTGTAAATTGTATAGCTTTTCAAGGTAGTGATCAATTAAGATAAAGCCTAAATGAGTAAATGTTTCGAAAAATAGCTTTAAGATTTTGTTTAAAATATAAACTACAATGATTATACAAAAGAGATAACAAACTTGTAGCCTCAATTGATGTTGAAAATTACTCCACGAATCCAACTTCTAGTAGTCTTGAAAAGTTGCTCCAGCTTCTTGTTAAACACACCACTAATGATATCTTATGCTTTTAAAAATCCAACTTCTTGATGGCACAATACTTTTATTTTCTTTTTTGCATTTTATCTATCCAACATGTTCAGACAAATAATATAAATAGATAGAAACAATTTTTATATATAAATAGGCATATTTTCTATTATGGAAATAACTTCTATTGTTTACACGTCATGTAATTAAACCTTTTAAATTAGAAAAGTGGACTAAAATAGGATACGATAATCAACCATCTCCTTTGCAATATGTACTACAATTAATCATAGTAGCCTCTAGATAAGGGAACAACAATTGAAGATTCATGTTAAGAGCTGCTATTGACTTCTTTTTTGTAAAAGCTAAAAAGAGGTCCAATTATAGTTATGCGCTATTCTAAGTAATAAGTAGGAAGTCAAAGAGTTCATCACCATCAGGCATTGTTGAAAAATGCTAAGGATGTAGGTACACTAAGACAGAACATATTATACTTTTTCAACGCTAAAAATAGAGAAGTCTAGTGAACACTCCAAATTTTCAATCAATAATAAAAATGGAAGCAAATTAAGACCCCCATGCCAAGCATTATTTTCATTAGAATATTTACTTTAGTACTTATCGTGACTGGATGTTTAATATACCACAAAAACAAGCATAGAAAAAAATAAATGAAGCAAGCAGATAATAACGATGACAACAAGGAAACTGTACTCGATGAAGTAGCGTTGATAGATTCAAAAAACTCCTTCAATAACTGTTGATAGAACTCTAAATAATCTAGAACTTCAGGGGCATAGTCCACTTCCCCATCCCAATTACCACAACAAAACACTAAAAGCATGATCTCATGAATTAGAATTCCATACATTTACGAAGATTCTGAATCACAACTATAATAGAAAGACAGGACAATGAAAATGAAATAAAAATCTTTCCCCAACTACACAATGTCAACATAATCACTTAATGATTGGTTAGCCCATTCTTTGTATGACTAATGAGGGTCAAATTTTTAAAAAGTGAGAGAAATCCCTAATCCTCGTAAAAGAAAGCCAAATGTAGACAATATTAACAACTTTTGAGAAAATTTGGCTGAATGCCTTTTCATAACTCATGTTCAAATATATATACATCAGAAGAATATCTTTTCCAAGCAACTATATCCTATAAACTAGGAAAACAAATCTTTCTCTACCAAAATATAAATTACAAAATATACATGCCATATTTACAAAATAAATCACAGAACAAATATCTCAATATTCACGGCCGTGAAACACAGCCATGCCTTCTAGCCGTGTATCAGGCCGTATATGTTTTTGGGAGATACCTGACACAATACACAGCCGTGCCTTCTGACCGTGTATCAGGCCGTGTATGTTTTTGGGAGCTATCTGACACAATACACGGCCATGCCTTCTGGCCGTGTATCCGGCTGTATATGTTTCTGAGCTTCCAGACACAATAAGGTGCTTAATTTATGTCATTCTTGATTGATATCTCCCCTCAAGTTGATGCTGACTGATCAAGAAGCATCAATTTGCCAACAAGAAACCGATGACGCTGCCGAGAAAGAGCCTTAGTAAATATATCAGCCATTTGAAGATCAGAAGAGATATGAGGAAGAGAAATAACACCATTATCATAAGCTTCTCGAATAGAATGACAGTCCACTTCAATATGTTTCGTACACTCATGAAAGACAGGATTAGCGGTAATCTGGATAGCACTAGTATTATCTATATAAAGAGAGGTAGACTCAAGTTGAGGAAAACCAACCTCAGCCAACAAACCTCGAAGCTAAATGATCTCAAAACAAGCAGAGGACATAGCACGATATTCACACTCAGTAGAAGACTTAGACACTCGATCTTGTTTCTTACTCTTCCAAGAAATTAAAGAGTTACCAAGAAACATACACCAACCAGTAATAGATCAACGTGTATCAGAACAACCAGCCCAATCAGCATCACTATAGGTTGTTAAGTGAATAGGAGACTCCGCAGAAAAGAACAAACCACGATGAGAAGTACCTTTTAAATACTTAACAATACAGCAAACTGCTGCTAAATGAAGATGTGTAGGTGCCTACATAAATTGACTAACTTGTTGCACAGCAAATGAAATATCAGGACGTATAATAGTCAGATAATTGAGACTTCCAACAAGTTGTCAATATAGAGATGGATCAGATAGAAAGTCACTATCATTTTGTTGATATTTAACATTCACTTCCAAAGGAGTATCAACAGGACGAACCTCTTGGAGACCAGCTAAAGTAATAAGTTCCTTAGTATATTTATGTTGATGAAGAAAAATACCAGCAGAAGAAGAGTGAACCTCAAGACCTAAGAAATAAGTTAAAGATCCCAAATCCTTCATATGAAAAGAACCTTGAAGACGCTCCGGTAACTGAGACATCAATTGAGTATCAGATCCTGTGATGACAATATCATCAACATAAACTAACAACAAAACAATTCCCTTGTCAGTCTTGCAAAGGAATAATGAAGAATCATACTGACTTTGAATAAAAGAGAAGCTAAGAAGAGTATTACGAAACTTTTCAAACCAGGCCCGTGGAGCCTGTTTCAAACCGTATAGAGATCGTTTGAGCTTACAAACATCATGTGAGGGTGTAGAAAACAAGCCTAGAGGAGGAGTCATATAGATATCTTCCTTGAGGTCCCCATGCAAAAATGCATTCTTAACATCCATCTGTCGTAAGAACCATCCTTTAGATGCAGCAATAGATAGAACAAGTCAGACAGTTGTCATCTTAGCCACAGGTGCAAAGGTCTCTTCATAATCAATTCCATATTCCTGTCAATTGCCAAGAGCTACCAATCTTGCCTTATATCTGTCAAGGGAACCATCAGATCGAAGCTTAAGAGAATAAACCCATTTACAACCAATGGGTTTAACACCAGCAGGACATGAAACAATATCCCAAGTGTGATTGTCTTGAAGTGCTTGAAGTTCCTCTTGCATGGCTTTTATCCAGCAAGTTTGTTTAGCAGCCTGAGAATAAGAGGTAGGAATTGTAATATTAGTTAAAATTGCAGAATAGCCATATCTATCTGGAGGACGAATGTGCCGAGTTGATCGTCAAAGAATCATTGGAGGATTTTCAGGAGCAGGGTCGGGAAGGACAAGGCCAGGCTTGAACCGTTTATCAAAAGAAGAATCATCAAAGTGAGGAAGTACAACAGTATTAGATGTCAAAAGATGTTGCTGAAAATAGTATTTATGTTCAAAGAAAATCACATCCCGAGAGATACGCCATCAATTATTAATCAAATCATAACACACAAAACCTTTATGATTAGGACTGTAACCCATAAAGGCACATCGAACAGACTGGGCTGACAACTTATGACGTTCATGGGTAGGTAAATGAACGAAACAAACACATCCGAAAGTATGTAGCATATGATAATTAGGATGTTTACCAAAAATTCGATGTTAGGGAGAATCAAACTTCAATTGTTGAGATGGTAAGCGATTAATCAGATAAACTGCAGTAGATAAAGTGTTGGTCCAAAACTTAGCTAGAACAGAAGATTCTAACAACAATGTGCGCACCACATCTAACAAATGTCAATTTTTTCGTTCGGCTACTCCATTTTGCTGAGGTGTATAAGGAGATGAACGTTGTGAAACAATACCCTTGTTATAAAGAAATGCTTGAAACTCATGAGAGATATATTCACCACCATTATCAGACCATAAGACTTTAATACAAGTGGAGAACTGAGTTTCAATATATGTCACAAAGGTTTGAAACACAATAAACACGTCTGCTTTGGAATGCAAAAAATAGATCAATGTGAATCAACTGTAATCGTCAATAAATGTCACAAAATATTTATACTGAGCATGTGAAATAATCGGTGTAATTCCCCAAACATCACTATGAATAATGTCAAAACATTTATTGGCACGACTACCCAAAACAGGAAAAGGCAATGTCTTACTTTTGCTCAGTTTACAAGGAGAACAATCAACTAATAAACTCTTATCTGTGGAACCAAGAACACCACTTTGTAACAAATGAGTCAAAACAACATTATTTGGATGACCTAATAGTCTATGCCAGATGCCAGCCTTATTTTCAACAACTGAAGAAGCTAATGACAAAGTCCGAGGAACGGTAAATTGTAATGGAAATAACCTGCCCACTTTAGGCCCCTTCGCTATCAGCTTCCCCAACACCCGATCCTGCACAATACAACCATCACGAGAAAAGTGGACATCACAGTTATTATCCACCATTTGACCAACAGAAAGTAAGCTAGTAGATAATTTAGGAGAAACCAAGACATGTCGAAAGGATGAGCTAATATCACCAACTGTCGTAATTGGAATATTATTTCCATCAGCAACCTGAATATGTTGAGTACCAGTATATGGGCGTTGATTATGCAATAAATCAGATGTGTCAGTCATATGATTTGTGGCGCCGAAATCAACAAACCAAGGAACAGAATTAGTAGTCTTACCTTTCCCTTGAAGACCAAGAGCAAAGAAGGCAGAGAGAATCATCTGTTGGACCATATCTGGTGTGAGAACAGATTGATTATTACCAGCAATTGTGGATGTTGAACCAAGATTGCGAGAGTCGGATACTGCAGCATGAAGGGCTTGTGGCCTTCTGTTTTGAGGCCTTGTAAGACACTCCTTAACAATATGTTCGTTTTGCTTGCAATAATTACAGAACTTCTTACTACAATGGCGGGCAATATGACCAAATTCTTTGCAGCTGTAACACTGCATTGTTCCCTTCCCTCGGGTCTAAGCAGCATATGCAACATTTACTATTCCAGATGATCCACCAGTTGCACCAATAGCGACTTGTGTCGCCAATCTTTGTTCCTCGCGCAGTAATTCACCAAAACATACATCCAAACAAGGAACTGGATCTCTATTCACGACGACTCACTTCATGAACAACCTAAAGACTAGCTAAATTCTCCTTTGACACCTTAGCATAGATAATACCAGAATATTCGCTCCATAAATTAAGAAAGCCAGAATAATATTGTTTAATTGAGAGATTACCTTAACTATAATTACTCATATCAAGTTCCAATTGAAAACATCTTGCAGTATTATCTTGATTGTAGACGCGCTTTAAGTATTCCCACATTTCTTTAGCTATGCCAAAGGATCGTAAATTGTTCACCGTATGAACCTCAATAGATCCCAAAATCCAAGAAACAATCCGAGCATCTTTTGCCTCCCATTGACCACAATCTTTCGACTCTGTAAGAGCTGGAGAAGACCCATCAATATGACCCCAAAGCTCCTTCCCTTTCAAAAACATCTTGAACTAAAATTCCTATGCTGCATAATTCTTTCCCGTAAATCTAATAGCTAAGATTTCATGTGTTTTCTCAGAAGACATTCTAAATAGAATTGTCACTCACAACTTGATTATCAAAAAAAATGTTGATCAAAATTAATCAACCTAAAACCAAAGAAAACCAAGAACAAACCAGCAATTCCAAGAATAAAAGAAAAACTACGGATTCAACAAAATATTCAGTTGTGTGGCTCTGATACCATAACAACTTTCGAGAAAATTTGGCTGAATGCCTTTTCATAACTCATGTTCAAATATATATACATCAGGAGAATATCTTTTCCAAGCAACTATATCCTACAAACTAGGAAAACAAATCTTCCTCTACCAAAATATAAATTACAAAATATACATGCCATATTTACAAAATAAATCACAAAACAAATATCTCAATATTCACGGCCATGAAACACGGTCGTGCCTTCTAGCTATGTATCAGGCCATGTATGTTTCTGGGAGCTACCTAATACAATACATAGCCGTGCCTTCTGACCGTGTATCAGGCCGTGTATGTTTTTGGGAGCTATCTGATACAATACACAACCGTGCCTTCTGGCTGTGTATGTTTCTGAGCTTCCAAACACAATAAGCTGCTTAATTTTTGTCATTCTTGATTGATAAATATGTTGTAAGGCCTTATCACCACTATACCCTTGCGAATGAACCTAACTTTATCCATGGCAGATGACCTATAAAACAACTTAGCATAATCCATAGTCATAAAAATGCTTCAAGCTCCACTAGAAGCATCACTCTCAATATTAGTAAATTTTCTTTCTAATATAAACAAGCAATGAAACCCTCCATATTGTTAGGGTCAGCGCACATAAAATAATAAAGTAAAGTTACAAAAGGAAGAAAAATAAAGGCATAAGATTTTATCCTAGTCCACCCGTTGACAAGGGTTACGTCCAGTAGAGGATTCCATTATAATTAATACCTCACTCTCTTGTTATATCACACAATTACAAGCGAAAAAAGAGAATATACAGTAACAACTATTCATAGGCCCAAGCCTAAACTTTTAATGAATAAATATAGGCTTAAATGCTAAAAGCCACACCCCAACACATATGAACCTACAGTCCTATTAAAGAAACTAATTTTTAAACTCCTTTAACTAAGGCACTTTTGGCTTTTATTTCATAAACATCCTTCATATAAAAAACTTTGATAAATAGTGACTTGTGCATCTTTCTTCATTGACAAAAACACTAAGTAGATGCTTCTTCACCAAGCAACAGCTCTAAAGATTTATTCAATCCATTTCCTCAATTCAAATAACAAATGTGTTTATTTTAATAGAACAATGTAAATGGCCCTTCACATAAGTTTGCACCCAAGTAGAGAAACAAGCGACACACATCTTAAAAACTAATGCATCATGACTTCACAAGTTTTCCAAAACCATCTACATGAACCACCAATCTTAGAAACGAGAAAAGATGTTCCTTTCGATCATCTATAACCGAAATTTCTATTAACACCTGACAATTGCTTGATGGAACCATCTAAACTAAAACACAAAAGGCTTAGATCTATTATGATAGATATGGGAAAGAAACACCTAAAAAAAAAACTTAATACTGCTAAAGACTATTTTTAGGTCAAATCTAAATACTCTATTCTCAACAATAAAAAAGAAAAGTGTAACCTAGTGTCATTGGGGATTCATATTAAAGCAATCGCCATCATTTCATCATTTTCTTTCTTTTTCTTCCTTCTATCATCTTTGAAACAACCCTCCACAGCTTTATGGGATTCGTCCTTTTTTTTATGTTTGATTTTCTTAGTGGGTATTTCAATTTTTTAGTATTTTTCCTTAACATCACGGATTTTGCATCTAGGGTTTCTATTTTCACAAGGCATTGAAAATTTAAACAACCTAATTATGAATAATTACCTCAATTTGAGATTGGTAACTGATTTGTCTTCTTTGGATATAATAATCCCATCAAATATGCTTCCAATTGCGACTAAAAGAGAAAGATGTAGAGAAGATAATATGTTTCTAATAGAGAGAGTGTGTGTTGGAGAGGAGAGAGGCAGAAAGAGGAGTTAAGGCAAAAAAATATTACGATTTTTAAGAGTATGGGAGCGCCATTTTGTTTACTAGGCGGGATATTTTTCCTTTTAATTTTCATAACAAACGTTGCTAAAAATATATTATCTACTATGTTTTATAAACATAGCTAAAAGATATAGGCATTGGTGATGTTTGCAAATTTTGTAAACATTGCCAAATGCAAAAATTTTTGTAGTGGTGATAAATGAAAGATAGAAATAGAAATACCATTTACAAATAGAAATCATGGATCCGTATATTGATTTCTAAATATGTTGGTAGCTTCCATGTTTTCATGAAAATTCTTCTTCACTAAAATTCTATATATTCCTACTTTAAAAGTATGCTATCTATAAAAGGAATCGACCACAAATAATAGTCCATGGGTTCTTATATCTAAGTATGTTATCCAACAATATCAAATTGACATAATTTATCTAAGATTTGACGAAATAGTATTCCTATCCATTTCATTAAAAAAGCATAAAATAGTAGAAAATTCTCTTGAAGAATTTTTTGAAAGAAAAGCTACAAATAAATTCAAAGTAGAAAGGTTGTAAGAAAATCATCTCAAACTTACTATTTTTTTTGCATTTTATACAAATTATATCACGTTAAAGACAATTAGATATAGCCACTTTGTCATAATGAGAACAAGCAAAATTCTAGAATCCTACTTACTAAAATCCTCAAATATAGATAAATCTCAATATACTTTAAAACTTATAAAATCTCATGTGATTAATAAATATTCCAAAATCTTAGACATCCAATTACAAGAAGATGAGTATTAATAGATCAACTAAAAGGAATCCATAGAACTAAACATATCTATATATTGTTTTACACACAAACAAATTAAACAATATTCCCAAGTCAAGTTAGTTATGTTGTTTAAGTAAGGGGTAACTATCACAACCTAGCAAATAAATCTACTATGTCTGAAGGCTAAAATAATAATATCAAAAGATATCCCAAAAATAAATAACCAAAACATCAATCATCTCTTACTGGATTCAATGTTTATATCAGCCATCCATTGTCTAGTCTACAACTCCATTCACAATTGTGTCCTATACCACAAATGCAATCGATTGATAACTTATCTTTTAATGCCCCATCCCATATCAACCACAATTCCATCACACTAATGACCCTTTTATCCACAACTCAAGCATCATCAACACTTGACTAAAAGTGATATTATTCCAAAGTGTCCATCCTATACTAGGTTAACATACCCCTAAATCATGTCTATTTATACGAATTAGTTACCAACCTCAGCATCATATAACCAACACAATAATTTAAGTCCAATATGACCAATTCATTATATTTATTAAGCCATAAACAAATCAAATAGCATTCATAAGTTAGGTTAGTTATTTTCTTTAAGTAAGGATCAGCAATCACAATCCACCAAAAAAATTTGCAACATCAAGGGCCAACACCATGATATTAGTAGATATCTCAAAAATCAATAACCAACACATCACAGTTGTGTCAACCATTGATAATCCAATCTAGTCTAGTACTTCCCTCCATAGTTGTGTTTTATACCACAACTATGACCTATTGACAACTTCTCTTTAGTTGCCCCATTTTGTATTAAGCACAGTTTTCGTCACATCAATGACTTGCTTATCCACAAGATAGGTGACACTAACACTTAACTAAATGTCGTTTCATTTCAAGTGTCAATCCCAAAGTAATCTTACAAACTTTAACTTTAGTGTGAAAGACCCCATCAAACCTATCAACATGTGCTTTAACACTCCTTAAACTTTAACCTAAATGATTTTTTTTTTTTGAACTAAAATAACAAATGTCCTTTATGTTGCTAAGTTATCCAAGTTTAGGGGGAAAGGAGGGTAATTTGCAATATTTGAAAGTTTATGAGGTATACATATACCTCGGCTAAAGTTTAGAAGGAATATTTGCAATTTTCCTATAAATTCATTATCATTACTAAACCTACAAGCATATACAACAAACAACTATATCCTATTTACCTAAATTAAGCTAACAAAAGTTCCATCTAACTCATGGTAATCAATATCTATTAAATAGTAAATGAAAATTTATACTTAAAGTTTACATGAACTCATAAACCACTTTCCTTGACCTTCAAACACCAAAAAGTAAAGGGTTGACCAAAGAACTCCATTATCAACCATCAATCTAACCAAGAGACAGTTGACTACTTTCATATGGATGATTAATTGCTTGGCTTTAAGCTTTCCTCCAAAACTTATTCCTAAGGTAAGGGATTCAACTATACACATTTTAATCCTATCCCTTTCCCTAAATTTACCTTAAAGCTTTAAAATTTTTCAATTTATCTATAAAGATTGATTAAAACTACCCTAAAGAATAACTAGATGCATAATTAATCATTATTTTTATTGTTTATCCATTACAAATCAAACAAAAGTCTCTTACTTATTCCACAAGATGAAATCAAACTAAGGGTTTTTAAAAAACAATGGCTTTAAATTCCTAAATTTAATTTATAAAACTCTAATTAAAAGATTTTGCACCTAATTTCATATTAAACCTTTATTTTTTATATAAATTAGAGAAAGTGTGTACTAATATTTAAGAATGAATGGAAATATGTGAGAAACACATGCTCCACACCTTAAAAGCCACCACATCAAATATGCTTACACCATTCACACTCATTTCCAATCAACCATAAATCTCCATTAATCTTTTCTTCAATCAAAATACGCAGCACAACTTAGATTAAGAAAACAAAATATTAAGGAAAATGGGAATGCAAATGATACTTTACCTTTGATTTTCCTCAAAATCCATGAGTAGATAGAAACTCTTGGGGAGAAAAAGGGAGTGGCTTTTTACTAAAGTGTCATTCGCTTTAAATATTTGATAGGGTGAACCATCCTCCTCCTAGAAGCATTTTCACCTTTGGAAATAATTTGATGATTAGAATAACTCTAGATATTGAAGCATTTTCACCTTTGGAAATAATTTGATGATTAAAATAACTCTAGAATTTTTTTTTTCTACATTTCTTCTTCCAATTCCCAAATACCCTCTCATTAAAGTGGCCGGTCCACTAAACTTTCACATGCTTGATCACTTAATACCTCCAAATCTACTCTTTTATGTCCATTACCTTCACTAAACATTCAACACAAGTAAGATTCTCCAAAAATGCTAGCCACTCCAACTCAATCATTCCATCTAGATTGAAAGCATACATCCTTATAATGAACATATGAAAAACATTGCATACCTCTATTAAGCTTGATGCCAATTTTTAACCCACCACTAACAATTAAGTGTATAAATAAGTCAAGCTTCCATGCGAGTTACTCATATTCAACTCGATGCTTATTTAAGTTCAATTTGACAATAGTTAAGTCAAGTTCAAGCCCAAATTTGAACTATTCAAATAGCTTATCAAGTTGAGTCACAACTTTATAATATTTAACTTGACTATCTTCCAAACTTAATCAAACTTGAGTCAAGCTTGACTTTTGCTAATCATATTCAAGTTAAGTTTGCATATCATTATTATTTTAATTAAAAGATAACAAAAAAAATTATAAAAATTTGAGCCTATACAAGCTTAATTAAGTTTAATTTAAGGTTATTAAGACTACTTCGAGTTCCCTCAAACTCAAAATTTTAAGCATAATCAAGTTTGAGTGGAACCCAAGCTTCAAAATGCTCAAGCTCAAGCACAACATCGAATTTTCTTAACTTAACGCATAATTTTTTATTGGAGAATAACGCAAGTCATTTATTTGTGAAAAGATAAAATATGAATTAATAAAATATAAAATTATAGGTCTTATTTTTTGTAGGGTAAATTGCACGGATTATCATTGAAAACTTTTAAAATTGTATAGACCTATTTAAAAAAAAAAAAAACCAGTACTTAGCACCCCTAAAACAAGCATGGGTTTCATTTTCTTTACTAACTAAATTGCCACATGAGTAAGCTAAAATGGATTATTACTAGGTGATTTATTCATATATTTAATTAATTAAATTAATTAAAACTAAAAAATAACTAAAAAGCAGAAAAAATTAAAAAAAAAAAGGAAGAAGAAGAAAAGATAAAAAATATATTAAATAAGAGCCAAAAAATTAAAAAATTAAAAAAAGGAAAAGTTGTTTAAGGCCATTTTTTATCACTCATTTGTTTTCTTTTTTTTATTTTATGCCTTTTTAGTTATTTTTTTAATTTTAGTTAATTTAATCAATTAATTATATGAATAAATCACTTAACAATCATTCATACCAAATCACTTTACATGTGACAATCTAGTTAGCAAAGATAATAAGATCCATGCTTGTTTTAGGAGTGTTAAATGTTGACTTAAAAAATAAATAAATAAATCCATATAATTTTATAAGTTTTCAAATATGATTCATATAGTTTAACCTTTTTATAATTTATTTCAGAAGTAACATGATTTTAATGTTGTCGTGGCCTGCGGATATTAATGGGATTGCATGAAACCATCCTTCACTTTTTGGGGGAAGTAAAAACAAAAAGATGCATGCCTCTAAAATGATTCTGATTATACAAACCCATCAGTATTCTACGATGAATTGTTCCCACTAAAACAAGGCCCATTTGATATTACATTATGTCTAGCTAGAAGCAGATATTGAAGAGCAAAAGAATACTAAATTGGACTTAAAATAAGAATGGTCTTCTCCTGCTTTATAATGGGCCTCTGTCCTGACAAAGATTTGCAACTCATGTCCATATATAGTGTGATAAATGGTATATAATTATTAATAATTTTTAAATATATATTTATATAATAAGTATATTTTAAAAAATATTTTTTATATATATATTAAATTTTTATTCATACTTATACACCACTAACTAATTTATATAATATATTAATACTATTAAAACTTTTCTTCCATTTGCCAAATAATACACCTTCAAGTAAAGGGGTGGGGATTTCTAGCACGACACAAGTTACAAGATAAAACACAAGGTTATTAGAAATATATATATATATATATAATAAAAGAAATAATATATGAAATCGATATGGTGTAAGATGCTTGTGACATAACTAATATAATTGTAATGTGAATTGATTATTTATAGTTTCCAATTAGTTTTTAATATATCTAATACTATCATAGCTTCAAAATGAAATGAAATAGGAACAAACTATCCTCCAATATAAATTACCATCCTTTATAAAGTTTCATTTAATTCATCGTCCAAGTAAACTTTGTAGTGACTTAAATGCTTGACACATAATACATTCTTGAATTTAATTAAGATTAGAAAATAAAACAGATTCATTATTGGAATTATAATTTATGAGCAATTAATGCACTTATCAACTTATAGTAGTAATTCTACTTTTAATAAGTATCTACTGCAGTCATTTTTCTCTTATTGTAGTTAGAGCTTGTACGTTGCAAACATATTTCAAAATTTATAATGTAAAAAACCGTCACAATATGTATTTTGTTACCATTAGATGCTCAAAAGTTTGAAAGTGTTACAAGTTATAACTATAATTAGAACCAAAAAAAAAATCCCAATTATTAATACTTGCTAAAATTATAATTGCCACTACAAATTGATAGATGCAACAATTATTCAGCAACTGCTGCTAAATCTAGTGATTCCCCCTACCCACAACATGAGTTGTTGTTCTCTACTCATAATATGAAATGATAGTTTCTTTTTAAAACAAGCTTTTTGTTGTATTTTTTAAAGATTCGCAAACATTGACGAATAGATACGGTACTTAAGTAGCTTTCCAAAAAAAGAAAAAAGACATTGACAAGCAAGTAAATTCGAGGATTAAATGTTGAAATGTCCTGATTCTTTATGTATTTCTTCAGTTAGTCATGAATCCATTACCTGAAGAAAGTTATATAGACAAATGAATACTCTTAAAATTGGGCAGAAAATATATATATATATATATATATATATATATATATAAGTACTCTTTAGGAGATTAAAATATTATTAACAAAAATTATTATAAAGATACATATGAATCAAGTCAAAACAGGACAATATAAACTCAAACTCAAGTTATTCAAATCTTCATCACCTTAAAGTTGTAAGCTAAAATTCAATTGATAGTGATATTTAACAAGTTTAAGATTGGATAATAATAATAATTTCCTTTCAGCCAGAATGTTAGTTAGGTATAATCTCTACTCTAGCTCAACTTACATTTAAACTCAACTCATACTTTATTAAAAACATAAACTCATTAAATCAAGTATCATTGAAGCTCGGTATTTGAATGTTTCAAATTTGAACCCAACTTGATCCTACTCAGACCAATATCCCAGGTCTACGGATATGTTCGACTCCATCACATTCCCCGTAATCATCATTGCTGGCAACAGTATCTACTCATCCGATGCAGAAAAGCAACCCTTCAAGAACCTGTGGCCCTAATCACAGAGTTAACATGCTTAACACCTTATACTAAAAAGTATATACGCCATTAGTAATCAGAAGATTCATCATAACCATATACGTAGCCCACAAATTGTATGCTCTTCCGCAGTAAGCATATTCCATACAATATAGTACGAGCACAAATTAAGATACGGATACATTCTACCAACATCATATATATATATATATATATATAAGTAAAAGAAAACTTGGAACATCAATTTTCGATATGAAATTTCAACATACATAGCTAATGGTTACAAAAGTTCCCAGATACTACCATTTTATCCGTCTATACCTACCACTAAGCGATACGCTAGTGACTATATATCGTACTATAAACATTATATGTTGTCGTACTTCCACACCACCGTGTATAATCCTAGGTTAAATTATACCATCAAGCATAAGCTTTTGTCCTAGGCACAAATGTGAATATAAGCTCAAGGTCAGGTGGCTGAAAATAGCCATTTTCTGGTGGATCACGTTGCTTCACATAAACCGGTTTCTTCCTTGGAGCCGGTGGGCACACCAATGACGCTGGATTCGAAAAACCGCCGTGTTGTGGCGTCCTACACCCTTCATCTATCTCCATATGTATAAACGAGTAGGTTCTACCAAGATATATTGAAAGTTTGGAGTCAAGAATGTGTATGTAATTGAAATATGGAGAATCGAATGAAATTTAAGTAGAAGGTAAGAAAAGACTTGGTGTGATTGAAGTTGACCGGGCTGTAGGGCTTTTTATGTATAAGTTCTAGTGTAGAACAGCTGTGTAGAGGAAGTTACTTGGTTTATTCAAGTTTTGGGAAGGTGGGGTGTAAATATTAATAGCAAGGAGGAGGAGGGGTAGGAAGGAAGGAAGGCTTGTTCAGGAAGCTGCCATTTGACTTATCTAAACATGTGGTGGAAGCAACTAGGTTCCACCTGATGTGGACCATTGGATATGGCAACATCTATGTTCACATTCCATGTAATGGTGTTGTTTTTGTGTCTTTTTCTATTATTGAAGTGTTGGTTTTTAGCAAATTCTTGATTTTTGGCACGCCTGATCGACTAGAATTATGAGTAAAAATTCAATTCTTTTTGCAGTTTTAATGCATGTAGTAATCATGCACAAAGGCAAATATATATTGAAGGGAGTACTAGGCGTGGATTTGCAACAGTTGGGATGGGACTTAGGTGAGTATACAAAACCGACAAGAAATTAAAACTACACCGGAATAAGATGAGATAACACAGCCAAGCAAAGAAAAAAAATAAAAAATGAAAAAAAAGGTGAATCTTATGGCATGTAAATAATATAAAATAAATGTTTCATTATTATTATTTTATTTAATACACAAGAAGGATAAGGGTGTGTGCTTTAACTTTCTTGTTGTGTTGGAAAATTAATAGAATTTGTATGCATGGATCTAATTGCATGTTGATATAAAGTAGATATACATTTCACTATTTTTAATTTTTCAGAAAATAGGACCTCCATCGTTTTCCATGAAATTTGAAGGAAGCAGTCGGTGTTCTCTATTTTATTTTCATTGCAAATAAAATTTTTCTAACAACTTCAACAGTAAAATTTGGACTTATTACCATGATTATTATGTGGGCTCACTATTCTTTTTTAGTACGAAATGAGAAATTATGTATTAAAAATACAACCAAATCTAAAGTTTTAGAATATCTTTATATATACATATAGTATTATTATTTATTAGAGAATACTGTCTAATTTAACTTTCATATATCATAATCATATCTTTTATATTATAAATCATATTAATTTTATATTTTTTATCTTTATAATTGTATTCATAATCGTACTCGTATTCGTATTTGTCTCATCATTTAGTATAAGATAACAGCTTTATTAAACGGGGTTGAAAAGAATAGTTTATTAAGCAAGCTGGAAACAAGACAAGTTGGCGGTGGATGGAGGTAAAATAAAGCTAGAAGCTTCAAGGACCAAAATCAAAATTTAAATCCCAGCCACATATTAAGCTCCCTCGGTTTTCACTTTTTCAGAGTCCCAAAAGTAAAAGGTGAGCACACAGTTATGGGTCTAATGGGCCACGCCCAAGTTGATTCGTGTGGTGAAGAGACATGCACCAGTAAAGTGCCTGCGTTTTCGGCCCATGTGTTTGCTGGCTACAAAAAATGTTTTGCAGATCATGTCTGGGTCACTTCCAGTTCCAGCACTCCATCAGCACACAGTTCCAAAAAAAAAGGGGGGGGGGGGGGGGGGAGGGATTACACATACCTACATTATCTATACGATGGTAATATGGTGGTTTTATAGCGAATCCAATGTTGGTCAAATATTTTCAAAATTAGTAAAGAATATGTAAAATATAAAATTAGTTTTGATACTCAAATAAGTCTAGAATAATCTTAGCGTATTTTATTTAAATAGAGTGAATGGCAAGTTATCATAAATAATCCTTAGATTTTTAGGAGTAATACTAAACTTTCCTAGTAAGCTTACTTCAATAATTTTTTTTTTTTTTGTTGCAACATAGAGGAAGAGAAAAAGTGCGATGCTTATGAAACAAGTAAGCTACAAACCCTAAATCTCTGTTACATAAACAAAAGGTTAATCCTTAATTCATAATAAACATCAAGAATCAATCTAGAATCTAGAATTAATTGTTAATTCAATACTTACAAGAAATTGATGTCATTAAATTAGGGTTTGTAAATTTATCGTAAAAATAAAGTTTTTGATATTCATAATCAAACCTAGAACAAATAGAGTTAGCTAATTAATGAAATTAAACATATAAGTTAATGTATTTGCTGGAATTGAATAGATTAAAACTAAGGTTTATAATTTAGTTCCATAACAAGGAATCGAAAATAGAAACTAAGCCCTACGATATTAATAAATAGATTAAGGTTTGTTAGATCTGAAATAGGATATATGTAAAAATATAGATAATAGGATAAAGGAAATCTTAAAATTGATTTGTGATATAAATATACAAACAACTAGATTAGATGATGCGATTGAGTAGGAAAAAGACAAGTTCACTACTCTATTGACCGAATGGCAGGCCTCCTAAGTTAACTCCTTGTTTCTATGGTGGCCACTTTGACTTATGTTTTATTGAAACCTCTAAATTAAGTAATTTGGAAATGATAGGAAATTCAATATCATAAATTGAGTTAAGTTAGTATTCTAATTTTGAATTATTATTAATAAGAATGTTATGGATTCAATGGATCAAGGGATTCGATTTTAGAAATTTCATGTGAATGATATATTGCTTGTGTGTTGATTGTGCTTGTCTATGATAATTGGAAATAGGATTAATACATATTTAATATAAATATTTGTTGTGTTTATATTGTACATCTGACTATGGACAAGTGTACAATCTACTATAAGTGTTGAAAGTGGATACATTTAGCCATTAACCTTGCTATAATGATATAATGGGCCATCAATATAAAGGAGTCATATCTAATACAATCAATGAGGAGGAATGGCGTTATAATGGAGGTAAAGCTATGCAAACACAATGGATCATGCAAGCCAACTCATTTAATTTGCAAAAAAAATACAAGTTGAGCAAAAAATTTCAACCCACACATAAAGTAAGCCTAAGAGAGTCAACCCGCATCAACCCATAAGCTAATGCGAGTTATGGTGAATTTAGTTCATTTAACTTAAAAAATGTATAAAAAAAATGCAAGTTAGCTTGGTTAACTTGCAAGTTATATGGGCCAACCCACTTCACTCATAAAAAAAAATATAGATTTGGTTGAAAAATTCAATTAGCATGTTAAGCGAGTTTAAGTGGGTCAGTTTGTTTAACCTGCTTGCATAATTCTAAATGGAGGTGTTGATTGGTGGAATTAGATGCTACTTAAACCATTATAATTAACTCGACCATTGATAGTTGATTAATACATGATAAAGTTTAGGTGAGATAATTTCAATATATATTGAGTTGTAGTTGAAATTATAAGAAATTTTAGTAAATAATAAATTGAGGTCCAAGTTATGAAAAGTACATATTATATTTAACAATAGTAGATGCTGAGTTGAGGTTCAATAATTTATTTAGCAATAATTCATGAGCAAGTTCCACAATTTATGTAGTAGTGAACATTGAGTTATGGTTAGTTATGTATGGCAATTGAATTTGAGTGTTCCGAATTCATGTAGTTGAAATAGTGATGTTTGTGTATATCAAGTATATCGAGTTAATTAATTTGTCGTGGCACAATTCTAAATGGAGGTGCTAATTGGTATAATTGGATGCTACTTAAACTATTATAACTAACTTGATCTCTGATAGTCAATTAATACATGATAAAGTTAAGGTGAGATGATTTTAGCGGATACTAAGTTGCAGATGAAATTATAAGAAATTTTAGCAAATACTGGATTTGAGGTCCAAGTTATGAAAAGTACATATTATATTTAGCAATAGTAAATATTAAGTCGAGGTTCAATAATTTATTTGGCAATAATTCATAAGCAAGGTTTTGCAAGTTAAATAGCAGCAAACTTTGAGTTATGGTCAGTGATGTATGGTAGTTGAATATGATTGTTTGAATTCTTGTAGTTGAAATTGTGATGTTTGTGTATATCAAATATATTGAGTTAATTAATTTGTTATTGTTACACTTAGTTTATGTAGGACAATTTCGTGTGTTGCATATGATTTTGTGTGTGTGTGTGTTGCAATATAGTATTTGTTAGGCTTGTTGCTCATCTAGTTTGAGGAAATTGTTTTTGAGTGATTTATTTTGACTTGAAAATTTAGAGAGCATTGGAAAAGAGCTTTACATATTCCTATTTAGGTAGAGTTATGTGGCAGAATGGCCATATCCTTTGGGATTTGGAATGTGACAAAGTATATGATATAAAATATGTTCCTTATCAACAAAATAATGCTTGAATGGCAATTGATGCATATTATCCAAATTTTCATACAAGAACTCAAAATTTATAATATTGCGATTTTGGACATTAGGTGTCAGCTTCTTTTGATTGATTGTCACAACATATGTTCTACTAAGCCACTTTCTATGATTTCTTAATCCTTATAGAAAGTAATCCTTCTATTCAAGATGAAAATCTCCCAAATGAATTTTTATAAATTCTTGATTGTATTATAAAATAAATAAACAATAATTTACAATGACATGAATGGCTATTTATACTATTAATTAAAACTAATAATATATAATCAATTTCTTACTATTAATGTGAAAGAACTAACTAATAACCTACTAACTTTTCCTAACAATTTGGGTCATAAGGAAAAGTCACCTCTTTTCTCATAATCATACTTTGCTAGATCAACCTACTTGAGGAAATCGCAATACCCTTCGTCTCTATGAAGCCAACAGCTGTGAAACCAACTTTTCAAAATTTGCTTTGGTGAGAATAAGTTGCAAAAACAATATTTGCCAAGACTTATGTCATTAATGGAGTTCTCTATAGAAGATGATGCTTACACAACATTGGGCCCACAAATATCATTCTAACCCTTCTTCTTGTTCATGAATTAGCAATTAGAGAAGAATAAAAAGTGGGATATTTGGATTTTAGGGTTTAAAATTCATAACTTTACAGTTATGGAGCTTTTGAATTAGTCTATGAATTTACTTTCTTACCTGAATGATTTGAACGCCACATCAACAGTTTAATAGACATTAATATGTCAATTAGCAAGATATAATAATGTCATACTAGAAAGTTATTCTATCGTCTTATTTCACCATTTTATATATCATTTTGTTAATAATTTCATTTTTTATTTAAATTTGAATAATCTTATTTGCCGAGGCGGCAAAGTCCCGTGGGTACGATGCTTGGACTTGCAAGTACAATTTTCGGTCCGGTTCGGAAAAAAAAAAGAAAAAGAAAAAACCGGTTCGCACGGCTTGCTCACTTTGTAGCTTGTAATGGAGACGGAGTCATCTCCTAGTAATGAAGGGAACTGACGCCTCGCACTTAAGTGTTGGGGGGAAAAGGAAAAAAAAAAAGAGCAAAATGTCATACCAAAAACCCTAACCCCTAATTTCCAGTCTCTCACAAAAATTACTCCCGAACTCAAAAATTGACAATGCCATTCATATCGCAAACACAGAGGCAATCTGATTTCGCTCTTTTTCCATCCACAACCCCTATAGTCATCGACAACGGCGCTTCATATTTCCGTATTGGGTAAAACTCTTATTTCGATTCCTTGACTATTACCTATGAAATTTTGTATCTTTTCGCGTAATTATGTGTTTTTTCTGTAATTTGGTATTGATTAATAGGTGGGCCGGTGAGCATGATCCTCGCGTTATATTCCGCAACATTGTGCAAAGACCGCGGCATAAATCTACGGGTACATGATACATTGCTGCCTTTCTGATATGTGTCTAACAATGGGTGCCCGTGAAATTTGTTGAAAGTCAAAGAAGAAGCTTTCTAACTTCCGGAAGTTGATCATGAATTTTATGGAAAAGCAACTGCATGAAAATATGGATTTTTTTTTTTGGGTCTTAACAGTTGTCTTGGGAAAACGTAAGTTTTGAAATTTTGTAGTATTGTTTTTTGGGGTTGTTTATTGGTTGTTCAATGTACGTTTGGGTAAGAATAAGAGAGATTGTAGGAAAACATTTGAAGGTTTAAGGAAATTTTGTTCCTTGAGTTGGTTGCCACTGTAGACCTTATTGTAAGTTTTGTTGCCGTGTCTTTTGAATTGGTCATGAATAATGCAGCTAAAGTTGAGAGTGATTTATAGGAAAGTTTTGATTTTTGAAGTGAATCTCTGTGTATTGCATGAGCAGCTATAGTTTAGCTGTTTGAGTGTTGATAGTTGGAGTTATACGAAGTGCTTATGGAGACAACGGAGTTTAGCTTAGTTGTTAAAGCTCATAATAAGTTACATGCGGTTTCGATTTTAAATGCCTTAAGGCTTCTTCATGGGCTTCTCATACAATGTAAATTGGAGTTGACTACTGTATGAGTCTCATTTGAGAGTTGCATTGCCTTTATTTCTTTGTTAAGGGCCTACAGTGTTACAACCCTGTGCTGTTGAACTTTGAGCATGAGGATTTCTGTTCATTTTCACTTTTCTTTAGTGATTCCTTCTCTTTTATCAATAAATCTGCTTATCGTGGTAAAGGAGAAAATTTTGGTTTATTGACACTAATGTTGGTGAACTATATTATTGAATCAGGCGAAACTATTACGGTTGTTGGTGACCATGATCCTGCTTTGTTGAGATACTTCGATTGCACTCGTTCTGGACCACGCTCAGCTTTTGATAGCAATGTTGTTTATCAGTTTGAGATAATGGAATATGTAAGCAATTTCTTTTTGCTTTTCTCCCCTAATAATCTTGCATGTAAAATCATGACATTGGCTAACCTACTTCACATGCATGGAATGGTTTTTGAGGTTTATGCAATGTGTATTGCCTCTTGCCATATTGACTTGTGTAGAGAAACTGATCCCAGAAGATGCCAAACATATGATAAACAGTAGCATACACACACACACACATAATTGTATTTCAACTGATAACTTGGACACTCACATGATACTGTTTCTTGTTTTGAGATTTGATAATATTGAGCATAATTTGCTCCTCATTTCAGTTGTGGACAATAAGAGTTTTCATTACTATTTGGCAACTTTTGCATCAATTTTTTTGTTGTATTTTAATTAAAAATTGCACTCTTGCGATAAGATACATATGGTTTCCGACCTTCTTTCCCTTTTATGCTTTATGTGTTAAAAAACGCATGGGTTGCATCGACAGTGCAAATTGAACTCAATTGATGCATCTGTACCTAGTCTACTTTTGGAAAATTACATTGAATTTTCACATATTATCATTTGTAGCTCATTGAGTCTTCCTTCAAAGCCTAGTGAAGTAGTTCCATTGGTTGTTGAAGTGTTGGTCTGAGTAGCAGTTGTAGCCTGCATCTGGTTTCAGCGAGTGCAGGTTGATTGAGGACTATCAGAACAATTCTTTTACATGCTATTGCTTTCAATAATTATGTGAATAATTAATCAGGGTATCTATATTGATTTGTGTAGCAAAATTAAGCAAGTAGAGGACTGCAGACTTTCTTTCCCAATAATCTTTTCCTGGTCTCTTCATTCATCTTGGGAAGAAAGTAGGTCCTATGATGAGGAATCAGATCATGTATTATGTATTACCCTTCAAAAGAAATCGATAGAGCATGTTTCTTTGTGTATTTTCAAGTTGATGGAGAACTCCGCATTATTCATAATCTTTTTAAGTACGTGGAAGACAAAAACTGGCAGTTGCTTTTCCAGTAATATTGCCACTATCTATATGTGTTTGCCAGTAATGCAAGGAACAAACTCTTGAATCCTAGTGCCTTTTATTCTTTGTAGATACTGGATTTTGGCTTTGACCGCTTGGGGGCAAATGGTGCAGAGGTAAGTATTAATTTATTTTTGTCCTTGAGTTGGTCTGCCAGTACATTGTTTGTTCCCCCTGCAGGATTCTTTAGAAGAATAAGTAGCTTGAGGTTATACTAAATGTGTGACTAAAACTTTCTTATTCTTTGTAAAGCTCTCCTGAATAGAAAAATCTGTATAGATGTAGTAATTCCATTGTCTTTTTTCTGTCTTTATTTTTATCGAAAATCATTGCTACTTTCACTATCATGTGTATATGTGGGGAAGCTGATTTCATTTTGTGATTTGAACAGATAAATCATCCTGTCTTAGTCACAGAGTGTGTGTGCAACCCAGTTTATTCTCGTAGTAAGATGGCAGAACTTCTTTTCGAAACTTATGGAGTTCCATCAATAGGTATTACCATTGCACATAAATTACTCCATGTGATTCTTGATTTCCAACTGTCCACTACTAAATAAAAGTACGGTCTTTGTATTGTTAGAGCATAATAAATTTTCTCAGAGAACATATTTATGTGACTTGTCCCATTATAGAGTTATTTATTACTGAATTTTAGTTCCCCCAAAAGAAAGTTGTCAGTTATTCAGCTCATTTTGTTTTTCACTTTTCAAACTTCAGGAAATGTTTGGATTTTTTTTCATACTTTTTTTATGTTTGTCTCAGCGTTTGGTGTGGATGCTGCATTCAGCTATAAATATAATCAACAGCTTGGTATTTGTGAAAAGGATGGGCTTGCTATTTGCCCTGGATTTACGACAAGTCATGTTATTCCAGTGAGTATTACTCTCATTCATGGGCTTGCTTATATGAAATTGTATCTGTGTACACAATTGCAAGGCATTTAAAGCAAGATCAAACTTCCTGCAACCTCATACTTTTGTACCTTGCTTCAACAAAGATACACAAGGACATGAAACTAAACTTCCAATTTTAGAGGGGTAACGGACTACTTCCGGATAGATTGAAACTCCATTGTATATCAACATTCATTTCTTCTTGTAGAAAATTTTATTGAGTGAATTACAGGCATTATTGCATAAAATCATTGTATTCATCTTTCCTTTCAGTTTGTAGAGGGAGAGCCAGTTTACAAAGGTTCTTGCAGAACAAATGTTGGTGGATACCACATCACTGATAGCTTGAAGCAACTCCTTTCACTCAAATATCCCCATCACATGTAATGCCACTATAAGCTGAAATTCCTTGGTATGAAGTCAGCCAATTTCAAAGTGCTTATGATAGGGTGCTTGAATTTCATATAAATCCAGGTCTAGATTTTCTTGGGAGAAGGTTGAAGACCTGAAGATGGAGCACTGTTATATTACAACAAATTATTCTTCTGAAGCTCAAAATTTTCAGGTAATAACTCTTTTTTTATGGCGCCAATTGTGGCCAGTTTCTGAATCTCAACACTAGCAGTTATGGTGATAGAAAGGAACCAAGGAATCTGAGGATAAGATGAGATGTTGGCAACTGCCTTGGATCCCACCAACCGTTGAAGAAGGCCCTTCAGAGGAAGATCTTGCCAGAAAAGCAGCTATCAAGGAAAGACAAGGTCAACGTTTGAGAGAAATGGCTGAGGCAAAGAGATCTTCTAGGATTAACGAACTGGAAAATGAATTGCAAGGCTTGGATTTTCTTCTAAAGCAGTTGGAAAAGGTGCCTGAGGAGGAAATTCCATCCTTCCTGGCAGACACTGGCTATGTCTCCAAGCAGGAAATAGAAGCTGCCCATGCAAAGATTACCCAAAATTTACGAAGGACAAGAGGTGATCGTAAGAATGAGCAGTCTGAAACCGAAGATAAATCTGATGGTTCTTCAAATGGAAAATTTTCCCTTGTCGATGTTCCGGACAATAAGCTTTCTGCAGATCAGGTATTCTTTTAAAAATGTGTGATATTCGCTAGTTGCTTGTTCTTTTTCTTTTTTTGTGCTGGAGCTAGTTGTTGCTCAGATGCAATGGAACAAGTATAGTTGACCTAGAAGGATCCTTTTGTATACTCATATCATGTCGTATCTTCTTATTATCATATTCTGCATGTAAATTGGAGTCTTCTAATTCAAATGCTGAATGCTAGTCCATTCACTGGCCTAAGCATGAGCAACTAAATTAAAAAATTTTATATCCTCAGATAATAAGGTTCTTGTTCTTGTTTTATTTTTCTCAGCTGAAGGAAAAGAAGCGGCAAATTTTTCTTAAAACTACGATGGAGGGCCGGCAGCGTGCAAAACAGAAACGTGCTGAAGAGGAACTAGAACGAGAGAGAAAAAATCAAGAAGATGAAGAAAGACGCCTGTATGTGCTGATTTATCAGGTTTTCTGTTTTAAATCTGCACTTCAAATAGATGAATTGTTAAAAATAAATAAATAAATGAAGAAAGAAAGAAAGAAAGAAAGAAAGAAAGCAAACAAAAAGAATATCTGTGATTTCCATAGTTGAGGTATGATATTGATTAATAGATGTAATAGCTATTTCCTGATGTTTACCACACTGTTAGGTAGCTTAGAAAGATTAATTAATCATGTCTTGGTTCTAACTGCCTGTTGTCATTAATCTTCTTCCTGTTTTCTTGTTCAGAGAAAATCCGGAGCTTTACTTAGAGCAGTTACACCTGCAATACAAGGAGCTGTCTGAGAAAGTTGAGCAACGAAAACGTCTCAAAACAAATGGTCATGGAAATGGGAACAATCTGTCTGGTGGTGTTGGCCGTGGTGAGAGATTGAATGCAGCTCAAAGAGAGAGAATGCGGCTTCTCACAACAGCTGCCTTTGATCGAGGCAAAGGGGAGGATACTTTTGGAGCCAAAGACGAAGACTGGCAACTATATAAATTGATGAGTAGAGATAATGATGATGAAGATGAGGGACCAGATCCAGACGAAGCAGAGCTTGCCCGTGTGACATCAAGGCTTCAGGTCAGATTCTACTTCTTACATAGCCCTTCATTCCCTGCTGATTTTCCATACCATCCCCAATTATTCTTAAATTGCTGAGTTGGTTTTACTTTAGGATACCTTTTCTTTTGCATCTTTTCTTCTGGAGAATATTTCCGGTTGATTGATATCTAAGCTGGCAGGAAATAGACCCAACATTTGTGCCCAAGGTGGACTCAGCATCTTCTCAACCAGCTGTCGAGGTTCCAAAGTTTCGACCTTTAACCAAGGAAGATTTTCAGGTTATACTTGGGGTCGAAAGATTCAGATGTCCTGAGATCTTATTTAGCCCAAACTTCATCGGGGTGGATCAGGTTGGCTTAGACGAGATGACGGGGGTTTCTATCCGAAGGTTGTCATGTAATAGCCAAGATTTAGAAGATAGATTGACCAAGTCCATCCTTCTAACTGGTGGAGGTTGTCTTTTCCCTGGTATGGTCGAGCGATTGGAAGCTGGAATAAGAATGATTCGACCTTGCGGATCTCCAATCAAAGTGTTTAGAGCGTCGGACCCCATTCTTGATGCATGGCGTGGAGCGTCTGTTTATGCCTCCTCGTTGCAATTTCCATCTCAAACATTCAGTAGGATGGATTATTATGAGAAGGGTGAAGATTGGCTCCGGCGATATCAACCACAGTATACATTGTAATCTGTGCTCTAATTTAACTTGATCTCACCACAATCTTTGTATATATATTCCAAGGGATGAAGTTAGATTATTATAGCCAGCAGGTCTTGTTCATATTTCATTCCGTTTGGCAGAAGCCTTATCTTGCTATAGTAGAGGCTAAACAGCCAGCACAGGATTTTTCTTCATAGGATTATATGACATTGAACAATTCTTGAAGGGCTACTTACATTGGAAGTTATAGAGTAAAATTTAGTTCAATCTTGAATGTTTTGGGGCTTGTTTTGGATTCATTTTCGTACCATTTTCAAAGTAGAAAATCGGATTCAAATACTGTAAATCAAATTAAATGCAACATATCACTTAGAAACCAAGTTGAAAAGAAATACACATGACAACACCATTTTCATTCCACAATGTTGGATTGACTCTATGGATCATATTTTGCTCGTTTATTGTCATGGTTTTATTATTATCTAAAATGTTAAAAAATTTATTATTTCTTCTCTCTCTCTCTTTTTAATTCATCTCCTGCCATTGTTTTATGTTTTAGAACTGTTATAATATCTAATAGGTGCTTTTGAATTTCGTTTTTATATATGATCAAACAATAGGGTGTGGAACTTATATAATTCTATCGAAGAAAAAGGATGGAGATTATTGATAGTAATAATGAGTTGAGACAAATTCTATGGTGTTAAGATCGAGTTTATGCTCAAGTTTGGATTTGAAGTGAAATTTTAAAGTTCAAGCTTGATTCTAATTTGATTGATTTAAAATTTTGAACTTAAGTTGATTTAAAAAGCAAATTTAAACTCAAACTCGATTAATTTTGTTTAGATTTAATATATTTATTTTTATTTTGATGATATTTAAACTCAATTCAAACTTAACAAATATTCAAATTTAGCTTGAGGTTGATTAGATTTGCAAGTTAATCAAGTTAAATATCATGAAATTTAAGTTTAATTCAATAAACTATCCTAATAGCTTATAATTATTTTTTCTTATGATATTAATGATTCTAAATGATCAAGCTACTTCTTTCTCTCCTTTTTCCACTAAATGATCGAGTTACTTGGACGTGTCATTTTTGGATGTTGGAAATTCCAATCATTTTCTTGAATGGAACCTTATGCTTTCCTTGTTGGCATTGGTCGACTCAATTTTCTATGAGTTGATATGACTTAGAGACTCCAAAACAAATTAGGAATAAGCCCTGCCTATTTTTAGCCAAGAGGGTAGAGATTGAAAAAAATGTATTAATAGATTAGGATAAATTTAATTTCGAAAGAAAAATATGCTTTGTTTTATGCTAACTTATAAGTATAGTAGGAAAATGGTGGAAGGTGATAGAAGATATAAATCTACTATTTAATGAGTAGGTGCCAGGTAAATCAAAGGTCCTATTTGAATTTTATATATAAATTTACTTTTATATGAATTTCAAGTTATGCATTTTTGACCAATGAATGTCCGGCATGCTTTATGGATTTAAAAAATTGAATATACCGACCATGTCTGGGTAAGTTTGTAGTACTCTTTAATGATGATATTTTTCTAATATAATGTCTTCGAAATCCAAAGTTTTGTTGATGACTTTGTGAAGTTGATAAGACCTTTCACTCGATTGACTAAAAAGTTGATAAAAAGATGGTGGCTTTTAACATTGCCTTTTTAGGCCGATACGTTGATTAAAGGAAAGTAACTATAGGATAGATAAGGGAACTCTATTTTGTAATTACAATTTCCTAATAAGTTGGAAAAATAAATAAATAAATAAATAAACTACCTACAACTTTTTAGAATCAATATGAAATTTTTTTAATTAAGGTATTTTATAGACTATATCAATTTTTTTTTTAATAATTGAAGAAACTACTATATTGATGTTATCAATACTTGAAATTACGATATTTAAATGTTAACTTTAATATTGCTTTCAAATAAATTATAATTCCAAAAAAGAGAAATAAAAACATAAAAAATTTCAATGAAATATAAGAAACAACAAAAAAATACAAAAATAAATAAATTGTACCTACTACCAAGATGAATTGTAGGTCAAAAAAGGGTTATACTTTTTCTACTTTCATATATTTGATTATTTGACGGGAATAGATCTAAAATTATAAGTCAAACCAACTTGTTGGGATTTCTAGACTTTATTATATATTTTGCAAATAAAAGTAAAAAAACTTGTAAAATTTGTGTTAGATAATATACAAATTTCAAAATGAGTAAAAGGTTATATTTCATATGCTACTATGAGGGAATGGATTGCAAAGTTTGATACACCAACCTATATTATCCTTCTTGAATTAACCTAGATGAATTTGGATACTCCACTAATGTGATTCATTATATTGAGATCACACCACAAAGGGGTATAGAAAATTGCAGTTGGATTGGATGAATCAAGGCAACTCCTTCTCTAAGAAAACAAAGCTTCAATGGGTCAATACCAGAAACAATTGACTTATGACCTTTTACGTTATAGCACATGAGTTAAATGAGTTATTTTGGGGGAAAAGATGATGAACTAAAACCCTAATATAGAGAAAAATAAATAAATAAATAAATAAATGAAACTTCTTTTTGAAATTTCTCAACCTGGCGGCTCAATTTGGGCTTACCCGGACGAAGATCAGTTCCCATATCCTATCCAACTAGTCATTTTATAATATTAAGTTGTTTTACCATTATAGTCGGTTTCCTTGAAAAAAAAAAGAAAAAAAAAAGAAAGAATCCAAAGGAAAACGTTAATGAACCAATGTAAAATTGAATAAAGCAAATCCATCACGATTAGCATTTGATAGTTTATGACTATGGATCGTATGTCATATTCAAGTTTAAATATATTTATGTTTAAATATCTTAAATAATAACATGATTCATTTATTAATCGTAATTGAAAAACTACGCTCATCTAACCCATTTAATAAATATGATATTGAATTGAGCTTGTTTATTAATTAAAAAATCTAAAATAATAGTAACAAAGTTATTATTATGTCAATTAAAAGTTTATGAAGGAACAAAAACTTTAGTAAAATTGAAACCTATGAAGACAAATAACTAAGCACATTAAATTACCAAACCACCCATCAACTATTTCATTGTGTATTAGAAAAAAGTGATAGCTAAAAAGATCAAACTAAACTAACAATCAAATGCAATAAAAAAAATTATTATTTACTAACAATCATATAGCATAAGCGTACTCTATTTTTAATTAGCAATCAAAAACTAGAAAATCATTCCATCAAAGTACAACTGATCCTCATCCACCCATGCAACATTCAGTGACACATAGGTGCTATATTTTAAAGAATGTGTAACATAGAGTTTAAAAATTAAAAAAGTAAATTTCAATGCAACATAGGTTGGTGGGTCAAATCTTAAATCATTTATGAGATCTATTTACTATGTATATAGGTTTGTGAACAATCTTAAATATTGATAGGCACTAAGATTATAAATGAGCCAAGTTACTTGTGAACTACTTGAGTTCAATTTGCTTTAAGTTTGGCTAGATTCGAGCTCAATTAATATGCAAGCCAAGTTTAAGCTCAAAATAAAGCTTATTTATTTAAATAAGTTGAGCTTGAACTTTTATTTAGACTTACAAGCTAGCTTTAGAGTAAGTTTATTTATATTGTTAATAAGTGAACTTGAAAACAGGCTTACAAGTAGTTTTGTAACCAAGCTCATAAATAGGTTCTCATTTATATTATTAATAAACCGACTTACAAACAAGCTTATGAATACTCTCATTTATACAAATTGACTTGTGAATAGACTTATAAGCATACTTGTTTATTTAAAATGAACTTGAGTTTAATCTCGTTTGAATAAACAAGCTTGAGTTTAAACCCTTTTAGATAAACGAGTTTAGCTTCGTTTATCTAAACGATCCGAATTTGAATTTTAAATTCCTTAACTAGCTTGAATTTAAGTTTATAATTTTTAAGCTTGGTAAAAACTTAACTTGGTTTGAGCTCTCCAAAATTTTTTTAATGAGTTGAGCTCAAATTTTAAAAAGCTTGGCTCAACATAGCTCATTTATAGCTCTAATGGGTATATATTTAAAGGTAGGTTTAACTAGTTTATAAAATATGTTAAATTTGCTCAACTTGAACCATCCCTAATTGCAATGCTGGTGAAAAAAAAAAAAGCAGCCCTTCAACCTTTAAAACAGCTCAATATTTAATGCCACATTCATTCCTATATCTTCTATAATCCCTCCATATTAAAAGTTTGGAGCATCATGACATATGCAATGTGCTTGCTTCTCTTTATTTTTCATAACTCAATCTGCGACAATTATGTCCTCTCAAATATGTACTATGTACTATGTACATATATAACATTTATATCTGTATTTAAACCGTTTTATTGGAAATGGGAAATGTATGCAGTCGTCACCAATCTCGGACGGTCATGCCCTACATATAAAGTAAATAATATTAAAAGGATATTAGCCAGACTGTACCTAGTGTTTGATTATAGCTTCCTAATGATTCACCATGTGAACTTTCACATGCTCCTAGTCCTCTCTACCAAGGCATCTACGTGTATTTGGGAGTAAAATGGCATGGGGCAGTACCACTTTAGCAAGAGTGCCGTTAACGGGTTTTGTTAATAATAATAATAATAATAAATCATATTCATGAAAAGGTTAGAAATTTTTACTTTTCTTCTTTTCCGGTCCCCGAAAAGAGAGCATGAGAGAATGCAACTGTCCATTGTTGAGTAAAATCGTTTATTTGTTGGATAAGGAAGTAATTTAAAGTAAGTTGCAAATTATGTTTACAAATAGAATATCCTAAATTATTGGATAGGTATAAATAAACTTATAAAGTATAACATCACCTTCTATAAAATTTTAAAATAAGCAAATAACTATCGAAAAATTATTATTTAACCCTAAAATCATCATCATATAACAAAAACGAAATAAATGGTGATGGTTTATTAATGATTCCGTCTAAGTTATATATGCAAATTTTTAAAAATTATGAAAAAGTGAAATCATACTTTAAATATTTATAAAGTCTATCCACAATGATAAAAGTTAAGAAACCTATTCATAATTTATCTTAATATATTCAAATAATGGAAGAAAATTTATAATTCATTTGAATTATTATTATTTTTTTGTATTTGATCTATACCTAATTTATATACGATATGTATAATTATCTCTTTAATTTTTTCTCAATCTGTTTTGCTGTAAGAACTCATATTTCAATAAATAAGAAATAGATTTCAAACTAATAATAAAAAAAAAAGATGACCAAACAAATGATTCAAAGTTTGTAGCCTTCATAATAGCTTCATCGATGTTACCTACCAAACAAAAAGTCTGTTAAGAAAAACTGTCTAATTATTCGAAAAGGATCAATTTAAGTCCTCTAATTGTTTCTTCTATGCCAACATATTTTCTTGAGAAACCAATAAATACTTCTACTACCAAAAAAAAAAAAAAAATTATGATAAAAAATGCTCAATTTTTCATTCTCTTGCTACGTTCAAGCGATCCTTCAAGATATTATTGAGCATTTTTGGTATGAAACGAAGTTGCAACCTAACATTAGGTATCGATATTTGCATTAATTCATCTCGTGATCGTTGAGCCTCCAGAAAGTCTATTTTTTAATAACAAATCATTGGATGCTGACAATTCAAGGAACTACATATATATTTAATGATATGTTTAAAAGCTGCTCGGATCCGGCATAACCACTGCAAATCATTATTTATTTAGTTTTCACTAAATGAACTTTAATATCAGATTCCATCTTGATTTAGAATAAATTCATTCAAAAAAAAAAAAGTAAAAATGAATAAGATTTATTATTTTTCTATTTGAGTCATTCCATTTTAAAATATTATGTTTAAATTTTAATTTTTTTTTCCTTTTTATAATTTGAGTTCTCTATCTTTATTACCTCTATATATCATATTTATTAATATCAATGATTCTATTAAAATTTTCTTACATGATTTCTTTTTATTGTTTTTATAAGTGAATTTTGACATATTATAATTTATTAATATTTTTATGAAAAATGACTATACATATTTTGGTAAAGAATCTAGTTGAGTTATGATAGGTTAATCCCTGTTGGTGATTGCCAATTGGTATCAATTTCAATTTCACACGGATTCAAATAAATATGTTAAAAGATGATATACTTGAGTAGAAAAGTAGAAAAAAAATAACAATGTTTCTCTTAATTAAAAATTGAATTTAATACAAATCTTTAAAGTTTGATAAATATTTGAATTTAACATGTGCTAGCTCATTTAATATATCTTTAATAAGATAAAGTGTAAATCTCAAGAAAATATTAAATTAATCTTAAACAGGTTGTGAGCCAACCTCATTCAATATAACTTTGTTTGAGAGAATCAATTTCATATATATATATATATATATATATATATTTTGGGAAATAGAAGTTAAATGTGAAAATGCTAATAGATCCAGACATGTATCATCATAATTAATTAACAAATTGACATAAAGGTCCACATTAAAATATCTATATGAGTCTTCTTTGGCCATGAAAATACCTAGTCTATTTAATAATGAATTAAGAAAGGATATGTACGGGTTAGGAGACCAACAAAAACACGAAATCGTAAAGTTAGAAAACGTGGGGTGAAGGTGAAGGACAAAGGGAGGAGAGCCAAATTGATTTTTGAAAATCAAGCAATGTGATTCTTTCTCTAATTCTAACACAAACCAAACCACCACATGACGTAACGTGTAGGGAAACACCGAATTTTCAGTTCCCGTCGTAGATTAGATAACAAGGAAAAGGAAGTTTCATGATGTTTTGTTGCGTGTGATTCAACTCCATTCCCTTGGTTGCTTCTTTACTACGTCCTTTCCTAGGACTGCATCCACAGTTTTCACAATCACACCCCCCGAAAAGCAACTTCTCCTTTTCCTCCCCACGCAAACTATAATAAAACTATATTTATTCAACTCTACTTCTTTTTTCTTCCTTATTAGATATAAAGATCCTATTAACGAATATTCATTGAAAAGAAAAGAATCAAAAGTAGAATGCTTAGAAAGTAAAAAACCATTAGATCCATCGACTTTGCATGTATTAGAGGGGGCATTTTGTAATCAAATGCTTGAGAGTTGAGACACTTCTTCATATTAACCCTTTATGGGAAAGACATCCTCAAATATCTTAAGTTTTCTTTGGTACTTTCCAGGTCTATGACATCAAAAGAACACAAGACCAACCATGGTACAAAGTGAAAGAATGTATCATCCCATGAGACAACTTGCAAGAAAATTAAGTTAAAAACAAACTTAACAAAGCTGCATAAACAATATGACTTGGAAAGAGAAAATATACAACCTGAAATTGTTTTACAATTGAAAGGGTAAGCTAGATTAGTTCTTTACGAGATTAGAATGTATTTTACAGAATTGCATGAAACTTGAATGGAAGAAATACAGAAAATTATGCTAAAAATTGTTTATTCCTTCAAAAATTTACAGCTGCTGGAGTCTCCAAGACTGAGAAATCCAGCAAAGAATGAATGGTGTAAGTGAGAATGACACATGAAATTGACTATAGACTGTACATTTTCACTTTACGTGTTCCTGTCAAATGATTTCTTCTCCTCCTTGTTTTATACATTGTACACGTTAGACGGCCTCGACCTGGCTCCTCTCAGCTTGCACATCTGCAATCTTTGGAGTGACGGCGTGATTCTTCCCATGTTGCTTTGCCTGATGCTGAGACCAGTATGCATGGGCGGCTAAGACCCTGTCCAAGAGCTCCTGTGGCACAGGTTCTCCCCTTCTTTGCTGTGGGGAAATGCTAGCAGTGTGAACCAATGTTTTCCATTTATCCTGCCAAAATGCCAATAAACACCACCAGTGAGTTCAAGCTATATAAACTCACTCGAAGTATTACACTCATCCATTTCTAAAACACACAGAGATGATGATTTTACACCCAAAAAAAAAAAAAAAAAAGAATTTCTACTGTCTTATTCACATTTTTAATGGAACCAGTTTAATCTTCAATCTCATTATTAATTTATGTATTAACGGTGGAGATTTAATATAAGTAAATCAACAGTAAAATTAAAAGTTAAACCAATTCTGCTAAAATGGTCGATAGAACTGTAGAAGGTCCCAAAAAAAAATGTGATTAGTGTACAGATGTTCGCTGGCAGCATCTAAATTTGCCAACTATATTTACTTATGATACAATTGAATTGAGGTATATCATTAAATCCATCTATCAACTTAATAGAAAGCAGAAAACTTGCAGCATCATGCAGTCAAGTGAAATAGAAAGTGACATATTTCTTTGTACAAGTGTTAAATGAGAAACCTGAGAAGGTAATAGATAGAATGTTTCATTAAAACTACAAAGCAAAGAGAGAAGGACATCAGTGATTATGCATTTCTGTAAATTATCCGTGCAAAGATACACAAAAACGCGACTAAATTTTCAATTTGATCAGTGGTGGCATTGTCCATCATATCACAAATTATTTTTCCATGTGCACGAAGTAATCTACGAATTCTTAAATAGTCAGTACCATACCTTCAAGTCAACATAAGTCCGGTGGTCAGCATTCTCAAAAGCACGCAATTTTACATCACGCCATCTGCACGATAAAACACAATTATTATAAAATCAATTCAAAAGCAGAGGTTCCTAGTAGATACTAACATAAATCGTCTCTCATGTGAAAGAAGTGGTGAGGTAGGACTAGATAGATGTGTCTACAAACATAGGGGCTACCACATTACCTTCCAGTTCCAAGTTCCTCAACAGCGCGGACCAGTGCTTCAACCTCTGTCACGGAGAAAGGTCTCCTAATACGACGCTGTGAAAGTTCAGAGCGCTTGGTTTTTGGATTCACTGGAACTATAGCCAATGGCTCCGGATGCATTTCTGGAGCAGGAACAGCAACAAGAGCCTTGGACTCTGACACGGTTTTGTCAGAAAGAACATCAGACTGTGAAGAGATTGTTTGCTGGTTATTATCTACAGTATTAGCGATGCTTGTTAGTGGTAATGGGTTAGATGTGGCCTCCACAGTCACAGGATCTGAAGCAGGATTATCTGGGGCCCTGAGATGAAAAACAAAATGACATACAGATCAAAACAGATCTTTTTAATTGCTAAAGCAATGTTTTTAGGAGTAATTTCAATATCAAAGAGAACCATCTTTTCCTACCTGATTATTGATGGGGTGTCACAAGTTAGGGGCAGAGGAACTTCTGCAGAAATGACAGGTGGAGTTCGTGGCTGACTAGGCTCCAGTGTAAAACCTAATTCATCTAGGTTTTCTTTACAGGAGATGCCAGTCTGCAATAATGTTCTATTGTCATCTCTCACCTTCTTTCCACGAAGCACAACTCCCACTCGCAACCCCTTCCCAAGTATAGCATTCACTGCTTCCATAACAGTCCTCTGCAAGAACAGATTGTGCTGTTAGAAATAGAAACTAGCCATACCTCAAATAAATCAGTATACACATTGGTGGTACAAGCAAGCTTGTAAACTGAAAACCACGTATTTTTGACATCCTATAGTCAAACAAATAAGCCTTATGGCACGTATATCATGAACTTATCCAGAAAAGCAGCAGATGGAAGGATTTTGGAAACCTCATGGACATACCTTAAGCAATCCCACAGTAGCTGTTTCAGGGACATCAATGTAAAGCTCTGGAATTCTGAAGGATTGGATGCTAAATTTCACTGCATGGAGGAAAATGTAGCAACATCAGAACCCATTGAAGTAGAGCTAACACAATCCAAGCTCAATAAAGCAACATAATAACACAAGATTCAAATACCATGAGCATCTTTTGCCTGAAAGGATGATTGACCACCAAAAACTGAAGAAGATACCCTACTCTCTGGAAAATAAGTTCCCATCATCGGTACATTTATAGGGATTCAAAAAACTGGAAAACTAAAAAGAGAAAATAGATTTCTATCGTAAGAAATGGACCTCCAAGAACTGATGTATATATATCATTCTTAGCACCAATCATACCCTTCTGTGGTGAATTCGAAACGCTTTCACTGCTAAGAACTCCATCAGAAGTTGCAATTGAACTTCTGTTAAGCAACTTCCTTCTTTTGTAAAAACGATCATTATGGTATCTTTCGCCACTATAACAATCTTTTCTCTTCTGGTTAAAAGCCTTTAATCCCCCTTCTAGACAAAATTACAAAAATCAGTATAAAGAGATCATAGACAAATTAAAATATCTCAAGAGGTTTTACTAGTTACCAGCTTTCGAGAGTTCACAGTCCTTTAGCTTTGGAGTTGCTCTCCAGTATTTTGAAGTGAGCAACTTTCTTATTCTGCGGTCAGCAATACGCTGCGGATGCCTAAAAGGTTTCATTTTGTTGCTGCATTTATTGAACCTAGGAAAGTTTTCGTCACCATCTCTACGACCTAATTTAGTGTCATTTCTACGCTTAGAAAAAGTGGCAACAGGATGAAGATCCTTCAAGAGCGGCTTCTGCATAAGACCAGTTGAATTTGCAGGCACCTTAATGTGATATTCCATTGGATCCTTTGGGCACGTGATGCCTCCAGTCCTGTGCCGGTCAAGATGCTGCTCTTTTTGACTGTCTAACTTAACATCAGAAGGGACCACCATACCTGGGGATTTACCCATAATTTTACAAGAAATTCCAACCTCTTTCTTCTCTTTGCAAACTGGAGACTTAATCTCACCACTGAAAGCAGTACCTGTAACTATTGGATCAGTACTATCACCCTCGGTTTTGGGAAATGGTCCAGAAGAACACTTTGATGAACCATCTTCTGATGCCTGCTCAGAATGGAAGAGAGCTTCCTCACGGCATGGATTGCAAGATGATTGTTCGAAGCATTCTCTTTTCAATGGCTTATCTTCATCTTGCCTTTCCTGTTTGATGGCATCTTTGCTGATTGAAAGTTGATTGGTCTCTTCAGATGAATTGTTAGAGGCCGAAGAGCTTTCACTCTCCTGCAATAGCTTGCCGGCTAATGAAGCAAGCAACTCGATAGCACATATATCATTGGCATCTGATATCTTCCTGAGAAGACCCCTCCTCTGGAAGGGATAACAGCGTGTCATTATGTCTTAAATTAACAAATAGCAAGCTGCCACACATCTATACATCATTACTTACTCTAGCTGATCTGGGAGCACGGGGTACAATTGGGATCTGAAAGCCAGTTGCTCTAGTATCCAGCCTCTTCTTCATTACCATAGCTTAGGTGTGCATTGATGTAAAACACCTCAAAGCTCACAAATGTAAGGTAAACCTCAACAATCCACCAAACTGTTGGAAAAGAATATGTCAATACCGGCATTGCCCTAAATGACAATTCTTTTATATAAATTCTCATACTTCCCAACAAAATGTCTTGCACATCAACCGCAAAAGAAATTAAATTAAACAAAAATGCAAAAAATTCTAGAGACCTTGTGATCCAAAAATGCATAAGTTATTTCCGATTCTGCATACAGCCCATATGATGGGATCAGATAATTTTAAAATCAGGCTATCAAAATTCAAGAAGCACAAAAAAACTGATAGCGTTCAGATATAAATCCTGCACATAACATGCTACTATGATCCAAACCTAACCAGCATCCCCCGTATAGACCATATACAAGTTCCTTAATTTCCATAAAACCATTAAACATCTACATAAACAATCAGAATCAAACAGATCATCGGATCACCATGTAATGTCAACTATAGATCTTTAAACCCCAATTGAAGATTCATGAATAAATTCCGATATCCTAAACCCGAAATGAAAATAAATAAATAAATACAAGTCCAAACACCTGAATAAATCTGCATTGAATGTACAGTATACAATTCAGAAACAGTTCATGACTGATCCAAATTATTTTTTTCTAAAAAAGAAAAAATAATCACTGAACACATGATTTCTTCATGAACAAAACCTGGTTTTGCATGATAGGATAAACCCAAAAATAAATAAGAAATGCCGTAAATCCCAAAATCATTTCTTGCGTCATGCGGGATATTTGATCGGGCGATCAATCAAATTATGACACAAACCTCAAAAAATTCAAAACTCCAACAGCTGAACAACTTTTGACACAGAATTTACATACGATCAGATCTCAACCAAAATCCGCACAATCCATCACACTTTAGCGTCAGATTCACACAAAATCATCGCAATTCAGGATAATTTTTCCAAAAGTTCACACCAAAACAACCATACAATCAATTAAAACAATAAAGAAACATAAAAAGCTTCGAAATTTTTTAAATTGACTCACCTACGTCAACGATCAGGCTCTTTTCTTCAAATTCCAAATAAAACGCACCTCGAATTCTTCAAAGTTCCCAACTATAGCACCGAATTATCAACCCAAAACCCAAAAAAGTTCAATCTTTAGTTAAATCTTATGCTGTACAAAGCATAAAGAATCAAAATTTACAAAAAAAGAAAAAGAAAAAAATAATAATAAGAAAAACCCAGAGATCTAAAAACAAATTTACGAATTGGGTAATTGAAATCAGAAATGAACTCGAAAAGATATGATCTAATTCAGATTGAAATCTTTCATATTGAATGTTGTGTTTCTTTTTTTAATTTTTTTTTTCAATGGAAAAAATAAAACCACCCAAAAACAGTGCTTAAACCCACAGCCTGATGTATTATATATCCACTACGTAGTGGCCACAAAACCAGATCAGCCGGTAAAAGGGCCCTACGTTTACCGGTAATAATAGGTAAATTGCCGGGCATAAACTTCTTTGGCCCAGCTCTTGCCTTAACACAATGGTAGACGCATAAAACCATATACCACATCAAACCATCAACTATAAACCCCTCATGCATTAATTAACTGGTTGCCACGTGGTGTCTCTTTCCCCTCTGTCTCTAACTCGTATTCTTTTGTTTCTTCTACAAATTCCCTCTTCCTCTTTTTTGAAAATTGGTGAACGTGTAATTTATATAAATACTAAAATAAAATCAATTAAATATGTGTAAATTATAAATTTATTTCAATTTTATTATTTTTTAAAATTAATTAATTAATCTTTTATCAATATGCTTATGCTATGATAATTAGGATTTTGAGTTTATGTGTAATAATCTTTTCTACCCTTGTATTAACCACTTTAACATAATATACCATATAGTTTTATCATTTATGTCAATTGCTTTTTAGGAGTCACTCATCCTATCTTTTAGTGTATTCATACTAAGAGTCCTCACCACTTAGCATGCCTACTTTCCAATTGGTTAATTACTTTGATATCATATGGAGTGACCTGGTTTTATCATTATTGTCATCGGTGCTTTTCAAGAGTAGATTGTTTTCTACTAAATATGTATAACCTTTAAGTTCTAATGAATTTTAAATCGTTGCAATAAAAGATGGTTAATTATTAGAATTTTTATATTTTAAATTTAATATTTATTCCATTAAATGATAAAGGTTTTAATATATTTTACACCTTCTCAAACTCAAACATAGTGACATTTAGGTTTAATAATTTCAATTTAATGAGATAATATCGTTGTAAAATATAATATCAAGTTGCATGTATTGATAGCCATTTAAATGTCCAAATATAAAGTATTAGGATAATAAGATAAGGAGCATATTTTACATATACCGCTATCTATTTTGACTAGCATAAAAAATAAGATATCGAGATATTTATTGTCCTATCCAAAGTGTTAAAGATCAAATCCATTGTAATACTATGTATATACAGTACAGTAAGAGTTAAGTTCTCTTGTATCTTACTTAAAATAATAGTTTATATTTTTGGACGTGTTATCATTTCAACAGCTTTAATGTCTCCTCTTACAAAAGCTAGAAGTGCCTATAAAACTCTTTACAGGAGTGTAAGTACTCTTGTGGATACAAACTCTTATTCACCACTTAGCTATTCACAGCTAAGGAACCTACTCACACATTATTTCCCTATGCACATATTGTAGTCCCTTGTATATTCAATATTAATAAAAGTATGTGGTTTCCATTACAATTATTACTCGTATCCCTTGTCTCATCATTGTCTTTCTTATGGTTCTTGCTTGTTGCTTAGAAGCATAAAAGTCAATTTAGGCCAATTGAGTAGCGAATAGCTTGCTTATTACTGCAAAGGTAGGATAGTAAACACCACATAGTCTTGTTGTGCTAGTGAGAGCCCAGGATCATGACAGTTGGTATCAGAGCTTTAGTTATTCTAGCGGGAACAACCATGACACACCATGACAACATGAACAAATGTCTCAAAAACCTTGAGGATTGGTTAGCTCGCTTGGACGAGCGGGTAGAATCACTAGTAGCTTTTTTAGTAAGAGTGTAAGATTTTAAAGCTTCCACCCAAGATTTGAGCAATAGGGTTGGAAAACTTGTCGAGAATTTCAACGTTACAATATGTACACCCGAAGACAAGTTACACATAGCTGTTGAGGATGTGAGGCAAGAAGTCACTTCTTGTGCTTCAAATGAGATTGTAGAGGAACTAAGGACATGGGTTACCTTGTTAACATGAGCTATGACAAATGCTCTTACTCAAGCTCCCACTCAAGCACTTGCACATGTATGGCACTTGAAAATGCCTAAGCATAAGGCATTCACTGGCTTAAGGGACACCAAGCTGTTGGAGAATTTTATTTTCGACATAGAGCAATACTTTATAACTATTGGGACCAACGATGAGTGAACAAAGGTCTTAATAACCACAATATACTTGATAGGTGATGCTAAGCTATGGTAGCGCATCAAATGTGAGGAAATCAGGAACGAGCGGACACATGTAGATACATGGAAAGATTTGAAGACAATGTTACGAGATCAGTTCTTCCCTGAAAATATTCAGTACAAAACCTACAAGAAGTTGAGGGAACTTCGATAAGGTGATGATATAAGGAAGTATGTTCGAGAGTTCTCTACCTTAATGCTTGACATTAAGAACATAGGTGAAGATGATAAGCTTTTCTATCTTGTGGAGGGGTTGAAACTTTATGCTATGAATGAGTTATAACCCTAGCTAAAGCATAGTTAGCAGCAAAGCACTTGACTGAATACACCAATGACAATTAAGGTAAGAGTGTGTCAATAGGGCATGAAGGTGAAAAGTTTTTCAAGCAAGGCAAACCCAATAATGGGGGAGCCTAGAGTTTTAGTGACAATAGCAACATCAATGGAGGGGGTCAAAAGAAGTCTCATGGCTATCGCTACTCAAGAAATCATGGATCTTATCAGTCTAGGAAAGGCAGAGCATCGGGTGGAGGTAATAAACCAACATTCTCCTCTTTCTTTGTGCAATAGGCTACACAAGGTTTTAGATTGTCCCCATAGAGCAGTACTTAATGCCATGACTTAGAAGGCTGAGAGTGTATGCTAAGAAGAAGATTTAGGAAGTGAATGTGAGGAACAACCAAGGATGGGAGCTTTACACATGTTATCGGTTGTAGGAAAGAATTTCTTAACATGAAGCAAGCTCAAATCAAACAATAAATTGATGTATGTTTAGATGAACATCAATGCAAGAGTGTTAGTGCCATGATTGATTCCAAAGCCACACATAACTTCATCTATGTGGCTAAAACAAAGAGATTGGGGTTAATGCTTATTGAAGACACTAGCTAGATTAAAGTTTTCAACTCCAAGGCAAGACTAATCCAAAGAGTGGCACAAGATGTGAAAGTGAAGGTTAGGGATTGGAGTGGTAATCTCAACTTCACTACTGTCCCACTAGATGACTTCAACATTGTCTTAAGGATAGATTTCTTGAGATGTGCTAAAGTTGCGTCAATGTCAACTGCTGATTACTTGTTATTTATGGGTGACAAGTTATATTATGTGTCAGTTTAAAGGAAGAAGGTAGGCAACAAAGGCAAAGATGGTAAGAGAATTAGAGCAATGATGTTGCCTGTACTCCAACTCAAGAGAGGGCTCAAGCACCAAAAGCCAACTTTCCTTGCAATCCTTATAGAGAAAGAGGATGGAGGAAAGCCAGGGATATTAAGGGTAATACAAAGTGTCTTAAAAGACTTCAGTTTTGTGATGATAAACAAGCTCTTAAAGGAGTTACCTTCTAGAAGACCTGTGGACCATGAGATTAAGCTAGTTCTAAAGGCCAAACCACCAACTAGATCTCCATATGGAATGTCTCCCCTTGAACTTGTAAAGTTGAGGAAGTAGATGGATGAGTTACAAGAGGTGGGCTTCATTCGTCCCTTAAAAGCACCATATGGGGCTTTTGTTCTATTTCAGAAGAAGCAGGCTAGGAGTTTGAGATTTTATATAAACTACTGGGCTCTTAACAAGCTAATAATGAAGAACCATTATCCTATCTCTCTAATTGTTGATTTGTTTGAGCAACTGAGTGGGGCTAAGTATTTCACCAAGCTAAACTTTCATTTAGGTTATCATCAGGTTTGCATTGCTAAGGATAATGAGCCCAAGACAACTTATGTTACCCGTTATGGTGCCTACGAGTTCCCAGTGATGCCCTTTAGTCTTACCAATGCTTCTGCTACATTTTGTACCTTAATGAATAATTTATTTAAAGAATATCTTGATAAATTTGTAGTTGTCTATCTATATGACATTATGGTGTGTAGTAGGACATTATAGGACCACGTAAAGCACTTGCGAATGGTTTTTCAAAAGCTTCAAGAGAATCATCTGTATGTGAAGCGAAAGAAGTGTGCCTTTACCTAGGAGCACATTAACTTCCTTAGGTATGCGGTTGAAGCAAGATAAATTCAAATGGATATGGCTAAGGTGGAAGTTAGACTGTGACTAACTTGAGATCATTTTTAGGACTTACTAACTATTATAGAAGATTTTTGAAGGGGTATTCCAATTGCTCCTCTTACAAACTTACTAAAGAAGGACCAAGTGTGGTCCTAGAGTGAGGAGAGTTGGGTTGCATTTGAAGACCTGAAGTGTTTTGTGATCGAAGAGTCGATCCTCTTACTACCTGACATCTCTAAAACATTTTAAGTCCACACAGATGCATTAGACATTGCTTTGGGTAGAGTATTGATGCAAGAGGGCCATCCAATGGCATATGAGAGTAGGAAGTTGAATTAAATAAAACACAGGCATTCAGTTCAAGAAAAGGAGCTGCTTGCAATTGTGCACTACTTTGAGAACTTGGAAGCACTATTTGTTGAGGTCTAAGTTCTTGGTGAAGACAAATGACTCTACTGCCAGGCATATTCTGACTTAACCTAGGCTCTTTGTCAAGCAAGTGAGATGGTAGGAGTTCCTTGCAAAGTTCAATATAGATATTGAATACCATAGTGGGCGAATTAATCAGGTAGCAGATGTACTGAGTAGAAGAGCAAATTTAACTTTCTTGGCCTTGATCGCTCATAAGTCTGTAAGTCATGTCAATGCTAATATCTAAGACCAAATTAAGGAGCACTAAGTCAAAACCTATTGGTTAAGAATTTTAAAGGGGGCAATTGAAGGGGATAAGACTCACATATTTTAGATAGAAGGCGATTTGATCTACACTAAAGGTTTATGCTTATATGTTCCCAAGATGGGGAACTTGAGGAAGGCGCTCATGAGGCACTCATGAAAGAGTGCCATGACACTCTATAGGCTAGACACCTTAATTGGCAAAAGATGATGAGCTTGTTGAAGTAGAGCTATTATTAGTCGAATATGAAGGAAGGTGTGATGAACTATACCCGAGCACTTACCTAACTTGTTAACAAGATAAAATTGAGCATTAGAGACCTGCAGGGTTACTGGAGTCCCTTCTTATGCCTTCTTGACCATGGGAGAGCATCTCTATAGACTTTATCACTTCCCTACCAAAAGTGGGAGAATTCTCATCAATTTTTGTTATTGTTGACAAGTTCTCTAAGTACATGATCTTCATCCCAACTATGAAGAGTTAAAATGCAGAAGAGATGCCCTAGTTTTTCTTCAAGCATGTCATGAAGTTTTAGGGAGTGCCCTAAAACATTGTGAGTAACAAGGATGTTAAGTTCACAGGTAAATTTTGGATAGAGTTGTTTCGCCTTTGAGGTTCCAAGTTAAGCATGACCTTCAGCTATCACCCATAAAGTGATGGCTAGGCAGAGAGATTCAATAGGTTGCTAAAGGAATACTTGCAGCACTTTGTGTTCACCAATCAAAAGAATTGGGTTAACTTGTTAGATGTTGCCTAATTTTGTTTCAATATCCAGCAGAGCTCTTCCTCCAACAAGAGCCCTATTGAGATCATCATGAGTTAGCAACCACTATTACCTCTCATAGTGGTCATACCTTACACAAGAAGATGCCCTAAAGCTTATCAGTTCACTAAAGAAAGGAAGCAGAGTTCATAAGTTATTAGAGTTTACTTTAAGAAGGCTTCTAAGAGAATGAAGAAGTGAGCGGATTAGGAGCGCAGACCTAGAGAATTCAATGTTAGAGACCAAGTCCTCTTAAAGCTTCTTCCAGAGCAAATTAAATCACTAAGGAACAAGGACAAGAGATTGATTCGGAAATACATTGATCTAGTTCCTATTGTTTCAAGGATTGGAAGAGCTGCATATAGGATTGAGCTACTTGCATGGTTGAAGGTCCATCTAGTCTTTCATGTGAAAACCCTGATGCATTACCATTCAGACATGGAAGACCCTTCCCGCAATATATCAAAGTGGTTGCAAGTCAAGTTTAAGTTCAATGTTGGTCAAGCCATCAAAGATATCTATGCTAAGAAGATTGTCAAAGAGCCCACCACTAGAGAAGAACGCACAAAATACTTTGAAGTGAAGAGATTAGGGAGATGAAGATAACAACTGGGAGACGAAAGATGATATTATGCTAATATCAGAAAGAACATCAACATCACCGTCTAAAAGACCTCCATCAATGAGTTGAAGCTCCAATGCACATTGATAAGGATGTTAATAGATTTAAGTGGGGGAGGAAGTGAGGATCACATTCATTGTAACACTATGTACATAATGTATAGTAAAAGTTGGGTTCTTTTGTATCTTACTTAGAATGACAATTTCTTTTTTTAAACGTATTGCCATTCAATAGTTTTAATATCTCCTCCTGTAGGAGCTAAAAATACTTGTAAAACTCTTTACGGGAGTGTGAGTACTCTTGTAAATACAAGTTCTTACTCACCGCTTAATTGCTCATAGCTAAGAAACCTACTTACACACTATTCCCTCGTGCACACGCTATAATATCTTATATATTCGATATTAATAAAAGTGTGTAGTTATTTAATTACAATTATTGCCCATGTTTCTTTTCTTATTATTGTCTTTCTTGTGGTTCTTGCATATTTCTTATGGGCATAAAAACCATTCTAGGCTAATCAAGTAGTGAGTAGACTTACTTACTATTGTAGAGGCAAAACAATAAGCACCACACAGTCTTGTTGTGTTAATGAGAGCTCAAGATTGTGATACAAAGCATACCTTATGTGGTGATTCTGTATTTACCTTTATGCGTAAAATTACTAGGATATATATTGTATATTATGTGCATAACATGTAGTATACATATATTATAATCTTGATGTCTCTCATTTATTTTAAACAATATATATATATATATTATTTATACATTCTCTATATTTATATTATCAATTTAAAATATCTTATTCGACTTTACACATTTTATAATATGGTTAAAAGTTAAGTCAATCTAAAATATAGAAAACATAACATTAGTTTTATATACTACAAGAAAAAAAATAATTATAACTATAAATTAATCACGGTTTATGAACAATTGATGCAGTTTTCAATTCATAGTAGCAATTCAATTTTTAATAAGTACTTAGCGCACAATTCCAATATAATATTGAAGCAATAATGGTAGAATAGAGACATTTAAAAATTTTACAATATAAAAATGTAAAATGTGATTTACTTATATAGTACTATCAACACTTTTCAATCATCATTACTTATTAGCAGTTTAAAAGTGTTAATAATAGTACAATAGCATAGGATATTTTTGGGTGAATTTGTATGTTACAAAATTTTAAAGGTGTTTCCAATGTATTGAGTATTGTTACAATATGAGGAAAAAAAAAATATATACTATAGTAGGTACTTGTTAAAAATATAATTGTTATTATAAAAGAAAAAAACATCTTCGTTTACTTACTTTTTTAATTTAAGTTCTTAACATTTTCATTCATCATTGACATGTGACAAATCCTAGTTGGTTGATGATAATTAATTTAAATAAATCTTGCTATTAAATATATATCAATTAAATAATGTAATAAAAGCAATAAAAAAGGAAATTGAAAAAGGTAAAAAGAAAAAAGAAAAAAAGAAATGAATCCAGTCACCCCAATGACTACTTATGAACGGTCGAATCCTTCACTACATCACTACTGAGTTACCAGCCTATCACTACAATGGGTTATGTGACCCCTTTAAATTGGTGGATATCCACTTCCCACTTTGAAATTATAAAATAAAGAGAAAAAAAAAAAACCATTTGATAGCTATTAGGTCGTGCGCCCCAATTAAGATTTATGGTTTTTTTTTTTTTTTTAATTTGGAGGTGATGAGTAGTTATAACCATTAGCGAGTCACACTATGTGGGTTACAACCTACTAGCATTGTGGCCGAATTTTAATTATCCTCTAATCTTCAGGTGGTTGGATTTTTTTTTCTTCCTTTTCTCATCTTTATTTTTAGTTTTTAAATATTTTATTTTTTTAATATATTATTTTTATAATATTATTTATTTAAATTAGTTATTATCAACCAACCAAGAGTTGCTATGTGATAATGATGGATGTAAAACTTAAGAGAGTTAATATAAATCTTAGTGTGTAAAAGTTGGAAAATGTTAAGCACTTGAATAGAAAAATAAAAAGTCGAGATTCAAAAAGAAAAAAATAGACAAACATTAAGAATTAAAGGTACACTTTTATTTACTATAAATTAATAGTTACAATAATTATTCATTAACTGTTGCTAATGTACTTGCTTCTTTTTTTTTTCCCTTCCTTGTAGTGATATTATCAGCTCAAGTTGCTCGAAAATGCCTACATCTTACCTTAGGCCCTTTTTATTTTGAGAAAAGATTATTTTGCGGAAAATATTTTCCTTTTTGAACTTTTAATTTTACATAAAAGTTTGACATAATGTGTTGTGATAATATTTTGATAATACTTTATCTAGGTATGGTTATATTTTTCATAAAATCTATGTCAAGTATATTTTTATAAACATAACCAAGTATATAAACACAAATCACTTTCTAAAAAAATAACAATAAAAAAAAAAAATTCATCAACAAATAGCTTCCCTTAAACCAAACGGCTCGACTAATAAATTCTCCATAAAGGCGAATTGGGGTTCATAGTTCAACTGTTGTGGGAACTAAAGGTAACTACTTCAGAGATTTAAAAGCTAATCCACAAATAACACTAAGCATTGAATGCACATATAACACCAAGCATTGAGATGTCTTATGATACAGTGGCTTAAAGTTAATTGGTGCCCCTACTTAATGCATGTTTCATTAAAAAAAAAAAACTATCTCAAAGCATGTAACTCATAAGGATTAATAAGAATATACAATATTGTTATTTTGCTGAAGTTCTGATGATCCGATTTTTTCAATATATTAGTTTATCATTATCAATAATCTAAGATATTTTGAGAGAGAAAATATATATAATCAAATGTATATATTTTAGATGCTTCTTCAATTAATTTTTTATGACATAAGATATTTAGGTGTATGTATGTAGACAAATGGAACTGACTTGGGTCCCTATTTCTCATATATCATTGGATGATGACCTCGTGGCCAACTAAAGCAGCAGCGCCAAAATCTCCATACAAGTTATGTTGTCTTCACTTGTGAATGCTGTGGAAGAGATGACTATTGTATCATTAGTATTTTGGCAAGGTTTCCACAATGAATAGAATAGGGTGGGAATGAAATTATAAATATTAAATAATATGATATATAAGTAATACTTATCGCTTTGTTTGATGAAATTTAAATAAATAAATTAAAAATAGATCTGAAAAGATTAAAACATCCTTGCACTTTTGAAACATTAGCCTCTAAAATTATCAAATCTTAGCCATAGCCATCACTTAACGTGGACCTTACGCTTTATCTAGCTCTTGTACACAGACCAAACCACTATAGCTTAGCTTGGTAATGAAGTTAACTAAATAAACTATTAAGCAATATAGGATCTTGTACACACCACTTATCACATTATGGAAGCTAGCCATGTTTAAAGTCGTTACCTTAACTGCAAAAAAAGGATTATTGAAGGTAGGACTAGTGATTGGAGTAAAGTCGTAACAAGGTAGCCATACTAAAAGGTGAGGCTAGATCACCTCCTTTTCAAGGAGAGGTAATGCTTATACATTCGCTATGTATGTGTGAGAATTAAAAAATATAAATTGATAAAAAGAAAATAGTGATAAAAAATTATGTAGAGCATTCTATGTTATAACTTCTCTTGCTAGAAAGAAGAAACTAACCTTTTTTATCATCTATTTGATCAAAAGGAACCACCTATCTCAATGTGGGAGGTTAATTATTTGTGCTCCATGAGTAGTTCATGTCACACCCCGAAAGGGAGCTTAGAAGTTTCCACTAAAATTATCATAACACGTGTGCACCTGTTATATGATAATCATGTTACGAGTTAAAAATCGTAAGACTCTAAGTAAATAATTACATTTACAACTAATCATAAATCATATAATTAAATAATAAAGTATAACTATGGATCTCGTATCTCACGGTCAACCATGATCGTAGAGAATCGATACTCTCTACCAACCAGTAAAATAGGATAAATCATAAGTTTCACAATTTCAAATCTTATTTACATAGGGGTCCTAACATCTTATCTAAATAATCTATCTTACACAATTCTTACTTTATCATTCTAGTCTTCCAAAACCTTTGACACTTCACATCTTATCTCATTATGAGCTTTTGAAATCGCTACCTACAAAAAAGGTTTGTAGAGGGGGTAAGCACAGTATGACTCAGTGAATGGGATGGTAACACTTTCAATGCTACGTACACACAAGCAATTTCAATCAAGTTATCAAATTATATGCTATGCATAGACAACCATATGAATGCAGCATCTCACGTGATTTTTCGGTAACTAATTTTTGCATTTCTCATTCCTAATCCGATCTATACTAAACCCTGTGCTCATGTAATGTAGATCATCGACTTGAGTTAGGAATTTTGTTTATTTTGGAATCGCCACCTAACTGTTGTTGGGAAAGATTGAATTAAGACTAATGAAGCGGATTAGTCCTAATTTGGGCCACTAGTCGTCGTGATTTTCTCTTCTCGTTTTTGTGAAAAGAGGAAAAGGGAAAACCAGAGATTCTAAGTTCGGAGGCTAACCTATTAAAACCTTACGGTTACCACCCAATCTCCTAAAATTTACTCCTATCTCGAAATGTCTTTTATTTTATTTTATTGTCTTTTATTGTGTTTTTGAGTGAATTATTCTAGGAAAATGATTTTTATTCCTTTTTAGGGTTGCCCCAAATGGGTGCCTACGTACCTGCTATTCAGGATCAAACAAGCCGTAGTTCGCTTTTCCTGAAAAACCTTAAGTGAGTTTGTGAATTTTAATTATGAAATCTCTTTTGATTTATGTTTTTACCATTTTAGGATTTTTTCTAAAAAAATCTAAGCCTAAGCTTAATAATTTGACTTTTTGAAAATAATAATTTTAAGGAAAAATACCAATTTTGGATTTATTTGAGAAAATGATTTTTCTAAGTGATAAAATTCATTTTTCTCTAATTTTCAACTCATTTCTACTATTATAAATTTTTATTGATTTTTATGATTTTTTATAATTTTTTAATTAATTTTTAATTTTTTATTAGTTTTCATAATTTTTATAATTTTTATTTTTATTAAAAATTTTCTCCTAGATTTTTATCTATCCTATTTAAAGTCTAAATTATTATTATTATTTTTCTAATGTTTTTATTATTTTCTTTATGAATTTTGTACATTTTTATTATTTATTATTATAATTATTATTTTTATTTTTTTTATTTTATCATTAAATCCTAATCCTAAAAAAGAAAATCTAATTCGTAACATTTTTCTATTTATTGAAATATAAATAACAAATAAATAAATAAATTCGAAATAAATAACGTAACTAAAAAAAAAATCGGAAAATCCGACTTACCTGGATGCGGGTCGGCGCGTGGGTTGGGTTGGTCGAGTTGGATCGGGTCGAAGCGGGTCGGGTCGGCTGGGAGTGCTCGTTGACGGCGTTCCGGCGGCCTTTTACAGCGGTTGAGGTGTCGATTCCTAGGTTTTCGGAGGTGAGTAATCCAACGGTGGTAGTGGTTTGCTTCAGAAACGCCTCTTAGTGGTTGCCCAACACTTGATCGACGGTCACAATCTTGAACAACTCCGGCGAGCTTTGATTCTCTCTTTTTTCTCTCTTTCACTCACTTTTGATCCGTGATTTTGCTTCTCCACTTCATCCTCTATTTATAGGCGTTCGAAATCAAGCTGGATAAGCTCGGATTTCCACCGATTCGTGTAAATCCATCTATTTGTTGAGATTTGATTTCAATTGGATGATGTTTATCGTATTTCTATTGAAGATCTATTGGATTTGTGCAAAAAATTGAATCAAAACGGCCGGAATTCGGATTTTTCTCCTCGTTGGCGATCTCGGACCGAGGTTGAAGACGATCATGCACCTAGCGCGTGCGTTCGCTCCAGCCAATCAGATGCTGCCACGTGTCCTAGGTGATGAAGAAAAATTGCAAAACGCGGAATCTGCCTCCCCCGCGTTTCGAACCTGTGACCGAGCCCCCCCTCCCCCCCGCGCGCGCGCCTTAGGCCATGGTCCGGACCAGCTGGGCTAGCCCACTTTCGCAATTTTATTTATTTCGCAAATTGCATTTATGCAATGCGATTTTTTTATTTTTTTTGTATTTTTTGAAATTTCAAAAATTTGTAAAAATTATTTAACCCTTATTATTGCCATTTCTGAAATTATTTTCCAAAATTGATGTATTTTCCTATTTATGTTTATTTTTTGAACATTTTTCCTATTTTTGCTAAATTAGAGAAAAATATGGAAAAATTGGAAATTACTTATTATTGATTATTATTGATCCTTAGGGCAAAAATTAGGTGTTTACAGCTGCCCCTCTTTGTAGTAAAGTTTGAAAAACTTAACTACAAAGACAAGAAAGACGCCATTTTTGGCCTTTTGATGGAAGGGATAACGCCTTGGTTTGGCTGGTTATCTGGAATTTGGTTTCTAGTAGGAAAATGCTCTATGAGCTGATAATCCCACGAGTCTTTTGTGATGGTTGGTATTGCTTAGGAAATGGTCCTAACAATCTAGAGTAATGTATCATCCCAAAAAGTGCTCTATGGGCTGACTAATTAGCGATAGGAAATACCTCAAACATTGTTTAGGAGTGCAGAATAGCTGATGATAGGAAGTGTCTCATCAGACTAGTAATTTTGAAGAGAAGATTATCTTAGGAAGCACTCTTATGAGCTGGCCACCTGTTAACAGAAGCGTCTGACTAGACTAGCAACTGTTTTGGAAAAATACCTTTGAAGAGTGCTCCTATGAGCTGACTAATCGGTCATCAAAAGTGCTCATATGAGCTGACTAATCGATAGATTCGAAAAGTGCTTGCTTCTTTGAGCTAACTAATCGATGGATTCGAAAAGTGCTCCTTTGAGCTAACTAATCGATGAGGTGTCTAGGAAAGTGCCCCTTCTTGGGCTGACTGACCTATAGCGGGAAGTGTCTTCTTAGACTCACGACCTTGGGGGAGAAATGTCTCAAAAGGTGCCCCTACAGGCTGACCTTGAGACAAGATATTTAGGAAAGTGCCCCGTTGTAGGCTGACTAACCTATAGCATAGAGAAACGTTTTCAAAAAGGTGCCCTTGTAGGCTGACCTTAAAAGAGGATATCTAGGAAAGTGCCCCTCTATGGGCTAACTGACCTAAGACAGAATGTCTCAAAAAGGTGCCCTTATGGGCTGACCCTAAGAGAGGATGTTTAGGAAAGTGCCCCAATGTGGGCTGACTAACCTATGACAGGAAGAAATGTCTTGAAAGGTGCCCTTATAGGCTGACCTTAGGAAGATATATCCAGGAAAATGCCCTATTACGAGCTGACTAACCTTTTAAAGGGGATGTTTAGACAAGTGCCCCATTATGGGTTGACTGATCTTATACTGTTGAACATGTTTCTACTGACTGAGTTAAATGATTCGATGCTTTTCATGATATGTGGATGATAGTCATTTATTTTTTTAATGTTTGCCAATTTATCGTGGATAGCAACCAAACAATCGAACCTTCGTGCTGGTTTGCTTCTGCTTCACTTCCTCTTGCTTTGACACGGGGTTGAAGATATCGATGTCTTTCCTTTTTTTTTTTTTTTTTTTTTTTTTTTTTTTTTTCTGCGCATGGCTCTTTAAATGGTAGTGTTATCCTACTAATGCACCAGGTTCTAATGTTCAAGAGTAGATAGGATTATATTACAAAATTTATTGAGATTCATTATCACTTTAGTGTTTATCCTTCTTTGGTAAAGTGATGGGTAATGTGTTTAGGAATGTTTGTTGTAACTGGTAATTGGTTGGAAATATCGACCATTCAGAGATATTAACTTTGCTTGTAAAAAAATAAAAACTAGACTCAACGAAATTTCTATTAAATATTGGTTTTCATAAACATTGGCAAAATTTCAATTCCCTTGCCTAAGGATAGTACATCTTTACAACATCTGTATTAATGGGGTTTCTCAATTATGGACCATCCATTTGAGTTAGTATCAAAGCACCTCCTAACAGAACCTTTTTCACCACATATGGACCTTTATAGTTTGGGGTGAATTTTCCTCTGGAGTCTTGGGCATTCGGGAGAACCTTTCTTAGCACCAGATCCCCCTCTTTGAAATATTGAGGTCTCCTCTTTTTGTTAAATGCTCGGGCCATCCTTTGCTGGTAACACTGGCCATGACATAGTGCAGTGATTCTTTTTTCATCAATCAGATTCAACTGATCAAGCCTCTTCTTTACCCAGTTTGATTCAGTTAGCTGAGTTTCTGACAGAATTCTGAATGATGGTATTTCGACTTCGACTGGTAGCACTGCCTCAGTACCGAATACCAATGAATATGGGGTAGCTCCAGTAGATGTTCTTATTGAAGTTCTATAAGCCATGAGAGTAAACGACAATATCTCGTGCCAATCTTTGTAAGTAGTCATCATTTTTTCGATGATCTTTTTGATATTCTTGTTAGCTGCTTCTACTGCCCCGTTCATCTGAGGTCGGTGGGGAGTTGAATTTCTATGGTTTATGTGGAATTGCTAACATAAACCTGTCATCGACTTATTATTAAGATTGGTACCGTTGTCGGTGATGATGGACTCAGGAACTCCATATCGAGCTATTATGTCTCTTTTTAAGAAACAGACTATTACCCCTTTGGTGACATTGGCATATGAAGAAGCTTCTACTCATTTGGTGAAGTAATCAATTGCTACCAATATGAACCTGTGGCCATTGGATGCTGTCGGAGTGATTGGGCCAATTATGTCGATTCCCCACATGGAGAAAGGCCATGGTGCTGACAACAAGGTAACTCGTTGGGCGGAGCATTTATCTGGTTTGCGTATACTTAACACAGATGACGGTGCTTGACATATTTTATGCAATCTAATTCCATGGTTAGCCAATAGTATCCTAACCTCATAATTTTTCGGGCCAACATGTAGCCATTCATATGAGGTCCACATACTCCTTCATGTACCTCTTTCATCATTTCATAGGCTTCATTTTTATCCACACATCTTAACAAGGTGGTCAGATGATCTTTTGTAAAGTATAGACCCACTTAATAAGAAATGACTTGCTAACCTTCTGAGTGTTCTTTGGTCATTCTTGCTAGCCATTTCAGGGTATTTACTCTCTTGGAGAAAGGTCTTGATGTCGTGATACCAAGGCTTGTCGTCTTGTGCCTTTTCAATTGTTAAACAATAGGCAGGCCGATTTTCGATGTCTATTTTCATCGGTTGGACTTTGGCTCCCCCTGTTATCTGGATCATGGATGCTAGTGTGGCAAGTGCATCTACAAACTGATTCTGAGTTTTCGGGATATATGTGAAAGTGATTGCCTTGAATTCTTCGATTAGCTCTGTCAAATGTTGATGATATGGTACCAGTTTGGGGTCTTTAGTCTTATATTCCCCTCTTGTCTGTAGTATGATGAGCGATGAATCCCCGTATACCTCTAATTCGCGGATTTCCATTTGGCAGGCCATTTTGAGGCCGAGAATGCACGCCTCATATTCCGCGATATTATTGGTATATGGAAATGTGAGTCTTGTCGCTACAGGGAATTGTGTGCCGTTTGGGGATATCAATACTGCCCCAATCCCGCAACCGAATACGTTGGCAGCTCCGTCGAAAAACATTTTCCACTTAGGGCTCTGCTTTATCCCATGGTCTTCTACCGGTATATCTTCCACTGTCAATATATTTTCGTCCGGGAATTGGGCTTGTATTTCTTGGGAATCTGCCTCGATAGGGTGTTCTGCCAATTGGTCGGCTAAGGCTTGCCCTTTCATCGAGTTCTGATTTATGTATGTGATGTCAAACTCAGATAGGAGCATTTGCCATTTAGAGATTCTCCCTATCAAAGCTGGTTTCTCTGCCAAGTATTTTAAGGGATCATGTCTTGTCAGCAACTCGATATGATAGTAAAGGGTATATTGCCTTAATCGGTGCATGACCCAAATTAGAGCACAACAAGTCCTTTCTACCTCTGAATACCTTTGTTCCCCGTCTGTGAATTTCTTGCTCAAATAATATATGGAACGTTCTCTTCCCTCTTCATCTTTCTACCCCAACACGCATCCCATGGATTCAGGAAGTATCGTGAGGTATAAGAATAAGGGCTTCCCTTGCTTCGGGACTATCAAGACTGGAGGTTTTATAAGGTAGTCTTTGATTCTCCTTAATGCTTCTTCGCATTCGTCGTCCCATTCTATGGTGGCATTCTTTTTCAATAGACGGAATAGTGGCCGGCACTTATTGGTGAGCTGTGAGATAAAACGAGCTATATAATTTAACCTTCCCAGCAAGCTTCTTACTTCTTTAACGGAGTGTGGGGAATGTAACTCTAATATAGATTTTACTTTGTCAGGATCGATTTTGATGCCTTCCTGGCTTATGACAAACCTTAACAATTTTCCCATTGTGACTCCGAAAGTGCATTTCTCTGGATTTAACTTGAGTTGGAATTTTCTCAGTTGTTTAAACAATTTCCTCAGGATATCTATATGGCTTTCTTCTTCTTTAGATTTGGCTATCATGTCGTCTACGTATACTTTGACCTCTCGATGCATCATGTCATGAAGTATCACGACCATGGCTCTCTGATACGTTGCCCCGGCGTTTTTCAAACCAAAGGGCATGACTTTGTAACAGAATGTTCCCCATGTTGTGATGAAAGTCGTTTTGGTTTTATCTTCTTTAGCCATTTTTATTTATCCTGAGAAACCGTTCATGAATGAGAAAAGATGGTTTCCTGTAGTGTTGTCCACTAGAACGTCAATGTGAGGTAAGGGGAAGTTATCCTTTGGCGTAGCTTGGTTTAAGTCCCGGAAGTCTACGCATATGCGTACCTTTCCATTCTTTTTCATAATAGGGACTATATTTGCTATCCATTATGGGTAATCGGACACTTCGATGAACCCTACTTCTAGCAGTTTCTTGACTTCTTCCTTAATCTTCAGTAAGATGTCAGGCCTAAATCGTCTTAGTTTTTGTTTTTTAGGTTTAACATCTTCCCTTGTGGGAAGCCTGTGAACCACTATTGATTGGTCTAGTCCTGACATGTCACCATATGACCAGGCGAACACATCTGCATATTCTATCAACAACCCAGTTATCTTACACTTTTGCTCGGCACTTAAACTGGTCCCGATTTTGAGATTTTTAGGTTTTTCTATGCTTCCTAGATTTACTGTCTCCACCGGCTCGTCAATTGAAATTCCGCTTTGCTCATGTTTTTGCCAATTTTCTTGTATTATTTCGTTGTCAAGGATATTGCCTTCAACAACTGACACAGCAGCGTTGGAAATGATATCAGCGTTTTTATTTTCTACCTGCGCGAAATATTCCTGATGTTCGAAGGTAGGAGATCTGGGTAAAGTAAAATGAAAGCATATATATAAGCAAAACAGACTGTAATTGAATTAATAAAGAGTCTCCATAAAATTTGTTCAATAATCGTTCTCTATCCTTGAGCTGACCTAGAGCTATTAGTAGGATAACAGAACCAATTGTTCAAAGTTGGATGCTGATTGGACATGCGGTGGGTTGGGCTCCCGTTGCTGATGTCACCTTCGCTTATTCGAGGCTCTTGAATGATATTTGCTTTTCGGAAAGATTGTTGGAGGGGTGGAATGCACATCGGGGTGTTGCTTGGCTTTTCCTTCATTCTGCCTTTGAAACCTCTTGCTTATGCTTCTTCCCCGGCTGTAGGAACGTACCCTAGTCCAAACATCCCTTGTTGCCCATCCTTAAACTGATGGCCCTCTTTGCTGGTCACCATGTTCACTTTATTAAATATTTGGAGACCAAGGTCTTCTGAACCTTCCTCCCCAATGTATGGTATGACAATTTCTTTGTATATGGCATAATCCTGCTCGCCCAGCACGATGACTATCTAGCCACTTGCAATAAATTTAACCCTTTGGTGGAGACTAGAGGGGATGGCTCCAGCAGCATGTATCCAGGGCCTTCCTAAGAGTAGGTTGAAAGATCTTGGGATGTCAAGGACCTGAAAAGATATGTGAAATACTTGTGGACCAATCTCCACTGGTAGGTTTATCTCCCCTACTATATCTCTTTTTGACCCATCAAAAGCTCTGACCACCGTTGAGCTAGGTTTTATATTGCTTGGATCGACCCCCAATAAGTTGAGGGTAGCCAATGGGCAAACATTGAGGGACGATCGGTTGTCGATGAGTACTCGGGAGACAATTGTGTCGTTGCACTTGACCACTATGAACAGTGGTTTTGTATGTTGGTCTCCCTCCTCTCCTAGCTCTTCCGAAGAGAAAGATATCTGGTCCATTGTGAAAATAGAATCGACCACATGACTTATTTTGTCTGTAGCGATGCCTTCTGGGACCTGAATCTATTTGAGCACTTTGAAGAGTGCTTCCCTGTGGGGCTCAGATGCTGTAAGAAGGCCCATGAGTGATATCTGTGCTGGAACTTTATTTAGTTGTTCCATTATCTTGACCATCTTTGTAAACGCAGCGAGCCCCTCTTCCTCTTCCTCTCCTTTTCTCCGCGTTGGGCTCTTCGGTCGGGGCTTTATTCTTCAAGTCGTATATTCTCCCAGAGCGGGTGATTCCTCCCACCATAGGAGGTCGCTCTTGTTCGAGGGTCCGATAGTCGAAAGGTGCAGCTTTGTACTTCTCCGCCGGTATCGAGACATTAAATACATATCTTTTCTTCGGGATCCGTATCTCGGTTGACTGTCCCTCATAGCATTTTATAACCCTAGGCTTCTGACGAGAATTGATCATGTTTATAGTCTTCTCCTCTTCCTTCGGCGGGTTGTCCTCCTTCTCAAACTCTGGCCCCCATCCGCTAGGCGGCCCATATACCGTCGGAGTATAAGAGTAGTTCACCAAGTACTCGAATCTCCTATGTGATTTCCCCAAAGTGTCGACTGTTGGGTCTTCGGCTAACCATCCTCTTTTGATATGTGACTTTGGGGTTTTCTCTGGAGCTTGACGGGACTGCTTTTTCTGTTGGTCAACCGTCTTCCGCTTAAGGGCTTCCTTGGGAGCCGACTTCTCATATGTGATCATGTTGATGACGAGCTTATGATTGGGCAGCGGGTTGGTGTTGACATTAGGTGCTGGGGTGTTAACAAAATCCAGCTGTACAATTCCCGTGTCAATTAAGTCCTGGATTTTGTGCCGAAGCCTCCAGCATCTATCTGTAGAGTGGCCCTCTTGGCCCATATAGTAATCACATTTGAGGTTTGGGTTGAAGTTTTTGGGCTTGTATCGGTCGTTGGGGATTTCGAAGCTGATCAAGTTGTTCGCCCTCAGCCGAGTAAAGACTTGGCTGAGCGGGATGGGAATTGGAGTGAACTGCCTTGGGACCCTGGTGGCCTGGGTATGACTTGTCGTGGAGTGTTGGGCTGGGGTACTTGTAGTCTGAAATGTCACACGAGTTCCGGCCTTTTCTGCCTTACCGGAGTGGATCGTGCTGACGGTAGACTCTTTGGCTCTATTACCTCCTAGGGGCCTTTGTGTTGGTGTGACCCTGGGAGAATCCATTGTTTGGAGTCTGCCGGTGGTGATGGCACTTTCGATCTGACACCCTGCAGCTACCACCTCTGCAAAGTTGGATGAGGTCTGGCCTACCAGACGTGAAAAGTAGTTCTTGTCTAGGGTGTTGACAAATATGGATGTCAACTCCTTCTTAGAGATTGGGGTTGTTACTCTAGCGGCTTGGGCTCTCCAACGCTGAGCATACTCCTTAAACGGCTCAGCATGTCTTTTCTGGAGACTCCCCAGATCAATCACGGAGGGGGTGACCTCAATGTTGAACTTGTACTGGTCATAGAACGCCCGGGCTAGCCTTTCCCAGGTGTTGACATAATTGAAGTCCAGGTGGGCGTACCAGACCAATGCAGGGCCTGTGAGGCTGTCTTAGAAAGTCTGGATCATGAGTTGGTCGTACTGAGCATACTTGCTCATCTTTCGGGCATATAGCCTTGTATGCATTTTGGGGCACCCATTCCCTTCATACTTTTCAAACTCCGGGGTCTTAAACTTCTCAGGGTACACCTCTTCCCCGTATACTGGCAGACTGGTGATTCCGGCTTGCTCGAAACCATCAGGACCTTCAATTGTTTTCATTTTGTCATGGAGCTGCTGGAAGAGCCTTTTCTCCATCTCTTTCTATCTCTCTTCCATCTCTCTCTTCAGGTCATCAGAGTTTGGACCCTGGTTGATCCTCGGCTCATATTCAAAGGCCGGGTTGAGGTGGGAATTGATTTCTTCATACTCTGGAGGCTGTCCCTCCACTGCCTTCCCTTTCCTGGCCCCTGAATGCTCCTCTTGGGTTGGCTGGGTAAAGCGAAGGAGGCCGATGCTTTCAGTTAAGAGGTGGACCTGGGCAGCCAACTGTTGGACCGTTTGTTCTAGGGATACAATCTTGGAGTCTGAGGCAGCATCAGCATTTGTGTTATTGCGGTTGTCGCTGCTGTTTGCCATCTTTGTTCTTGAATGTGTGCAAATTGGGCTTCTGGGAGGGTTCGGTTGTTTAGGAGCTATTTTGATACCTGGCGCGCATTTTTCTTTCTTTAGTATGATGTATGCAAATGCTATGCATGTGTCACACGGATGCTAAAAATAAAAGGGTCGACAATTGATTGACGATGTAATATTGAAACTTTACTTTTATTAATATCGAAAATTTTTGGAGTTCGATACTCAAAGAAAACAAATAAAAGATTACAATGATAATCTATTTCCTAGCTCTCTTAGTCTTTTGTTGTGGAGACTCAGGCTTCCCGTTGATGACGGCTTCTAGTTCTTTGACTCTGGCTTTGGTCTTCTCCAATTGTGCTTCCAAGGCTTTGTTCCTTTAGTCAGATTCCTTGAATCGTCCTTTTTAGATGTCTTTCTTATAATCTGCAGCCTCAAAATAGACCTCCATCCGAGCCTTGACCTGCTCTAGGTAGATTTCTAGCTCCGGATTTAACTTGTCTGGCCTTGGTTGAGTGACATCTGGGACCCGGTATGCTCTTTCCCCTGTCTGATACAGCTGGCGGATCACAAACTCCCTGGTGGCTCGATGCTTTCCCACTTCGCCATCCAGCTCACCGAGGTCTACATTTGGGCTTTCAATTCTGGCATCCCAAAGTGCTTTGACCTCTGTCAGCTTAGCAAACTTTTCAACCACCAGTAGGTTTGGATCTTGGTACTCAAAAGTGACTGCTTCTAGCGAGGGTCGATAAACTATGTCTTGAATAGTACCGAACTAGCGAACTACTGAATTGGGTGATATCCAATACATTCGCTGATTCCGATCAAAGGCACGGCTTGAAAGTTACTACAGGTTAAAATAATTTTGTCGCAGCAACTCCACCTGGCTGTCTACATAATATCTTCAGCACTGAAGCTTCTAAGTACTTCTACCCAACTGTGGCTGGTAAGGTCGTCGGGTAGCTTTATCTTTTCTATGCATGAATCCACAAGATCCACCTGCTGAGCCAATGCTTTCCGGACCATGTTCAACCCGAAACACTTAAGGTGGCTTACGAACCAGATCAGCATAAGATTGATACTTGAGCGGAGGATCCCATGGCCTTTCTTCTTGACAAAGTTTAAGTTCCGGATCTGTTCAGCCAATAGAGCCGAAATGTAAGATCTTCCTTCCAGAAATTGGGTCACCAGCTCTGCAACCCGGTAGTGGACATAGAAAGTTACGGTGGGGAATAGTATGGTGGCGAAAGCTGTCAAGATGAAAGCATTCACCCTTCTTTGTCTATATGTCTTAGGGTCCCCATATAATATGTCTTTCCTATCCCCATTGTCTTCTCGGGCAATGAACCAAGCTTCCAATTCGTCCATCCGGATGCAGTATCCATTACAGTCTACTAAGGCCTTGTTGACTGCTGTTTTGTGGATACCTAGTAGCCTACTGAAAATACTGGTTGGCCCGGCTTCGAGCTCTGGCACATAGACTCGATCGGTTAGTGCTGGAGCTTATAGCAGCTGGGTGTACTCTTCCAGGGTAGGGGTGATTTCATGGAGCCCGATGAAGAAAGCTGCGGGCTCTACTTCCCATAAATGAAGCATGGCCCGTACCAAGGGCACATTCACCTCTATCTTTGTTAGTGAGAGGATGGGCCCTATTTTCTACTGGATGAAGGCCTGCTCCTCTGGATTGTATAAGGTGAACCGGTAGTCCAGCTCCAACTTTGGGTCCAAAGGTTTGTACACCCAAATCTCTTTGCGGAGGAGGTGGTCAACTGCGGTACTAGCCATCTATTACAACAAGAAATTTCCTAATTACAACCAGAACTATGAAAATATTACAGGGAAATAGATCCAAACTCCATTAACAAAACAAATATTACATTATCGTCAATTGTCAACCCATGACTTTATGTATGCAAATAGGTTGGTTCTAACTGGTCCCCAAGCTCTATGGCCTCCCGCATTCTTGGAGAAATGGATTTCAGGCCATATCAAAGCATTGGGTAGGGTAGCCTAATCGGTCCCGAACGGTGATCACCTCACTTCGCTCGAAACCTACACAATGGCTTCCCGTCTTAGGGTCCTAGGACGGTCCGGGTTCGACCATATCTATTCACACAAATGTATGCATGCAGACTTAAAAGTAAAGAAAACTGAATTATAAACTTAGTTAATCCCTGAAAAGTTAGCAACAGAATAATAATCGAAAGACATTTCTTAAAAAGGAACATTTTGAGGATATTCAGGTGGCTAGCCTATTGGAATGGGTCCCCAGTGAAGTCGTCATCCTGTTGAGTCTAATTTTTGAATTTCCCATTCCTAATCCGATCTATATTAGACCCTGTGCTCATCTAATGTAGATCCTTGACTTGAGTTAGGAATTTCGTTTATTTTGGAGTCGCCACCCAACTGTTGTTAGGAAAGATTGAATTAAGACTAATGGAGCGAATTAGTCCTAATTTGGACCACTAGTGGTCTTGATTTCCTCTTCTCGTTTTTGTGAAAAGAGGAAAAGGGAAAACCAGAGATTCTAAGTTCGGAGGCTAACCTATTAAAACCTTATGATTACCACCTAATCTCCTAAAATTTACTCCTATCTCGAAATGTCTTTTATTTTATTTTTGTTGTCTTTTATTGTGTCTTTGAGTGAATTATTCTAGGAAAATGATTTTTATTCCTTTTTAGGGCTGCCCCAAATGGCTGCCTACGTACCTGCTATTCGGGATCAAACAAGTCGTAGTTCGCTTTTCCTGAAAAACCTTAAGTGGGTTTGTGAATTTTAATTATGAAATCTCTTTTGATTTATGTTTTTACCATTTTAGGATTTTTTCTAAAAAAATCTAAGCCTAAGCTTAATAATTTGACTTTTTGAAAATAATAATTTTAAGGAAAAATACCAATTTTGGATTTATTTGAGAAAATGATTTTTCTAAGTGATAAAATTCATTTTTCTCTAATTTTCAACTCATTTCTACTATTCTAAATTTGTATTATTATTTTTCTAATGTTTTTATTATTTTCTTTATGAATTTTCTACATTTTTATTATTTATTATTATAATTATTTTTTTTTATTTTATCATTAAATCCTAATCCTAAAAAAGAAAATCTAATTCCTAACATTTTTCTATTTATTGAAATACAAATAACAAATAAATAAATAAATTCGAAATAAATAACATAACTAAAAAAAAAATCAGAAAATCCGACTTACCTGGATCCGGGTCGGCACGCGGGTTGGGTCGGTCGGGTCGGATCGGGTCGATCGGATGCGGCGATTGGGAGTGCTAGTTGACGGCGTTCCGGCGGCCTTTTGCAGCGGTTGAGGTGTCGATTCCTAGGTTTTCGGGGGTGAGGAATCCAACGGTGGTGGTGGTTTGCTTCAAAAACGCCTCCTGGTGGTTGCCCAACACTTAATCGGCGGCCGCGGTCTTGAACAACTCCGGCGAGCTTTGATTCTCTCTTTTTTCTCTCTTTCTCTCACTTTTGATTCGTGATTTTGCTTCTCCACTTCATCTTCTATTTATAGGCGTTCGAAATCGAGCTGGATAAGCTCGGATTTCCACCGATCGAAGCAAATCGGATTTGCGGTTAAAAAACCAACTTCGATTCGTGTAAATCCATCGATTTGTTGAGATTTGATTCCAATTGGATGATGTTTATCGTATTTCTGTTGAAGATATGTTGGATTTGTGCAAAAAATCGAATCAAAATGGCCGAAATTTGGATTTTTCTCCTCGCCGGCGATCTCGGATTGAGGTTGAAGACGATCACGCGCCTGGCGCGTGCGTTCGCTCTAGCCAATCAGATGCTGCCGCGTGTCCTAGGCGATGAAGAAAAATTGTAAAATGAGGAATCTGCCTCCCCCGCGTTTCGAACCTGTGACCAAGCCCCACCCCCCCCCCCCCCCCCTGCGCGCCTTAGGCCGTGGTCCGGACCAGCTGGGTTAGCCCACTTTCGCGATTTTATTTATTTCGCAAATTGTATTTATGCAATGCGATTTTTTTATTTTTTTTTGTATTTTTGAAATTTCAAAAATTTGTAAAAATCATTTAACCCTTATTATTGCCATTTATGAAATTATTTTCCAAAATTGATATATTTTCCATTTTATTTTTATTTTTTGAACATTTTTCCTATTTTTGCTAAATTAGAGAAAAATATGGAAAAATTGGAAATTACTTATTATTGATCCTTAGGGCAAAAATGGGGTGTTTACAGGGTCCTAACATCTTATCTAAATAATCTATCTTACACAATTCTTACTTTATTATTCTAGTCTTCCAAAACCCTTGACACTTCACATCTTATCCCATTATGAGCTTTCGAAATCGCTACCTACAAAAAAGGTTTGTAGAGGGGGTAAGCACAGTATGACTCAGTGAATGGGATGGTAACACTTTCAATGCTACGTACACACAAGCAATTTCAATCAAGTTATCAAATCATATGCTATGCATGGACAACCATATGAATGCAACATCTCACGTGATTTTCCGGTAACTAACGTAAAGTCTAGGGTTTACGCCCTACTTGACCTTGGGTTGGGGATTTTGAAGCCACCATCGATGCTCGAGTCTTACTCACATCTTTATTACTCTTATCACTTATTTATACTATGTCTTAGCTTTAATGTTTTAGGCTCAGGTGCCTCAATACACCGAGCATTACACCCTTAAGAGACATGCTAGACTCGGAACAGTCAAGGTGCGATAATTCCCTAATCACTTAGTTCACACTTGGCAGAACAGCGATCCTCTAATCACTTTCGGCGCATCCTGTAGCAGTGATGGTCTTCAATCTCATGCAATGTCTCGTGAAAACGTATATCAAGTTTTAATCAAGTTTACTTCTTTAATTAATTGATTTGAAGTGACCAAACAATAAATATATAGTCGCAACCAATTCCTACTTAAGCTAATGAAGTAGCTACCAAGAACAATTCATAGGGACTTGGTGGAGTCCCATAAACAATCCACTACATCTTAATTTCACACGTACCACAACAAGCAGGATCATGCATTTCACATCACATAGCAAATAAGGAAACCGGACCTAGTGGATGGGAGCCATCCAGCTATACATCAGGTTTCAATTAACTTGACACCCCTGTGCCATTTGTCTTAAAAGTTGAATCAACCACTTGGGATTGATTTACGATTATCATTCGTGACACCTTTGTATCATTGCACTTCTCAAGTGCTCAATTATACACACATCTAAGAGCCAACAAGGTCGTCTCGTATATCCCTTCTAAGTCCTCAATACATCTATGTATAATATATATATATATATATCTATATCTACACATATACATAACATATCTTTAGTTAAAGAACAATTTACTAGACACCTTTCCTTACATATTTAAGTGGGCAAGAAAATAGAATTATTAAGTTGAAAAATCAAGGTTACACTCATGATTTGTATAGTTATGGGCATGAGTGTATTCTATAGATATAATAGGAAAATAAATTTGCTTAAACATATATTCATATCCAGAAGTAAACTCTAATATGTATACATAAAGATATTTATATATCCTATTCCAACTATGCATACCTACTCAGTAGCTATAGACGAAAAGTTAGGTTTATGTATTTTGATCTAGTTTGAAGAAAACAATTTCAAATCACGATATTAGACCTATAATAATAGCAGTGGCAGTATAATGCGAAGTGCTATCGTTAAGGTAATGGCATCTAAACTCTCAGTTCATTCTATCATCTACATTCTTTAAACAGTATTCATCTATAACCTATCTAACTACCAATTTCTTTATAACTTCTTTCCTAAACTTATTTAACCCCACTATATAACTCAGACTTAACAAAATCACATTCATTTGCAACTACAACAAAGCAATTGAATTCACATACATAGCATATCAACACATAACACAACATTGTAGTATATCATTAAGTTTCTCACTCACCTGTTTATGGTCGTCATAATCTTAATCGTCATTAAGTGATCCCGACGTGTGGTCTCTTCACCGAACATAGTATCGAAGGATTGGCTACAATGACTCCACGCAATTTCCGTTGGATTTTTAGATTTCCCATTAACTCCCATCTCTTCTCAAACTCTACAATGCCTTTTTCCACATTCACATTTACAATCATTTTATCGATGGCACATCGCATTTCCCGAGGCTTCTTTTTACAACTTGAACATTTGATCAAGCTACTAGAGTCACCACTACCACATCGGTAACACTTCTTTTCCCCATTTACTTTCACACACAATCACACTCACCTCCTTCACACAAATCCCTCTTCCTCCTCGGTTTCACCTTTCCATTCTTGCTTCTCTCCTTTGTTGACATCTCCACCTACAAGGCCTCCCATCCTTTCTTCTGGTTTTCATCCTCACTCACGCTTCCATCACTATACATACAACAACCACTCTTTATACATATATATACCCACCTCTATCGTAATAGCGTCATATTCATACGTATACGCAAGCTTCACCTATGTACATACACAAGATCAATACCTCCTTGCCTTTGTTTTCCTAACTCTTCTTCTCCTTTTCTTACCCTTTTCCATCTTCAATTCTCACTTTCTCCTTCTTTCAACTTTTCCTCTTCCTTTCTCCTTACTCTCCTCTTCCTTTTGACTCCCTTATCATAACTTTTCCCCTTGTTTCCTTACCGAGCTCCCTTCAACCCCTCGAACTTCTCCAATTACCCACTTCTTCTTCTCATTCCTCTCCACTCTTCTCTAGCCCACACTTATGCATGTGTATATTTCAAATCTTCCCTTCTAATCCTCTATGTTTTTCCTCCTTTCTAGATATCTTCCATTTTCCTTTTCTTCTTCATATCTCTTAATTGTTGAACCCCACTTACACACCTTACACCACACCACACACATACACCAGCACATTCCCACATAATCATACTATAAACCTATTTAGACACATACACAACTGCACTTTGCAATCCTCTTTTCTCCTCAAGTCCACACGCACCCACACACACACCACTAGTGCATACATACACACATACTCTACACACGTCTCACACCACCGACACGCACATACACACATACTCCGCATATACCTCACACTACCAATACATACATACCCAGTTACTCCGCACACACTACACACACCTTCCATATACTTGTACTCATACTCGCATACACTACACACCATCCATACACTTACACACATACCGCATACAACACACACCTTCCATACACATTCGCACATTCTTGCACACACCACACACTATCTCATACACATTCACACATACCTGCACACACACCACACCATCCATACACATACACTCACACCTTCACACACCATACACCATTCATACACATACACACATTCTCGCACACACTACACACCACCCATACACATATACACATACCCACACTCACTACACACCACCTCATACGCATACACATATTCTCGCATATGCCACACACCATCCATACACACACACATACCACACACACCACCCACCTTTCATACACACCCACATACCACCTCACACACATATGCACATACCCACACACACTGCACACTCGGCTCCTTTTTTCTCTTCCCCTTTTTCCTTCCACCTTTGAACGATGCTGCTCCCATCATAGTGGTTATTGCCATTATTGCCACAATTGTCGTCATTGTTACCGATACTGTTGTCGTTATGGTCGTTGCTGCTGCTGTTGCTGCCACGGTCGGGGTCGTTGTTACCGTTGTTGTCTCTGTTGTTGCGGTCGTGGTTGTCATCGCTGCTGCCGTCGTTGGGTGGTTATCGGTTATCATCCCCCTTCCTTACACACCCACGTACCCACACATTAAACACCATATCTACACACACGCATCTTTACTCTTCTCCTTCGGTTGGATGCTGTTGTTGTTTTCATTGTCGTTGTCATTACAACCGTTGTAGTTGTCTTTCCCCTCTTCAGACGCACACACACGCACACAGCCACACACCGTGCACCTCCTTTTGCACTCACCAACCGGAGCAACCACGGCCACATCGTCACGATTGCTATTGCTGCTGGAAGCATGCGATCACGCATGTCGGCATCCCACCTCCACGCACAGCTCCTTCTTCTGACTTGATAATGATGATCCAGAAGGAGTTGAGGACGGGATGCAACGGACGGCTGGGTTCCAGACCTACTGCTACTGCCGTCGGGGTGAAGGTCGGACGAAGAAGAAGAAGAAGAAGAAGAAGGAAAAGAAAGAGAAAAGGATAGAGGGAGAGGGGGTAGGACGGGATGGCTGGGAGCTACTACTGCTACTGTTGTTCTTAATGTGATGGACGAATGGGATGGCGACAGATTTAAAAATCTTTTTTTTTTTTTACAGTTGTGTATATATATATTTATATTATATTATATTATATTTTATATTATAATGTCTATATTTTAATATTCTACTCACGAACAAAAATATTTTTAGCATTTTATTATGAAAGCTTACGTCTAGGTTAATTTGATTATTCTGAACATAAATATTTATTCTAAATTTTTATTTAAAATTCCTAAATCTATAATTTAAATTATTTTCATTATTTAACCTAACATTGTTTGAAAATATGTTTTAGAGAATTTATTTTTTTATTTAATTTACTTGAACCAAAGTTAGGACTTACAATTATTTTTATTTACCCATTTATATATCATATTTGGATGTTTTTCAATTACTTCGCTTTTTAAATTTATTTAGTAATATATTTCATAAAATTCAATTTGTTACATTCGTTATCTTCTTTTTTTTTTTTTTTGCATAAGATTATTCTTTCCAATTGTTTTATTTTTAAAACCTATTATTATCGCAAATTATTAAAATAATATTTATGTATCGCAATATTTGAATTTTTTGTTGTACATTTCTTAAAGTTTTTAATATTGTGAAATTGTCCCTCTCGCTACCCCGACCTAGAAATATTTATTATTCTGTTTATTTTCTTTAATTTTTGTATAATCTTTTCGAAATTTTTTGGACTTTATTGTTCAACCATTATGAAGATGGGGTAGAAGAATAGGGGTAGTGTGCTTTCAAATTTAAAATATAATCTTATCTTTATATAAAAATCATTTGTTAGAAAAAAAAATGATAAATATAAACTTATAAACATCTAAGACACCAACATGTAACTCTTGCTTTAATGTTATAAATATATCAAGATAGATTGTGTCGACTATTTGAGCAAGGCTTTTTGTTATTTCCTCATGGGTGGATTTCTCTTCTTTTTTCTGATTCTTTTCTCTGAATCCAAATTGATTTTGTAATGATTACACTTAATTTTAGACAGCATTATCATAATAAATACTTTCTACATAGGTTAATGCTATTATATTTAATCTGTAAATCTTTTTTTTTCACTTTAATTATTTTACTGAATTTAATGATTAGTGGCATTCTATATATTCTCTTTCACATAAAGATTGAACCTAAACTCCTTGAAATAGATCATCTTCATTAATAAGGAGTAACATTCAAATTAAAACCTTATAAGTCAACAAACAATTAAAAGAACCCAATCCAGTCATGAAGTGAGTTGCTAAAATGCAAAAGTAATGTCGTTAATTATTAATAAGCCGTTTGATAAGTTTAATTTAATTTCATGAACATCTCAGTCAACTTAAATATATATATATATAATATATATATATATATATATATATATATATATATATATATATATATATATGCTTTTAGAGATTGAGAAGGAGTTGACTTGTTTTCAATTTTAGAGGTGGACACAAAATTAATGTAGGATGTAATATTTCCATTTTGGGTATCATAAAATTACATAATAAAGAAAGACCAAGAAGTCCTCATTTCGCTAATGTGTCATTCACAAAAGCAAAACTTTCAGCTAAAATTAACAATGTGTTTGGCAACCTTTAGTGAAAATAGAGGGAAATCTATGAAAAGGAAAAGAAAAGAAAGAAATATATATATAAAGAGTAGAAATAGAAAGAAATTGATGAAAACATTTTCTTTTTACATGTTTGGTTAATTTAAGGAAATAGAAAGAAGATAAACAAAATAATAGTTAGATTAAATTATCTTCCATGTATTTTCTTTTTTTCTTTTTATTTCCCTCTCTTTTTAAGGCTAGTTTTATAATTTCTTTACATTTTCATCTACTTCCTTTGATTTCTCTTCAAATCTGGAGAGAGAGAAAAGTTCTTCAAAGTAAAATTAATTCCACTCATTTCCATCAATTTCCATCCCAACTTTCTTTAATTTTCACCCATTTTCATAACTTTCTCTTGGTCTCTAGACCTCTACACATCTAAACATACACATCTAAACACAATGTAAAAAAGCCAAGTCAATGCTTACATATAAGGAATTGATCCGATAAAATGAAAAATAAAAAGTAGAGGTTATGCCCTATCTTTAATGAAGAACCCTAATGAAACTAAAAAACTCCAAGCGAATTAGTTTTCTAAAATTAGTTGACATTGACAAGTCCAATATATTTCCTCCAATTTAGTTTAAGGGGATGGTATGATTAGTTGGATTGAGGCCTAAAATTAGCTAAACAGGGTGTCAATTATTCGGAAAAATAGTTTGGAAGTCCAAGTCCCACTCAACTGTATGTGGTTATTTCATTAGTTTATTAGTTTATTGGCATGCAAGATAAAGGACTAGCCGTACCGGTTACGTTTCTCCTTATATGGGTCACATGTCATATTTGTCGTAAAAATAAATAGAAAAAGTACCCCAAGATAAATTGTTTAAGCAAGTTTAAGCACATTTACATGGTATCATATGCATAAATGGGGACCACGTTAAGTCCTACTTCTAGATAGACTTGTTCTAATTTTTTATGGTACATTATTCGTAAGGGGTCGGTGTGGTTAGAAATATGGACACCAACCCCAAAATGTTAACCGATTTATCTGCACAAAATACAAAAGGGAGGATATGAAAATGGGCATAAACAATATATGGAAAGCTTAAGAATTGAAAATACAAGCCCATAAACAATATATTAACAAGACTAAAATTAATTCGTTAATCTTTAAGGCAAATAAAGTAAGCAATCACCCTCACTTTTGAACATATACATATTTACCGGAGAAATTAATACTTAAAAGACACAATTATTTAATTGTGACCTTTTTCTTTTTTTTTTTCTTTTTTAATTATACGCCTTCTCTTTAATTTTTGGAAATTATATGTTTTTGTTGTTAGTGTTTACTATGATTAGCAGTTATTAATGATCGATATTGTCGTTGTTGAAAGTGAAGAATGTTAACTTGGGGAAATTTACATCAAAATGTAGTAAAATGTGTATGGCTGATGTAAGTATTGATGTCGTCTTAAGGGTTGATCATAAAGATTATCAGAAAATATTTCCACGTCAAGAAGTATTTGAATGGAAGAACAATGGTTGGAGTTTTGGACTGAACATACAGATTTTATACATTAGGGTTTGGGATTTCAGAGGTTGAAATTGGAAATAAGTTTTTACGAAGGGGAGTTGCGTATCCGATTGGATAAGGAAGCAAGAGTACATGAAAAGGAAATTCAAAGAAAAAGAAAGTGTAACAAATACAAAACACATGAATACTTAATATTTTGTTTTTTTTTTTTTGTTATTTTCCTTTTAGTACATGGGTAATTCATAATTGACATGAAAAATGATTCTTCAAGTTGTTTTCTAGCTCCTACTTCCTATTTATTTGAGCTCATATTGTCTTTCTTGCCTTGTTTAAACATCCAAGAATAGATAACTATTATGCCTTTTGGACGTATCCTCTTTCTTTCGTTGAATCTTAGACAACATTTCTCTAGACCCCCATCGAACATTAATTAAAAAACATTTATTTGTTAGCATATATATGCATTCTAAAATCAATTAGCCCCTTTGATTAATTTACAATCAAGCTTTTTATTTGTTAGCATAGTCATTCTAAAATCAATTAGGAATTGGCTGGAGGGTCTTAGCACTTTAATGATTTATTGTATTTGTATTTTTACAAAAAAAAAAAAAACCTTATATGTCTGCTTTTGTTTAAATAGAAAATGATTGGAGATGGGCTTTATTGTAAAATGCTTTGATTTTTAGTTTATCTCATCATCCACATAATTTCTCATTTGCCAATTTTCCTATTGTCCTTTAATTCTACTCCGGATTTACACTTTCCTTTTTATCTCTAATTCATATGGTTTCATTGGTGCATTGCTGATTACCTTTACTGCCAATATCCTCAAAGAGGATTAGTGAGTGAAAACCTATTTGTATTATATACACTCACGTTTTGTTTCTCTTTTGATTATTTAGGGGTTTGGTTGAAAAAAAGATCCATTTCAAGGAACAAAGCAATCAAATAGAAAGGTTTAATCTTTTTTCACGACATACTCAAAAGTCAAAACTCAGGGAAAAGGAAAGCAATAACAAACTAGACTATAAAGATTGAAATTTCAAGGGAAAACAAAAAATGGAACTACTCAAAATAAAAATATGAAATTTAAGAAATATAGAAAAGTATATTTCCTTTTTTCATGGCAAAATATATTTCCAGGGACGGGTTCAATGGGGGCCGAAAGGGGCCCTAGTTGTCCCCAAGCTTAAAAAAATTAGTTATTACATTTATTTAGAAAAAAATACTAAATATATATTTTTAGAAGTAATTAAAAAAAGTTAAGAATAAGAGTGTTCATGGTTCAATTCGATTTCAACTCTTAATGAACCAAATCGCTTTTAATTGTTTGAGATTTTGAACTAAACCACTTAAAATACGATTCAATTTAGTTTAGTTCGATTCAAATCACTTTTATAAGTACTTTATTCTAATTGATAATACTAATACTTATATGAGTTTACAACCAAATATTAATGTTCAAATTAAATAACATTACATGAGAATATAAGCCTTATTACATTATATTACAGTGACATTACATTTTAGGTAATGGTGAAAGCACACCAGTCTACTTAAGAGATGAGAGAAAAAGGTGAAGAAAAAGGAGATTGAGAATGGAATGAGAGTCATTGAAAAGGAAATGGTAAATAAGGTTAAATAGAAATGTCAGTAGGGTTTAAAACTTAAAAATGTTAATTTTTATTTTTTAATAAGAAGTGATTTGGTTTAATTTGATGGTTGAATCAATTCGTAAACCGTTTGAACCATCTCCACACCAAACTATGGACTGAACTAAAATATGAAATAATCGCATTTTGTAATTCGGTTCGAGTTTTAGTTTGGTTTGATTAACAACCCTAATCAAGAGATATAGCTTAGTGATTAATGTTTGCATTTGAATCCTTGAGGATGAGGGTTCAATTTCTCTTAGATTGATTTTTTTTTCACTAACTTTCACAAATTACTTTTCATTTTTCTTTTCCTTCTTTATTTCTCTAATTTTCCCCCTTTGATTATTTTTTTTTATTATTTCACATGATTCCAAATAATATATTTCCATCTCTATTTTTTCTATTATTTTATCTTTTTCCTTAATTATGTTTTTAAGTTACAGTCAATTTGAATACTTTTTACACTTTTTTTGTAAAATAATGCTAGTGATAGAACTGTTTCTCAATATATACAATAAGCTTTCAAATGAAAGTAATATAATTAAATTTCACTCATTTGAAAAATTAGTTAATTAGATAAAATTCTTTTAACATACTATTTATTAATCAACAGCTATGATGTAAACTATAATTGCAAGTATTTTAGTGACCCATTTTCATTTTGAAAAACTTAAATAAATTTATTTTTATTATATATATATATATATATATATATTAAAATATCATATTATATTTTTTTAGTAGTCCTTGATATATATAAGAATTATCTGTGCAAGGTAGACATATGATAGGTTCGAATAAACCGAAAGAAAAGAAAAATTAAATACACCTTAGACAACTTTTTTCCGTGTCAAATATTTCTATAATGAATCAACTTTATATCACATGCCTATGTCCCCTACATATATATATTATACGATATTTGATATTTTGGGATAGGGTGCTTGCTTGATTATAAATTATCATATAATTCTCAGTCCACGAGATGGATTGCCATAGTACAACATGTCTCGTCTTCTCATTAGGTTTAATTTTAGGTTAACTTCGTCGTACCGGATGATACACATTGTTCTGAGGTTACCAAACTTGAATTATCCTTGATTGATTATTATCCATCTCTTGGACTCTTAAATGAAATCATTATTAATGTTCAGTAACATATCTAGATTCTAGATCGATGATTTTGATAACATATTTCTTTTAACAATCGTTGATAGTTGTATAATATTATAATTATGTGCAACATTTAGTTATTGCACATATGCAATGTTCTTTATGGTCGATGATGTGCATGCGCATGACAACGTAATTTAAATCACCTTGAGAGTCTTTGCATAAATATAAGAGAAATAAGGTAATTGTGGAGGGAAACAAGAGGAGGAATAAATAATTTCAGTAATCAACTAGTTTTCATGATAAGTAAAGGATTTAAAAGCATCAACTTTAATTAATACTATTTTAAGACAGAAATTAGATGATCTTTGTCTAATCAAGTGCTTGATCCTTGAGATACATCCGTTAGTTGTTCTATTAATTTCGTTGCTCATCCTCGTCTATCAAATGACTCCAATGATTAACAAACGAGATGAGTTTTCATAACATCCATTAGATGGCTTTGATAACTGATGAACGAGATACATCCTCCATTTTATATAAATCATTCTTCTTGGGCTTCCTATAATCCAAGCTTGTGGATAAGTTTAATACTTGCAAGAGATTATTGAGAAAGGTTGAAAGCAGTCAAACCAATCTAGTGAACTTTATCCTAAACCCACTAAATCATATTCCCTTGAAGAGTCCTTTACAAATGGGTTTGATTTTATAAACCTCACCAGTTTAAAGAATCAATTAAAAATATATATAATTAAGTTTTAAGCCTCTATAATTGTTAATATGTTTTTTATTTTTATATTAATTATAGTTAATATGTATCATCATCAAATACATATTATGGTGGTAATGAAATATAGGTGCACTCATTAGTCATATTAAATAGTTAAATCGTGGAGGTGATGGCAGTGATTGGATGGATATATGTGCAAGTTAATAATGATAATGAAAGTGACCACTTAAAGAAAAAAAAAACAATAATTCCTTGATATTTATAAGATTGGTACGGTTGTTCTTTTTACTTTTTTTAGAATATTGTACAAAAAGTAGAGATGATAGATGAATATATATTTTAGTGAGCAATTGTATACAAGTGTACTGGATTAGTAAAATAGAAAGCAAGCAAACAAACAATGACAAATAACCAATGACAACATGCTCTCTCTCACATATAAAGAAAACTCCTAATAATCCTAATATAGAGGAGTGCCGAGTCTAATTTTTTTGAATTCCCATTCCTAATCCGATTTAGACTAGACCCTATGCTCATCTAATGTAGATTCTCGACTTGAATTAGGAATTTCGTTTGATTTTTGGAGTCGCAACCTAACTGTTGTTGGGAAATATTGACTTAAGACTAAATGAGCGAATTAGTCTTAATTTGGACCACTAGTCGTTGTGATTTCCTCTTCTCGTTTTTGTGAAAAGAGGAAAAGGGAAAACCAGAGTTTCTAAGTCCGGAGGCTAACCTATTAAAACCTTACGATTACCATCTAGTCTCCTAAAATTGTTCCCATTTAGAAATTTCTTTTATTTTGTTTCTATTACTTTTTATTATGTTTTTTATTATTCTAAGAAAACGATTTTTTATTTCATTTTATAGGTTGACCCGAATGGATGCCTACATACCTGCTAGTCAGGATCAAACAAGCCGTAGTTCGTTTTTTCTGAAAATATTTAGTGGGTTTGTGAATTTTAATTTGAAAATCTCTTTTGCTTTATGTTTCTAACATTTTTGGATTTTTCTAAAAAATCTAAACCTAAGCTTAGTAATTTGATCTTTGAAAATAATTTTTAGGGAAAACATCAATTTTGGATTTATTTGAGAAAATGATTTTTCTAAGTGATAAAACTCGTTTTTTTCTATTTTTATAATTTTTGAATTCTTATTAATGTTTTTATTTTTGTAATTTTTACGATTTTTATGATTTTTTATTTCTTTTCGACTTTTCCTTATTCCTCTACAATTTTTATAATTTTTATGAGTTTTCATAATTTTTATAGTTTTTGTTATTTTTTTATATTATAATCTTTATTAATTTTTCATAATTTTTGTTAAAAATTTTATCTTAAGTTATTATCTATCCTATTTTAAAACCTAAAGTTTTATTATTATTTTTCTAACATTTATATTGTTTTTCTACATTTTTATTATTTATTATTATTATTTTTTTATTTTTTGTTATTTTTCTACATTATTAAATCCTAAAGAAATCTAATTTCTAACATTTTTCTATTTATCGAAAATAAAACATAAACAAATAAATAAATAAATAACCAACAAATTAATAAATAAATAATAAATAATAAATAAAATCGGAATAAAAATAAATAAACGAAATAAATTGGAAAAATCCGAAAAATCCGACTTACCTAGATCCGGGTTGGTGCGCGGGTCGGGTCGGATTGGTTGGTCATGGCGGTAGGGAGGGCTCGTTCACGGCGCTCCAACGGCCTTTTGCAACGGGTGAGGTGTCGAATCCTAGCTTCTCGAGGGTGCTGAATCCAATGGTGGCGGTGGTTTGCTCCCAGAACGTCTCCTGGTGGCGGCTTGGCTTCGATCGGCGGTTCGCGGTTTTAGGTTTCCTCTGATGCTCTCCAATTTGCTCTCTTTTCTCACTTTCTCTCAATTGTGATTCGTGATCTGGCTTCCTCCACTCCTCCTCTATTTATAGGCGCTTGAAACCGAGCTGGATAAGCTCGGATTTCCTCTGATAGAAGCTAATCGGATTTTCGGTTAAAAAAACAACTCCGATTTGTGTAAATCCATCGATTTGTTGCGATTTGATTCCAATTGAATGATGTTTATCTCAATTCTGTTGAAGATCTGTTGGATTTGTGCAAAAAATCGAATCGAAACGGCCGAAATTCGAATTTTTCCTTCACCAGCGATCTCAGACCCGAGGTAAGAGATGATCACGCGCCCGGCGCGTGTGTTTCCTCCATCCAATCGGATGCTGCCACGTGTCCTGGATAAGTAAAAAAACTCAAAACACGGAAACTGCTTCCTCCGCGATTCGAACCTGCAACCGAGCCCTCTTGCGCGCGCCTTAGCCCGTGGTCCGGACCAGCTGGGCTAGCCCATTTTCCTGATTTTTCTAATTTCGCAAATTGCATATATGCAATGCGATTTTTTTATTTTTTTGTTTTTTTTTAATTTCAAAAATTTGTAAAAATTATTTACTATTTATTATTGCCATTTCTGAAATCATTTTTCAAAATTGATGTGTTTTCCTATTTATTTTTATTTTTTTGAATATTTTTATTATTTATGCTAAATTAAAGAAAAATTGAAAAAAATTGGAAAAAATTAAGAATTGATTATTAGTGATTATTATTCATTCCTAGGGCAAAAATGGGGTGTTTACAGCTACCCCTCTTTGTAGTAAAGTTTGAAAAACTTAACTACAAAGACAAGAAAGACGCCATTTTTGGCCTCCTAAATAGATAACACCTTGGTTTGGCTGGTTACCTGGCATTTGTTTTGGTAGGAAAATGCTCCAAGAGCTAATAATCCCACAATTTAAGATGGTCCTAACAATTTAGAGTAATGTTCCCTCCCCAAACAGTGCTTTATGGGCTGACTAATTGGCGATAGGAAACACCTCAAGCATTGTGTGAAAGAAATGATGATAGGAAGCGTCTTATCAGACTAGCAACCTTAGAAAGAAAATTTACTTAGGAAGCACCCTTATGAGCTGGTTACCTGTCAACAGAAGTGTCTTGTTAGACTAGCAATTGTTTGGAAGAATATTTTCGAAAAGTGCCCCAAGAGCTGACTAATCGGGAGAATCTAGGAAAGTGCCTCTCATGGGCTGACTAACCTTAAGATAGATTTTTAAGAAAGTGCCCATCTTGGGCTGACTAACCTATGGTAGAGTATTTCAAAAAGTGCCCTTATGAGCTAACCTTGAGAACGGATTTTTAGGAAGGTGCCCATCTTGGGCTGACTAACCTATGGTAGAGTATCTCAAAAAGTGCCCTTATGAGCTGACCTTGAGAACAGATTTTTAGGAAAGTGTCCATCTTGGGCTGACTAACCTATGATAAAATTGATTGAACTGTCTCAAAAAGTGTCCTTATGAGCTGACCTTGAGAACAGATTTTTAGGAAAGTGCCCATCTTGGGCTGACTAACCTATGATAAAATTGATTGAACTGTCTCAAAAAGTGCCCTTATGAGCTGACCTTGAGAACAGATTTTTAGAAAAGTGCCCATCTTGGGCTGACTAACCTATTGATAAAATTATATCTCAAAAAGGTGCCCCCTATGAGCTAACATTTAGAGAGGATGTTTAGGAAAGTGCCAATCTTGGGCTGACTAACCTAAGATAAAAATGATATCTCAAAAAGGTGCCCCCTATGAGCTAACCTTTAGAGATGATGTTTAGGAAAGTGCCCATCTTGGGCTAACTAACCTAAGCTAAAAATGACATCTCAAAAAGGTGCCTTTATCAGCTGACCTTAGAAAAACTCTAGGGAAGTGCCCCTTTTTGGGCTGACTACCCTATTAAAAGGAATGTTTAGACAAATGCCCAACTATAGGCTGACTCATCTTATGCTTCTGAATATGCTTTCTACTGACTGAGCTAAATGATGTAATGCCTTTCATGGTATGATGATAGTCATTTATTTTAATATGCTTGTCAGTTTATCGTGGACAGCCACCAAACAACCGAACCTTTGAGCTAGTTTGTTTCTGCTTCTCCTCTTCTTTTCTTGACACGGGGTTGAAAATCTTGATGTGCTTCCTTTCTTTATGCACATGGCTCTTTTAACGGTAATGTTATCCTACTAATGCATTCAGTTCTAATGCTTAAAAGTAGATAGAATTATATTACAAACCATATTAAGATTCATTATCATTTTAGTGTTTATCTTTTATTGGCGAAGTGGTGGGTAATGTGTTTAGGGATATTTGTGGTAATGGGAATTGATTTGGATTATTGACCATTTAGGGATATTAACTTTGCTTGTAAAAAGTAAAAACTCGACTCAACGAAATTTGTATCGAATATTGGCTTTCATAAACATTGGCAAAATTTCGATTCCCTTGCCTAAGGATAGTACATCTTTACAGCATCTGTGTTAATGGGGTCTCTCAATTCTGGACCATCCATTTGAGTTAGTATCAAAGCACCTCCTGACAGAACCTTTTTCACCACATAAGGGCCTTCGTAGTTTAGGGTAAATTTCCCTCTGGAGTCTTGGGCATTCGAGAGAACCTTCTTTAGTACCAGATCCCCCTCTTTGAAGTATCGAGGTCTCATTTTCTTGTTAAATGCTCGGGCCATTCTTTGTTGGTAACATTGGCCATGACATAGTGCGGTAAGCATTTTTTCATCAATCAAATTCAACTGATCAAGCCTCTTCCTTACCCAGTCTGATTCAGTCAACTGAGTTTCTGACAGGATTCTGAATGATGGTATTTCAACTTCAACTGGTAGCACTGCTTCTGTACCATATACCAATGAATAAGGGGTGGCTCCCGTAAATGTTCTTATTGAAGTCTTATAAGCCATGAGAGCAAACAGTAACATTTTGTGCCAATCTTTGTAAGTTATTGTAATTTTCTCGATGATCTTTTTAATATTTTTATTAGCTGCTTCTACTGCCCTGTTCATTTGAGGTCGGTAGGGAGTTGAATTTCTATGGTTTATGTGGAATTGTTGACATAAACCTATCATCGATTTGTTGTTAAGATTGGTACCGTTGTCGGTGATGATGGACTCAGGAACTCCATATCGGGCTATTATGTCCCTTTTCAAGAAGCGGACTATTACCCCTTTTATGACATTTGTGTATGATGAAGCTTCTACCCATTTGGTGAAATAATCAATCGCTACTAGTATGAATCTGTGGCCGTTAGATGCTGTTGGAGAAAGGCCAGGGTGCTGATAACAAGTGTAGCTCGTTGGGCGGAGCATTTATCCGGTTTGCGTAGACTTGACACAGATGACAGTGCTTAACATATTTTATGCAATCCGATTCCATGGTTAACCAATAATATCCTAACCTCATGATTTTTCGGGCCAACATGTAGCCATTCATATGGGGTCCATATACTCCCTCATGTACTTCCTTCATTAGTTCGCATGCTTCATTTTTGTCCACACATCTCAACAAGGTGGTATCAGATGATCTTTTGTAGAGTACAGATCCACTTAGTAAGAAATGGCTTGCTAACCTTCTGATTGTTCTTTGGTCATTCCTGCTAGCCATTTTAGGGTATTTACTTTCTTGGAGGAAAGTCTTGATGTCGTGATATTAGGGCTTGTCATCTTGTACTTTTTCAACAGTTAAACAGTAGGCGAGCCGACTTTCGATGTCTATTTTCATCTGTCGAACTTTGGCTCCCCCTGTTATTTGGATCATAGATGCTAGTGTGGCTAGTGCATCTGCAAACTGATTCTGAGTTCTCGGGATGTATGTGAAAGTGATTGCCTTGAATTCTTCAATTAGCTCTGTCAAGTGTTGATGATACGGTACCAGTTTGGGGTCTTTAGTCTTGTATTCCCCTCTTGTCTGTAGTATGATAAGCGACGAATCTCCATATACTTCTAATTCGCGGATTTCCATTTGATAGGCCATTTTGAGGCCAAGAATACATGCTTCATATTCTGCGATATTATTGGTATAGGGAAATGTAAGTCTCGTCGCTGCAGGGAATTGAGTGCCATCTAGGGATATCAATACTGCCCCAACCCCACAACCGAATACGTTGGCGGCTCCATTGAAAAACAGTTTCCATTTCGGGTTCTGCTCTATCCCAAAGTCTTCTACCGGTATATCTTCCACTATTAATATATTTTCGTCCGAGAATTGGGCTTGTAGTTCTTGGGAATCTGTCTCGACCGGGTGTTCTGCTAATTGGCTGGCTAAGGCTTGCCCTTTCATCGAGTTCTGATTTATGTATGTAATGTCAAACTCGGATATGAGCATTTGCCATTTAGAGATTCTCCCTATCAGAGTTGGTTTCTCTGCCAAGTATTTCAAGGGGGCATGCTTTGTCAGTAGCTCAATGTGATAGTAAAGGGTGTATTGCCTTAGTCGATACATGACCCAAATTAGAGCACAACAAGTCTTCTCCACCTCTGAGTATCTTTGTTCCCCATCCGTGAACTTCTTGCTCAGGTAATATATGGAACGCTCTCTTCCCTCGTCATCTTTCTGCCCCAGCACACATCCCATGGATTCAGGGAGTATAGTGAGGTATAAGAATAAGGGCTTTCCTTGCTTCGGGACTATCAAGACCGAAGGTTTTATAAGATAGTCTTTGATTGTCTTGAATGCCTCTTCGCATTCGTCGTCCCATTCTATTGTGGAGTTCTTCTTCAATAGACGGAATAATGGTCGGCATTTGTCGGTGAGCTGTGAGATAAAACGAGCTATATAATTTAATCTTCCCAGCAAGCTTCTCACTTTTTTAATGGAGCGTGGGGAAGGTAACTCTAATATGGACTTTACCTTGTCAGGGTCAATTTTAATCCCTTCGTGGCTTATGACAAACCCTAACAATTTCCCCGTTGTGACCCCGAAAGTGTATTTCTCTGGGTTTAACTTGAGCTGAAATTTTCTCAGTCGTTTAAAAAATTTCCTTAGGATATCCATATGGCTTTCTCCTTCTTTGGATTTGGCTATCATGTCGTCGACATATACTTCAACCTCTCGATGCATCATGTCGTGAAGTATTGCTACCATGGCTCTCTGATACGTTGCCCCGGCGTTTTTCAAACCGAAGGGCATGACTTTGTAACAGAAAGTTCCCCACGTTATGATGAAGGTTGTTTTGGTTTTATCTTCTTCAACCATTTTTATTTGATTATATCCTGAGAAACCGTCCATGAATGAGAAGAGATGGTTTCCCGCAGTGTTGTCTACTAGAACATCAATGTGAGGTAGGGGGAAGTTATCCTTTGGCGTAGCTTGGTTTGAGTCCCGGAAGTCTACGCATACGCGTACTTTTCCATTCTTTTTCATAACAGGGACTATATTTGCTACCCATTCTGAGTAGTCGGATACTTCAATGAACCCTACTTCTAGCAGTTTCTTGACTTCTTCCTTAATCTTTAGCAAGATATCAAGCCTAAATCTTCTCAGTTTTTGTTTTTTAGGTTTAGCATCTTCCCTTGTGGGAAGCCTATGAACCACTATTGATTGGTCTAGCCCTGGCATGTCACCATATGACCAGGCAAACACATCCGCATATTCCGTTAATAGCTCGGTTATCTCACATTTTTGCTCGGCACTCAAACTGGTCCCGATTTTGAGGTTCTTAAGGTTTTCCATGCTTCCTAGATTTACTGTCTCCACAGGCTCGTCGATCGAAATTCAGCTTTGTTCATGTTTTTGCCAATTTTCTTGTATTATTTCGTGGTCTAGGATATCGCCTTCAACAACTGACCCAGCAGCGTTGGAAACGATATCAGCGTTTTTACTTTCTACCTACGCGAAATATCCTTGATGGTCGATGGTAGGAGATCTGAGTAACATAAAAATGAAAGCATATATATAAGACGAAAACAAACTGTAATTGAATTTGATAAAGAATCTTAATAATTTTTCTCTACTTTCGAGCTAACCTAGCGCTACTGATAGGATAACAAAACCAATTTTTCAAAGCCGGATGCTGGTTGGACGTGAGGGGGATTGACTTCCCTTTGTTGTCGTCCTCTTCGTTTATCCGAAGCTCTTGAATGATGTTTACCTTTCGGAAAGATTGTTGGAGAGGTGGGATGCACATCTGGGTGTCGATCGGCTTCCCCTTTATTCTGCCTTTGACACCTCTTGCTTGCGCTTCTTCTGCGGCCGTAGGAATGTACCCCAGTCCAAACGTCCCGTGCTGCCCCTTTTTAAACTGATGGCCCTCCTTGTTGGTCACCATGTTTACTTCATTGAAAATTTGCAGCCCCAGGTCTTCTAAACCTTCTTCCCCAATATAAGGTATGGCAGTCTCTTTGTATATGGCGTAATCCTGTTCGCCCAATACTGTGACTATCTGCCCACTTGCAATGAACTTGACCCTTTGGTGGAGACTAGAGGGGATGGCTCCAACAGCATGTATCCAAGGTCGTCCCAAAAGCAAGTTGAAAGACCTTGGGATGTCGAGGACCTGGAAAGCGATATGGAATACTTGTGGACCAATTTCTACTGGTAGGTTCACTTCCCCCACTATGTCTCTTTTTGATCCGTCGAAAGCTCTGACCACCGTGGAGCTAGGTTTTATGTTGTTTGGATCGACCCCCAACAAATCGAGCGTTGTCAATGGGCAAACGTTGAGGGATGATCCGTTATCGATGAGTACCCGGGAGACAATGGTGTCATTGCACCTGACCACTATGAATAATGGTTTGGTATGTTGGTCTCCCTCCTCTCCTAGCTCTTCCAGAGAGAAAGATATCTGGTCCATTGTAAAGATGGAGTCCGCTACGTGACCTATTTTGTCTGTAGCGATGCCCTTTGGGACCTGAATCTGTTTTAGCACTTTAAAGAGTGCTTCCCTGTGGGGCTCAGATGTTGTGAGAAGGCCCATAAGTGATATATGTGCTGGAACTTTATTTAATTGTTCCATGATCTTGTATTCACTCGCCTTAACCATCTTTGTAAACGCAGTGAGTTCCCCTTCCTCTTCTTCTCCTTTCTCCACATTGGGTTCTGCAGTCGGGCCTTTATACTTTGGATCGTATAACCTCCCAGAGCGAGTGATGCCTCCCACCATAGGAGGCCACTCTTGTTCGAGGGCCTGATAGTCGAACGGTGCAGCCTTCTAATTCTCTGCCGCTATCGGGACATTGAATACATATCTTTTTCTTGGGATTTGTACTTCAGCTGATTGTCCCTCGTAGCACTGTATAACCCTGGGCCTTTGATGAGAGTTGATCATGTTGATAGTCTTCCCCTCTTCCTTTGACGGGTTGTCTTTTTTCTCAAATTATGGTCCCCATCCACTAGGTGGCCCCTGCTCAGTCGGGGTATAAGAATAGTTTACCAAATACTGAAATCTCCCATGTGATTCTCCCAAAGTGCCGACCGTTGGGTCTCCAGCTAACCACCTATTTTTAATGTGTGCCTTTGATGCTTCTTCTGGAGCTTGATGGGATTGCTTCTTCTGCTGCTCTGTCGTATTCTGTTTAGGGGCTTCTTTGGGAACCGACTCCTCATACGTGATCATATTAATGGTGGGCTTGTGATTAGGCAGTGGATTGGTGTTGACATTGGGTGTTGGGGCGTTCATGAAATCCAGTTGTATGATTCCTGCATCAATTAAATCTTAGATTTTGTGCCGGAGCCTCCAGCACCTATCCGTAGAATGCCCATCCTGACCCATATGGTAGTCACACTTGAGGCTTGAGTCGAAATTCTTGGGCCTGTACCGGTCATTGGGGATCTCGAAACTAATCAAGTTGTCTGCCCTCAACCGAGCGAAGACCTGACTGAGCGGTATGGGGATTGGAGTGAACTGCCTGGGGACCCTGACAGCCTGGGTATGATCTGTCGTGGGTTGTTGGGCTGGGGTACTCGTGGTCTGGAATGTCACACGAGTCCCAGGTTTTTCTGCCTTACCGGAATGGATCGTGCTGACAGTGGACTCTTTAGCTCTGTTTCCTCCTAAGGGCCTTTGTGTTGGTGTGACCCTGGGAGGCTCCGTTGTTTGGAGTCTGCCGGTGGTGATGGCATTCTCGATCCTACATCCCGCAGCTACTACCTCTGCAAAACTGGATGAGGTCTGGCCTACCAGGTGTGAAAAGTAGGTCTTGTCTAGGGTATTGACAAATATGGATGTCAATTCCTTCTCAGATATCGGGATTGCTACCCTGGCGGCCTAAGCTCTCCAGCGCTGAGCATACTCCCTGAATGGCTCAGCATGCCTTTTTCGGAGACTCCCCAGGTCGATTACAGATGGGGCGACTTCGATATTGAACTTATATTGGTCATAAAACGCCCGGGCTAGCTTCTCCCAGGTGTTGACAATGTTGAAGTCCAGGTGGGCATACCAGACCAGTGCAGGGCCTATGAGGCTGTCTTGGAATGTCTAGAGCATGAGCTGGTCGTATTGAGCATACTTGCTCATTTTCCGGGCATATAGCCTGGTATGCATTTTGGGGCAGCCGGTCCCATCATACTTTTCGAACTCTGGGGTCTTGAACTTCTCAGGGTATACCTCTTCCCTGTATGCTGGCAGACTAGTGATTCCGGCTTGTTCAAAACCATTAGGGCCCTCAATCGTTTTCATCTTGTCATGGAGCTGCTGGAAGAGTCGCTTCTCCATCTCCTTCTGCCTCTCTTCCATTTCCCTTTTCAGGTCATCGGAGGTCGGCCCCTGGTTGACCTTCGGCTCATATTCGAAGGCCAGGTTAAGGTGGGAATTGATCTCTTCATATTCCGGAGGCTGTCCCTCCACTGCCTTCCCCTTTCTGGCCCCTGAATACTCTTCCTAGGTTGGCTGAGTGTTGTGCAGGAGGCCGATGCTTTCAGTTAAGAGGTGAACCTGGGCAACCAATTGTTGGACCGTTTGTTCTAGGGACATGATCCTGGAGTCCGAAGCGGCTTCAGCATTGGTGTTGTTGCGGTTGTCGCTGCTGTTGGCCATTTTTGTTCTTGAACGTGTGAGAATCGGACTTTTGGGAAGGTTCAGTTGCTTGGGAGCTATCTTGATACCTGGGCGCACATGTTGTTTTTTATTTTAGTGTGATGTATGCAAAATGATATGCATGTGTCACGCGGATGCTAAAAATAAAAGGGTTGACAATTGATTGACAATGTAATATTGAAACTTTACTTTTATTAATATTGAAAATTTTGGAGTTCGATAATCAAAATAAAAGATTACAAATAATGATCTATTTCCTAGCTCTTTTAGTCTTCTGTTGTGGAGGCTCAAACTTCCCATTGATGACAGCTTCTAATTCTTTGACTTTGGCTTGGGTCTTCTCCAATTGTGCTTCCAAGGCCTTGTTCCTTTGGTCGGATTCTTTGAAACGTCCCTTCCAGATGTCTTTCTTATGATCTGTAGCTTCAAAGTATACCTCCATTCTGGCCTTGACCTGTTCTAGGTATACTTCTGTCTCCGGATTGATCTTGTCTGGTCTTGGTTGGGTGACGTCTGGAACCCGGTATGCTCTTTCCCCTGTCTGGTATAGCTGGCGGATTACAAACTCTCTAGTGGCTCGGTGTTTTCCCACTTCGTCATCTAATTCCCCGAGGTCCACATTCGGGCTTTCAATTCTGGCTTCCTAAAGTGCTTTGACCTCTGCCAGCTTAGCAAACTTCTTGGCTACCAACAGGTTCGGATCTTGGTACTCAAAGGTGACCGCTTCCAGTGAGGGCCGATAAACTATATCTTGGATGGTACCAAACTGGCGGACCACTGAGTTGGGGTGATATCCAATACATCCGCTGATTCCAATTAAAGGTACTGCTTGGAAGTTTCTGCAGGTCAAGATGATTTTGTCACAACAGCTCCACATGGCTGTCCACAGAATATCCTTAGCGCTAAAACTTCTAAGTAACTCTACCCAACTGTGGCTGGTAAGATCGTCGGGTAGCTTCACCTTTTCTATACATGAGTCTACGAGATCCACCTGCTGGGCTAAGGTTTTTCGGACCATGTTCAGCCCGAAGCACTTAAGGTGGCTTACAAACCATATCAGCAGAAGGTTGAGGCTTGAGCGAAGGATCCCATGGCCTTTCTTCTTGAGGAAATTCAAGTTTCGGATCTGTTCAGCCAGTAGAGCCGGGATGTAAGATCTTCCCTCCAGAAATTGGGTCACCAGCTCTGCAACCTGGTAGTGAATATAGAAGGTCCTGGTGGGGAACAGTATAGTGGCGAAGGCTATCAAGATGAAAGCGTTCACCCTTCTCTATCTGTAAGTTTTAGGGTCCCCACACAGTATGTCCTTTCTATCCCCATTGTCCTCTCGGGCGATGAACCAGGCTTCTAAATCATCCATACGTATGCAATATCCATTACAGTCTGCCGGGGCTTTGTTGACTGCTGTCTTACGGATGCCTAATAATTTGTTGAAGGTACCGGCTGGCCCGGCCTCAAGGTCTGGTGCGTAGATTTGATCAGTCAGTGCTGGAGCCTGTAGCAACTGGGTGTACTCCTCCAGGGTAGGGGTGATCTCATGCGGCCTGATAAAGAAAGCAGCGGGTTCGATTTCCCATAATTAGAGCATGGCCCAGACTAAAGGCAAATTCACCTCTATCTTTGTCAGTGAGAGGATGGAGCCGATCTTTTGCTGGATGAAGGCCTGCTCCCCTGGGTTGTACAAGGTAAACCAATGGTCCAGTACCAACTTTGGGTCCAAAGGTTTGTACACCCGAATTTCTTTACAGAGGAGACGGTCGACTACGGTGCTAGCCATCTATTACAATAAGAAATTGCCTAATTACAAACAGAACTATGAAAATATTACAGGGAAATAGCTTTGAACTCCAAAATAAAACAACAAACCATTACATTGTCATCAATTGTCAACCTTTATGATGCTATGTATGCAAGTAGGTTGGTTCTAATTGGTCCCCAAGCTCTATGGCCTCCCGCATTCTCGGAGAAATGGATCTCAGGCCATATCGAAGCATTAGGTGAGGTAGCCTAATCGGTCCCGAACGGTGATCAATTCACTTCGCTCAAAACCTACACAATGGCTCCCCGACTTAGGTTTCTAGGACGGTCCGGGTTCGACCGCATCTATTCACACAAACTTATGCATGCAAACCCCACAGTAAAGAAAACTAAAATCTAACTAATGCTTGAAAAGTTAGTAAAAGAATAATAATTGAAACTTAAAAAGGGACAACTTGAGGAGATTCAGGTGGCTAGCCTACTGGAATGGGTCCCAAGCGGAGTCGCCATCCTGTCGAGTCTAATTTTTTTGAATTCCCATTCCTAATCCGATCTAGACTAGACCCTATGCTCATCTAATGTAAATCCTCGACTTGAATTAGGAATTTCGTTTGATTTTTGGAGTCGCCACCCAACTGTTGTTGGGAAATATTGACTTAAGACTAAAGGAGCGGATTAGTCTTAATTTGGACCACTAGTCGTCGTGATTTCCTCTTCTCGTTTTTGTGAAAAGAGGAAAAGGGAAAACCAGAGTTTCTAAGTCCGGAGGCTAACCTATTAAAACCTTACGGTTACCACCTAGTCTCCTAAAATTGTTCTCATTTAGAAATGTCTTTTATTTTGTTTCTGTTAATTTTTATTATGTTTTTTATTATTCTAAGAAAACGATTTTTTATTTCATTTTACAGGTTGACCCGAATGGGTGCCTACATACCTGCTAGTCAGGATCAAACAAGCCGTAGTTCGCTTTTTTTGAAAATATTTAGTGGGTTTTTGAATTTTAATTTGAAAATCTCTTTTGCTTTATGTTTCTAACATTTTTGGGATTTTTCAAAAAAATCTAAACCTAAGCTTAGTAATTTGATCTTTGAAAATAATTTTTAGGGAAAACAACAATTTTGGATTTATTTGAGAAAATGATTTTTCTAAGTGATAAAACTCGTTTTTTTTCTATTTTTATAATTTTTGAATTCTTATTAATTTTTTTATTTTTGTAATTTTTATGATTTTTTATTTCTTTTCGACTTTTCCTTATTCTTCTACAATTTTTATAATTTTTATGAGTTTTCATAATTTTTATAGTTTTTGTTATTTTTTTTATATTATAATCTTTATTAATTTTTCATAATTTTTGTTAAAAATTTTATCCTAAGTTATTATCTATCCTATTTTAAAACCTAAAGTTTTATTATTATTTTTCTAACATTTATATTTTTTTCTACATTTTTATTATTTTATTATTATTATTATTTTGTTATTTTTCTACATTATTAAATCCTTAAGAAATCTAATTTCTAACATTTTCCTATTTATCGAAAATAAAACATAAACAAATAAATAAATAAATAACCAACAAATTAATAAATAAATAATAAATAATAAATAAAATCGGAATAAAAATAAATAAATAAATTGGGAAAATCCGACTTACTTGGATCCGGGTCGGTGCGCGGGTCGGGTCGGTCGAGTCGGATCGGTTGGTCACGGCGGCGGGGAGGGCTCGTTCACGGCGTTCCAGGGGCCTTTTGCAACGGGTGAGGTGTCGAATCCTAGCTTCTCGAGGGTGCTGAATCCAATGGTGGCGGTGGTTTGCTCCTAGAACGTCTCCTGGTGGCGGCTTGACTTCGATCGGCGGTTCGCAGTTTTAGGTTTTCTCCAATTTGCTCTCTTTTCTCACTTTCTCTCAATTGTGATTCGTGATCTGGCTTCCTCCACTCCTCCTCTATTTATAGGCGCTTGAAACCAAGCTGGACAAGCTCGGATTTCCTCCGATCGAAGCTGATCGGATTTTTGGTTAAAAAAACAACTCCGATTTGTGTAAATCCATCGATTTGTTGCGATTTGATTCCAATTGGATGATGTTTATCTCAATTCAGTTGAAGATCTATTGGATTTGTGCAAAAAATCGAATCAAAACGGCCGAAATTCGAATTTTTCCTTCGCTGGCGATCTCGGACCCGAGGTAGGAGATGATCACGCGCCCGGTGCGTGCATTTCCTCCAACCAATCGGATGCTGCCACGTGTCGTGGATAAGTAAAAAAACTCAAAACACGGAAACTGCTTCCCCCGCGATTCGAACCTGCGATCGAGCCCTCCTACGCGCGCCTTAGCCCGTGGTCCGGACCAGCTGGGCTAGCCCATTTTCCTAATTTTTCTAATTTCGCAAATTGCATATATGCAATGCGATTTATTTATTTATTTATTTTTTTGAAATTTCAAAAATTTGTAAAAATTATTTACTATTTATTATTGCCATTTCTGAAATCATTTTTCAAAATTGATGTGTTTTCCTATTTATTTTTATTTTTTTGAATATTTTTATTATTTATGCTAAATTAAAGAAAAATTGGAAAAAATTAAGAATTGATTATTAGTGATTATTATTCATTCCTAGGGAAAAAATGGGGTGTTTACAAGGAGAAATATGGCTCCTCCTAAAACTTCTCATCTTTCACCACTATAATTCATAGAATAACTACTATTGATCTCATTATCTATAAATCTACCACATCTTATTTCAACTTTGTGTCTCTTCTACTTTTCTCATCATCATCAATCTATCAACATTACGTTTACACCAACACAATTATGCATCTATAGATCTAGCTGATTTGAAGATTGTGATAATTCTGCTAACAACGTTTTATTAGTGTTTTAAAAATAATTTTTTTTTATGTTTTTGTCATGTTTTTCTTTCTTTCTTTTTTTTTTTTTTTGTTTCTATCTCCTGCATGGAATTATGCTAGCCCTTTTCTTGGTCTTATTGTGTGAGGACCAAAACTTAAACAATAATGTTAAAATTGAAATAATATATATATATATATATATGTATGTATATATATGTTATATGCTAAAAATAAAATAAAATAAAATATATATATATATAATAATAATAATATAAATTATATGGACATATATATATATGTAAAAAAAAATGTACATAATATTATATTATATTATATTATATTATATTATAACTAAAAAGAAAATAAATAAAAGAGGAAGGAAAAAAACAAAAAAAACAAAAAAAAACAAATGCAGAACAATACCCTCAATGTCAGAAAAAGTAAGTAATATTATATATATATATATAGAAATTAGAATAGGGAGAGAGAAAAAATCAAATCATCAAAAAAATAAGAAAAAAAGAAACCAAAACCCTCTCCATTTCATCCGAATTTTCTGGGCAATTTGAAGTTGGAATTTCCAACATGCAATCATCAGGATAGGAAGAAGAACAAGATTGAAGTAGGATACAACAAGAATTTGAAGAAATTGAAGAACAAAAAATCAAATTAAGTAGGGAGAATTTTGTTTGTTCGTTCGAAGGGGGTAGGGTAAATCTGCTGCTAGGCCAAGATAGGGTTAAGGTTTTGGGTAGGATAGGATTCCGGCCGACATAGCGGTTGCCGGATTTGGTGGCCGGAGGCCGGTGAACGGAGCAGCCCCCGGTAACGCCCGAAACTTCCTATTTTTTTAAAAAATATCAAATGTTGATGAAAAATTATGATTTTTGGTATTCTGGCATAATTTTGTATGAATATTAATTTGGTAATTTTATTTTTCTGAAATTTTATTCGAAAATATGTGATCCTTAAGAAATGCTCTGTTCTTGTCGTAAATTAAATTGGAAACTAAATAGGTCAAATGATGTAGTTTGGATTTAATTTTTAGTATGAAATATCCTTATATGATTTATTAGATCACCAAATCAATAATTGTTCAGATTGGAGTCGTTTTCTATTTTTAGTGAATTTTTCAAGCTAATTACCCTGTTCTGGCCGAATTAAATCCTTAGCAAAATTAGAGAATTTGATTTGATTAGTTGAATTCAATGTTCAGTTGAGGTTCATTGAAGCATAATATGATTTTGAGAAGCTTGGGTTAGTTACGAAACAAAAACGGGAGTGTTCGGTGCAAGATTATGATAATTTAGAACCATACGATTCAATATAGAATCATGTCGAAATTTAATTACATTAATATAAAATAGAGCGTAATATACCCATATGTATATGAATTAGAAATTGTTGGAAAATGGTGGATTATACGAGGTTAGGATGGAATTTAAGGGTTTCGAATACTGAATTAGCAATTTAGGGTTCAATAGAGCGAATGAGGTAACATTGATTGGTATACTGATGATTCAGGTATTTCTATTGAGTAAAGAGGACAAAGGAACTTGGCTGGTGCGACTGTTTGGATTGGCATATATTGTTTCAGGTGAGTACTCCCTTAACTTTTCTCTTGGGTACAAGTGGTTGATAATGTAGACTACTTGTTGTTGGTTGAAATTACCCTGTACGATCACTTACTATGATCAATGCAGGAGGATTGTTGAATTATATTGGTTTATTGATGGCTGGTTGTATGTCATGATATGATTGGATTATGAGAAAAAAAGGGAACATTCTAGAAAATCCTAGAATGAGAGTTGGGTGCGGGATTTGATTATACTATTCCTGATTGTATGTGATGTAATGCTGGGTTATTTTTAGCTTATTAAATGGGGTTTATACGACTGGTTGAGTTCATACTATTGTTGTCTTGGTAACGATGAAATATCTAAATGGATAATAAAATGGGAGTTAGGCTATAAGTACCTACTAACCTAAAACACTTAATGTAAGAAAAGTCATGTTCCCTGCCTAGTAAGTTTGTGGTACGACCTTTGAGTCGACCCGGATGGGTTTGAGGCATGGTCGACGGACCGGCCCGGTTTAGTGACCTATGGGGATCTGGTCACCCCTTTTGTTTGAGGCAGGTGAAAGGCGAGCTGAATATTTCTAACTAAAAAGAGTATATAAGGATGTCTTAATTGGTTGAGAAAACATTAAGTTTTGAAAAGTACATGAGGGTAGTTTATCTACCAGTTGACAGGCTTTGCTTGGATTAATTGAAAAATATTTGTGACCTGTGAGTAAACAGGAGTGATTGAAATGGTCTCCAATGAAAAGGTTGTGAGTATAACTTAAGTTGAAAACTTGCTTGCTTGAGTAATCACTTCGAGGTATTTGATAATATTGTTGATTACTATTATGTGATTTTGTTGTTTGTTTTTATTGAGTTGCTTGATTTTATACTCACTTTGCTTCTTAAGAAGCTGAGGGGTTAGTGTTTTTGCTAACCTCAGGTACAGGTACTGAAGAATAAGTTGTTGGAGACTCGGGTTTTTAGAGAGCGTCAATAGAGACAAAGAAGCCCTTAGTTTCATTTTGGAACCTCTGTTATTTGTAATAAGATCTATAGGTGTTAATCTTCAGATTGTAATGTAAATATTTGTGTGTATAAGGTTGGATTTGTAATCTTTTGAGCCACTTAAGGCTACAGGATCAATCTAGGCTATGCCTACTTACCGGGAATGCAGATCCCGATGATATATATATGTGATGTATGATGTGACAGGAGATTTTAAGTACATGTGTTTAGATATGATGTGGATATGAAATGATAGCGCTGTTAGCGCCATTTTACAGGACGTTTATAAAATTTTATACAGATTGGAGTTACAAGTTCAATATTAGCAGAATTTGCCTTATCTCTAATTCAGAGACGGCATAGCAACCTATCTACAGGTACCAAGGATAGTTACAGGAATTTTGGAACAGGTTCAAGAATCAGACCTAGTAGGTGGGTCGCTACATATTGTACTTACCAATTGGGTGAGTTTTGTTCTCTTACGAGAAATAATTATATCTAATATGTGAGGCATGACTCTAAAAGAGATGTGCCCACTTAATCGATTGAGCATTTGTACCACCAACTCTTTGCCTATCATTTGTCTTGTATTGATTGATTTAATTTATATAATTTTTTTCTATTGAATGAAATTCATCTTTTTAGACCCAAAAAAAAAACAATAATTGATAATAATTAAGAAAAAGAAAAAGGAAAGTGCACTAAGATCTCTTGTGGAAAAACCTTAATAGAGAACGAGAAAAAAAATGGATCAAAAGGAAATAATTCACTATTAGAAATCAAGAGAACAAAGTTGAGTTACAAAGAGTAAGATTTCTCCATGAGCATAAAACAACTCTCACAAATGTCTAATACTCTTAATTCTTATTAAAAAAAATAGAAAACACCCAAAATTTCTAAGTTTTCTTCCAAGGTATATCTATATAACATAAAATGGATAGTATAAGAAAGTAAGATAAGCTCTACAATACCTATTATGAAATGATAGTTGAACACTAGATGTCTTGGTTAACTATTCATGTATTGTAATTGGCTATTTATGTACAACAATTGGCTAGCCTTGGTCAACCTCTTGATCAACTAGTTTCTCTTTCCTACTAATTTAGTTGATCACATGTAACTCTAATGTCAAAAAAAAAAAAATCATGATGCATCCCACCATCTTTAACGCATCATGAATCAAATGCATAAAGGATTTAATCCATGATCTAAGAAAATTCTATTTTAACTTGAATTCCTAAAAGTATTGCACTAGAAACCAAGTGCTCCAAATAAACTACAAATCACTCTTGAAACAAAATAGTGATGAGTAAAAGCATCTAAATACTTCTAAACCACATTAATTAAGTAAAAGCATTACATGAACTTCTAACTTAGGCTATAGCTTTTTTGTGAACATGTAACCTGAGTTCTTATGGACACTAATCTTCTATATCACAACATATGCCTTTCATTGACTATATCACACATAAAATGACACTAGACAATGTCACAATATAAAATAGTAGAGCTCTTCTAAAAAATAAACTTTCACATCAAACCACTTAATTAAGGTCTTGCTTGTTTTAAAGAAAATTACTTGTCAATGCAAAATGTTTTTCTCTAAAATCATCTTCTTGAAAATGATATATTTTCATGTATTTGGCTATATTTATAAAAATATATTGACAAAACTTTTTTTATGTTTGACTTATGAATAATTTGTAACTTGTAGTCTTGCCAAATTAAATTAATATAATATGCTAGCATGAATACATTATTATAACATTTTATTTGAAAGTAAAAGTATAAATAAAAATATGTATTATTACAACATTTTAGTTGAGTTTATAATTTTAAAAGGTCTTAATTTTATTTTTTTTTTTACTTTTTACTTTTTGTGAATTACATTCATTTCATGTTTAAAATATAATTTATAGGTCAATTATAACAAAAAAAAATATATATAGATATTACTTTATTAGAATTAGAACTCTTGCAAAAGGTAATTTGGAAAACAACACTCCATTTTAAAAAGAATGAACCTTTATTTTTATTTTTTGGAAAAGATTAGAATTTCCTTTTAAAAGAAAGATGTTTTCCTTTATAGGGGAAAATTTGTAAAAATATTTTTCCTAAAACAAATGGAGCCTAAATTACTTATTGAGTAACCTCAATAACTTTTATAAACTTTGCCTCTATAGTGCAGAATGCAAGAGTTGGGTAAAGTTCCACATTCTAACTAATAGCACAACCTCCTAAATTAAATAGAAAACCTTTCAAGATCTCTACCTAGTCTAACTTCCTTACAAAATGCAAATCCATAAATTTAGCCAAAATACAAGAGCCATTATTGAAGTCCAAACAAACATTGGATGGCCCCCTTAAATACCATAAGAATGGCTCAGCATCATTCCACCAATATTTACTAAGATTAACCATGTAATGACTAATCATATTAATCACATGTACGATGCCCTAGGTGTCACACCCTAATAGGTCCCTTAGACATAGCATCCTGTCGTATACTATACGAAAACCCCCAAAATAACCTCTTTGTTATTCAAGGATTTTCCTACAATATACAAGGCATACCCATATCTAATTACCTAAACAAGATTTAGAATTTCCAAGTAACACAAAAACAAAATAATTAAACATAACATGGTGAGTATCATAATATTAAGAGACTAAGGTCTCATCAAATATCTATGAGGTAGTACTACTATCTAGTGGATAATAACTACTAAAGCAGTATAAGTTTCTACTATAATAGCAATATAATTAAGGTGTAAATTTAAGTCCATACATATATATAATGATGAACACTCTGCTCATTCCTCATCCTTCACACATTCCATTGTGTCCCATACTGACCTCTAACATACATCTACTAAGCTTTAGCCAAATAAGCTCCTGCAACAATGAAACACTGTGGGGTATAAGCTATAATAACTTAGTGAGAAAACTCTTATACTACATCGACAAGCAATTATACATAAGTTATTTAAGCAAATGTATGAATGCATGATCATGCATATAAATGCAACAGTATTTAAGGTTATCCAAAAACCGCCTACAACATAAACTGATCGCTCTCCGTTGCCTGCATTGGGAAATCACGAACTACATGTCAACTTTAGGTTCTAATCATCTCAGGCTTTCTCTTTTAAAATAGTCACAAAAGTGTATTTATTTATGCTATATTAAAACAAGATTAAAAATATATATACGTATATGCCCATGGGTATGGATGTGAATGGCCCTAAGCTCATCCACCCCTAAACGATGAATCCCTATATTCAGTCTCAATTAGAGTACAGCATTTCTCGGTTCCAAGTAGTTCCCAAAAGTCAAAACGAGGTTACGAATGAAGTACACCTTCTTATAGCCTCTCTATATCACTGCATGATGCCAACGGCCTTCTTACATGCAGAAATATGCAATGCATGATCCATTTTACTAAAGTTGGATATCATTAGATTCATTTATTAGACGACCAACTAAATTATCATAGACAATTATTATTCTCAATCTAAATGCAAGAGAAACCAATAATCAATTAGTGAAATATTATTTAAGGTGATTTAGAAACCATAATCACATCAATCATACCTAAGTAGATTTTCCAACCCTCACACACATATCCAATTTTATAAGCCTCAATTATATATATTCAATAGTGCACTAAGTCAGAAGCACAAAATAAGCACAATAATCATCAGATCACTCATATAGCCATGTTGCTACCAGTCATTATAATTTGAGAGTAGCTCAATCTCGAATTCAATGTTACTTGATAGGACAAATAGTAACTCTATATGTTCAAGTAGGATATCAATTCCAAGTGGTTAAAGTAAATTCATTGGTTTTATTGATTTAGGTTATTTCAGTGTTTTAGTCACAACTTTTTCTTCTTAAGTTCATTTTTTATGTATTTATAGTTGTTTCAAAGATTTTTGCATGTACTTTCCATTTTTGAAGTCATTTTGGTCATTTGAATTTTGAAATTTTGGGTTTAGTTTTGATCAGTTTCAAATGGTCATGTTTGTGACTTATTTTGAGGTCCTTCTAATCAAGCCTACGGCTTAAGGGAAGATCAAATCTAATTAATCTATAAATATATTTAGGCCTTTGTTTGAGTATATATAAGTCACATGTGTTGATATAAACCTTTGGTTTTTTATCAATGATTCAATGTTGATCATTAAGTTTTCGGTTTCACTCATTCTTTATCCATATGTCTTGTTTTTCATCCTAAATCAAAAGATTTAACTTTCCAACTTTTCCTAATGATATTATACTAAAATTATATTATGAAAAAGTTAAAAAACATGGGTGGAATTCTTTCTTGGCACTAGTCTCTTTGTAGGAAACTAAATTATCTATTTTTCCATCTTTATTCATTTCTAATGTGTGTTAATCATCATCTAAAGTTTCTAAATGTTGGGATTCTCTTAATATAACAAAGATAATTACTTCCTATACTTCTTAGTGGTGGTGACCAGAATAGGGAGTAAGTTTAATGTGTTTTCCTTTCCATTTTTATTGCAATTTACACATACAGGCTTGCTTACATGAGAGTTATAACACATTGTCTTTTATTCTAACTAGAGTTTACAACATATCCTTCGAAATCATTGAGCAATACGACTAAAATACATTACTACAGTTACAAAATCAAAGAGTTTCCTAACTATTCTAACCTATTAACACATGATTGCAACATAAGAAAAAGAAAGAGTAAGTTCTAGTTGATGCCTACTCTTGTTAGCCCCTAGTGTATACGCCTACTTCAACTTCTTTGCTCCCTTTTTCTTAGTGTGGACTTGTGTTTTTCTTTCTAATTTGGACTATTCTAAAACTCCTTCAAGTGGCATGAGAAGCTGCTGAAGTTGGAGATTTATGTGGTGGTTATTTGGGCAATGGTTTTCCTTAAAGGTGATGGCATGGAAGGTGGCTAGGTGTGGCGGTTTGGTGGTGGTTATTAGTCCTTTTTGGAGAATGTTTTGTTAGGTTTTTCTGGAGAAGAAAATAAGAGGATAAATGCATAAGCTTCACATGCAGATGGGAGCTAAATGAGGAGTTTTCTATTGCTTAAGTGATAGATTAAACAAATTGGGTAATACGATAAGTTGGGCAATGGGCTTACATGTTAGTTAAGGGAATATTTTAGGTTAAATCACTTGGCTTTTTTGTAATGGTCTTTTCCATAAGAATTAAGGTCTTATCTATGCCTTAAATCTATATATCTAGGAGTACTTGGTGGACTACAAGCACTTAGATCAAGTATGTTGTCACCCCCTCCTCTAATGGATGTGGCCAATGGTCCTTAGTGGTTTTCTAGGCCTTTAATTGTTTTTTCCATTAGTTAGTCAATGTGGGTTAGTTAGAGCTTAATTTGGATATTTTTCAAAGGTCTAAATGGACCATTTGTTTAAATTAATGATAGGTGTGAGTTGGCTAATTTGCCCTTCTTGCTTCACATCATTTAGGGGTGATCTAGGGAAAATTATTTCCTACCAATTACATTTTTTGATTTGTTTAATTAGTAGGACTAATTCTCATTAAATTATATGAATTTTTATACTATTCTTAGGGTAGATTATCGCTTTTAAGGTTTTGGTTCTAATTGAGTTAGAAATTTAGGTTTTCCATGCTTGGGGTTGACATTGACAATCCTTAATGGGGCTCTAGAGTTTGTTAATTGGTTTAGGATTTTGAAATTTTGAATTAGGGTCTTGAGTAAACCTTAGTTAGGGTTTATGAATCTTAATGTAATGTTTTAGGATCAGGATTCGTCTAGGGTTTCAATCTTTTAGGTTTTGGATACATTAGTTATGTTGATAATCCTAAAGCAAATCCTAAGTTTAAAGTTGTACTTTCGAATTCATTTTCCGACATATTTCCGAATACTCCCATTAGACGTAACTCTTGATCTTGAAAATTTTTCGAGGTTTACACTAGAACAAGTGCACAATGCACTTCATAGCACATATTCCACTACCCATTGCTCCAAAAGATACTTTGGATGTTTGTCTAGCCTTATTTAATTGAATGTGATTATAATATTACAGAAAAATTTTAAATAGGTCATCTTTTAATTTCAATTGGCTACCTTGGCATGGTAGTTAATTAGCTTCTTCTTTGTCAACCTTTTAATCAACCATATGAAACAAGCATAGTCGACTTGACATGAATTTAAATGTTTTAAAAACAACTTAACTCATTACAAGTAAATACAAACTCAAAAAATAAATAAATAAATCAGACCAAATGCACATAAAATCCAAACTATAATTCAACAACTACATAACCCATGCCTATGCCTATGATAGTTGTGTGACAAGGTTATGTAGTAGTAAATAAAGTACTTTAGCTGAGTGGTGAAACATTGGAGACTCATTCTTATATTCTTTTTAGGGGAAGGAACTTTTGAAACTGTCTGGTATAAAGTCCAGTGGACATTCTATTGATTTATGAAGGACCCAAATACGGCCAAGTGGCAAGCCAACAACATCAGTGGTACGACTTTTTTACTTCAATTATTCCCGGATTCCGTGATCTAGTAACTTGTCCAAATTGGCGTGTTAGAACTGAAGACCGCGATGCTCTTTGTAGTTATCGCACAGTTGTCGGTGTCGTATTACCATTTGCCTAGTTAAGAAAAGTAGCCTGTCGAAATCCACATCTTCTTATGTGTCAAAAGGGGCTCTTTGACACTTGTTGCAATTTTTATGAAACATGATTCTAGCGAATGTAAACTTTTGTTATTCTAATAGGAGTTTTATGAGAATAGTAGAAAAATTAAAAGAAAATTTACTCCATTGATCGTAGTTGTTTGGAATCTTCGTAACTAGTAGGTTAACTTATTTATTATTTATTTTAATTAACACGTGATTGTGTTTGACCTTTTGACTATGTAAATTACTAAGGTGAGTCCATATTTTTAACCATAACTAAAATATAGTTGTATTAATTTCGAGTATTTTACAGGACAAGTGTAACATATGTGTACAGTAATTAACAAAAAATACATTGTACTACAAAACCTAGAACTTGTGTGGTCTACGTATGGATTCAAGTGTGGTTACAAAATAGGTATGAAATCGTACACCAAAACTACTAAATTAGAATCAAAACCTAACATGCAAAATCTAATTCACCCTACAACTTATCCGACCATACCAGCAGGGTGCCTTTGAGTCTTGACAGATTTCGAAATCATCACTAATCATATATGCATGGTACATATAAATTCATAGGTGGCTAATCCAAAGATTTAAGCCTATAAAATAGTATTTCTTGTAGGTATTTTAATTAACGCTAATAAAAGCAATTAGATGTGAATAAACTAATGACGTAGATCCAATCGTATGACATTATTTCCTTCACATGTTAAATAAATGTATATCTAATTACGAGGATTAACTTTATCATGGGCGGGTTCTTGTATTTAATCACAGGCATGAGACGTGAAGACGGACTAGGACAATAACTCGTTTGTTTACCTAAGATAGTATTTGGCTGAAAATGTAATAATACCCTATGCTTTGATCTCAATGCAGATGCCCTCTAGAACTGACAAACTGTGCTTGAATTTTAATATTATTTAAATTTTGATTTCAATACATTTTCTTTTAAAAAAAAAAAAGGAGTAAATTTCCTATAACTTTGTCAATTTATAAGAGTTTAGAAATATTAATTTTTTTTTTTAAGTTTAAGAATACATTTTCATTGAAGTTAAAGTTTATGAAGAATTATTTACGATATTCTTCGGTATTTGATATTCCTATTGTTCTAAGGGGAAAGAAAATGAAAAAAAAAAATAAAAATAAAAGGAATTAATTAAAACGTGAATCAATAATTGTCATTTTAAAATACTTATTACAAGATGAAGATAAAAGTTATATTTTCATATATATAATCAGATTTTGAAATATTAAAGACCCTTACCAAGCTACTACCTCAAGACAATCGATAACGAACCACAAAAACTAAATACCAAATGTTAATTTATAGTTTACTTGTCTTGTAAATCCCAAAAAGTGACTCAGCTAAAGAAATAGACAGAAGAAGAAAAAAATATATACATATCTGTCAATAGTGATATACTTTTCTTGTAAATCCCAAAAAAGCGAGCCATCTCAGTATAGTTTATTAGAAAAAGACTTTGGCCTAGACAAGTGAATGAGGCTGACAGATCTATGAAATGACATTAGGATAAGTTATTTATCGATAATGTAAAAAGGAAATTTTTAATTTATAGTATTGAATGATTTATAAATTAATTTATTATTATTATTATTATTATTTTTTCAAAATCTTAACAATTAAATATTTTTAAGTTTGTCAAATTGCGACTAATTCTTATAACTGTGAATGGATTCGTTGTTTTTGACCGCGTCTGTAGTCTCTCTCCCCCACTGTGCTTGTCCAGCCAAGACTCTAGTTGGCAATTTGGCATTAGATGAGCCAAGAAATACATTCATGGTGTTTTAGTGTATGTATGAATGTGATGTCGATGTTATTTGTTTGTTTGTTGAAAATTGAAATATTTGTGTGTGGAGAAGCCTCCTTGAAGACACCGAAATGGGTGGACACGAAGGCATACGCATAGGTGGTAGCTATTTTATTGTACTGTCGTCTTGATTCTTATCTCTCGTCGTAAAAGCAGGCGTCTCCTGTCGTTCCCTGCTTATCTATCTATTCTGGGATAAAGGTCGTGGAGCGATACCCCCCATCTCCATCCAATTGTCGATTTTATTAAGGATAGCGTATGATGCACCCACGTTTTATTTCAACTTTTGGATAGGAGGAGTGGTATTTTAGGCACTTACATAGATGTGACTGTGACTGCCCTTCTATAAAATGATGTTGGTTTAATGCATTGAAAGTGAACTATATTTAATCACCCCTTTATAAAAATGTAAAAGTATGACAAGTTATTTTGATTGTATTTACGTCTTAAAGTTGTATATTTAATGATATATACAATTTTAATATTGAAAATAAAAAATTAGATACAGATTACATGTTATCATACATGATAATATGTGATTGATCCAAATATGATTGAAGCACTATTCACATATAATGGGAGAAATTTGATCCATGCATTCTTGCAAACAAAAAGAGAAAATGCTAGATAATAATGGGTAAATTTTAATATGACGATTTTTTTTTTGTTGTTGTTGAATATACCGAGAAAAAAAATATTCAAACTTATTATATCTCAAGGAAAGACCAATATTTATGCTATTAAATTATAAATACCTTGACTAACACTATTATTTGTACCATGCAAATTCAATTTAATTTAAAAGAAGTTAATTAGATACAAACCAAATTGGACACGCAATGATACAATACAAATAACCTAATATAACCTCCTCACCTACATAAATCACTAAAAATGACATACATCAAATTTTGTGATGTATATAATTAGATATATAAAGAGATAAAATGCATCAAATTTCAAAAATGATATATATTTTTGCCCAATATAAAAAGGTGGTTTATGTTTTAAATGTTGTCAATAGGTAATAAACACCATAAGTCTTATACTTTAGTGATATAGACGTTGGCCTCAAATGAAATGGATTAGAGTTAAATTTCCCTCCTAATTGTAATAGCAAAAAATAAATAAATTGACAACAAACATTATATAGAGTGGTGCAATATGTGATCATGGACAAACGCGCTATACCCTTAAGCTTGTAACTTCACGTAGGGTTGAGTAAACTTTCTAGTTGGTATTAGATGTTATAAGATAAGTTTCAACTATAAATATTTATAACTTACTACCATGAAATGAGATAAAAGAATATGACATTTTACTACATAAAACCTATTTAGACTTTATCTCTTATGTACCACAAATTGGGCTTAAAGTTCTAGGATGTTATGCATCTTATTTATTTATTTTGTTTATTTTTGCCAGAATATACTAAACATTCCATAAAATATCTTTAACAAATACTATTAAATTTTGTAGGCAACCAAACCCTCATTAAATCTCTCAATTAATCGAGTGGTTAGTAACCGATTGATTCAAAATAGCATATGATCGATAGATGGGTGGGAATACGTAAGTAGGCTACCATGACTTAAAATCAACAATAAAGTTCAAGGAGGGTTTGAAAGCATATTTTTACATGGTTTATGATGATAAAGTATTCTATTTTTGGTTCAATTTTTTTTTTTGTTTTTTTAATCTTTGTGTATATTTTCAGCATCCATTCAAACAATTTATTTGTTAAAAGTAACGTAACAAAAAGATGGAAATATAAATATGTATATATCTTTTTTATAAAATTAAATACATAGTAAATTTCTATAAAGTTAAACTTGTCTACCTCTTACTTTATTTATCTTTATAAAAATAATAATTAAAATTTTCTTTCTAATGAATAAAAATATATATTTTTTAAATCCTTTTTAATAAAAGTATGTAAATTTTAATTTCCAAATTCACATACCCCAATCATAACATTTATCATAATTATAAAATTAAAATAAATAAAAACATGTTAAATAGTTTTTCAAAGTTAGATTTTAAGTAAATACATATCAAATATAAAAGAGATATATATATATATATATATATAAAGACAATTCAAATATATCTTTTTATTGGAAATGAAACTGGCTCAATCAAGTCCAATTACGCGTATAAAAATATATATACATAAAGACAAAAGTTAAACGCTAAATTATCAAAACTTTGCAAGTATGAACACATCTAATAGGTTTATCCAATTATAGAAGGCAATTCAACTTCTACAGGGCAAGTCATTAGTCATACTCATACAAACCAATCATGCATATTGAAAGGAAATAGGTAACCTTGGCATGATATTATATATATCGCTATCTTGGCAATTTTGAATGTTAGACCTCCAAAAAATGTGGGCACTTTGCAATAATTTTCAAGATATAGAAGAAGATGAGGATCCATGCGCAATAGAAAGTGACCTAGTTGGGACCCATTTTAATTGACAATGTTAACCTACGGAGTATGAGGGACAAGGCTTTTAAACCCTAATTATGTAACATAATTTTTTCTCTTGTCGGCTAGTAGATTTTGATGGAATCTTAGTCTTGTTAATCTTCCATCGCCAGCAATATCGACATCTAAACTTATTTATTTATATGCTTATTATTTGATTGTTTTATCCGGCTAGTTGCCTAGAAGTATATTATAGTTATGATGATTAAATAAATTAGCTTTCTATATTTAAAGTGAATTGTTTAAATTCCATCTAAGATGTGTTTATTTTACACCCAAAAAAGAAACATTTTTAAACATTTTTTTTTTTTTATATTCATTGTAATCAATGCCTTATGTTTATCTAAAATGTTATGATTACTAATAGCTTTCAGTAAAAAGTGATCGTGTGAGGTAAAAGGTAACAACCGATGACAGGTTATAATGGTTAACTATTGTAAAAAATATAAAGAGAAAATGTGAAAAAATGATTTCTGTTTTTTTTAAAACCGAAATATCATTATCCTCATTTATCTTTATATTTTTATGTGATTGTTAACTATCTCTGCCTAACACCCGACCTACTGTAACCTTCCACTAATACTTATTGCTAAATAGACACAGTGTATACAATTTTTTTAAATTACTAACATAATATTTAATAACCATAAAAGTTTAATTATAAAAAATGTTAGGAAAGCCCAAAAAAATGTGTTCGATGAAACAAATGCATCCCTATTTATACCAAAAGTCCAATGAATTTGAATTATCAATAAAATTTACACCATCATATTAAGTAAATTCCTTGCTAGTATTTGATGTTATGTAAGACAATAAACACAGGATTTTACTTGCTACAATGACATAAATCAAATTTACAAGTCGTTAGAAGCATGCCAAAATAGTATAGATGAGAAGTAATTTTCTTTTTTTGTGTTATATCGTGTATTCCTAACATTAAATACTTAAAATCTACAAAATATAGGATACTGATTATAATGTATGATTAAAATTACCATAACATATTTCCCACCCGCAAGTAAATAGTAGATGCTCTCACGAGGAAGCCATTATCTCACTTTAATGTTTGTCATGTTTTTACCCAAAGACTCCATACTTTATTTCAAATCGTGTATTTTAAAGAGATTTGGAATTTTGTTTCGGTCGGACGGAATATCCCTCAACCCTTGGCCCATAAGTGGGGTATTCATTTTTATTTTGATTTGGACTTTTTTTTTAATTGTAAATGAAATTACACACCGATTTTTTCATCAGAAAAAAAAAAAAAAAACTTACTAAATATTTTTATTACTCAGTTGATATAAATATTAGATATCTCCATAAAAGGATTAGGCATGAGTTAATCCAATCTCTATATTCTATTTATCCATTAGTTCCTACATGACCCTATGTGGTGGGGGGATAATTGTTGTCTGATTTCATTTTGTAACTGATTTATCACTTTCAATTTTTCCTTTTAACATCTTAAAAGTAATTTGTATATCTAGCATCATGCCCCAAGCCCGGATAACTTGGTCTATATTACATGTCCTTATCATTTGGTAAAAGCATGTAAAGTTCATAAACTATATTCTACAATTTTCATATCCAAATGTTTTCAATTTCATGAGATATCCAAATGTTTTCAATTTCATGAGGAATTTAAACAAATCCATAATAAAGGGTGAATAGTAATAACTATACCATTGCAAACACATAATAGTAACTATTCAACTACAAAAACACATGCAACGTAATATGATGAATGACGCAACATTCATCACTTGTAATAATAATAGCAATCTTAAACCAAGTATTCATCTTATATTAAGTGAAACAGCAAGCACAAACAAAACTCAATGTGATAAGCCATAACTAGAGTTCAAATATGATTCATTAGATCATAAAATCCTTAAAAGTCTACAAGTCAAACCATTAAATCAATAAGCAAAGATTAAAAGTGATTAATTTATTTTTACTATCGTTCTTCCTATCAATTTATTTACACTTGTTCCTGAAGTAGAAAGCGTTTCATCTGTTCCTGAATAGCTTCTTTCAAAAAGGCTTCTGCTTCCTCAGTGAATGTCTTAGTAGAAGATATTAGTTCTTGAAACTAAGGTTTATTGTTTTTTACGTAAGCTCGTAACTTAACAAGAAATTTCCTTACCTGACCAATTTCTAGGGGAGTTCACCACCTGCATTAATTATCAATAATCTAGTGCACTACCTCCATTTATATAATAGTGTCCCATATTACCATATTACAACTCATTAGTAACTTCTCTATGAATGTCTTGACCCATATCAAAGGAGTTTGGTCATATTGACAATCCGCTTAACCACACATGGTTACTGCAATGCTTAAACTACCAAAAAACTCTACATAACAAGCACCTAGTCTTATGACCCACCTATCCAAATATGGGCCTCGACCCAATTGCAACCAATATAATCATATTAAAAAATTAATAAACAAAAATTTATTAGGTCCATTGTTTAAACTTAGCACAAACAACCAACAAATGTAGAATAGCTACTCACTTGCACTTATATGCTCATAACTTAGTAGTTTGCAATTATGGTTCATTCGATAAATCTTACAATGTAATTGCATTTAAATTTATTTTGGTACACCATTTTAAGCCTAGCAGTTGGATGGTGATTTGTAGGCATCTAAATGGTGGTCATGATCTTTCTTCCATTTGGTTAACATTGGTCCTCTCGTTTGAATAAGAGATAATGGGACTCTTTGCACATAATGGATAGAGGTCTTGTTCGAATGTTGGATTATGGATCAATCAAATGATAACAAATATCTTCCATGCTTCAATGGTGGCCTCCTATCCTCTGGACTATACATCCTATAGACCAACTCCTTAAATTCTTACATTTTTTTTACAACCTAAGCAAGGGTTCCATGAGCTTAGCTCATTCCCCAACTTTTGGGTTAAAAGTTTAGGTCTTTGACAACATTGTAAAGGGTTTGTAAGATTCAAAATTACTTTATTGGAATCACAATTAAAGATTATGGGCTTCCCTACTTATTTAGGCACATAGTCTAATCTCAAAGCATGTCCTCTTTCTTATTGCAGCAAGTGTTCTCTTGTTAGAATAAATTGTGAAAAATGCCCTAAAGTTATATTTGTAGTGTTTATGATAGGTTTCATGTATGTTATATTTTATTATTGTTTCTAAATGCTATTACATTTATTTTAATAATGGCCTTATTTGAGGTTATTGCTAAATTTTAATTTATTTCTTTACATTGTGCTAATTTTCTTTATTTAATTGAAGTGCCAAAATAATTATCTTCTTATTTATGTGTAACACCCCAAAACTTGAAATACTACTATCCACCAAGTGTCAATTTCTATATATAACACACAAAGGCTACTAACATGTCAAAGCATCCATAAATAAGTAACATGAACTCCTTAAAACACTCAACGAATCACCCATTGACAAAATATAATTGAGTGGAAATCTACCAACCTCTCCCATCTATAGCATCTAAGAAACATGACAAAGTAAATTACATAACATCATTGTAAAAGTCTCAGATAGCTCCATCATCACTAAGTAACATCAAAATAAAGTAGTCTAAATACTACAAGAGTCTCGTCTCCAGGTCATACATACGTAAAATATGCAAGAAAAGGTGATTATAGTCTCCCAAAGTCAAACAATAGTAATCATAATAGTATAAGTACTCCCCATCCACGTCTCCTTGTCCAAGCTCATAACTCACTTCATCATTCATACTTACACCTACAACTAAAAAAAGGGTTCAACAAAAGGATAAGCTAATACCTAATACGAGTTACTCACAATCACATATACATGCCACATAATCACATAAATCACATTCATTAAATGCAATAGCATATTAAGAATCTCAACTAATTTATTATCTTTGTTTAAGTTGATCAATCACATGCAAAGGTACGCGTAACCTTGCACAAGAGTTATGATACCAAACATATACATAAGTTATACTTTTGAAATACTGCCACTACCAACCTCGATACTATGTGACTCCACTAAGGACTGTGTCACATAGAAATCATTAAGATGCCTCCTAAGGTTTTACCATTTTGAATCCTTAGGCTGAGCCACTCATAATCATCAATCAATTAATAACCAAATAGTTATTAAGTTCATTTAACTCCTAAGTCTAACGGGCATAAACAATACACAAAATAAACTCACACCTACAGTCCAACTTTCACACGATCTTAAACTTGAACTCTAAACTTGATAACATCGTAAATAATATGTATTTAAGATCCTCACTAATCCAAACTAGGCTAATTCTATCTACTTTGATCATTAGAAGTATTTAAGAAAAGAAACAAAAAGTAAAAGAATATATTTACTTGACTTTTGAGGATCATGGTCAAGATCACGGGCATGATCTTAGTTGTGAACTTCTTTAGTAAAACACAACAAACCTTACAAGCAAGTTTATAGGCAAGATCATAGGGCGTGAACCTTTCAGTTCAAAAAATCGTTTCTTTCATGCTAATTTTCCTTCCATATAACACATTCATAGACTTCATGAGTGCGATCATAGTCATGATCATGCTTGTGAATCTCCAAACTTCACTTTCCATGCTAACTTCAACAAATGCTTCATCCAAAACCATGAACTATCGTTTTTACTAAAGTAAACACAACTTACTGAAACAAAACTTTGCGATGATTTGTATTTGATATCTTCACTTGCTGTATACTTGTGTGTGAACCAACCCTATAACCCCTAACTTGCATTACTAAGGAGTGGATGCTGAAATTTATAAAAAGATGGAAAGTTCTTTGAATTTACTTTGTGTTTTGATGTCGGATTGTGGAAGTGTGTGCATGGAAACTGTTTTAGGAGGAAACCAACGTAAGGGGAAAAAGAAAAGAAAAAAAAGAAAAAAAGAAAAAGAGAGAGAGAAAAAGAGGATTTGCTTATGTATGGAATGGATTCAAATCTTTTTAAACTTCCTATATACCACTCTTTACATAACCAAATATGACTGTAGTATCTTTTACTTATCATTAATTTTTTTTTTCCCTTCTTTTTGACCGGGTTTTACATTATGTCATACACTTAATTTTCTCTCTGTTATTTAGGAGTCACAATTATTGTTACACGATATGTGGAGCAATTTATGTGAGTGTATACGTAGTTACATATGTTGAAATCCACATTTATTTTATTAACACATAAAATTATCTAATTATAAAATAATTAAAATTTAAAATTTAAAATTTATTGGTTCGCTTATCCCAAAAAAAGAAAAAAAAGGCTAGAAATTAGCCATATAATTACTTCAAAAAATTGCTCGCAAAATTCAAAATCACAGCCATCAGGCATCATATAAATATAAACTAGATATTTCTAGATGAAGCGTATATGGATAAATCACGTTCTAATTAAAAATTAATTATAGGCTTTAATTTCAACGTGGGTCGGCTTTGGCACCTACCTCCTGGGTTTCGTTGAAGTCTTTAATTATTAGTTTGCGAGTCAAAGGGGGATAACTTTGAACTGGCGTTTAAAAACTATAGAGAGAAAGAAAGAGAGAGAGAGAAAGTAAATAAGGTAAGGTCAATTCCTTTGTGCATTGAATTAGTCTTTCATCGTTGGAATGTGGTTGGCTGCCAAAATATATAGCCACTAGTCTTTTGTTGTTAGACAGAATACCATATATACATATACTTACTTGTCCAAAGGTTTATAACACGAATATCCTAAATTTTCTGTCCTAAAAATAAAAAGCAAAGATATTTTTGTTTGAATTTTCTCTATCTTCCCCATTTATGTTTGGGATAATGATAATGATTGTTGGGAAAATTCCTCTTGTATTATTTAAGATTGAATTCAAACAAGTACAATTCTAGGTTTTGTACACTACATCATAACATTTAAATTGAAAGTGTAGGTACGTGGGTTATGTTAAAGGGGGTGTTTTAAATATGTATTTTGAGGGAATTAGTCCATCCCTTAAGCTTTAAAAATGATAACAAGCGTTTTATTATATGCGTAAAAGGAAAATTCTAGACATAATTTATTTTTTCATCCTTTATTCATTTATTTATTTTTCCAACATGAATTTCATTTATTAGAAGAAAAATTACATCAATTATATCGATCGATACAAAAATAATGATAAATGAAGAGTTGGAGTATGAAAATCCAAACCACATAAACAATCACATCTCTTCTACTATTAAAATCATAATATGATTTCTCCTATGAGAATAAAATCTACAAAATTTAAGAGTATACTAAATCCCATAAGGAATAGTATAATTCCATATAAGGAATGAAAGCAAAAAGAAAAACAAAATTAACAAACACTTAAAAAAACTACTTATTTCTAAATTCCATTGGTAAAATAATATTATCTTGATCTCAATGATTTTTAAAACAACCCAATTTGTAAACATAAACTTGTGATGGTAGAAATGTAACCTATGGTATGATGTGAGTGATTGAAAACATTTAGATCTAAGATTTTTTGTTATAAATCTATGGATATTAAGGTCAATAGTAATGGATCAACATAGATTGTAGTTAAATTGTATTGATAGAGCTTTTTGGGTATTAATGCCCAAGAACCATTTTGGCCCATTTGAACCTCTGTCCAAGCTCTACTTGCCTAAGCTAACTTGCCCCTAACCACTCTAGCACAAAACTACCCAAATTTAATTTGCATGTCCCAACCTCCAGCTTAGATCGATCATGTTCATCCTTGTAACAGATAAATACAAAAGAATAATACGAATACCAAAAGGAATTAGTTAAAGATGTACCATCTACAATATCTGAAAAAGATTTCAAATATTAATACACTTTTCATATAAAAATCATCTACAATCTTTATAAATATATATTGAGGACTATCAAGTAAAAGATTTTGACTCTTCACTAACCTAAATTCTCACTATTAATCATTTGTACTGACTTAGATATCGAAGTGACTATATCAAAATAACCTCCAATACACTCATAACTTAATATTTTTTTTTTCTATGGGTGATCCAACCACCTTAGGAAATACAGCACAATAGATTGCAATTCTTTCTAGTTTTGTCATTGATCTCAAAATTAAGATATATTCAAGACATTTTGGATTTTATCTGGACTCGTTTTAATGTTTTATTAGTCGGTTCATAATTATTTTAACCGAAAAAATTGAAATAAAAATTAATATCTCACAAATAATTACGAGCATAAAATTTAATGGGCATAAAGAAAAAAATAGTAAGGATAGATGATGATGGGTATTGGTTGAGAAAATGAGAATTAGGTAAATGGAAGATCTAAGTTTTGTTGGGACTATACGAAGTATATTTTATTAAATTTTTTACTATTATCGAAGCCTGCAATAATTAATAACTATTTAATCTGCTAAAGCAACATATGGCAAAAAAAAAAAAAAGGATAAATACATGAAACATTTAATTAGTGTGGAGTAGAAAAGTATAAGATCCCTCTTGGAGAAGTAAAGTATATTATATGATATGTATATTGTATTTAATGTGCTTAACAGAACCTTTTCAGAAGAATATTGTTAAAATGTAGGCCACATCAAGATAAAAAGACAGAAGAAATCGGTGGTTGAATTGGCAAGACAATGTTTGGTTCCAAAAGACTTTATAGCCTCCCCCTTTTTTAAATGAATATCATATCAATACATACTTCATTATATATATATATTAGACGAATATACATTTATAATTCGTATAGACAACACGAAATAAACTTAAAATTACATGTAATATAGATGATTATTAAAAAAAACCATAAATCACTTTTTCAAATGATCAGATGATTATAAAATGTGTAGAGAATTGAACTTTTTTTTTTTTTTTGGCTAAATAGAGCGGGAGGTTAATTATTCTATAATGGAAATGGTTTATTTACAACATGCAAATCCAGTGAATCAACGGTTATGGTTAATGGGATAATGCAATTTTCTTAAAAATAGTTATTAATTGTTCATAAATATAACTAAAGTAAAATATTCTAAAAATGATATAAGCCATCAATACTTGCCTTGTTCTTCAAGCATTTGATCCTTAATAATTCCGATCATATTCAATTTTATGATTTGTTAATAATAACAATAATCCAATATTGTAGTAGTTTATTCAAAACAGTTATGTAATAATAATAAAGTAACTTTGAATTATAATGAGCGGTTGGTGACAACAGTCACAACGTTATTAGTTCTTGACTTATGAAAAGCAACTTGGGATTTAAAGATCTGGCGCACGTTAAATTAAAGTATGCGCAGTAGGTAAAAGAGGTAAATTGTGAAATAAATATAGAAAAAGAAAAAAAAAAGAAAAAGAAAATCTTAATGAGTGTCATCTACACTTCCAATAGATTAAATAAAATAATATTTAGACTTTCTAAGCACTTACTTTTTACAAAGCCCATAGTTAATTTTGATAAATATGGAAATTTTCTTTTTTCAGTTGATAACAAATATCTTGGCATTCAGTCATAAAGTCCATGGAAAGAAAAAATTTCTTTTCCAATACTTAAGGTACTAATTAAGAAAAAAAGATTTATGCGATGATATATATTACGTGTTATGTCATGTTTTATATTATTTATAAAAGATAATTTTATTAGTATTATTATATTATATATATCATTGAACATTTTTTTTAGTTAAGGATTAAAAAAATTATAATGGCAATTGCTTTTTCTATAAATGTTTTTTAATTTAGTACCTTAACAAATGTTGGCTAAATTCTCCCTCGTCCTAGGCTGGTGGGATTAAGGGTCAGTTGAGGCAGGGGTTCAAGTTGATTGAGAAAGAGAAGCCGACCCCCACCATATGCTCCAGAGATAGAGGGACCCCATGTGACATGAAGAGGTGAAATCTAAATGTCCATGTGATAATCTTGTGGCTACAGCTTGTCCCTGAGTGAGTTTGCTTCGCCAGCTATAGACACAGAGAAAGAAAGAGATTGTGATAATCAACACATTGACAACCACATGCTCCTATCTCTCTATGCTTTTATCATTACCTAATAAGCTAATAAACCCAGAATATATGAAGAGGTGAAATATAATATAGGAAAGGGTAAAATTAAATAATTGTGAATTGATGGGCCTTCCTGGCATTCACAATTGGCATGGTGCATTTAAGTAAGTATGTAAGGAATTAATCTTAATCAACTCTAAAAGGTGATTCATACATTATAAACCAAATAATGATTCTTCTTTAGTCTATTTAACCAATTAATAAGCAGATATATATATATAATTACAATTATATCACATAAGTAAGAACATTGCAATGTAATTACTTTCTTTTATCCTTTTCAATTGTTAATAATAGAGTTTATGTTTATAGAGATATGCATGCTCATATATGTCTTCAAACTAATACCTCTTATGCCATGTATATTAAATTGAAGGGTTTCTTTCTTTCTTTCTTTTTTTAACGTTTACAGTCATAAGTGTTTTATTTCGTTAATATCATCGTTGCATCATTTGCATAATGAAATTAAGTTCATTCATGTGATGTTGGGTACCATTACCAAGGAAGATAGTACAAAGTACAATGACAAATGGATTTGCTAAAGCAACAGATGGACTTCATATAAAGGCCAGATGTCTATGGCCCGGTAACTTTTTTACTTTTGTCCTATAAAGTACATCTCACACTAGATGCATGCAAGCCGGATAGATAATTAAGTTTAGATTTTTAAATTTTGAAATATGCTGTTATAAAGTAAAGTATATTTTAAAAATAAATATAATTAAATTTGATATATATAATGAAACTCAATGAGTTTGTTATACGTTTATATAACTTTTAATGTTTTCGTCAAAAATCATTATTCATTTAGTGTTGATATCCATCTTAAAAAGATAGATATTATGATATCATATTAATATTTTAACAAGTACTTGATAATATTTATAATTAGAAGAATTTTACAGCATCCATATAATATTTTATAACATATAGTATCTACAAGATATAGGTTTTTAGAGTGGTTTCAATATCTTATTAAATTAAATCTTAATTTTAAAAATTAGGAATAAAATCCATACTCACCCTAACATTATAAGTATTTGAAGGATATTATTAAGTATTTGATTCGAACTTCTAAGTTAGATTCTAAATTTTTTCCTTTACTTAGGAAGAAGTCCATTTGTATGAAGATATGCCCCCAGCTATAACCTAATCAAACCACTTAAACACTAAGCAAGCTCAATTAAATTTCACGAAAAACAAGGTAATTATTTGGGTTATATTTGCCTTAAACAAAGCATTGTGAATAATACTAAAAAAAAAAAAAAAGAATATTGGGCTAAGAGATGTAATATGGATTAATTTGACAAAGTAGCTCCAACTCTGGTATGAAAACGTAGAACATATTGGGCTTACCATTGGCCCAAAATAATGTCAAAATCATTGGAACATTGATCCATAAACTTAAAAGCACTACAAATAGGAATGGTCCATTAGAGTAATTAGTTAGATTTTCCCAAAAAAAAAACAATGAAGAAAGAATGCTTTACTTGGGTATTTGAAGTTGAAGAATTATCTTGACCAGTGAGATCTCAACATGCATGATGATAAATCTTATAGTTAAAGAAAAAAAGAAAAAAAAAAACAAATTTAGAGAGCTAAACTAGGATGAGAGTCAAATAGGAAGCTAGTCTAATTTTCTTATGAACCAAATTTAAATCTTAAACTTGTTAATCCTTTTAAAGTGCAACCAGTCTTCTTCATTAACCTTGAAATAAAGAGAGTAAAATGCAGATAGCAGCCAAAAAAAAAAAAAAAAATCATTATCCTTTACGACCCCAAGCAAGGAAAGCAAATTGCTCTAAATTCAAGTACGTAAAGCCTAACTACATCTTTGTTTGATTCTATTTTTGTTATTCGGTTAATCTAGTCATAGTTTCCCATTAACACTTCGATATTTACATGGAATCAAATTCCAGTGAATTATTATCCTAAACATTTTTGTACTTGTCAATGGCTCCCACAATATACTTAAAACAATTTGGAAATTATGGTCATAGTCATGTCCTATAGTAATTCAAGTACAACATACCTTGCGATTTATAAATTAATATAGCAATAATTGCAATAAATTAATGAAATAAGATTTTGAGTTTGATTCATTGCATTTGGAGGAAGAAAAAGAAGGGGAGCTTTTTATGCTTTAATTTACATGAAGGAAGAAGAAGGGGGCAAAGAGGATATTTCAAAAATCTCGGGACCCACAATTTCGAATATTAGTGGGAAAGAAATTAAATTTTCTAATAAATTCATATTTTTAAAATAATGGGATTCTTTCCTTACATTTTCAAGGAAATGAGGGCTATCCACATATAGTGCAAAGATAAAGAGAGGTCTTTACCATTTTAACTACAAAAGTGAACAAGGTTGCAAATTCCAAAAATTCAAGATTTTCTATTTAATCCGACTAGTTCCTTTCACCAATAAATTCTTCATCATTCTCAAAAAACTTGACAAAAAAGAATAAATCATAGTGCAAATAGACCCAAAAAAAGATTTATTGTAAATAAAAGTTTGTCAAACAATTCACAAAATAAATTGCAAATTCCAAAAAGCTTGCCTTGAAATTCTTTGCATAACTAAAAATAACAAAACTAAGAATTTTAAAAACAAAAAAGCTCAAATGTGTAAATACTACATACGAAGACATAGCCGGACACCTTCAAAATATGGCTTCTCCATTTTCCCATATACAGCTGCAAGAAGACAGAAAACCACAACATGACTTTTCTACCCAAATATTACCACACGATCTGCCCTAACAAGATTCAATCGAAGTCCACCAGCTTTGAATTGATACCTGAAAGTTGAGTTAAATATCAAATTTCAAGTTTGATCAATGGACTTTCTGAAATGAATATTAATGTCAAAAGTACTTGTTTGTTGGGACTTAAGTTGAAGTCATTGACAAGAGATTGACGCAAGTTGGTTGGAGTGGAACCATCAAGCCTTGAGAAGCAATGGCCTTTACGTATCAGAAACATTTCCAGTATGTTGAACATCCCAAAAAAAATTTATGATTCATCGACAGAATAGAATAAACCATATAAAATCCTCGAAAAAAAAATCATGAAAAAGCAGGTTTTTATCTATGATAAATCTTTTTTGGGTACATTGTAATTTATTCTTTTTGTTTTACTTTCTAAGAATGATGAATAGATGTTGCATTAAATCGAAAATCTTGAATTTTACACTGTTATACTAACAAAATCTAGTTAGAATGCAGAAAATATAGATTAACTCCACATTTATTCTCTTCATTTTAGTAAGGACCTTCATATAGGATGTTGGCACATTAAAAAGTTGGATTCCACATCAATTTCAAAGGATTTGGGTACTGAATTTTGAAAAAATGGGGAGTCATGCAATTATAAAAGTTACAAAAAAAAATTATACAATTTATCCTAATTTGTATTCCAAAACAACTTAATACTCTCCCTTTCTTTCTCTACTGATTGGGTACATGGGGGTGTCACTCTACTATACCAATGCCTGCAAAGTATTAAGTTCTATATTTACCCCACGGTTAGATTATTTTAGACCTCACCCATTCACTTGACCTAAAACGAAGCAGCCTATGCAAGATTCTAATTTGGATGCAGTACAAACGTCCACATATTAAACTTCATGTACGTATTTTTGTAAATGGAGTACAATCATATTTTACCTTGCTTCGGACATAATCCATGGAAAGAAAATTTTACTGATGACTTTTAACCTGTAATTATGGGAGACAAACTTGGGATTGATGATGCTCATGCTCTTGTGTCGTGAAAAATAGAAAACGTAAGTAAGCGTAAAGGTCTTCGTCCAATTCAATCAGTATGTCTCTCTGGGCAGAAAGTTATAGTGAGGGATACAGTTCTTGGTTTTTGCTTGTTCCACAATCTTTGGGACATTTTTAGTACTCTGTTAAAACTGGCTATGATTATCTTTTAGTATATAATCTTCTAAAGTTGTAAATATCCTCCTTAAAATTTAATCTTGATTACTTATAATTTTCCCATTTTTATCTTGTTTTCTTGAGTTACTTAGGAAGTGTTGTGTCCACCAAATATAAAAAATGCAAAATTAAATTTACTTATATTTTATATATATATCAATCTATGTTTTCAACAAAATTGGTCGAAACTTGATGATACATACACCTCTATTAATGAGCATAATAGTCGGAAACAATTTTAGAGACCAACAATTTGAACTACAACTTAGGATTTTTCATTTTGCATTGATGAGATTTCCTTTTAACTTGTACTGTTAAATTCAGTGAGGGATAAAATTAGAGATTTTATATAATTACTTTGTACCATTAACAACTTCTATTTTATAATCGGAACATTTTACTATACGACAATCTATCAATAGTTACATTAAAGCTTGCAATATATGTATTTACTGCAATAATTCTTATTTAATATGGTTAGAGGTATGTACGTAGGAAGCAATTAGGATGCAATCTATGCTATGATATATACGACACTGAGTTACTTCTGCAAGCATTCTGTTTCCACTTGCCTTTGTGCCCAAAAAATACGCTCAGGAATCAATGAAATGTAATCTAGAAGGCTACGAAGAGTTCTCATGACTCAAAGATGAGAAAATGGCACGTCTTGCAAGAAAAGCAAAAGGTACTCGCCGAGAGTTGTGACCCTTTTTCGGTTTGCAATGGGCCCAACCCTATATGCCCAACGTCCACACAATTGAACCATGATCATTAGACATGGACGGACGCTCCTACCCACGGGGTCCTATGTCCCTTTTCATATCCTTGATCGGCCTGATTATGGACAGGTCAGGGTGAGCTTAACTCCGTCAGGTTTAGATAGATCGGTGTTCATATTCAAATCTCAAATAAGGTAAACTTTCTTTTTTGTTTTTTATTTTTTTCCTTTTCCTTCTTCAAGTTTTTAGTTATTTATTTATTTTTGCTTATTAATGTTCTTTGATTATGGACTCAATGGTTCCATTCCCCCCCCCCAAATGAGGGCTCATGACCAGCCCAAGCTCGAAGGGTTAAGGCCAAGTTTGAGCTTATGGCATATGATAACATAGGCTTAAGCCGAGTCAAGGACATGGTGGACCAAGTCTAGGTCTAGCATAGGTAAAACTCAACCCATCTTGATCTCATTATTACTAAATCTATCAAGCAAGCGAAGCTACTTCAATTTGGCTGTAATCAAATTAACTTTAAAATTGAGTTACTCGAGTAATTTATCAAATCAATCTTAAAATCTATAAATTTGTTTTGACGAGCTTCTAAATTTGATCTAGTTAGAATCGAATTTTAAATATAAGTCGACTTTAGAGTATAGTTTGAATTTCAATATTATTTTAATAAAAAAATATTTAATTAAAGCATGAAGTAAGTTTAAAAGGCTTAGTTGAGTTTGAATTTATGGAGGGCCTCTTAAAGTTATTGCTGTTTGTGGTCTCAAGCAGGCTTACATAGGATTGATAATGGTATACAAAGTTGGTAGTGTAAAAGTATGAAAATTTCTCCATTTTGTTTCATGCATTTCTTCCTTTCCTCATTTTATGGGAATTCTCTATCATCCCGTCTATATTTTAGGCGAAATCAGCCCAATCTCTAATTTCTTCATCATTTTATGGGAATTCTCTATCATCCCGTCTATATTTTAGGCGAAATCAGCCCAATCTCTAATTTCTTCATTGATTTATATATTAATTATAAAAATTTAACGGTGATTAATAATAAAGATTTAATATATATAATTAAATAATAAAATTAAAAGTTACATCGATTCCATTAAAATAACGAATGAACCGTAAAATATCTCAAATGACATCATTGTAAATGCCATAGCTTATGTTGACACATGATATTTTGGTCATGGTCACTTGCTTACAACTTACAAGAAGAATAATTCTTGCTTTATCATATCGGGGGAGATAGCATTTGGAAGAGCTATCAGAATTGCTTTTCCTGAATCGCATCATGTTAATAAATGCTTTGGGAACGCTAATTGATAGATCTAAAAATATTTATATCACATTTTGTAACGATGATTTTATAGTTTAAAAAAAAGTAAATAAATCAATCAAAATGTGAAAAATGTAAAATTATTATCTAGCACTTTCAAAACACACACAAACATTTTCTTTCCTAAATACTAGTGGTCCTTTTATTCGTGTCGGACCAAAATAGCATCAATCAAGGGTAATTATTCACCCTAAGCAAGACTCACTTTTGTTTTTGGGGGGACATAGAACACTGTCCCTCTCTCCATAAATATCAACGCATTGTCCTTCTTCTTCTTCATCCTCACACACCCTTTGTTTTAATATACTAAGGCCATGGCTTGTATTCTGACCTTCATAAACACTACCATTTTGTCCATTGTTGTTTTTATGAGTTATATGGTTGATTCTAGAATTCTTGGTGTCTACATCGGCGGTCCGTGGCAAACTGCTTACGCTACGTTTTACGGTGGCAGTGATGCCTCTGGAACTATGGGTAGGTATTTTTATTTCATTGATCTTGATACTTCTAGTTAATTTCACTAATTATATATAAAAAATAAAAGTACTTAAGGATGCTACATATTTTTCTAATTTTTTTATAGTTCTTAGACTCTCAGGACTGCTTAATATTTGAAAGTGCACAGTTTGGTTTCTATTTAATGATTTCATTCGTTCTCATAAATATGCTTTCTGGATATTTGTTAGGCTTGTTTAATATATTATATTTTAATATTTCATGACCAAGACCAACATATTCAAAAGTGTAAAATCTTTTTGTCTTTCATTAAGTTTGTAGAAAGCGCTTCATAAATTAATTCTATTGCATTTTATACAGAAAGGAATTAAACACTCTATTTTTTTATTGCACACCCATTTTAAGATATGCAAGTACCATTACATTATGCTGACATCACTAACCTTTAACGAAATAGTAGGTTCAAATAATAATAATAATAATAAAAAGTGGAGTGAAGTAATAAGTCTTATCAAGTTAAATTTATGGACAAACTAGATCTAACATATAAACCGAGTTAGTCATCAATATATTTTGTTAAAAAAATGAATTTAATCAAATTGAATCCAATTTTGATACGAAACACCTCGAGTCAAGTTCAATATTATATAACTCCATTCGACATGATCCATTTAGCAAGCTTGTATTTCGACGTAGCGTAACGTACAATATTTACAACGTTGTACTAGGTGGTGCTTGTGGCTATGGCAATCTGTACAGCCAAGGCTACGGACTGCACACAGCAGCATTAAGCACAGCCCTATTCAACAATGGCTTCAGCTGCGGTGCTTGTTTCGAAATCAAATGTAGAAACGACCCCCAATGGTGCTATTCGGGTGGTCCATCCATTTTCATCACTGCCACCAATTTTTGTCCACCAAACTACGCTCTTCCGAGCGACAATGGCGGGTGGTGCAATCCTCCTCGGCCGCACTTCGATCTTGCTATGCCCATGTTTCTTAAGATTGCCAAATATCGCGCCGGTATCATCCCCATCTCCTATAGAAGGTAAGTTTACATTTTGTTTTCTGTTAATTTACGATGACCCTTTTTGTAAATTTTAAAAATTATATTGATATTCTAAATTTCTTTAATTATAGATCGACGCTATCCTAGCATGTATTAGGTTCATTTTTACGAAAAATTAATAGAGATATTTATGCATTTACAAGAACTTAGTTAAGAGTGTATGTTTTAAACTTGTTAAAGGAATTCATATAACCCAAAAATATAGATGTACAATTAAAAAAAAAATCAAGATGTTTTTTTTTAGACTAATTGTCCACATAAACAAGTCTTTTGGTTAGCAATATCATTCCAAGTGAGGCATGCGGCTAACATGTAAATACTTTTATATTATTTCTCAAAAGTTTCCATTTAATATTTAAGGGAGAAAAGTTGGAGAACTTAACTAAAAGAACCAAGATTAACTAAGATTTGTTTCATGTCATACACACATGCTAAAAGGATCTCGATTGCATATGATGCATTTGTTTTGGACTAATAATTTATCACTAGGTGCACTTAGGTTGTTGACTTTTCTTTAAAACCATCTTGTGATTGCTCATGAGCTCATGCAAATTCATAAATTGGTTAGCTAATTTTTTTTTTTTAAAAAAAAAAGGTTAATTTTGTCTAAACTCTAAGCTGGAGATAAAAATGAGGTGTCTATTTTTTTTTTCTTTCCTTCCTTTTTTGATATTTAAACTTTTAAGCAAATTATAAATATACCCTTTAAAGTATTGATTAGTTAGGATAGATCCTTAAAGTCTCAAAATGTAATTTTATTATATCATAACTTTTAAAAATATATACATACACCTTAAATTGTTTCAAGAGCCATAAGACCATTACAAATTTTAATGACAATTTTAGGGTCTTAACAACAGTTTTGGAGGTTCTGCTTTTGCTTTTTTGTTTTTAAATGTTATGAGGAGATAAAATCATAATTTAAAAGTCTCAAAGGATTTATTAACACCTAATGAATAATTTTGGGGTTGTATTTACAACTAGCAAAATTACACAATAAAATATGAATATTTAAGATCAAATTTAAATAGGTAGTAAAATTGTTTGGTGACTCAAATAGAAAATGAATCTTATTAAGTAGTGTGGATGGTGGATGATGTGATACTCAAATAAATGATGGAAAGTTCATGCTAGGAGATGAATGTTTTATGCTCTTAGCATGTCATATCACAAAGATTTGATATCATTATACTAGAGCCACAATATCATCATGTATTTGTACCACTTTACGTAATGTTATCATCTATTTGGATTGTTAAAATGTTTTATATATTGTTAGAATTTAACTCCAAATGTTAATCTGTACTATAAAATATTTCCATTTACAACCATCCCTAAACTTTTTACTCAAAAAGTTGAAAGTTTAATCACTTAAATTAAGAATTCGATGCACAACATAATGCATAACATGCTGAACTCTCCCATTAATATTCTAATGTCCACATATTTTCACATTCTTTTTGCTTTTTCTTGCTCTCTTTTATTTCTCCTATTATTTTGCTATAAGAGTAATATCTAAACATATTAGAAGGCAATTTTAAGCTAATGTAATACATTATTTGGTATTAAAAATCTATATTATTATTATTATTATTATTATTATTATTATTTTCCAATCACCACCATCATCACTATCTCCATAGCCACCACTATCATTATCATTACTACTATCAATATAACATTAACACCATGTCATTATTCACCACCACTAAATTATTACCATATCACCTTCATCACTATTATTACCACTTCAAAAACCTTATGCACCACCATCACCAATACTTACATTTCATTACATCGCCACCACTCCATCACAACTATCGCATTTGCTATGGTCGCTACTATATTACTAATATTTGCACCACACTACACCATTGTCACTAGTATTACCCTCATGTAGCCACCACCCAATCATCATCATTGTTATTACCAATCAAATAATGCATATCACTATTACTATAATTGTGATATACAAGTAGGGAGGAGTCAACAATATTGGTGGTTTTATTATAGTGGTAGTGGTAGTGATAGTGGTGGTGCAATCTTAGTGTTAGTTGCAGTGACAGTGGTTGTATTTCTAAGATAATGATGGAATTGAGAAATATAGTTAAGATAAATATATGATGACATAAAATGTTAGAACTATTAAAATCATCATTTTAATGTAGTATTTGTACATAATAAAAACATATAACGTAATAAGGGAAAAAAAACTTATAATATGCTTAGCACACCAAATATAGTACAAAAAAAAATTGTTCTTCTTATTGCTATGTTGTTCTATTCTTATTGTCCTATAACAAATACATGGATCTTGAGAAATAAGTTTTCATTGGTGCCTCTTTACACTTTTTTTTTAAATGAAAATAAAACTCCAAAAATACTTTTAAAAAATGTTTGGATAAGTGGCCGTATGATGAAAGTATTTGCATTTTCAACCATTTTACCATTCAACATCTAAACTTTACTTTGAAAACTTGATATTTATACTTTACAAATAATTTTATTTTGTTGTTCTTCATAAGTAGCTGTAACAACCAAGTCTTCTAATAGAGACATCTATGGTGCCAAGAAAAACAAAGCAAAAAGAAGAAGAAGAAGAAGAATGGAGAGACCAAAGACAGTGATCCACAAAGTACAAACGCAAAATCACAAATACTGTGCATACCTACCAATACTATGGTATTTACCCATAAAGTGTGGAAACCTATACTTCGAATAGAAGATCAAAAGTGCAACTAAATGAAATTGCATAAAGCCAATTTTTTTTTTCTATTTAATTTTGGTCTAGAAAGTTTTGAAATAGATAATTTCAATGTCAATTTCAATTGACTTCGGTTTTCATTTGAAGCAAAAATTATATACATACTTATATATCTATGCATTGAGCTGTTAGATGTTATTTACAAAATATGAACATATGATTATATATTCATAATATCTTGCATGTATCAGGATACCATGTCGAAAAAAGGGAGGGATGAGGTTCACTATGAATGGCTTTCAATACTTCAATTTGGTCTTGATCACCAATGTCGCAGGTGCAGGGGAGATTATAAAGGTGAGCATTAAGGGTTCAGGGACTGGATGGATGAGCATGAATCGTAATTGGGGCCAAAATTGGCAATCAAATACTGTTTTGGTTGGTCAGTCACTCTCCTTTAGGGTTACGAGTAGCGATCGACGCACCTCCACTTCATGGAATATTGTTCCTTCTAATTGGCGATTTGGGCAAACTTTCAAGGGTAAAAATTTTAGGGTCTAATCCCTTATAGTCTTACTCTTGTGTATTTAGGTTTATATTGCCATATTCAATATAAGTTTTCTATTTATGAGTGAGAAAGGTAAAAGTGAAAAGGAGTAAAAATTAAAGAAATCAAATGTGTGTTACTTATACATATTTAAATTTTGTTGGTTGTATTTTCCTTATTTTTAGAGGTGAAAATGCTGAAGGAGAGGATTGGTAAAAACGAAAGCATGAAATCAATGTGGTAGCAAATTAGTTCATCTCTATTTTCTTAATGCTTAGCATAGTACCCCCACAAAATTTGATAAGAATTGTAACATAAAATTCTAATTCTTTGTTATTCTAATCATAACACTTATAACCAAGAGACTAAATATTGGTAGCTAGTAGATGTTGTACAATATCCTTTCCACCACTTTAGAATCGTACATATTGAAATCTAATATAATTTAATAAGGGATATTGTACAAAATGAAGATATCTAAAGCAAGTCATCTAATGAGAATTACCATATCAATTCTCGTAAGTCATAGGTTGCTCAATTAACCTCAAGGCCACTCTTCACTAATCTAAAGCAAGTCATCTCATGAGAATTATCATATAAGATACTGGATGGATGTTTGCTATTTTAAATTCCGTATCTCAAGTATATCCCAATCAATCACATGTAAACACTTATGATGGTAGAATAAATTTTCATTATTATATATTGAATTTTTATCCATGTTTTTTAATGTGATTAGTAAAAATATATTAAAAACAGTAAATCCAAGATAACAAATATCTATCCTAAGATAAAATGCACTCATCAAACACCAAATGCTATGCATCAAAGGCTTTCTTCAACTCATCCTTTCACTCCTCAACTTTAAGGGAGGCCAATCAACTCCACACTAAATGGCTAGTAAATGCACAAAATAGATAAGCCCAGTATAAAAGATAAACCACTTTTACCATGGTGGTAACCCACCCGCCAATTTTAAGGCATGTTTTGGGGCATCATATTCATGTTTTATAGAAGTCACTCTGACCTTTGTCACCCTTGCCAAGGTTTCAACCAAACCCATTACCCTCTCTATGCTTACATCGTGTAAGGTTACCTACACATGAGATACTATATCTATAATTCCGGATATATATACACCATTTGTCAAAAGATAATAATATCCATCTATTAAATGTGAGCATCATCATAGTATAACTATTACAACTCCATTGCGAGAGAAGCTCATCCAGAGCAATACTAAGTACTAAATTTACAACACTATCATAGTATCATGAGTTTATTAGTATTTCAACAAAATTTATAGAAAGATTCAATAGGTTAAGCTAGTATACCATCTTAGCTCCTCATGCAAGATCACGCTTTTAATCATGAAAGCAAGTTTCCTAGACCTTAATCCATGGTTCAATCAGTACTTTCCAAGGCTGAAATCATCTTCTATAGCTGTTAATTATGAATGGATTATGGAGAGAATAGGTATTAGTTTTTAAAGTTAAATAATGAATAGCATTTTAATATTAATTTAAAATTATTGAATCAAGTGATTAAAAATAGATCTATTAATATTTTTTTAACTTGACTATGAGTTATGTTAAACTTGAGATATTACATAAAACACGATAATATCACGCTTCAATGTCCCCTCCATAGCATAGCATGGCATTTAATATCTAATTCACAAAGGTTAAATTGGGTGTCAACAAACTAATTCATTTTTTTTTATTTTAATTATAGTATTATTAAATTAATCAATATTAGATGGAATGCATATGTTATGCATGTTCGACAAAAATAAAAGAGCTTGAAACTACTTGTGATAATTAAAATGGAAGTTCATTTATTTAAATTATTTTATAATGTTAGCTTTATAAGCATGTATTTACTTGACGAGAAAGTATTGTTATAAAGAAATTACCACTGTATTATCTTTATTATCCTAATAGTTATTTTCAGCTATGTACCCATATAGTAAGTGCAATAAATGTTTTTATTAATATAGATAAATAATTGTATGATTCTATCTATTATATTATATATTATATATTATATTAAAACAATAATCCATTATTCATCTCCATCTCCTTTAACATATATTTTTATTTACTTTTTCAATAAATGCTTCCTCTTTTCTATTTTTTTTTTCCACTATTCTAAGTTTCTCTCGCATAGACCATTCCACCTCCAATCTCTGTTCTCACGTTTGAAGTTTTTCTAAATAGTTTTACTATTTTTAAATGCTCATAACTTTAACCACTCACCCATTTTGCAATTTTCCCTATGTTTTTATCTCCCCTTTATCCCAAGAGACAAAGAAGCAAATGTCGCAACCATAATAATAATAATAATAATAAATTACACAAAAGATAACTTCAAATTATTTAAATTGTCAATTAGGAAAATTGCATGTGAATAGATTAACATTTAAAGTTAAGTTCAAATAAAAGATTGAACTTTCAAGTAATTAAAATATAATATTAATATTACACTAAATAGTTCAAATAGAAGAACTTATTATAATATTGTTACAGATAGTAATCAAGGTAGACATAGAATCATATTATTGGAGGGGCCAAATATAAAGTATTAAGATCAATATTAAAATTACTCAAAAAAGTATTTACTTATTATTATAATTATGATAATATATCTTATATACATTGAAATAAAGGTACTCTCAATATAATTTAATACTAAATAGAAAAGTAAATTTAAATTTTTTTCATAATATATTTTATAAAAAGTTAAAAGAATAATTTTTTTAACAAGATTATGAAAAATAATATAGTATTTAATCATTTTTTTATACTGACTTTACAAGATTATTTCATTATTAATATCATAAAAAAATACATACGTGCATATGTTTTTTTAATTTAAGTAATTAGATAATTGATTAACAATAATACTCATTTCTTTTCATAATATTAATAGTGAAAAAAAATGTTTGTATTTTAAGTAATATAAACTACTATTATTTACTATTGTTTATACAATATGATTGAAACACTTATAGTATTGAATATAATTATTATATACCATAAGTTACTAATAAATAAAAAGTGTCTATTAAGAATTTTTTTAGTTAACTATTATCTTTTTTATAATAAAATTCGATTTTATATTTTGGAATCGAACTCATAGCCTTGAGTATATAAAAAACAAACATCTATCCACTAAGTTATACTAAATTTTATAATAAACTTTACACTTAAAAATATAAATATAATATGTATATTTAATTTTAAAATAAATTTAACTAAATAATTTTTTTCAAAGCTCAAAAGAGTCGAGTTCTCCTTCGATCCCTCTTAGTCCACCCTAATAACAGATCCTTAATTTAAACCACTTAATATATTTACGAAACAATAACGGATTATTTATTTAAACCACTTAGTATGATATTGATTTTTTATTTTAATCATTTGAATGTTTGATCTTCAATTTTAATTACTTAAATATAAAGTTGATCATCTATTTTAATTACTTTAAAATTTGAGTTTTTATTTGAACTTCATCTCAAATGTTAATTACTCAATTATAATTTTTCCATTGTCAATTTAAAAGAGTATTTTAAGGAATTTTTTTATGGATATATACGTTTTATATATTTATTTAATATTTTCTAGCAACCATATCGTAGAAACACCCCATCTAGTTTAATTAAAGTTATTAGTGTCTAATAATTATACATCAATTATATTTTAAAATCTGGATAAAAAATCATATTTTTGAAAGAAATGTATAGTTTTAAATATATTTATCTATCTCGTAAATTTGTAATAAATAGAGTAAATTTTATAAAAGAAATTTTGATTTTTATAATTCCTTCCCTCAACAAAAAAATGATATTTTTTTCCCAGTATTAAAACGACAACACCAACCCCGCCCCCGCCCCCGCCCCCACCCTCCTTTTTCTTTTTTGCGAAGACAAAAAGAAAAAAAAAAAAAAAAGGGAGCTGAGCGGCCTCTCTACGTCCGCCGGTACTGTCCGCGACTCATCTCCATTCTCTCTCTCTCTCTCTCTCTCTCTCAATCTCAATGTTTCCTCAATTCGGAGCAACGGCAGAGACCTTAAGCAAAGCATCAACACTGGTATTTCGAATCGGTACAGACGCTCATCTCTACGATGATCCTGAGGACGTTAACATCGCACCTTTACTCGATAGCAAATTCGATTCCGAGAAGTGCGAAGCCTTAAAGCGTTTGCTTGCCCTCATTGCTCAAGGCTTCGATGTTTCAAATTTCTTCCCTCAGGTTAATTCCACAATTTCACTTCCTTATACTTAATAGTCTCATGAACATAGTATCGAATTCATATTTATTAGTGGACTGTGGATTCTGGATTTTTTGTTTATTGTTATATGAATTTTATGTGATTGAATTGTATGAAGAAGTGCATAGTTGATGGTTTAACTTGATGATATCGAGATACTGATCGCGGTTGACGATCGTTGAAGAAATTGTGCTTATCGCCTTGTTTATTTTAGTAGCAAGTACATGATTCAGCTAGCTCGATGCTGATCTCATCCAAAAGATTACAAAATTTGGCTACATTTGGTAATGGAAAACGTTTCTCCGATTTAGAATGCTGAAATTGTGCTATGGACTTATAAAATGCGCCAGTAAGAAATGGAGAAACATGGCAGAAAAATGTTGTGGGTTAAGGACGTTGAGATTGTGCATATTCATCTTATTTATGCGTAAGTACATGATTTTGCTATCTCATGCTGATCTTACTGGAAAAGATTATGAGACATTCTACATAGCTAAGTTCCTGCAGCGGAAAACATCAGGTTTAGAATGTTGAAAGTGCGCTTATCTTTATTTATTTAGGTGCAAGTAGTGATTTGGCCAGCTCAATGCCTATCTTATTGGAAAAATTATAGATTATAGCTATGTTCATGTGATGATACATGTTTTGTGGATTTAGAATGTCAAAATTGTGCTTAATTGTCTTATTTTACGTGCGAGTGTGTACCTTATCTAGCTCGATTCTGGTCTCATTGAAAAGATTATGGAATATAGCTATTTGTATCATGAAAAAAATGCTCTTTGGATTCAGCAACATTCTAGTTGAATGAAAATGTTCAGGATAAATGCACGACAAGTTCATGAACTTTCAATTTTTGGTAAATTTAGTGTCTAAATTTTTTATTTTTGCAATTTAGTGTATGTGCTTTCAATTTGGTTAAAATTTAGTGAAAATTACATTGAATTACCAATCAAGTTACGTATACATTTACTAATTGCAACCAAATTGATAGTATAGACACTAAATTGCAAAAAAAAAAAAAATAGATATTAAATTATCAGAAATTAAAAGTATAGGCTCTTGTGGTGCATTAATGTTGAAAATATACTATTAGAAACTTATTTAAATCTCATTTTTCAATGATTACTAAATATGCAACTTGAATGAACAATTAAACTCCAATTTGGAAGGAATTATGTGGTATTGTTAGCTCCATGATTTTCTTTAATTTCAACTTTCAATACTGATCTTTTAGCTCACCCATATGATGCTTACTAAACTCATAAAAATATATTGTTTACATGACTATAGTTTGTTTTGTAGTTCAAGTATATTGCATGTCATTTTGGGTTTTGTGGCAGGATTGCCAATGAAATAATTATAACTGGATCTTTGCTCTGCCTCTAGCTCTATGTACCGATTTAGTAATCTTGATTGTTGTTGTTGGTGTTGAATTTCAGGTGGTTAAAAATGTTGCGTCACAGTCACTGGAAGTGAAGAAACTTGCATACTTATACCTGTTGCATTATGCTGAAAAGTATGCTATCATATCTCTTGTGCTGGCTCATTACTTAGAATTACATGATCTTATTGCATTTCTGTGGAGCCTGAAAATGAGTTCGATCATTAACTCCTTTCCATGAGTAATTTTGATAATAATTTTTGGATCCTGATGATCATGGCATGGATTCAGAATCGGTTTTAGTCATAATGCAGTCTTGTTGACAAAAAATAAGTTTGTTACTTAGATCTTCTCATTTAGAGTAAAAAATAAATTTGGACATCAACAATGTCTATTCTTCTGATTCCTTCTTCGTAAGGAAAACTCATCCAACATCCATTTGCTTATATAAGTCAACATTCTATTTATTTGTTGTAATCTGCTCTGAGCCTTTTTTAAAAAGCTGTCAAGATTTACTCTTTTGAAATCCCACTAAATAGTCCTGGGTTTTATTTAGCTTGTCTATTATCATTTTTTTTCCCTTCTTGTTTGCACATTTTGTAACACCAGCTTTTGCAAAATAGTGTAATCAGATAAGTTACATTAATTGGGTCTTGAAAATCTGGTCAAATGTGGCTAAAAGGTACATTTGCTTGATATTGTTGTAGGCGTCCAAATGAAGCTTTACTTTCAATTAATTGTTTCCAGAAGGATTTAGGTGACACTAATCCACTGGTGAGGGCATGGGCACTACGTACAATGGCAGGGATTCGTCTTCATGTGATTGCACCCCTTGTTCTGGTTGCAGTGGGAAAGTGTGCTAGAGATCCATCCGTGTATGTCAGAAAATGTGCTGCTAATGCTCTTCCTAAGTTGCATGATCTGCGCATTGAGGAAAATGCCTCTACAATAGAAGAGGTGTCTAACTGCATTATAATCTTGTATTCAGAAGCTGATATTATGCTCTTTCACGAATTATGAGTTATTGCTAGTAAAAAAGCTCCATGAATTAGGGGAAATGCTCTTAGTTAAAAAAGGTTTGATTGGTTAGCATTTTAAAATTCTCTTGGCCTCAACTGCTTTCTTTTATAACTTGATAGGAGAAGAGCCTCTAAAGTATTACAGAGAAGGATTTCAATTGATGGTTTTATCATTGGTTCCTTTTGGTGCATTCTAAAACCCAACATCATGTGAATGTGCTCATGCTATTCACTGTAAGAGCGTCTGAAAACTGCTCTCCTTTTGTAGATATGCTTGATTTTTATTGTTTTGAATAGGAAATTTTGCTGATTCGCATATCTATTCTCTGAAAATGGAATTCCTTGGAAAGCTTCATGGTGATGAAACTTTATTGTTGGCAGTATTTGTGGGATAAAAATCATTTTGTTCTTGCTCCTTTCATTTTTGCATTATTTTTGTGCTAGGAGGCACATCGTCTGTCATCCTTTGTTGTGCAGTCATCAAACTTGAATATTGTAGAATCTGGCTTGGAGAAGTGGTGCTAAGAGCATTGTGGGCAATTACTGTTAATGAGAACGATGGTTCTCTATGAATATCTTAGCATCAAATCTCTTCCATCTTTATTGAACCTTTTTTTGTTAACTTTTGTAGCACATATTGAAAAACTTGCATGGATCCTGGTAATTAGTTTCATAAATAAGTTGTTATACAGTGGATATAGGCCTCAGAAGATATTGGAGAGCTGTACATTGTTGGGTATTTGCAAACTGGTCAGAAGTGAGCCAGAGCTCTGCGTGGATTTTAAGATATTATTGGGGAATTTTATATTTCCACCTCATAAGGCTCTATGTTTTTAGGCATCATGGATAAGTAGTGACGCAGCCTGAATACATCATTTTCTAAATGCATCTGATTTTCTGCCAAGGAGACTCAACTTAAAACTTTTATCCTCATATAGCCAAGGGGGAATGTGGCATGTGGATCAACTTATTCATGAAAAGGAAACCCCGATGAACACTTTAATGCTCTTGACTTAGTTAAGGAAATAGTGAGTATGAACTTCTCTTCAAAAGATTGGTTGATATGGTAATATTGCATAGAGTTGCTTTATCTAGTTTACTCATGCCCTCCGTTTGATATGTTAGGGAATGACTCGTGTGTTCCATAATAGGCCTTCGGGAGATTTTTTCATCTCTTAGAGGCATTCTTGGTGTCAAATTTGCATTGAAGGACATTGGACAATTCATAAAATACGATGAATCATTTGATAATATAAGCTCATATGCACGCTTATACTCTTTTCCATGTTTGCTGAGGGTATTTTCTCAATCTTCCTTTTTATCAACATCCATTTTTAACACACTGCAGATCATTGGTGTATTGTTAAGTGACCATTCCCCTGGAGTTGTTGGAGCTGCTGCTGCTGCTTTTGCTTCTACCTGTCCAAACAACTTCTCCTTGATTGGAAAAAATTATAAGAGGCTATGTGAAATTCTGCCTGATGTGGAAGAATGGGGTCAAATAATCTTAATTGAGATCCTTTTACGCTATGTGATTGCAAGACATGGTCTAGTAAAGGAGTCAATTATGTCCTTTCTGCATTCTGCAGAGGGTTCTGACTCGGAAAAGGATGAATCAGATAGCAATTTTATGGCAGCCCAAAGAAGTGGTGGCGAGGGTGGAGAATACCACTCTGAATTAGCTTACAATATCTCTAGGTCTTATATTGAAGGGCCAGATGAATACTTCTCTCGGTCAAGTTACATAAATGGGAAAACCTCTGATGTCAAACACATGGAATATACATCATTAAAAAGCAACCAGGATGTCAAGATTCTGCTGCAGTGTACACAGCCCTTGCTGTGGAGTTATAATAGCTCTGTTGTTATTGCAGCTGCAGGTGTGCACTGGATTATGGCATCAAAAGACGATGTCAAAAGAATTGTGAAACCACTGTTGTTTGTCCTGAGATCATCAAGTGCCTCTAGATATGTGGTAAGTTGCTTGGACTCAAATCTTTGGCTGAGAAAACCTTGTGTACAACACATGATTCTGATTTTGTTTGGTGGATCAATGTGATCTCTTTTGCATCTATTTAATGTGTGCAGAGATTTTTTATTACATTGCAAGGTTGATGGCACCAGTTTCTTTAGCACCACTTGGATCCACATTCACTATCTTTGGATCAGATAGTTACTAAAGTTTATCACTACCACTACCATTTACTGAAGCTGTAGCTTGGGCAGTCATAAAAAGCAAATTTGACAGTAACAACAAATTTCTTTTCTGTTAAGTGAAATTGATTAAATCTTTATCCAAGGTCGTAATCAGCTATTTTCTTGTTCCATATCTAGCATTTGAAATAATAAGCTGACTGAAAATTTTCCTGTAAAAAATAAAGATATTGAACATTGTGCATTAGCTTATAGATGCCCTGGTGTCTGCTTAGACATTTGGCAAAATCAAAATTTCATTGAAAATCTGTCTTATTCAATATAATTCTTGAAAGGATAAATTGACGGACACTTCTTGCAAACACTAACTATCCATACTGAGATAGATCTCTTGTGTTTGTTGCCTTCCCCTCTATGAAATAGCTCGATAGACACCACAACCTATAAAGTGTTCATGATAGAAAAAGAGTTGCAAGAATTAGAGGATGCACATGAATAATGATATACATTGAATCCTCTCCTTTCATGAATCTGTATTGAAGCTGATGTTACTATAATAAAAAAATCTTGCTCCAATGGACTTTCATTAACAGATGGGCAGAGAATAAGGTCCCCACTCCAATTCTTGCCATGTTAGCATTTCCAATCCAAGGTAAGAGACCTACTTACCTTGCTTGTGGACCAGCAGCAGAGCTCACACTTGTGATTAATGGTCAGCGGCCTTGACAACCTAGCCCTTCCTTTGAAACTTCAAACAATTTCTGTCAGCCAGACCTGAAACATTACCTGATTCAATAGTTCATGCTGCTTGCTGAGGAAAAAGTTATAGGATAACTATAATGGAAAAGAGTTAGTAGGATGATTTGAATTGATTGAGTTTGTCAACCAGGGCCTTCATCTATCACCCAAGTTTTTTTATTCATGTTATTGAGTTTGAGAGACAAGCACAATGCTATACATTTATTCAAAAGCCCAGGCCAAGAGGGAGGCACAACTAAGGAATTGTGAACTCAAAGGAAGATGTCAGCAAAGAATTTTCAGGATTCTTTCTTGAGTGTGGATTTTTTTGAAGACCAAAGAAAAAACAACATTGACTTGCACATATAACACCAGCTGAAGTTTTTCATTGTTGTCTTATTCCCTAGCATAAGAAGTAAGCTAGTGAGTAATAGCTCTGAATTTATTTGACAAACACATTACCCTTAAAAAGAGGTGAAAAGGTTCATCTTTTTGCAGATAAAAAATCTAATGTAGAGGAAGTGTATGTAATATTTACCTCAAGAATATTCTTCTTCAACTGGGGAAAAGAAACAATTGTGTTTCTTGGAGTTACTCCATGACGAAACCCTGTCTGTCAATGGAATTCAGCCATTCAACTTTGTCCCTTCATGGTCCACCCCGCCAAACCAAGAGAGAGAGAGAGAGAAGGAAAAAAAAAAAGGAAAGCACTTTCTCCCTTGATTTGGGTGGTAGTAGTGAAAAGGTAAGTTGGATGATCATGTCACAACTGAGTCCCAAAAACCGTAATCCTTTAGATCTTGTGTGTATACATGATGCAAGACAATCGGCACACTCACTGCTATACTCTGTGACCCTATGTTGTTTTTGGACAATCTTCTATTCTTAATGCTTTCCAAAAGTCAGTTCTCACCTTCCGATACATCACATGTATCTGTTTCCTTCTTGAAAGCTTGAGTTGCTATTTGCTTTTTTCATGTGCCAGTGCAAATGCAGTTTCTGTTGTTAAGATGATTATGTTGATGATGAATCTTTGCAGGTACTCTGCAACATTCACGTCTTTGCCAAGGCTATGCCATCTCTATTTGCTCCATATTTTGAAGATTTCTTCATAAATTCCTCAGATTCATATCAAATAAGAGCCTTGAAGCTGGATATACTATCTTTCATCGCTACCGATTCTTCTATGTCATCTATTTTGAGAGAGTTTCAGGTACCTTTCCTTCTTCAAGATCATGTTCTCTCTATTACCTGCTAGTTTGCTTGCATTTTCCATTGGACGACTAATTTGATTATTCATACATCATTAATGTTTCTGATGAGTGCTTGTCAGTCAGAATGATATTCATATATGGTTATGAATGCAACAGACTTGCATTTGTAGTGTCAGTACTTTATTTTTATTTTCTTCATTGATGAGAAAAAATGGGTATTGATAAAGATCCATTTTTGCTTAAAATAGATAATGATAGTAGAAAATGGTATGGATAAAGGTCCATGGGCACTTTGAGCTAAATAATAATGCTAAGACTGGTACACTAAAGTCAAGCAGAGAGCTGGCAAGAAGCTCTATTCTTTTATTAATTTTGTTGCCCTTGCTATCTGCAACTCCATAGTTAAAGGACTTCCACAATTATTGCATTAGTGTATTTAGTAGCTTTGGCTTCCAAAACTTATTTGGCTGTCAAGCTTAATTAAACCTTGAGTTGACCTTGATATGTATAGGGAATGTGGAAATTCTCTTTATCGGTACATACATTTGAATGTGCAATTTTGTTTTACATAAGAAATCTGAAATATTGTTATTAGTTTAACTGAAAGGTTGTGTTCTTGTTCATAATCTACTCCGATATCTTCGTGTTCCATGTGTATACTTCTCCTTGCATGTTTTTTATATGAAGGTTTAAACAAACTCGATCTTATATTTTAGTGCATTGATAGGATTATATTAGGGACCCAGATAGGAGATTTGCTGCTGATGCTGTTAGTGCACTTGGTTTATGTGCACAAAGACTTCCACTAATGGCAGAAACATGCTTGGATGGATTAGTGGCATTAACAAAACTGGGTATGCTCCCCCTCATCTATTATGCAGCACTCATTAGAGGAATGCATCATGTTCTTCATAGTGATTCCTAGTTTTGCAGTCTCTTTGTCTGGTGATTCTGGAGCAGAGGCAGAAGAGGCAGGAGTTTTGTCTCAGATCATACTGTCCATAATCTCCATCATAAAGCAAGACCCTTCCCGCAATGAGAAGGTAAACTTTTTTCTCCAGCAGTTCTGCAAATGAAGTTTCTCTTAGAGGAAAATGTAGAAGTATGCTAAGGAAGAATGCTTTAGAAAGGGCTTCAAGCTTTATAATGCAATTGAAGAGACAATGTTAATGTCAATATCTAAACTTTGAGTTTTTTTCAATTTTATACTTAACAGTTTTAAATTGCTAAATGTTTTATTTAATCAAATTTTTACTTATCAAATTTACTATCATACTTTCTCTCATCATTTACCCTTATACTTTTTGACCAATAAGCGTTTGATATGGCATCTTTTTAAAGATGACAAAGGCTGTAAATGTGATTTGAAGGCTTAATTGATTGGGTACGACATTTAGGAATTTCAAATTTCAAAATTAAAATTTGACAAGAAAAAGTTTTATTAAGTATGACATTTAACAACTTCAAATTATAAGTGTAAAATTGAAAAAGACACACAAAGCTCATGTAGTTGTTTGAACATTGTCCCAAAATTAAAACTAATTTCATATGGTGGTTTGAACTTTCTACTCCAGGTTCTAGTCAAGGGCATGACTGAATAATCTGGTTTGAGACCCAACTTACTGAACTGCACTGATTTATATACCTCCCATTCCTATGATCTTTCCTAATGCTGCAATGTTTCTATCTTGTCATCATCTTTGCTGGTCTTATGTGCATGATGCAATTTACCATATACAAGTTTTTCCTTAGTACCTTGCTGGTGTCCTTTTTAATTACCAGATACAAGCTTTTCTTTTTTATGCAGGTTATTGCTCAATTATTTCGCAGTTTGGATACAATCAAGGTGCCTGCAGCTCGTGCAATGATTATTTGGGTGGTTGGGGAATATAACTCACTAGGGGAGAAAATCCCTAAAATGTTAACTACATTGCTTAAGTATCTGGCTTGGTGTTTCAAGTCAGAAGCATTGGAAGTAAAGCGTCAGATCCTTATAACTACTATCAAGGTAACTTAGATTATCAGAAGAAGTTTATTGCTTTATTGTCTTATCAAAACCGGTCCTTTCCATTTATCCAAAAAAAAAAAAACGGTCCTTTCCTGTATTTGCATTGATCATTCCTTTTTCCAGCTTGCCACTGGTTATTGGGTGGGTAAGCTATTTTGTTAAGTTCTTTTCCATGAAGAGAGGAAAGGCCATCTCTTCCTTGCTATCATATGAATATTGACATCATCTGGGGAGATATCAAATTATTTTAACCAGTTGCTATGAATCTTGGTTCAGGTTCAGGCTTTTGCATCTTTTTGAGGCACCTAGGCAATTAATACTAATTTCTTTTATTGATTAATGAATTGAAAACTCATTGATGAATCATGTGCTTACCTTTTTTATCTATGACAATCAATCATGGTAGGAATCAGTTAGATAGTTGCTTTTCATACAGACGAACGAAGAATGCCTGTCTTTGTGTTAGATTTCTTGACCTACAAGGGAGGAAAGCTTATGGACTGTTGAAATTTTATGAAAGCCTTGTGCATAGCCTGCTATGTTGCTTCAAAATTAAGACCATGATGAGCTCACTTAAGATGCATGCACTTGAAATTGGTAGCAACACAAGCTTGTTATTTTTTCATTGAAATTTTTTATCCCTGTAATTTATTGAAACTTGGACCAAACTCTATTTAAGTTGGCCTTTTACTGCAGGTCCTGTTATGTGCTAAAAAGGAAGAGTATTGGACATTCAGGAAAATCGTGACCTATGTCCTTGACATGGCTGAATGTGACACTGATTATGACATACGTGACCGAGCTCGCTTTTTAAGGAAACTTTTGGAAGACAACATCCAGTCTCATGGCCTGGAAATGGAAATAAATTATGAGCCAAACAACACACATCATATGCTATTTGAGCAAATATATCTTTGTAAACTAAAGCTGGCATCAAATGAACCTTCTAATTGCCGGTTTTATCTTCCTGGATCTCTTTCCCACATTGTTCTTCATTCTGCTCCAGGATATGAACCTTTACCAAAACCTTCTTGTTGGTTTCCGCACAACATTTCGAATGTTGGTAATGAAACCAATGCAACAAAGGGGGAAGCCTCTGATAATGATTCTAGTTATTCACATGACACTGGATCCTTCAATGAAGAAAGTGCTTCTGACTACAGTTCTGAGAATTACAATACCGGCTCAAGTGGAAGTTCTGACAGCTATGAGAATGAATCTAGAAGTGAAGCCAATGTAAATAATGATCCCTTGATTCAGATATCAGATAGTGTCGATGGTTATAAAGATGAGAATGGTGCTCAGACTGCACAGTCTGGCTTTGATGGTATTGGAGAATTAATGTCAAAGAGATCATTGGAATCATGGTTGGATGAAGGGTCTGGTTCATCAAATGCAAATAAATCAAAATTGAATCACGTTCATCATTCTTCAGCAAGAATAAATATTGGGGATTTAGGCAGCCGAGTAAAACCTAAAAGTTTTACCCTCTTAGATCCAACAAATAGCAATGGGTTGAAAGTCGATTATTCATTTTCGTCCGAAGTTTCAACAATTTCTTCCATCTTGTTATGTGTGGATGTTTTCTTTAAAAATTATTCTCAAGAGTTGATGTCAAAATTGGTCCTAGTAGATGACGAATCTGGGAGTACACAGGATTCCTCTGATCAACAAACAGCTGGCTCTGAAAGGTGAGTTGACTGTAATGTTGCTTGTCATTAAGAAAAAATGGAATTGTTCCATCATCTATGGCCTACTTATATAACCACTGTGCTAGCCTTTCATGAAGGTTTTTTTATTTGAAAATGAATTTGAGGAAAACATTTTGATTGCTGGCAGAATGACTTTTCACATTTTGTATCCTTCTATATTCCATGGCACATATCTTTCATAAGTGAAAGACTAGTCAGTTGTAAGTATAGTCAGATATATTGGACTTCCATCTTTTGGAGATGCCTATTCACTATTCATGCAGTTTGGTTTTGTCTCTGACAATTTGCTGATTGTTCGTGGCTGGGTTTTATCATGTGAAGAAGAAATATTATTCATTGAAATGCAACAATAGATGCTTCCTGTTTGTGAAGCTTTCACCTTAAAAAGCTCTATTGGAAGAAAGGAGCACAGTAGTACCAAAATATTCCATTAAACACAAACTAAAAAATTTAGTTATCAGTTAACATTGTGTAACTATTCTCCTTTCTCGTCCTAGAAAGCTTTGAAATTCCAACAAGCTCCAGATGACCCAAGGATTGGGGGTTGGATGCCATCGGTCTTCTTTTGTTTAGAGATTGCTGAAAATATTCTATTCTTGATTTATCATTCCTAAAAGAAATACTGTCTCCTGAGAGTTTGACCTCTAAGAATATATGCCATTTTTCCTTTACACCTTCAATGCTCTTCTTAAAGAAAAAGGTTAATCTCACCATGACTTTAAATTTTGGATTCGCAGTTCCTCAACATATTGTAATGAGGTCCCACGTTTCATTCCTATGGAAGAGATCTCTTCTCTGGAGCCTGGTCAGACAGCTAAAAGGATTATTCAAGTTCATTTCCATCACCATTTGCTGCCTCTGAAACTTGCAGTCTGTTGCGATGGCAAGAGAATCCCTGTTAAGTTGCGCCCAGATATAGGTTATTTTGTCAGGCCATTGCCAATGGATGCAGAAGCCTTTGTGAATAAGCAATCCCATCTTCCTGGAATGTTTGAATACACAAGGAGGTTAGCTCTTTTCTTTGGAGTGTGGAGTTTCTTTTTCTTTCCTCATATTTTTTTTCCCTGCCAAACAATTAAAATGATATGACATATCTAGGTATCGATGAAGATATGGTTTGTGACAAAGAGCAATTGGGAAATAGGATCCACATAGCTGACCCCAACTAGTGGAAATAAGGCTCAAGTATAGTTGTGTTATATTTTTTTCCCTCTGTCATAGTGCTTAGGACTTAGTTTCATAGTGCTTAGAAATAATTTACTTGACTCTCTTGCTGATGTTCTTGTAACTTCTCATGTCAGTTTGGTTAATCTCTCTTATGGTTCATGAATGCATAATGCAATGAAACATTTGTCAGTGTTTTAGGCATTGCTTGTTTTCATTGTGATAGTACTTGTGAACACGTGATGGAGGTAGTAGGTAATATAGGCAGCGTTGTTCTGATGATATTTGCAATCATGTCTAATTCTCGTGGTTGTTGTTTATGGTCAATATCGTCGATGATGTCTGGTGCTTGTTGGAGTTGATTGCGGTTCAAAGTCTTAATTGTGATGATAAGTGCAAGATAATGAGGGTTTTTATTTCTCTTGCTGTAGTGAAATTTTAATGTTGCCAGAAACTAACCACAGCAATTTTCCTCACAGAAGACATCTCTTATAGAAGATATTTTTCAAAAATAACAATTTCTAGTTTGAAGTATTCTGAATAGTTCTTGTTCAATGGCCATCCATTTCCTTGTCTTTCCTGCTAGAATGGGTTAGAACTCATAAATTAGGTCCTTCGGTATTTAGACAAAGAGTTATCTATATAATGCTTGTCAATAAGTCAAGAAATCTTGACCAGGAAAAAACAAATTATGGAATTTTTTTTTTCTGCTTTTCCTTCTGGTATCTCTTGTACTTCACGTTAGAGTGGATTTTGGTTGAAATATGATGCCAGAGATTCTTTTATATCATGTTTGTAGCATGTCCCTGGTTAGGGTTGCATTTTAGAGACTTCAGGTAGGAGGATGGTCATTTTAACTATAAGGAACATCAACTTTGCAGCTAGTTATGTTGAATCCAGTGGTCAATCAAATGATTTCTGTTGAATGTTAACTGCATATATGTCTATATTTAATTTAGTTGTTAAATGCACATATTGATGCATCTGACACTGAAATGCTATTTCTGTTCATCAAGCTTTGCTATTGAACTCAGTATCCTGCTGCGATTTCCATCTTGCTTAGTTGATCAGTCAGTCAGAAGTGACATGTCAAATATGTTTGGCCATTGGTTTATCCATTTGCTTCTACATGTCAAACGATAGAGTAATTGAGCTTGTTATATGTAGATCCTGTTACGCTCAATATAGTCAATTTACTTCACGCGTCCTTAAGTTGTCTTTTTATTGACTTCAATAATCTGATGGCCTTTCTTGCATTGCAACAGTTGCACTTTCACAGACCATCTTGAAGAGCTAAAAAAGGATGAGGATGGCATCTCTCTCACAAAGGACAAATTCCTCGTAATCTGTGAGAGTCTAGCAGTGAAAGTACTGAGCAACGTAAACCTTTTTCTTGTTACAGTGGACATGCCGGTTCACACCAACTTAGACGATGCCACTGGTTTGCATCTTCGGTTTAGCTGTGAGATATTGAGCAACTCAATTCCTTGCTTGGTTACTGTGACCTTAGAAGGTAAATGCTCTGAACCATTGAAAACATTGGTAAAGGTCAATTGTGAGGAAACTGTATTTGGCTTAAATTTGTTGAACAGGATCGTCAATTTTTTAGCTGAATCCTCCGCAGCTCTTTCTTGACGGGTATTAGTTTTTTTTTTTTTTTAGGGAGGGGGGGTTGTGTTGTGAGGATGTGTGTAATCATATTCCATCAATTTGGACGAGGGGAAGTTCCATAGGAACTGATTGCATTTTTTGTTCCAATAGTGAGTGAAATTTTTTTTCTGCTTTTTATTTTCCAACACAGCCAGTTGGTTTCGTCCCAGTCAGTTCCCATATATAGAGATTGTTTTGCTTTGACGAAGTATGCTGTTTATAATACAATTTAGCGGCAAACTTTTGCAGTGTGCCATAGAGCTTCGAATGCATCGTGGTAACTCATGTCAGTAGAACTGTTGACAATAAAATTACCAAAAAGAACACGCAGAAAAACCCTTTTTAAATTTGAAGTTGTATGTTGGTAAATAAGTTTTCTGATTTCAGCTTTTTTGGGCTTTCTTGTTTGAGTCTACTCTCTCATGACGAAGTTTGCAAATGCCTGTCAAACAGGAGTTAAGAATTGCTGGTAGTAGGATAGGACACTATTCATGTTAATGGTCTTGTCTCGTGGAGTAGGTTCATCGGTCTAATCTTTTTATGGAGCTTACACTCGTTTCCTTTTGATTGAAAGCAGTCCTTACAGGCATGATTCAACAAGATCCATTCTGATCGGATTGATTTATCGGCCAATCAACACCTTCTTTTTTTTTTCATAGGGAGGGGAGGGTGGGCGTAGCTAGATTAAAGGGATTAGAAAGCGTATTACGTTAGTATAAGCATTATAGTGCACCTATCTTATACAATTCTATTTACAAGGCTTGTTCATTGAACAAGTTTAATGGATCTTGATGCTGTTCTACAAGTTCATACATTTAAAAATAGTTTTGATCCGTTCGTTAATTATGTTTACTTTTTATCAACCTGAACCAGTTTATAATTATAAGATTTATTGTTGGGGCATGCATTAAATTGCTAGCCTTAGTGTAGAAATTAAAGCATGCAAAGTATCCTCAAATCTGAGTATTCCTATGCTTCTGGTGTAAATCGGTTTGGAGGTGGAGCAGGGATAAGGGGAGATGGGGATATTTACGAGGTGGATTCAAAGTGGGGGCTAAAAAACTGCCATCAATTGCCTTCAAAATAAATATACGTCAAAGTTGGTGGGGTTGATTTTTCCTACTAGTAATTTGAGATTATACATGAAATTTGAAATTATTAAATGTTATTTAATTGAATTTATTAAATTTTATAAATAAAATTTGAATTTATTAAATATCATATTTAATCAAATTTTTATTGATTAAATTTATTACTTTATGAGATGATGTGGTAAACATGGGGTACATATTGGATTATTAAAAATAATGTAGTAATTTAATAAGTAGATGTTTGATTGAATATTCCACTAACTTTAAATGAAAAGTACAAAGGGAAGAAATGCTGCGAAAGTTTAAGCCTGCTGTAAGAGACAATTGAGAATGGAAGATGTAAACAAAAAAATTAAAAAAATTAAAAAAAAAAGAGGAAAAAGTGGGGAAATTGCAGTGATCTTTGTCTTTTGTCCATTGTATTGATTAGATACTTTCAATAATTAAATTATGTTATTATTGAATTGATTTCAGTTATAGAGGGGCAGTGTTGTGCTGGGTCATGTTTATAGCAGTTTGCCTACAGTAGACATCCCATTTTCATGTATTATATGATGGATATAATCCTAAATGAACCAACCAGTCGTCGCCTTCTTTTTTATAATCATTTTGGCAGTTTGCGCTCCAATTTGAATAAAGATGAAAAAAAAAAAAACCACGGTTGGTCGTTTGAAATTTAGACTTTTTTTTCCTCCCTTCATGACCACTAGACCAAGTGAAATAGTTTCAATATCGATTTGTGCCGCCTTCTTATATTTTAGATCATATAATTGGGAAAAGGAAAATCAAAGCAAATCCAATCTATTTCTTCCTCAACTTCATTGATGTGAAAATACCTAGTTATGGATGGATGATTTAATAGGTTAAAGGCTTTGTTAGACAATTTATCCAAGGATCCTTCAAGAAAATGATTTCCTTTTAATAATTAGATAGATCTAAATAAATTAGAGTGAACAGAATGACTGTACATGAAAATTATAAATTTCTAATATCTTATATCAAAAAATTGGGTTATGTTGTCCTATCATTAGAATTTTAAATAAGTTAAACTACTTTCACATTACTCAAGTTTGAACAGATATATGATAACTACTCAAGTTTGACTTGAGACTAATTGAAGTGAAATTAAGTTCGAGTTACTTGAATAATTAATTAAGTCAAAGTTTAAATTTCATAATGTTTGGCTTGAGAGCCTAATCAAATTAAAGTTGAGTTCAAGTTGAATTTAACTATTAATATTATTAAAATTAGGGGAAAAATTAAGATAAATCAAGTTTAAATTAGTTTAATTTAATCAAGTTTAAGCTTGTTGAGTTTGAGCTTTTCGAGTTTAGTTTGAATTAAAACTTAATACTATATTATCTCAACTTGATTTGTTTACATTATATCACTATTTATATTTATCATATATGGAGGAGATATGCAATTCTGCACTTTGGATAGATAAAACTCTAGTGAAATTTCTATACAAACAACTGGAATCAGAAAGCCTTCTAGAGCATTTCTTAATGTTATGCCTATGATACAAAATCTAAAACGAAGGGGATTACTGTCTAATAGAGGATGTTCAAAGTGCAACTTTGAGGAAGATGTATTAGTATTACATACAATTAGAGAGTGCTAGAAGGTCCAACTTTTATGGAACTTAATACACATCCTCACTCAATTAACACAAACTTTTCAACTAGCAACACTTAGAGGAATATTAAGGATCTACTTAAAAAAAAAAAACAGAGCAAGAAAATTGGGGGAGATGGATTTTCTTCCTGCAGATTTATGGGGCCTAGTAGATCATTAATAGCCTGTTTCTCTATTGTAGAAAAACATTATCCAGAGTAGACTAATTTTATTTTACACATGGAGGGAAAAGTATTGATTATTCAAAACAGTCATCATCAACTCTGATTCAAAGCCATCTAATGAGGCTTTTTTAGTATTTGATTATGTACTTGCAACTGGACTGGCTTTATAAGTTTAATGTTAATGCCTGCTTCAGCTTTCAACCAAAAAGACTCGATTGATGTGTGAGAAGAAGATACAGTAACTTCTCAGTCAGCCATGTTTGCACCTTTAAGTACTTCTTCTGTGTCAATTGGTCTGAAAGTAAAAAAGCGCCGTCTGTGGGAATCGAACCCACGACCACATGGTTAAAAGCCATGCGCTCTACCGGCTGAGCTAAGACGGCTGGTGCTTTTTATTTTCATACTAAATTAACTAAAACATAAAAGTGTATAATTCATTGGTATCCCCATCATGTTATAAAAAATAAGAAAATGAACATAATTTCATGGGACGTGCATTTTATGCTTCATTTTCTTGTCCACTCGGTATTGAAATTTGATTGTATATTCATTTTTTAGGAATTTATGTAAAAGTAAATACAATATGATATTATTTTGTTTGATTGAATTTATAGAAATATTAGAATTATAAACAAGATATAAAAATAAATCTATACAAATTGAAAATACAAAGGGAAAAGAGAGTAGAGATTAGTAATAAATTTACTAAAAGAACTAAGATACATTTTAGAAATTGGAATCTTATAAGAAAAAGGTTATATAATTCTATGGATGTTAAGGAATGACATTTTCTATAGAATCAAATTCATAACTTATTTTCATTACCAAATATAGAATTGGATTTGTTCTCATTCCTCGGAAACCAAAGAAAGGCCAAAATGCATTTTATCGCATGCATTAACCGTCATGCTTTCAATACCTATAATCTCAAAAAAAGTAGACATAAGAACACATTCTAGCCTTCCAAAAGGAAAAATAATTAGCTAGATCTTATACAATACATGAGTCTACAAAATGGTGCTAATAGAAGTGAGAAAATAATAGAAGCTAGCAAAGCTCATAAAGTCTTAGTAGACATGGCAAATACATTAGGGGGCACCAAGGGCCTCTATGGAGTGTTAAACCATCATTTTATACAATGATTTTGGAAGCATTAGTGACAAAATAGATAGTTTGCCCTCAAATTATAATATTTTGATGTATGGAAATCATTAATCAAATTAGAATTATTCTCTTTTCTTCCCTTAGCATCAAAAACTTGAATTATATCCTCTCTTTGTACTAATTCAAATAGGTAGTAGTTAGGTAAGTCTAAGATAATGGATAAAATTCATCCAATTGCTTAATCAATATGATTATCATAAAATTATATAAAATTGTAAGTTGCAAAATTTCATAAAGTATTCAAGTGAAAATTGAGGATTTCATGCAAGATAGCATGAGTTCCAAATCTTGCTTATAAGAAAAAATAGAAAGAACAAAATAGACAGATGAATACGTTAAAAAATTACCAATATATCACATCAGGATTTACCCTCCTTAAGTTTGCCCTAGATTATGATTTTATACATATTCACTTTAAAAGAATAGCTACTCTATTTCCCTCCCATTCTATATATTTGCTATTATGATATTTACTTGCATTTTAAACATTGTAAAATCAATTTCATATGAATTGCTACTATGCAAAATTAAAATTTTCAAATTTGTGATTTTACCTAGAATTGTTAGACGGCTTGTACAATCAGAATATAGAATCGGAATGTAAAAACGTAAATTTTCATAATCCATATAAACTAGTTTTAAAAACTATAGATATGTTTATTATAGTTATAAAAAACATAAAATATAAGATGGAAACAAATAAATTCAATATAAATTTTAGTCTTAACTTATAATAAAAGTAAAACTTATAGTATAAATAAATTAGCATAATTTATTATACTAAAGCATAAAAGTATAATATGAATAATAGTACTAATATGAAATACATTACAATATAAATTATAATAATAAAATGCAAAACTAAAAAACAAAATCATAACTCTATTTTCATTATTAAAAGTAAAAACTATTATAAACTCTTTCTACACCATGACCATCACCGCTGTCATTTTCATCATGAATGCTAACATCATTATTGGTACCACTATTGATAATATTTTTATATTTTAATTCCAAGTCTTTCAAAAAATTATTAATATTTATATCTTGTGAAAGGCAAGTTATATCTTTTAATTAGCTCATTTGACCTTAACAAATAGCATTAGTAAATTTGGTTAAAAATATAAAATTTTAACAATTTTGCATGCATATTGGTGATTTTATTGTGAGTGTATAAAAATGATTTTATACCTGAGTTTTAACTCAGAAGTCGTTCTAAAATCATAAAATCATATAAGCAGAAGTACAATTTTAACAATTATGTGCAACATAATGAATAGCAAATCATGTCTACACCCTTATGAATTGCTATTCAATAATTTATTTATCATATTCTTATAAATATCCCTACATTAAAAACATCACCACCACTACACCCATTATTTGATATAATACATATTTATTATTACTAGGGATATAATAGATATTTTACTTTTACCATTAATTAATTCCTTTTTTTTTTCATTGTCAACTAAATAATGTAATAAACATGTAATAGTTATTACAACTCTATTATATTATTATGGAATTACTATTCAATTTCCTCTTTATTCTATACAACAAAATGAAAAAGTTGTTAGCCTTCGCTCCCATAGCAAAAGGAGGGGATTCTAGCATAAGATTCATATAGACTTAAAGGTCCTAGGCCACCCTAGCTAGTGTTCAAGGTTTCTCTCTCCAAGGATCCAAAACAAACAAATTTGAACAAAAGAAAAGTTGGTTGATGAAAGGTCATTATCACATAGTGAAAGTCTACAAGAACCACTATCACAACACACATAGTGAAAGTCTACAAGAACCACACTATCACAACAACAAACTAGTGTTGTCAGACTCGACTCAAGTAGTTAACCCAAAAAAGTGAGAAGGTCAAGGATTAAGAGAAAGAACCGAATTTGACTAGAAGTGGAATTGAGGTCGAACTAGGTCTAACAACACTACAACTAACTACAAAGAAAGGCATACAAATTTTGGTGAAGAAAGCAACACTAGAACTACTAGCTACTGAGAGAGAGCAGTTGCTAGCTTTGAGAACTCATGTTCACTTTGTTCCCATCCACGTACTCTTCTTTATCAAGTTTTGATTCCTCCTGCAATCATTCAATAACCTAAAATGAGTCCATAGGGAACTTAACAACTAGTATTGCTTCTAATTCTATTAGTTTTTTTTTACACATACATGTTATAATTTAAATTCACAATGAACTAATCTCAATCCCACTTTAACCATATTAACTTAGATCCATAACCAATATGTCTAAAGGGTTGAATTATGAGATATTAGTGAAAATTTATGTTTATTTTACTATGTTAAATTTATCTTAATTATGATCTAAAATTTATACAGATAAATATTTTGCGATATGGTATTTATTTTTAGTAGCATCCACATAGTGAAGGACAAATTATGGACTGCATATTTATTTTCAATTTTATAGAAAGAATGTAAATACATCCATTGTTCTGGTTACCTATTTCTCCTTTTAGACCATGTTTAGTAGAAGCCATATACAAGGTTGGTTAGTAATCAAGATCAAATTTTTTATTCTTTTCAATAATAACAGTAATATCACACGAATACTACTCAAAAAGTTATTTCAAATGGAAACATTTCTTATTATATCCATTTTTGTATTAAATATGATTCGAAATAGTATAAAAGGATGGTACCTTGAGGTTGAAGGAGAGTGCAACTTGGATCTCTCCACGATAACTTTGATCCGCTTGTACGACACGGTACTTGGTAGGTTGCCACTTTGCTGTTCCATTTTCTGCTCCTAAAGCCAGAAAGTCCTCCACGAAAATGCTATATAACCAAAATTTCATACAGATAAAAAATGAACAATGTAAGTTAGATTAAATTCGAATATTTAAATTTAAATCCTCTTCAATGCATGCAAATCAATTTGGGTGGGCTTCAAGCATATCGAACAATAATTAAAAATACATATATAGATATATATGAGGAAAATTATAGAAACATTACTTATGTTTTTATCCTTTTATAAAGAGATGATTGAATTATTTTTTTTTTTTGACAAATAAGTTATTCGAGTTTTTTTTTTTAAAAAAAAAAGTATTAATATTATTTTACATATATGAAGGAACACGTGTCGATATCCTATTGGTGAAAAATAATTAATATAATAAAATAATAATATAAAATAAATTTCAACTAGAAAATTTAACAAAAAAAGAAAAAATTGAAAAAAAAATTAGGCCATTTCTAACAACCCTAAGGCTAGGTTTTTCACAATTTTTTTTTCTTTTTTTAATTTTTAAGAGTGGTGGGTGGCTGCCCATCACCGTGTATGGGTCACAAGTAGAGCTAGGAATGCAGGACGGGCTGGCAAGTTGGCCCGCGGAGCCTGCTTAAATTTTGTGAGGCGAGCTGAAAATTTTGGACCACAAAAGCTTCGAGTCATTTTGGCTCATGCTCGCGTGACCTATGGGTCAAGGTGGGCCAACTCGCCCCAGGCACGAGTTAGTCCGCACGGCCCGCAAAAAAAAAAAACTAAAATTAGCTCATTAAACTGTCTAATATCAATAATAAAACTAAAAGTAAAATAAGTAAATAAACTAAAAGGCAAAAGTAACAACTAAAAAGGAGATGTAACATACAAACACAACACGAAACTTTGATATTCAAATTGTGATTTTGTGCTCAGTCATCGCCACTAAAATATGGAAGAAAAAAAAAGTTTAGCATTGCCTTAGAGTTAAACAAATTAAATGGTTGCGAAAAAAAAAAAGAGTTGATGATGAAAATAATTTTTTTATTTTGTAAAAAAAAAATTCTATGTGGGGTGGGGTGGGGCGGGCCAAATTTTTTGACTCGCAACATGTGCGAGCCAACGTGGGTTGGCCTGTTTCGACTAGCGGGTTAGGGCGGGCTGGGCCAGCTCGCTTGGCCCACATTCCCTGCTCTAGTCATAAGACTCATCTACCATGGTGGGTCATGACCCACATTATATGGAGGTCGTTTTTTAACCATCATAAGATTAATGAATTGTTGGAAAATGACCTCCAAATTTTTTTCCTTTTTTTTGGGTTTAAATTTATTTTTATTATATTAATTATTTTTTATCAATAAGATGTTATCATGTATTTTTTTATATAAAATAATATTAATATTTTTTTTATAAAACTTGAATCACTTATTTATAAATAATAATAATAACTCAAGTTATCTTTTTATAAAAGAATAAAAATACAAATAATATTTTTATATTATATATATAATATTAATAAATATATCAATCTTTTAATCAGTATTCCGAATCATCCGTTAACTAAAATCAAATGTTAATTAAACATACGTTGTTTCACCAATGAAGTCATCTTTGGAGATTTTATCCTCATCCATGATTTTGAGCTTGAGCTTGTATGGGCGACCATTTCCAGGATACTCTGTCGTAAACTTAAATGTCTCATTCCATGATGGATTTCCACTGCGACCTGCATCACCATCACATGCTTATTTTATGAATTGATATCCATATAAACAATTAAATTACTGGTAAATTAGTAATTGCCACAATTTACTCAATATGTTATTATTATTTTTTACTACAAAAATCATACCATTTAGCATATTAATGTCCAATAGAAAGTTAAAAAAAAAACCAAATCGACTTTGATTTGTTGGCTTTAGAGTGAAAAAAATTTGAATTGAGTCTGTATTTCAATTTTAAGTCGATTCATATAAATTAAGTTTTTTTTTTAATTTTAAATGACTGATTTATATGAGAATCTACCAGTTTAATGGGTTTTTATACTAAATCGAGAAAAAACCTGCTTAATTAGTAAATCCTTACCAAGTTCAACCGGTCATTTCTATGTCTAGATATGAAAATTGTCCTAGAGGTGTTGATGTTTGACTTTGTGTAAAACTCCAATGCGTCCAAAATGGCTGCTTTCGTGCTTGTTATACATATATATTACTTTTTATTTGACCTTCACTATCTCATCAATTTTAAATTTAAATCATGACATGCACTATCTATCGTAAGTAGATTATTAAAATTCATTGTCATCGTGAAGTGTACGTAGTACTTAATTAACTTATTTCACAATCACTTGAGTATATATATGTATTTAAAATCATTACCATAAGTAAATGTATGATCAACCTAACATTTGTGAAAAGGATAATTAAAAAAAAAAGAAAAATAATAATAAGAACGTATCAATAGTAATTTAATTATTAATTACATGTCAAGCTTTTATATTAAAAATTATTTATGTATAAATTTAATTTAAATCTTCTATATCAAAACTTTTAAGCTAAGCATGTTGTTATTCAAATCCTTTCTGATACTTTATAATTTAGTCAACCCTATGTTTGTGAATAGGATACTTATTAATTAAGTATCAAAGCTAAATTAATTATTAATTTAATTGTGTTATAGTGGAGTGTATATTATAATTATAGTCTCTAAAATCTAAATCATGAATACATTAATACATTGAGAAAGAAAGAGAAGAAGAAGAAGAAGAAGCAGCTAACCCCTTGCCACACTGCTCTTGTGCTTTTGATTTTTGTATTCAATCAAAACGTAAGGATCCATACCTACCATATATTGATATATACATATTATTATTATTATTATTGTAAAAACAATTACATCAAAGCAAAGGAAGACCTTAATATTATGCTTAAATTTAATGAAAAAGCAATTCATTAAAAAAAGGAAGAGAAGAAAGGATATGAATAGATGCTAGTACTCAACTGAACGTGCTCACTGCTCAATCCAAATTGGAGTTTGCATGGTGATCCCTTTTATCTATTTTTGAATGCTCATAAATACTTTATTATATTCATAAACTCAAGATTTCTCAGTAGACATGAAAACCAATATTTTCCTGTACTATATTCTCTTCTAATACGGATGGAACCGATTCATATGTTGTATATCTCTACTCTACCTTTATTTTCTATCTTCAACATTTGTGAGTCAAAGCTAACAATAATAAAGATAATAATAATATATAATTTTTTCTCATAATCATTCGATTCTTCAAAAATTTTTATATCTAGTTAGTAAACTTACCTTCGAAACCGATTTAAAAAGGGTAAGTTTCAGATTTTATACTCGAAATCATCTTATCCCAAAACCTTGATTGACATGTTTATTTATCATTAAAACTATGAAGTTATAATAGACATCAAACTTGAGCCAAACCGGCTCGAGTCTGCCGATTCTTGAGTCCAAAAAATATGACTTGGGACCGGCCCAAGTCTCATGGTTCTAGGCCGATTAAGCTCATGTATTGGCTAGAAATTTGTTTTTTACTTTTTTTTTTTTGCTTGAAAATTTTGATTCATCTACTAAGCTCGCTGGTTCAACAAGTAAGTCGACTAGGATCCGCCTAATTAGTGAGTCCAAAGTTGAGTTAAGCCCGTCCTCATGGACCGGTACCATTCAAATCGAGTTAATGGATCAATCCAGTTCAGTCCGATGTCTAGATTATAATATGCTTAAAATTATCTAATTTTCTCTTTGATTAAGGACACGATGGTAATGCCTATTCTATACATTATTTTCATTATCTCCAATATTAGCTCCCAAGTACCAACTCATCCTTGAAACGTGTGTTATATGAACAAACTAACCTAATAAAATTATCAAGCACGCAGTTCAAGCATTATCAAAGTCCCTTGATATCGCCAAAAAAAAAAAAAAGAAAAATTCATATAGCGTGTGTTTTAGTGTTTATAGGTGGAGTTGGAAGTAACAGAAATATATATATATATATATACATTTAATGAACGAGATGTTGACCAAGACTATAAAGTAACCTGGGTCCATTTAGAAATTTATAGTTAATATTGTAAAACGAAGGACTAAATGTATATGATATGTTGACTTAAAGAAATACCAAGAAAAATAAAATGGCATTGAATTAGCAATTAAATTAAAGGGTATAAAAAAGAATTTTTCAAAAGCTAAACAAAAAACAGGAAAAAAAAAAAAAAAGATGATAATGATGATGATGTAAGAGTCTGCTAAACATTAAAAAGTCGGAAAGACCTATAATTTTCTAATTCTTTCGTTTTAGCTAAATCAGATAAAATAAAAGAGGAGGCCTGCGAATAGAAAAAACACTAGACATGACGTCTATGTAAAATCAAGCACAAGTTAATTAGTGGAATGTAAAAAATCTGTTAATAAGTACTTTTAAACGAAATAAATGGAGATATTTCTATATATATATATGAGCAACATATATAATTTAGAAACATACCCCAAAAGTCACTATTTCCAAGCCCTTTGGCACTTAGAAGCTGTACCTCCAGGATTCCTACTGCCATTATTTCTTCTTCTTCTTATTCTTACAGAACTTCACAGACTTGACTTTCGTGAGTTTATAACACGAGACGAGGAATGCTTAATGGATAGATCTGATGATAAAATGGCTTGTTGGTCGTTCATAAATAACATGAGGGAGGACGGCTGTCTGGCTAGCTAAATCGTGTGTTGATGTGTAGTAGGTATTCTTATTTCATTATAAATTATTTTTAAAAAACAAAAAAAGACTTTGACTTGACCATATTAATATGTTATCGAGCAATCATTATTGAAAGTCATACATATATTCACACTTGCAAGCTGACGGATCTTTTCAATTTTTTTATTCTATTTTCATTTAGCTCAAAAGAAACTGACCTTGGTTCTAGATCAATAAGCAATAACTATTACATATTTTTAAATATACAATTTTGAGTTTAGATAATTATCATATTTACTCATTATAGATATATTAAAATAAAAAGGAATTTTTTAATTTCATATCTTTATTAATCATATATTATCACATATTATAAATATTTTGTACGGTATTTATCTTTCTATTTGTTACTCAATAGAAGGCATATTTTTACATCTACCCCAACAAAAAAATTATCCAACGGGACAAATTATTACTTTTGAATCAATAATAAAATATGTTGAATGTGCAAAGCATGCTAGTAACTAGTTGGTATACCTGCGATGATTTAGTTGTTTATTACTTGATTTTTATCTATTAGCTTTAATTGATAACAAGTTTCCATGAGCTCATGTATTATATCAAGTCCCATTTGTCAAAATTCAATGGTATTACATTGACTATGGAGGCATTGTTGTGGGGGGGGGATTGGACAAAACCTAGCTTTGTGAATGTAATGTCTCTTAATGTAATTAATCTCCAAACCTATTGTTCTATGCATTTTTGTGTGTAGACTGTCATGCTTTAATATGCTGGAAAATGCAACTCTTCAATGAGTTGTTATTAGGCTAATAATTATTTTTTATATGAAATGATATATATATATAAGGTATTGATGAGACAAGATGTAACACATTCTTGTCCTAATGGGAGAGTGAATATTTCTATTAGGATGAGAGTGAGAGTGACTGAGTAGCCAAATCCTCTAGTGAAGACATGACATGCACAAGACCATTTTGGTTCCAGTCTAGCATCACTTCAGTTCAATTCGACTTGCTGGTATCTTCCCGATGGTTTGATTGCTTGTCCGGTTTACCAGCTAGACTGAGAACCGGATCGGTTTGATGCATTGAATTTGGTTTTGGCGTGTGGTGATAGTTGGGATCTACTCAATCTTTTCATAGTCATGATTCCTACAGATTATGTAAAAGGACAATGATGGTTGATAGATTCTTGAATTAAGAAACATCCTTAAATCCAATATCTAAATTATGTTGATAGAAACCCAACAATATCAACCTCGTTTGCTGGGAAATCCTCGATCAAAAATTGCAAATTATAGTTCTGCTTTAGAGCATGTCATCATTAAATCGAAATCCATCACTGTGGGGGTGAAAGGATTCCTCATGCTCTAATCTCCTAAGAAGGTATAGTCTATACCTTTGAGTTCATTATTGGAAACGATGATTTTCATGTGAGATTTGTGCATTGATTTTTTTTTTTTTTTTGTACTACACGTATAAAATGGAAGAGATTCTTCCCTGCTGAAATGGTATATATTAGACTAATTACATCTAATAAAGTTTTTAATAAATTGATATTATCATTAGTATCCCGTCTAATCGTATATTAATTAATTATAATGTATGATAAAAAATTCTATAAAAATATTATTTTTATAATAATTTTTATACATAATAACACGTGACTTAATAGTATAAAAACCAACAATAAGGCAAGTGGAGGTAGTTGAATCTCACTTTCCTCTAATAATATCTTTAAGTCCATTTGATGCAAGGCCAGCCAGCCGTGGAGAGCAGAGAGCACATACTTAAAAAACGTTGACTTAGTCAAATCACTGTTTTAGAGATATCTATCCATGCAGCATTTATGGATTGGAATCTTTTCAGTGCTAGTGGTAGCCCTACAAAACTGAAAAGAGGTGTATAGTTTCACATTGGAGAATCTGGACCTTTTAAGGAATGGCTGATCATACGTTGCTTTGGTATTATATTATATTGGATTTCATTAATGAATACTTCTGAACTTTTATTATGAATTTTAAATAAATTTCATTTTATGTCACGTTAGTTACAACTTACATGTGTGTTCATACATATATAACTTTTTCCTTTATATATTCTATTCAATAGTCAACTAACTAATGGTAAAAAATAAATAAATAATAAAGAAAATGTGTCAGCTAACTTTCTGCTTTCAGTATTTGCTTAAATGATTATCAACTAGACCACTATTAATATGGGTGGTTAGCACAAATTCCAATGTCAAGCAACTCACCCTCATTGATAATAAGGATTACTTGCTTAAAATTCTAAGATGAAAGTTGTTTGTTGAAGCAGCGATACTTAACTCTCTTTTTTTTTTTTTTTTACTTTTAAAGTGTATAAATGAAAAAAAAAAAAGAAACCCATAAAATAATAAAAAAATTACTAAGTAACTTTCTTTGAAGTAATCCATTACTTAAAATATTGATGTATCCACTTAAATAATTCTTAAAATATTTCATTATTAAAAATGCTTAAAAATAGACTCTCTATATTATATATGAGATTTAGGTTGGGTTGAACTAGCAACCTGATTTAAACTGATCTGAGATGGTCGATTCAACCCTGAAAAAGACCTACTAATTTGCATGCAAATTCACCGATTCAATGGGTTCACATGATGAACTAGTAAATGCAAGATAAAAAAAAAAATAGGGTCAATTTATAAGTCTAATCGGTCTGTCAACCACCAATTCCAGTTTATATATTTTGAATATGAAAACTACCGAATTCTGATTGGTTTAGGGCCAAATTGAACTAGTTCATATGTCTACTCTATACCTTTTAGAAGATATCCAAGTGGGTGGCATACAAATGAGTAGATAGATAATAATGAAAGAGAAAAAGGCCATGGTATTTGATTAGAGGGAATAGGTAATCCCAAGCATATTTCTTCCTTTTGCGAACATGTATCTTCGTTTGGTTGAAGGGGAATGCATATTTCTTTCACATAAGGAAAGCTATGGCATATATACTCCTTTTCCGTTAAGGGAAGCCATTCGAAAAGCCCAAAGAAAACATCCTCATAAAATCGAAATATCATGTTTAGCGTTTCTGCTCATTGATGCAATCTATTAATTAATTTGATAGTATTTTGGTACTTGTTTGAGGAACCAAACTCAAAAATAGCATTCCTCTTTAGTAATAATTATTCATGTAAATTAAAGAATGGAATGCTTATTTTTTAAAATTTCCATTTTCAAATAATAGCTATCGTCTATATGGATCACATGTTACGGAAGGACCAAACTAAGAAATGTGTGAATCAAGAAACTATCTTTTTTTTTTTTTTTTAATACAAGTTTCCAAACTTCTACAGTAATTTTACCAGATTCAAATGCTTAGTAGCGCTAGCAATATTATTACTAAATAGTTAAATTCTGGTCTAGTATTCTTTATGCAACTCAAATGTCATGCAAGTTGTAAACCTAAGGTTTAGTGGAAACAAAGCCACCCATAACCACGTATACTATTCAATGAGCTTGGCTTATGGAGGATAGTCTATCTGTTTCTGACAAATCCACATAAAACTAAGGTTTAGTGGAAATAAAGTCAAGACATTGACCAAAACTACAAAGAGGAAAACACTTAAAAGACAAGGTTTTTTTTTTTTTTTTATCGATGCATAATAACAAAATAAAACTAAAAGAGAAAAAAAAAATCAAAATACAAGATTTTATCATGGTTCATCCTTAAACTAGGGCTACATTCAGCAGATGATTCCATTATAATTAACACATCGCATCTCTCTTGTTGCATCACTCAATTACAAGCAAAAAAGAGAATATATAGTAACAGTTATTCATAAGCCCTAACCCAAACTACTAATGAAAAAATATGGGCTTAAATGCAAAAAGCCCTCTAATGTCTAAGAGGCACTAACCCCTTGAGACTCTCGCCGAAGCGGCTCCCTCGGACCCCCGCCTGCTCAGCGTGGAGCGAGACCCACATGCTTTCCTATCATAGGAGAAAATGAGCCACACCCCAATAGTTTTAAGATTTGGATTCTCTTCATTTTCACTCTCTTAATTTCCATCAAATTTTTTTTCTTTAAATGTTGCCATATACAACAAATAGTTAAGATTATAAAAAAGAAATGACATCATAATAATATTATAAAATAATTCAAAATTTAGACAATATCAACTATTAATTTAAAAATGAATGGAAATGAAAAGAATGAAAATGAAGAAAAACCATTCATAGGTTTTCACTTTGGTGACAATTAATTGGTGTAGATCTAGGGCACACCATACAACTAAGTAATTTGGACTTGTTCAAACCACTGTTGATTCATCATCTTAGTGACCGTTTGAAGATTACTATATCTCAAATTTGCACCAAACAAGTCATCAATAGAAGCCACATCAAGATACCAACTAAAGTGCATCAATGGATCAACAAGTGTTCATCAATTGAACATTAGTTAGCAACCGCAATATCCCACCAACAGAGTAAAAGATGGATACATTTTTCACATTGGATATCATACATAAGAAAATGAGACCACATGTGAGTCTCGTTTTCTTTTACTACATACAACCTACCTAAGTACCTATTTTTTAGCCCAACAAAAGATTAACAATTTTTCCATGCTTGACCGTGTGAACTACTACCCCCATGTGGCATGCTGATTAATGAACATTGCCATATCTAACAGTCGACAAAGTTGACCATCGGAGATAATGCTCAACAGAATTCATTGATGGAACCGTCACCGTAGTTGATAGTTTTTCGAAGGCTTCATCACTACCAAACTTTTCATTCCGGTATTTTTCTTTGTCCTACTGCCAATACACTAACTTGGAAACATGAACCAAAATACTTGAGTTTATCAAACATGAAAAACTACTAATTCATGCATATATTTTGGGAGTTTTCAGCTCTAGCTCCATGGACCATCGCTTGTGTCGTTTATAAACTTCCAAAATCCATTACCAAATAAGAACAGAATGGCAACTACATAATTGGGAGGAAAGATGACCATAGTAGCATTACGAGTCAGCAAGCTAGGCAAATGCGAAGTGGAAATGCCATCTTATAGTCACAAGGTCAGCAAGGCTTTGTGGTACAAGGGGTGCCACCAGGTTTAGGGCATAGCTTAGTAACTAGAGAACAGGATAGTCTATCTAAAGCATCAGCATGCAACTGCAGCCTTAGGCATAGAAACCTCAACAAATCCAGATAATAGGGAACTCTTTCGAAACTCATTTCTCAATGTTGCTCTTGGATCTAGGCTCCTTATTTGTTATGCTGACAATTACCTTATGGGGCTAGACAGCATTTGCAAATGCTAAAACCGTCAGAATCACAAAAAAAAAAAAGAAAAAAGAAAAAAAATGAAACTAAAGCAAAGCATAAGATATGAATCTAATGAAGCAAATCCCTGCTAAAAAAGAACCAACGAAAACATGGTCAACAAACCACTTTTTTGTATGGCTGCATATGGTCGAAGCTACTTATAGGATTAAAGGTATTAGATTGAGGTGATAATTAGGCCCCCAACATGTAGCAACTTAACAAGCTCGATTGTATGTAGTTCTACGTCATTAACTCCAGCTATTTAGACAATGAAATGAAATATTAAGTTGTGAATTTGTCTTCTAGAGTTTCAAGCAATAGCTTTAAGAGAAAGGGAAGTGCTAGAAAGAGCATATTAAAATGACACCCTTCTACTGACCTTAAGGAGGCAGTCACAGCAGTCCTTCATTATTTTAGGAATAGAAACAGAAAGTAAGAAGAAGAAGAAATAGATAGAGCTAGTAGCTCCAAAATTTCAGAGTATTTTTCCTATAGTGAAAAGTGAAGTATTAGTATATGTTTTCTCTCTCCTCTATAGTACTCTTAGTATTAAAGAATTCCTGTAATGCTCTACTAAAACCCTACCCTATATATTCTTTATATTTGATAAGTTTTGAGAAATGAAGAAGCTGCCTTTATTCATCATTTGTCAGAGTTATATACAACTCAAGGCTAGCTATAGATAGCTACAGATCGTTTTCTAAATAACAAATTGTGATATTTGAATACATATACAGCTACATAATTCTAAATCATAACCAAAACAGTTATAAAAGATAAACAATATCTCCAATACGCTCCCTTAAGTTGGAGCATGAGGATTACGAATGTCTAACTTGCGAAGGAGAAATTCAAATTGCTCTCGTCCCAAAGCCTTTGTCAGGATGTCTGCCAACTGCTCAGTGCTGCGAACATAAATGGTTTCGATCAGTCCGGTCCGTATTTCATCACGCACGAAATGACAATCAACCTCAATATGTTTTGTGCGTTCGTGAAAAACAAGATTTGCAGCGATATGCATTGCGGCTTGACTATCACAAAACACGGTAGCGGATTGATCATGATGCACGCCTAAGCACAGCAACAATCCCTTAAACCATTTCAATTCACAAACCGTGGCTGCCAAGGATCAATATTCTGCTTCGGTCGAAGAGCGAGAAACAGTATGTTGTTTCTTAGTCTTCCAGGAAATTGGAGAGTTTTCGAGAAAGACAAAATACATGGTAAGTGATCTACGAGTTAAGGGACAACCTCCCCAATCTGAATCACAATAGGCTATCAGCTCAAGGTTACACTCAGCTTTGAGAAGAATACCTTGTCTAAGACTACCTTTTAAGTATCGAACTATACGCAACGCTGCATCCCAGTGTTCTTTCCTCGGTCGTTACATAAACTGAGCCAAAATATGAACACCATACGATAATTTAGGCCAAGTGAAAGTCAAATAAATCAAGCGTCTTACCCGCCTCCGATATTGTTCAGGATCAGGCACCAATTCACCTTTGGCGAGTGCGAGGTGGTGATTTTGCTCCATAAGAGATCTTGTGGGCTTAGCACCTAGTAACCCGGCTTCATTAATGATGTCTAAGGCATATTTTCGCTGACACAGAAAAATGCCTTCGTCATTTCTAGCTACTTCAATACCCAAAAAATACTTCAAAGGACCTAAATCCTTCATATGAAAACACCGATTCAAGTATGATTTGAACTCATCTATCAAGTGTGGTTTACTTCCAGCAATGATGAGATCATCCACGTACACCAAGACGGCCAATTGCATTTTATCTAGTATCAAAGTAAATAAGGAATAATCTGAACGAGATTGACAAAAACCGTACCGTTTTAGTGCGTTAGCCAATTTTGCAAACCAACATCATGGTGCTTGTCGTAAGCCGTAAAGAGACTTCTTCAAACGACACACTTTTTCGAGTTGATGAGTATGAAATCTAGGAGGCAATTTCATATAAACTTCTTCTGCCAAATCTCCATGAAGAAAGGCATTGTGGACATCCATTTGATGCAGTCCCCAACCGTTAGCCACCGCTACAGAAAGAAATGTGCGCACCGTAACCATTTTTGCTACTGGGGCAAAGGTTTCATTGTAATATATCCCTTCAACTTGATTATTTCCGAGAATCACCAAACGTGCCTTGTATCGCTCAATTGTGCCATCAGAATTATACTTAATTTTGTATACCCACTTACTACCGATTGCTTTCTTCCCTTGTGGTAAGTCAACTAGAGTCCATGTTCTATTTTGTTCAAGTGCATCAATCTCTTTTTGCATAGCTTCTCTCCAACGTGCATCCTTGACTGCCTGATGAAAGAATTTCGGCTCTATGTTGGTTGTTATGGCTGCTAAGAAACCTTGATGACGTGGTGAGAAATTTTTGTAATTCACATATTGAGCTAAGTCATAGGATATACCTAAGGTTGATGCTAGTTTGACTGAACCTGTAGAGGGGCTATTACTGTGAGCAGCATAAGTCACACAATCCTTTAACCGTGTAGAAACTTGCTTAGAGCGAAGGCCACGACCAAGGGCCAATGAACCTTCTTCTACACTCTCAAATCTGAGCTCTAGTGATGCATCACCCTCCCTAACTTCAGTATTGTCATTTTGAACATCATTCAATTGCTCGTGAGTTTCGTCAGCAAGTTCAGTGAGGGCCTTTTCCTCTGCTCCAATCAGATTAGTTGCTCCCTCGTCAAAGCACTCATTTATTTGAGAGTGCACTAAATTATCCTTGCTCACTTAAACACATGCATCTACATATGGAAACTCATCTTCATGGAAAACTACATCCCGAGACACAAAGTAGCATCGTGTTTCTAAATCATATAATCTCCAACCTCTCTATCCAAATGGATAGCCCACGAAAATACATTTATGACTTCGACTAGCAAACTTATCCTTTTCACGATTCAAACTCCGTGCATAGCACAAACACCCGAATGTACGAATGTAGCGATAATCAAGTAGCTTACCATATAAAATTTCATAAGGTGATTTTCCTCCCAGTAGCTGAGAAGGAGTGCGATTGATTAAATGCCCAGCTGTTAACACACATTCCCCCCAAAATCAATTGGCATGTTAGCTTGAAATCGCAATGCTCGAGCCACATTAAGTATATGTCGATGCTTCCTTTCCACTCGCCCATTCTGTTGTGGTGTTCCCACACATGAAGTTTGATGCATTATCCCATTGTTTAAGAAATAACCTCTCAAGCTTATGAACTCACTTCCATTATCGCTTCTTACTATCTTAACATTTTTATCAAATTGCCTACAAACCATAGCAACAAAATTTTGCAAAATGCATCCTACTTCAGTTTTAGCAATCAACAAATATATCCACACACATCTAGAAAAATCATCAACGATTGTGAGGAAGTAATTTGCATTATAAGAACTAAAGACTTTATAAGGTCCTCACAAGTCACAATGAATAAGTTTAAATAATTCACTAGCGCTACTATCACTAGAATAAAACACGTTTCTGGTTTGCTTTGCTTTGAAACAAGCATCGCAAGATTTATTTGAATCTAATTGAGTCTTATCTCCAGAAATTAAACCTACGATCTTTGAAGATGGATGCCCTATCCTTCTATGCCAAAGTTCAACAGAAGTCATCGTCCAAGACTGAAGTGCTTAAATTGGTGGCTCCTTCTTGAAATAATATAGCCCCTTGCAATGTTCACCCGCTCCAATCACCATTCTCGAAATGCGGTCCTGTATTAAACAAAGCTTATCAGTGAATAAGACATTACATTTTGATTCATCAACTAATTGTGACACAGAGATTAAATTGCACTGTAATCCTGGAGCATGAAGAACATTATCTAGTTGGATGTTCTTCCCCATGCGAATCGACCTTTCTTGCAATGCCAGCACTTGTCTTCCATTAGGCAAGCCAATTGGACAGCCTAATATGTTTTTCAAGCTAGTTAAATAGCCAGAATTTCCTATCATATGTTGTGTAGCTCCAGAATCAATTATCCAAACAGAATTTTCCTTACCATTCATCTTCTCACTACTCCCTGATTTGCAAGTGTTCAACAAGCTCATGACTGCTGCCCATTGTTCATTCGTCAACGTTCCAGGAGTTGCAAATTCCTTTGTCTCTGCGATGGACTCTTCAATCACTTGAGCAGCATTAACTCGAGCTCCACTCCGTCCTCTTCCTGTCATCTTGCCACGGCCTCTACCTCCTGGCTGTCTTCCTCGACCTCTACCAACTGTTTTAGGCTGATCACCCCACCAAACAGGATAGCCGATAAGCTGAAAGCATCCCTCAGAGTCATGTCCTTCTCGATTGCAATGTGTGCAGACAACACTTTTATCTTTGATTCCTACATTGGTTTGAACCATAAAACTAGCAGCCTCATTCTTAATCTCCTTTTCTTTAAAGATATTTCGAACCCTTTCCTTTTGGAATATTAATGAATACGCCTTACTTACATCGAGCAACGGTGTCGTGCTCAAAATGTTTGTCCTTACTGTGCTGTATGCATTGTCTAACCCCATCAGAAATTGATGAAGTTTTTCCTCTTCTCGTTTCTTAGTTATTTTAGTTGCGATGTTTCACTTGCAACCCCCACATTTGCAGGTAGAGATCACATCATAATTTGCCAGCTCTTCCCATAATTGTTTCAATTTCGCATAATAACTCATAAGTGACATTCCTTGCTGTTTGCAATTTGCAAGTTCCGCTTTCAGCTGCTGTACTCGTGCACCATCAGTCACAGATAAACAGTCTTTAATGTCTTCCCACAAATCCTTTGCAATCTCCAGGTGCGTTAAAGCGGATCGCACTATTGGCTCGATTGTATTCATTATCCATGATACAAGCATGGAATTCACAGTCCACCAATCTTCTATCTCATCCGAATCTTCGTCAGGTTGAGTCATAGTTCCATCGAGGAAACCAAATTTCTTCTTGGCTCTCAGAGCAGTTCGAATTGCTCTAGACCACTCATCATAATTGTCCTCTTTCAATTGCACCTGAGTTATTATATTTCCAGGATTATCATTCGCATACAAAGTGTATGGTGACAACGATTTCTTTTCTTCTCTTACCATATCGTGTTTGTATTATTTTTTTTTGTTAACAGAGTTTTGATTGCTCTGATACCATGATAAGTTTTGAGAAATGAAGAAGCTGCCTTTATTCATTATTTGTCAGAGTTATATACAACTCAAGGCTAGCTATAGATAGCTACAGATCTTTTCTAAATAACAAATTGTGATATTTGAATACATATACAGCTAGATAATTCTAAATCATAACCAAAATAGTTACAAAAGATAAACAATATCTCTAATAATATTATCTCCCCTATATATATATATTCCAAAATGCACTTCCAGGTTGGATGCTTCCTTTCTTGGAACAAATCTAGGGGAAAGAGTGTTGCTAAATTTATACCATCTTAACTTAGGCCTTCGGCTCAACATGGGCTTCACTTGAATAATTTGAGTATCAATCAACACCTCCCTCGCCCGGATAGGACTTATCCCTAAAGTCGAATTGAGAGAATTATTCCTTCAAGAACTCTATGCCAACCCCAACTACTTCTTCCCTTAGTTTCCCCTTCCATTGCACCAGTAGTTAAGGCAAACCCATTCCCTTCTTCTGTAGCATCCTTTCTGCCTACAACCAGAGCTAGTTGAAGTTGCTATGTCTTCTCCATCGCCATATCATTTGGTAGTTTAGTTTCCATGGAATAGTCCCTTACAGTTTCTTAAGCAAGGAAGAATGAAACACAAGAGGAATCTAGCATGTAATGCAGTCAGTATGTGTAATACACAGAATATATATATATATGTCATAAAAATAGTATTATAGAATAAGTAAATACTATAATATATATATATATATATGACAAATGGTAATGTCATAAAGAATACAATGGAATAGGGGCAATTTTATCTCTTCTTAGTTGAGTTATAAAAGTGAAACTAACCTAGGATTTCTCTTTTTCAGCACATTATACAATTCTCAACAGCAGCTTAGAGAAACCTAAAAAGAGAGAGAGGGCCCTTACTGAGAATTAAGGAGAATCAAAAGAGAATTCTGCGGCTAATCCAATAAGTAAGTGTATAGATTATAATTACATTTAGTTATGATGTTGAACCTAAGGCTTGTTTATCTTTGTAATAACAAAAATTAGATCAAAAGGCGAATTGGAGCAAACGAATGATAAAACAAATTAGACATTCCAAGAGTAATCTAAACCAGGTAAGAATTTTAATTCATGTAAAGTGATTAGAAAATTCACATGTTAAGATTTATTTAAGCTTAAGATCAAAGAATGGGGATGGATAATTGGTAGAAGAAAATTTAGGATTCGTAAAACATACCGGGAGATACATAACCTCCCAACACGATTATGTTACTCTCGTGTTGAACACAAAAGACATACCAAGAGATACACGACCCTCCAACACGATCGTGCTACTCCAGTATTGAACACAACAAATATACTAAGAGATACACGACATGTCTACATGGTCATATTTCAGCCGTATTGAAGCCAAAACCTATCAAAAGGTACATGACCTTTTGACACAATCATGTAATAACCGTGTTGAGCTACATAACCTCCAACATAGCTGTGTTGATTGAAAAAAAAATAATAAATTTTATTTTATATCTATTAAACTCCTAATTAAACCAATTTCCACACAACCTAAATAATTAGTAAAACCTTAGATAACCTAATAGATTAAGAAAAATTAAGAGAGTTATATTATTCTTGAATTAGTACTAAGAAGGATGTATTGATGATTGTACATATATCAACTTAGCTTAAATTCAAGACAAGACGTGCTTAAGATTAGGATTCTAGGTATGCGTTTACCTTATTTGTTGTATGTGATTGCTAGGTAGCTATTTAATGAATTGTAAGTGAAATAATGAAGTGTTGTTATATGAATTAATTGATGTATGTTGCTTATGCTTGGCTCGACCTAGGGGCCTGCGGTAGCAGATCCCTAGGAGGCACCACGATAATCGGTATGTCGCGTTGTCCCTAGTGGAGCTGTGTATCAAAATGATCTGAGGTAAATTAGGGTTAGATGGGGCCTGTGATGGTAATTTCCATTAGGACAAAATTTTGTGTGTACCCGAGTCATAAGTATCCTTATGTGGTATAATTCATTTTGAGATTGGTGTGTAAGCTGAAATGTGAATGTGTTGTGAATGAATGTCGCATATATGCATGTGCTATTAATGTGGTGTGTCATGCACATATAGGTGTGGTACTCACATATTGAACTTAAGCTCACCCCCCTTCTTATATATATATTTTTTAGTTACAAGTGAGAATAATGAGTAAATGGAATATAATTAAAATGGGAATTTGGTGAGACATTACATGCATAAAACGAGAAGAAAACATTATTATTATTATGTGGAGGAAGAGTGATTTGAAGTTTTACCAAGTTGAATTGAAGTTATGGAGATAATAATAGACTCCTAACTATGATATGAAGTATAGGGAAATATTTGTTTATTTTTGAATTATTTTTACTAAATTTTGAGAGTTAGAATGACTCAATTGAAATACGTTAATTTTATATTATTGAAATTATATTAGTATAATTGCTATTGAAAATGAACAGGTTTTAAAGTTTCATGGAGTTTTAGAGCTTTAGCGTGTCGCTATGAAATGATGACACATGGCGAGCTGTAATGCTTCAAGTTCTAGGGCGTTCTAATCTAACCTTTCTTAATAAAGCTCGCGCATAAAGAGCTTTTAGTGGGCCTAGGTTCATTAGAAACCCATATGAGGATCCATACACTTTTAATCATTAATCGACATTGCCATCCAACAGATGAGACACATAACCAAAAATCTCTATAAATACCCACAACTCCCTCATTTGAAAAGGGGGTAAACTTTTAGAAAAACATTATTATTCCATCGGATTTTTCTCTCAAAAAATCAAAACTACAATATATTAAAAAATATCTACCTATCACCAAAGTGCTTAAACCTTACTTGAAATCACCTACTCCTCTTTCCTATTCCATTTACCTTTGATTATCTTCATACATGTTGTTTCTCTCACTTAGGGAATGTTTATTACTAGGTTTTTCTCCCAATTCCCAATGTTAAGTACCTATGGGGTAGGGTTCTTCCCCATTACAAGAGGGTTCTTCACTTTTATGGTTCCTCTTACAAGGAACCCATAAAGTGGGTTTTTTTTTTTTTACTTTGGCCCGATTTATCCGCTTGCTCTGCTAAGCTTCAGCGTCCATTTCCAAGCCAGGCTCTTACTTCCCTACTCCTCAACATCTATTTGCAGATTTGAGCCATTGCAAAGCCATTGCAAATTTGCAACGGCAACCTTTTTTTTCCAATAAAAATAATAATATATCAATATAATATTTGTTATTAATATTAAAATTATCCACAAAAAATATTAAAATAATGATTTAAAAATAATGATAATATGAGACCCACAAAAGCTTAAAAAAATGCTAAGAAAATTTGATTAAGGACTTAGAGATGAAGTGCAAAGTTTTTTAAGAAGAAAGTTCTATAAAAAGCTGATGTAACACTATAAGAAACTTTATAAGTTTCTTAGTAATAAACATGCTCTTAGCTATATATAATACGTTCTCACTCACACAGTATATGCGTGACCTTCGCACGCATCCGAAGGCCGGACCCTTACCTTGACAACCCCATATCTCAGTATTAGTTTGTTGAACCCCAGATTGTCAGTTTGTTGTGGACTTCCTTTAGGATGGGATCAAGTTACACCTCTTCAACAGGAGATTTCAAGTCAAGCCACAAAGGACTGGAAATTCCTTAACATTACAGCTCTTCATGCACGCTAAAAACGCATCAGCTACGCCATTTTTCTTCCCAAGTCCGTAAACTACTTCAAACTCGCACACCAACAGTTTAGTTGTTGATCAGCGGTTGTCACACACTGTTTCAATAAATGTTTGAGGCTTCGCTAATTTGTCAAAACCGTGAACTCACGCCCCTAAAGGTAAGGCTGCCAATGTTGAATATTGAACACAAGAGCCATGAGTTCAGATTTCGATTTGGTCAAAGTTTTATCGGTTAGACCGTTGCTAAAATAGGCTAAATGATATTGATGGATTCCAGGTCGACTTAGAAACCGATTCATGTTGAAATCCAACTAAATATTATAGGGTTTATGAACAGTTTTCAATACTTAAAAGGGATTTTTTAGGGTTTTTTATATATTCAATGATAAAAAAGGAATAATTTTAGGGTTTTTAATTCAATATAAATAATGGTTTAATGATATTTTTTAAGCTAAAGAAACCCTACAAACTAAATAGCAAAATAGGAAATAAGACAAACATAAAATGACGCAGATGAGGGAAAAATGGGAAAGGGGAAATCGACCTCAGCCATGTGATAGATTTGGTGATGGTTTACTTTTTAACTCATTGACTTCATACTTAATTATAATATCATGTTTAGTGTTAAGGATCCGTTTTATAGTTATTAGATACTACATCAACATTTTAAAAAATAAAATTGTTTAAGAATCTTTTTAGTTTATCTCTATGATCTTTTATAAAATTTCTTAACATTTAACTCTTTATGATCTCGATAATATTATTCTAACTAATTTAAAAAGAAAAAAGAAAAACAATGTACCACAGCAAATTCCGACAAAAGACATTGAAAACAAAAAAGATATATATTCTCACTTTATGATTTCCTTGTTAGAAACTGACGCAGCGTAGAAAGCGTAAAACACGAGACCAATTCTCGGATTGGACCTCACGAATAAACAAAGAATAATCTGAGTTTATTCCTTGAAATTCTCAATTGCACACAATTGAGGAAACAGATAAAACTCTTCTCTAAGTGTTTGTAATTTGATAAAAGATTAAAAGTTAACCCTAAAATGACCTAGAAAACTATTTATAGTCCTTCAGAAAACAATTAAAAAGAAAATATATATGTATACATGGGAATAAATATATATATGCATGTCCGTCATGCGGCTTATACACGATCGTGTATAAGACCGCGTATGTTTCTGTAGGATCTTCCAGGCGCATTACACTGCCGTGCCTTTGAACCGTGTATACGGCCATGTATGTTTCTACGGAGCTTCCAGACACATTACACGGCCGTGCCTTGTAAAAGACACGCCCAATCAGCCGGTATCAGCTAAAACCCATAAATTCTAAGCAACCCTATCATAAGGTGCTCGGTTTAGGGAAATTTATAAAGCACCCAGTATTATTCTTGGCTTAAGACTCTCATATTCCTATACATACTGTTCAATGTCTTGCGATTTGAAAAATAGCTTTTGCTTGTGATAGTAAGGCATGAATCCCTTTTTGGGTGACCACTTCACCTCAATTGTGACAAAGTGAAAATGAAAAAAGGTCCCTAGCTCACTTTCCCCTATGTGTATATCTCTTCACAATTCATTTCAAGCTGGACTTCTTTGGATGGGCTTGGACCAGCTTTGGCTTTGCATATGGACTAGTAGTTGATGACATGGGCCATGCATGCATGATTTCTCCAACACACTTGCCAATCATCCTTAGATTTGAAATTGAATTGCTTTATGAATTTGGACTTTGTCTTGTGTTGACTTAAAAGCTTGAGCTGACCTTCTTGCAACCCCTGTTGAAAAGAAATGAAAATGGGTCCAAAATGCCATGACTGCCATTCTTTAAAAAAAAAAAAAGAAAAAGAAAAGGTCTTTTATGGTCTACTGTCAAATGTGTGTGTGCAGCTCAAATATATTTTTATAATAGAAAAAAAATTACAACCTGTGTCTATCATGAAAAATGAAAATGAATCTAAGTTTTGAGCTTCTTTTTGTTAAGCATCTCCATACTTGTAGCATTTTGTATATATATTTTACAACTACAAAAGTGATTCACACACTAAAATGGTAGGATGATTTCACTTAAGCACATACAAACCATTTTGGCCCAATTTCGATTTTTTTAATTGTTTTTAGTTTATATGCAATGATTCAAGAACATGCATTCCATCATTTTTTAGTAAAATCCATAATAATATTCAAGTAGGGATAAAGGTGTGTTTTTACATATTTATCATTATTTTATGATACTATTACTAGAATCATCTACTCTATCTTTTGATCATAATAACTACTCAAATAACAAATAAGACTTTTCCATTGATAAAACATAAAAGTTCCTTTCATATAGTATTTGTGTTTTAGGGAATATGATGGACAATAAAGCTCAACATACTAGTTTTAGCATCACAATATTGCAATATGATTGTAAATATATTGAGAAAAGGGAATATGAGGATCCATATTTGCTATGAACAATAAGACAATGTAACAAATTTATAATAATATAATTAAGAGTAAATTGTAAATGCACTCCATTATATAATGAAAATTAACACGTAAACGTTTGATTGGGTATGACATCAAGCAACTTTAAATTTCAAATATACGATTGAAAAAATACTTAAAGTTCAAGTAATGATTTTAATATGGGATAATGTTAAAGATACTATTTGAACTTTCAATACTTTTCCAATTTCATACCTAAAGTTTGAAGTTGCTATTAGCACATTTGGTTTGTAAAATGAAATAAGATAGGAATATAACTACAATTTTTAAGAAATAGAATAAAGAAAGAATATGTATTTTTTAATGTTCTTATAAAAACTTATTGATAGATATGAAAGTATACTTAGAAAAATAAATAAATAAATAAATAGCTATCCATTTGGCTCCATAAATGAATTCTAATTCTTTATTTTACAATAACAGCAATTTCATAAAATAACTACTTTGAACATAAGAATGGATCTATAGAAAATGAAATGATATTCTCTTCTATCTTTATGAAGTGAACCAAACATGCCATATATGTCTTTGTTTGTCAAAATTTATACCTAAAGTTTGAAGTTACTAAATATTATACCCAATCGAACTTTTACTATCAAATTTAATACTTCCAACATCTTGAAAAAGACGACGTAACAAATACTCATTAGACAAATGGTATAAGTATGAACAATTGGAGATGATATAATAAATTTGATAAGTAAAAATTGAATTGAATATGAAACTTAATAACTTTAAACTTTGGATAGGAAATTAAATAAGTAGTCAAAGTTCATGTAGTAATTTTAACTTTGTCCCAATATTGTCTTTTATAATGATCATAAATATCATTGTTCTCACTCAAAGGTTATGCATTAGCTTTTAAGATCTCATGACTGCAATAAATTAATATACATATGTAAAAAAAATAAACAATTGATAAGTATTATGTTATAAATAATATTCATTTATATTTTAACTAATTGAGAATATAGTGTTTTTATTTTCTTTAAGTGTAGCTATCACATAACAATAATGACATTATAAATAAATAATTATAATAGTGACTTTTGAAAAGCTAGTATTAAAAGCTAAAGTAACATTAGAATTACTACACCTTAAATTGGAAGTGTGAGGTTCAATTTAGTTTGGGTTTTCCTTTGAACAACAGCAAACCATAAAAATATGGTTTGGTTTTTTATCAATTCAAGCTAAACCATATGGTTCGATTTAAAAAAAACTTCAAACTATAAAATTTCGATGTGGTTTATTTAATTTACATATTAAACTATTTTTTTTCTAAAAAGTATATTTTCTTAACAGCTAATCTCATATGAACAATACTAAATTTATTTGATAATAATAACATATATTGATATCGTATAATAGATTGATAAAATCAATATTTAAGTAATTACAAAATTTTAAATGTTCCATACAACTAGTTTATTCCTCAAGCTAATGTATATTATAAATTTTGAGTCAACCTATATACTTATCGACTGAATTATGGTCATAAAATTGAAATACGCATTTTTTTTATTAAATATAAACTAAAAATTCTTTTAAATATTATGCTTTGTTCTAATAAAAGAATTTTCTTAATTACAAGTAAAATAACATTATGTTTTTTTCAAAACAATTTAGTTTGAGTTATTTCTCCAAACCAATTCAAATTGAAAAATTTCCAGACCAAATTACAATATATATATAATTTGGTTTGGTTCGATTTAGGCAATTTTTTTGCCCTCCCTTACCTTAAATATATATTAATTGACAAAATACCTAGATGCATATGCTCAAATTAAATAGTTGGTGTTTTAGTCACATTTCAATTATAAGAGCATCTCATTCCTAAGGACCTATCTTAAGTATTTTCCCACTTTATCCTTAGATCTTTGAGAAGAGTTTCTTAACTTTTTTTTTTCTCTCTTTAAGAGTCTACAATAATTACTTTTAACCAATATTCTTAATATTTTATAACTTAAAATCCAATTTTTGTAAAAAATGTAAAAAATTTAATTAATTTGAACAACTTTTGGGATCACTCATAAATGACCCAAACAAAGTATAAAAACCTCTTCCTATCTCTCAAGACCTCATAGGTTGTTGGTCTTAGATTTGGTGCCAAAAATTAAGGATGGGGATGTCTAAAAATAAACTAATTATACCACTTAACATATTATTCACCCAATGCTTTAGAGTTAAAACATTGTACTAATGAGAATTTTTATAGAAGGAAAAATAAATTAGAGAAGAAAATTAGTATTAATCAAGAGTTCTAATTAGACACATGAATGCGACAACGTTCATTAAACATTGGTAACCGACCTACTTGATTTTCAATAGTAAAATAAATTAAAGCAAAAGAATATTTAACAATTATAAAAAATTATATAATGTAGAAATTACTAAAATAAATGCTTAATTATTATAAATGTGTAATCGAATCATATCCTAGAAGTGTAATATGAATGCAAGAATAGGAATGTTAACGGGACGGGTTTTGTCGAGTTCTCGACCCACCCGTCCCATTAAAAACCCTATAGGGTTTGGGAAGGGTAGTGGGACAAACGTTAAACCCGTTGGGATCCCAAACCCGTTAACACATATATATATATATTAGTTAATAATATATATTATATATAAAAAATTAGTTACTATGAACGTATAGTTTCACAAAACACGATCGTGCCTTCAACCGTGTGTTCAACCGTGTGTGCTTCTGTGGGTGTGTTTCCTTGACACACGGTCGTGCTCTTTCCTTGTTCCTTCCAAAAAGCACATTCCGTCTGTGCTGCAGACAGACACATACATATTACATAGCAGTAGAGTAGCAACAGTGAGAGTGTAAGAACAAGTGACTGACTGACCGAGACAACATACACACAGAACATAGGTCACGGCTGAGCACTTGACTCTTCAACACTGCACAGAGCCACAAACCATAGACACGACTCGCACTCCGGCACTCGTTTTCATGTTTCACCACACAGATACGGTGACACACACCGAGCCGAGCCAAGCCACCCACCCATGATGACACGACCACGACCACAGTCCACTCCTAACTCAACTCACAGTCACGGTCTACTTCCACTCGACGTGTACGGTCCACCTCCACTCGAAATTTAGGACGCAACTATAGAAACCCTAGATCTAGCTGGAATTAGAACTCGATCTCGCTCTCGTCGTCACCCTCCTCCTGTGTAAGCTGTTGTCGCCCATTACACGCATCAGCATCAACTCGATCTCATTCAGCCACCATCACACTCGCTCGCACTGTCAGGTACTAGGAGATTGTTATCTTTTAAGCTATGATGATGCTATACTATTATCTGTTATTATAGGCTTCTCTAGGAAGATCAAATGAGAAAACGTAAAAAATTGGTTACTGGATTAAGAATTCGCTTTCCTTCATATTAATTTTTTGTCACTTGCCTCTCTCACACAACCGTGTATGTAAAACCAACGCAAATAACACACGGTCGTGTCTCAGACCGTGTACTCAACCGTGTGTGCTTCTGTGGATTTTCCAAGCTCAACACATGGCCGTGCCTTCAATCGTGTACTCAACCGTGTGTGCTTCCGTGGATTTTCCAAGCTTAACACATGGTCGTGCCTTCAATCGTGTGTACTTCTGTGGGCTTGTTTCCTTAACACACGACCGTGCTCTTCCCCTGTTCCTTCCAAAAAGCATTTTTCTTCGTGTTTTCTTATCCGATCTCAATCCAAGTTGATAGCTTCTCTCAAAATAGTGGTCCTCAGTCTTGAAACTAATAAATGATTTTTATGTTCTTGATTTTATGGGAATTTTTTCTTTGTTTGATCATTGTTTCTCCCAAATACTCATTTCTTAGGATGCCTATATCTTTTTTTTGTGATTGTAGCCACATGATTTACCATAATGCGTTTTATCTGCAAAACTTTTGTATTCGTTCTATTTAATGTCTTGCCGTGGTGTCACAGATGGAGGATTATGCATCTGATTCTTTTATTTGTATTTTGTTTTCATACTTGCTGGCACTTGTATCTATGTTGAAGATGAATGTTATTTTTGTTTACTTTTATATAATATAGAAATGGACGAATTTGATATGCCCATTGATGCACATGCCATTGATGTTGAGGAAGAGGAAGGTCCATTACCATTACTTGGATCTGAAACAAAAGCACCGGCAACAAATCTCACAAGCACAACAAGTTCTCAAGTAGGAAGCAATGCCGATCAACGTGATAATCCCAATAAACGTAAGTTGACTTCTCTTGTATGGAATGATATGGTGAGAAAAACGATTAATGGGGAGGATGTTGCTATCTATAATCATTGTTCCAAAACACTAAAAGCAGGTAGTAAACAAGGAACTAAGCATCTGCGTAATCATTTGGAGAAGTGTATACAAATAAAGAAGTAGAAAGACATAAGGCAATGCCTACTATCCATTGAAAAATGACAAAATGAGAATGAGAGTTGTTTAAACATAGGAAATTAGACTTTCAATTAAGATATTTGTAGGCAAAGACTTGCAAAAGCAATAATTGTTCATGAATACCCCATTTCAATAGTTGAGCATGAGTATTTCAGGGATTTTCTTGAAAATATACAGCCACTTTTTAAGCATATTAGTCGAAACACCATGAAAAAGGAAATCATCAACATCTATAATGGGGAGAAGGAAAAATTGAGAGTGTTGTTCAAAACACTAAATTCTCGAGTTGCAGTAACAACGGATTTATGAACATCAAATAAAAAAAAGGGGGTACATGACTATCACAGCACACTTCATTGATCATAATTGGAGACTTCAAAATTGACTCATGGAGTAAGATTCTTTACTTATATTATCTTTTCATAATCAATAATGGAAAATTATCTTATATTGAGGTTTTTTATATTTTCATGCAGTTTTTTGTATGTTCCAACGCCACACACAAATGAGGTGCTTGCCGATTGTTTGTTTAACTCGTTGATGAGATGGGGATTAGATAAAAAATTATCTACAATTACTGTAGATAATTGTTCTACGAATTATGCAATTATTACAACTTTGACCATGAAATTAAGAAGAGATGAGTTCATTCTTCGAGGAAAGGTCCTGCACATGCGTTGTTGTGCGCATATTTTAAACTTAATTGTAAAGGAGGGTGTGGCCGTGATAGAAAGTGCAATTAAGAAGGTCCGTGATAGTGTTGCATTTTGGTTGGCGATACCATCAAGAGTTGAGAAATTTAGAGAAGCATGTAAGCAATTAGATATTCCATATGATAGAAAGCTCGCCTTAGATTGCAAAACTCAGTGGAACTCTACATATGACATGTTGATCATAGCCATTGGATACAAAGAAGTTTTTTATAGAGTTCAATTTATGGATAGACATTATAAATGTCTTCCCACCGATGATGATTGGGAGGTAGCAGAAGCAATTTGCCAGAAGCTAGCGATCTTTTATAAGGTAACCAATATTTTTTCTGGTACCCAATATCCAACTGCAAATTATTATTTTGAAAAGGTTTTTGAGATTAGAGAATCATTGATTGAATGGAAAGGTTCTTCAGATGTGAATACTAGAATGATGGCGAGGAAAATGTTTGATAAGTTTGAAAAATATTGGGGTGATGTACACATCATTATGGCTGTTTGTACTGTTTTGAATCCACGTTTTAAGATGAAGGCCGTGGATTTTGTGTTTCCTTCTATTTATGAAGTAAATGCATTTGTAGATATTCAAAATGTTAGAAACATTTGTTACGAGTTAGTTCATGAATATCAATCAAGAGGTAGATCTCGACTTTCTAAAGGTTTGAATAGTAGTAGTAGTAGTTCTTATGGGAACACTTCAGTAACTATCCAAACCGTTCCTTTCGATTCTTCAAGAAAATCAAGGTTGGTGCAATTCTTGAGCACTATTAATACTGATGGCCAAGTCAAGTCGAAATTGGATCACTATTCAGAAGAAACTATGTTACCTTGGACTGATGATTTTGATATTCTTAGCTGGTGGAAAGTAAATGGAATTAAATATCCTACATTACAAGAACTAGCTAAAGATATGTTGGCTATTCCTGTGTTTACGGTTGCTTCTGAGTCTGCATTTAGTACTAGTGGACGAGTAATTAGCTCACATAGAAGCAGACTAAATCATGATATAATAGAAGCATTGATATGCAATCAAAGTTGGTTATCAAATGAGATAAGAGGTAAAAATTTTGATTATACATTAATAAGTTCTTTTATACATGGAGCAACTATTATTTGTATAATCTCTAATGTGTTTTATGGTGCTTTTTCTCCTTTTCGATAGGTTTAAAAATAGATGATGAAGAAGATGGGATTTGAAGACACTGAGAATCAATTGTCAAATAAGAATTCCCAAAAATATAAGATTAATGGTTTTTCTATATGTGTTTAGAATTTTTCTATTTCTATTAACACTTGTTAACTGTATTTTTTTGTATTATTTATTAAGTTACACGATTGGTATAGTAATTTTATTTTATTATAATTAAAAATATTTTTACGTCGACAACTTTATTTATCAACATGTAGATTTTCAAATAATATTAAAATACATATAATTAAATACATTGAAAGTGCAAAAATTATTTATTTTTAAGAACATAAGCTATATTTTATAAAAATAATCATAATGAATAAGTAAAAAATTTTAAATTAATAATAGAATTATTTAAAAAAAAATTCTAACGGGTTTGGGACGGGTTTCGAGTTACTTATTCAAACCCTGTAAGGTTTGGGAATGGTAGCAAGTATTTCATAAAAAACCCTGTAGGGTTTGGGCCGGGTTTGGGAATCCCCATAGGATAATGAGATTACTGATCCCGGCCCAAACCCGTCCCGCTTACATCCCTATGCAAGAAACACAAGATTAATATTTGTTAGAGTATTGCATGATAAAATTATGATATGTTAAAAGGCTATATTCTAACATTTATTGAAATTTCAAGATTGAAATACAGCACAAATATTTTGAGATGCCTTTCCTCAATAAATATTTATCCACATTATGATCCAGTTAATTAAAGCATTATCGTTTACATGCTACGAATGATAAAAGAAACTTCTAAAAATAAAATCATGATAAAAATTCTAGTGTAAAAAATATAGCTTATTAAGGTGAAAAAGTTGTATCTTAGTCGAAAGTGCACCCATGATTCCTTAGCAAAATATCAATTAATTTTTAGCTCTCGAAAAGGCAATTTGATACATTAATATTATTGGGTTTTACTTTGAGTGTTCAAATAAAAGTGTAAAGTCAAAATTAAATCTCCTAACTGATATGCAAAATTTTAAATATAGATTGAGGTTGTTTGATAGGATAATTGCTCATTGCTATATAGAAGAAACTAAGAAAAAATGGTTGATGCAAAAGTTTCCCAAATTAATAAAATGGTACAATGTAGCAATTCAAAATAAAGCCAATAGAAGAATACAATAATTGGATATGATTAGCTGAATAATATATATATATATATATATGTATATGCATATATGTGTGTTTTTATAATGTTGATTTTTTTCTAAGACTAGTGTATTCTAATAGGCTCACAAATAAAGAAAATAATTGATCATATGAAGTATAAAAAAAAAAAAGGAGAGGTATTATAATTTGATTTTTCAAAAATTGCAACTGTTAATTTTAAATAAATCGGTATCATTAGATTTAAATAATATCACAAAGACTATGCTATTTATTGTTTGTTATTTCTTCTTATTATTCTTAATATCATTTTTTGCCATACTCCTGCTTATTTCATGTCACTATTGTTTTCTTATTTTAATTTGGCAATATAAAAACAATATGGGGGGATCTTTCAAAAAATTTGAAAAATAAAAAAGCCGAGGAAAGCAGGCAAAGGCTAAAGCCCAACCAAAACCCTAAAGCCAAAATCTATTCACACTCTCACTTACTACAGATCCCGCCCGTTCTCTCTCTCTCTCTTTCCCTGCCCCTCTCTCTCTTCTAATCCAACCTGCAAACCCTAGAATCAAAAGACTCAAAACCAAAACCCTAGAAGCGAAGAGAGTCACTATTCCAAAATGTCGATGTCTAAGAGTTCGAAGATGCTACAATACATAAACTATCGAATGCGGGTCACGATCCAGGATGGCCGCCAGTTAGTCGGCAAATTCATGGCCTTCGACCGTCACATGAACCTGGTCATCGGAGACTGCGAAGAGTTCCGTAAACTACCCCCAACGAAAGGCTCAAAGGAAGAGAGAGAAGATCGTCGAACCTTAGGGCTAGTCCTCCTTAGGGGTGAAGAGGTGATTTCCATGACCGTAGAGGGTCCACCTCCACCTGACGAATCCCGTGCAAAGGCGGTCTCCGCTTCTGCCCTCTCTGGGCCCGGACTTGCACGCCCCGCGGGGCGAGGTATTCCGACCGCTCCTATCCTTCAAGCTCAGCCAGGATTAGCTGGCCCTGTTCGCGGTGTTGGTGGGCCTGCCCCTGGAATGATGCAGCCACAAATATCCCGTCCCCCTGTTCCGAATCTCTCTGCGCCGCCAATGTCTTACCCGACTCCTCCAGTTATCCGCCCTCCAGCTTACCCTGGACAGGCACCTCCTCCGCCAATTGCGACTAGGGGACCTCCTGGACAGTTTCCACCTGGTCGACCCGGTCCACCACCACAGTTTGCGGTGCCTCCTCCGGGCCCCCAGCAATTTGGGCAGAGGCCGCCCCATCCTATGGTTCCTCCTCCGCCTCAGGGAGCTATGATGAGAGGGCCACCGCCCCCTGCTGCCCCGCCTAGGCCAGGAATGCCTGCACCGCCTCCTCCTCGACCAGGGATGCCACCGCCACCTGGAGGTGTTTTTGGTCCCCCTAGGCCTGGAATGCCTCCTCCTCCTCCTAATGCTCCTCCTCAACAACAGCCACCACAGCAGTGATACTATTCGGGGTATGCTTCTTTTTTTTTTTTTTGGTGATCTCTAATTTAGCGTGGTTTTTGTATGAGTTTTCTTATGTTGGTTTAGACATTGCAAGTTAGAATTTTATGTGTAGGATCTGAATTTTTGGAGGAATGTGAAGGCAGTGCTTTGTTGCTCCTTTCATTCGAGTAGATGTTATTCTCTGTGAAGTTTGTTGGGATATTTTAATACAAGTTTAGGGGATCCAGATAGTTCTGTTTAGCCTGACTTGGGCTTGGTTGTTAGTTTGAAGAGTAGCTATGCTTTAGTAAACCTTGAATTTAGGGAAAGACGGAAGATTTTAGGAAAATATTTTTGCTAGAGTACTACATAGATAACATGTAATTTAGGACATAAGTTCTTTATGAATTCTCCAATAAGCTTGTTAATTCTATAATGATCAATTCCACATGTTATACCATGGCTGAATCAGGGAGATATATTTGATGAATTAGGAGAAATTCCTCTATTGATGGTGTTAGTCAGTTGCTCCGTAGAAGATGAATGTAGCCTTTCAATCTTGTAAGGGAAAAGGGAACTATTTATTGGTAAATGGTAACTAGGAAAAAGGAATTTTACTGGGAGCAGAGAAAATATTTTGATTTGCTACACCATATAAAAAGAATGATGTGATACAATAGTACCCAAACTTGTAATCCTTAGATTGGAGATGTGGATGCTTCACTTGATTTGCCGATGCTCCCACTCAATATGACGTTAATACTTTCTTGTGATGCTGGGATAAAGGAATAAGGCAAGGAAGGTTTGAGCATGATTAAATATTTTGCCATGTTTGAATTAAGAAATTTAATTCTGTAAATGCGACTTTAAGAAGAAAGAGTGGGGGAGAAGTTTGTGAAAATTGTAAAGACTAAAGATGAACCTTTTGGCAGGTTTCTAACATGTAGTACTTGGTTAAATAGAATAATGGAAACTATGGAGTATGTTTTATTTGATTGTGTACAAGATTTGGCTTCTTGCTTTTTCATTTTGGAACCTTCAAATTTAATTTAAGGTTATGATAAGGATGCTGCTCATGTTTTGGTTATTTCGTATATGGTAGTTGAAACTTGAAAGCTGCAATATCTAGTGGTTTATGAATTTTGTGTACAAAGAAAGAAAGAAAGAAAGAAAGCATGGATGGATGGATGGATGGACTCCAATGCTGTTGAATAGTTTTAAGTTTCTGGTCACGGATCTTTATTGAAGATGTTATGCTGTTGGAATACATAACTTTGATTAGAATGATCATATTCTTTGTAAAGTCCCTCAAGCAAGTCATTTTTTGTACTTATCCAAAAAAGTGATTCTTGTAGAGTCCCTCAAGCAAGTTTTTTTTATGGCTATTTGGCCTTTGCTTTGTTTACTTAGTATCAAAATATATGGAATGAAACTGATTTATAGGTACTAATTAAAAAGAAGCTTGTGCACATGTGCAGTTTGATTTTCTCAGAACATTTGTTTTCTCTGAGGGAAATTTCAGGAAAGCATTTTATGTGATTAGAATCTGCCCCATACAGTTTGTGTATCTCAACAAATATACTTAACCTGTTCCCATCCTATACCACACAAAAAAGTAAGAAAAATAAATGGAATCTTTAATGAAAATGTAACTTGGAGTCCAGTTTTTTGTAGCCTACCCAATTAATTGACATCAGAGGCTATTATTGTTATCTTGAGGAAAGATAGGAGCTCTTTTTTTGGGTGAAGGGAAAATAGGAGCATTCGTTGTGGTTTCATTAGAACAAGAGGAATGCCCCATGTGTGATATGTACAATTCATTTTTTTTGGGTAACTAATATGCATGAATAAGTTGTTGCTACAAGGATAGATAGATCCTTTGAGCCACTGCAAGATAAACGAGATGATATTGATAATTACCCAAAAAAAATGAAGGGAATGAAATAAAGTACTTATGCATATATGTCCTGCTGTTGGAGGCAATTTGTTTATTTTTGGGATAATTGTTGGAGTTTGATTTTACTAACGCAGGAGCATGTGGTAGGATGAGATGGATGAAGTTATACACTTTTGATCTGGCAGGAATGAATCAGTGGAGTTGAGACAAGAATACTTATATATAGATATTTGAGTATATTGCTAGAAATAGGAATGGTTATTACTTGATAGAAAGTTGACCTGTAGGCATATGAGAAGGAGATGAGAAAAATCCAGGGAGGGCTTCATATGTGAGTGGATTTGGTTGAACCATTACAGATAATGAAGTCTTGCAATGTGGAAGTAACTTTTGAAAGAAAGTGAAGGGATATATGACTGAATGTTGTAAAAGATGATGTCTTATAAAACCTTTGGAGTCTTTAGTGCTTAAAAGTAATTGATTGAAATTCATTCCTGGAGTACATCTTTCATATCTAATTATTTTTTAGTTGAAATCCAATAATTAAGAGATTAGAAAGTTGGAAAAATCTTTTAGCTTCAAGATTTCTTCATAAAGTGGACCCTCTGCTATGCAAATATGCCTGTCTGGATAAAATCAAGACATGGCATTGGCTCTTGCCTGAACAAGTCAAAAGTTATCTTTTAGATGTTAATCCTTGCTGATGGAGACTGTCAATCTGGAATGGAGGAACTGAGGACATTTCTGAGAAGCTCATACAGTTTTATTTTCCAAAAGGGAAAAAAATAAAGTTCTATTTCCCTGCCCTACTGATTAAGCTGCATTGAAGTTTATACATGATGCAGACATTTGAATATGAGAAGAAATACTATGCTTCTATTTGTTTAAGATGTAATTTTTTTTTTTTTTGTTTACTTGTTACTATTACTAAATTAGAGGAAAAAGTTACTCGATAATCACAGGTGATGCCTGTTCTATTTTGTGGACTTATCTAGATGTGCTCCAAGTATGGGGAACTTGACCATTTCTGATTTTAGCACAAATCTTAAGTATTGTGTTTTGAAAAGCCATATTCCAGTTCCTTGATACAAAATTGCTGATGAAAAGCTATTAAAGTAATCCATTAATGGCATGCCTGACTCTGAGTATCATGGTAACAAAAACGAATGTGTCTGGTCAGATTCGCCAGAGAAAAATTAAGGGAAAAAAAGCTTGTTAAGTTTAGGGTATACTTGCAAGGATGTTCAATGCTATCCATGAATGAAAGGTGTTCTTTTAGATTTCTACACATTGCCAGTGCTATATCATCTTTTTCTTCAATGAGACCTGTTTTCATGTCAATCCCCCTTTTCACTTGGTTCTTTTGACATCTAAATATTACAAGTTCAAATCTAGAGTTTCTTATTTTCTTTACCTACATTTTCCCTGAAATGACATGGGCTACCTTGTTTGCATTGCATTTTAACGTCAGTGTGATGATTTGATATTATGTGCTCCTTGGCTTTACCCGGTGCAATCCTTTATTTGTCTACTGTACTGACTTTAACAGATAAATTGAATTTCATAATATCTGAGTGGCAATTTTAGTGATTTCTTCCCCTGGCATCATCACCTTTATCATGACTTCATCAAGCATTTCTTCAAATCAGATGGCATTTCATGGAATGGAATCTTTTCTAACTTGGCTAAACCAACGTGCTGATTTTGCATGGCAGGGTTCTTTGTTCAACTAGTGATGCTGAGAAGATTTTCTTTGATACTGTCGGTGAGGTGTAAAGGCTATTTGAGTCCTTCAGCCATTTGGATTGACTTGTAACTTTTGATGCCCTCAAAGTAGCTAGGTCACAAGTTGATGTTGTGTGCGCATTATGTACTTGGTAGTCTTTGTTGTGAGAGTGCATTACTTTTATGTGAGTTTATGACTACTTTAACGGTATATATTAGACACTTAGACACTGCAGAAGATTGAATCAATTAGTGGAAGCACGCATCTCATTTCCCTTCTCTTTTTAGTGTGTTACCTGTGGACACAGAATATGCAGTACTTCCGAGAAAATACTTGCCATGGACCTGTATTATTGTGTCTTTTTTCCGCCGTACCTTTTGGGGTGTTAGGTGCATGTCAATACATGTACCACACTACCGCTTGGCACGAAGCTGGTGTGTGGCTGTAAATGATTCCGATACATGATACCAGGTCCCTAGAAGAATGTTCTGTACTTAAAAAAGAGTTCATCCTAGTTATAAAAATATTGCTTCTAAATTTGTCATGGTTATTAATGGTGGTGCTTGACCGGGCATAGTGGGTGCTTCAAAAGCTAACCAATTGCTACGTGGTTTGCAGAACCCTGTATATTTGATTATAAGCAAACTTCAAATACAAGGTTGAAGTGAACTCGACTTTAAGTTGAGTGCAAGCATCAGTGATATTTGGTTCTTTCATCAAAATAGAGTGATCACAGATGTTTAATTAAATTGAATTTGAATTTGTTGAGTATCATTTAGAGTTAAATTGGAGCTTAAAAATATAAGTATGGTAGAGTTTAAGCTTTGAACATTTGAGTTGAGTTTCAATTTATTGAATGCCTTTTTGTTTTGAGCACTTCAAATTATAAGCTTGATTGGATTGGAGCTTGAAATTTTTTAGTTGAGCTCAAGTTCTTTGATTACCATGTATATTGAATTCAGTTCAAAATTCTAAATTTACTTGAGTTTTAAATTTTTAAATTGAGCTCACTGTTTATTTACATCCTCACTCAACGAATCAGTTCATTGTGCTATAGAAACCCATTGAAGGAGGCAAGTACAGTTAGAAATTTAACTATCTCTATTAATCGGACATCAGTACATTGTGTGCTCAATTTTGATAACATTGTTATTGCCAATAAAGTAATGATCGATTAATTAATAAGATTGTGATGCATCTTTGTGTAATTTTATTATGAAATGATAAATATAAATTCTTAAATACATTGTTATATGTTAAGATTTTTATAATGTAATAGTATAAATACTAGTCTTTCAGTGGGATGAGTAGGATTTGTCCTTGATTGAGAAGCATACAGCATCCAACAGCTTTGTGGTTGTAATTGAATTTCTCAATGAATCTCTTTCCAAGCGAAACTTTTGTTTATATATATATATAAAATAATGAATGTTTGATTATTATACGATATTTGAATATGAAAAAGGTATTCTATTGGACTATGGTAAAGTACTGCAAGCTTTATGGGTAGATATGATGGTAATTTTTCCATTGTTGAGGCGAAAATGTGCACTGACTCGTATGATATATAGATAAGCTTTTCTACTTAAAAGGAAATGAAACCAAACTTCTAGCTTGAACTCCGACTAAACCCTCCATTATCATTTCATTTTGTTGATTAAAAAGAAAAAAAGAAAAAAAACCCTCACCCATGCTACAAATTTTACCGAGCTTTTTGCCCATAGATTCCGGAAGAGCAGAATTATCATAATCTATTATTTTTAAGAATTGTTTAGCCGACTTTATCGTAATTGGAAGGGCTTCGCAAAGTTTGAAAAAGACTATTTGGAAAATTTTGTATGAGATCAAGTCTAAATAGATGAAGAAAGTTTTTAATGGTTCAAATATGATTTTAGTATAATATTGTTAGATTATGGTAATGTGATATAATAAATTCACTAAACGTTCATTTATTAATATGTAATTTTCATTCTCTTTTTTAATGTAACGGCATATGTTATTTGCACCAACTTAATAATATTTATATTATATCCGTACCTTTTTAATAACGTCCATCCTATATTTAAATCACTAAAAAATTCCATCCTCCATTTAAATTTGGCCAAAACATTTATCCTCTAGTGTCTATCTTAAGGATTATTTGCACATAATAATACTACAGATGTGGGGCATTGGTTTATTTTATCGCATGTATGCAACATGAGTCTTATGCTTCATATAACTTTAGAGAAGTAACATAAAGATGATACATAGAAGGATAACACGGATGCATGAGTGATGGGTTAAGGAACTTTAGATCATTTACCTCACTATTCTTGAATGGAATTGACTTATTCTTTGTATAAGCATTGTTTGATCTTCAAAAGGAGAGATTTTGCGGATTTATACTATTTCCCTATTCTCTAAAATTGTCAAATAAGAAGGTATTACCGAGTATTTATAAACTCTTAGTCTTTATGACATCTGCTATATTACTTTACTGGTTGACAAACAAGATGAGGCACAATCATTTTAAGATCATTGTGATAACCTTGTCATGGGCCCAAAACTTGTAGCTTTCCCTATAGAGTGCATGAGATTGCTTGAGAGAAGTTGAGAGCAAATAAATCAGAGCAACAACTTACGTTTCAACCACCAAGCCTAATTTCCTTGAGTCATCCAAGATATGAACCATACACCCCAAACTTTAGGCCTTATCACTTGTCTAAGGAATCAAACTAAAATTAATATTGTGTTAGCCAAAGTTCTTATGTAATCAATTTAACCCTTTACATTTTGCCTCCTAACAAAAATTTCTTAGACAAAATCTAAGTATTTTAAGCATTGCTTGCACACTTCAAATAGGTAGGTTGTGACTTGGCTCATTGCACTGTAGAGCTACTATATTGATTCCTATTGTGTATAAATCTACAAATTATAGAGTCATATTTGTATACCTAACACCTACGATATAATTCATCTTGTACACAGTCAACACCATCTAAATGCATACATTCCCTCTTAGACATGTAAAAGGGTCTAGGTAATATATTAAAAAAATCTTTTTCAATAAACAATTGCCTTTGTGCAACTTAATTTATTTTCTTCATTTTATTCATGTGAATTATCTATCTAACTAAACTGATTTCAATGTGTGCTGTGCTAGCTCCACATTAGCAATTACAATTGATTTCTCAATTTTAGTTCATTGAGATAAGTTAATAAATTTATATACCATGCATATACTTTGTTATCTAATGTGACTTTTTAGGCAAGATTATTAATTTTTTTTAAGCTTGCTCTAAAGATATGAGAATTATCCATAATGAAGCAAATCCCTAAAGATGGCAGCCAAATCCCTTAACAAATCCATTCAAATAACATTTCTCATGAAAAACGAAGTTATATTTCCAAGCTTATTAGCTATATCTCCCTCTCTTTCATTTACATAATAAATCTTCATTTAAAATAAATAAATAAATATTTGAATATTTACTTAAATCCAAAATTGCCTTTAAGCTTTATCCTTTCGCAAATGAACTTCTAAATTTCTTCCTATTTAAGTGCCCATCACATACCAATTTTATCGAATCTTCTTGGAGCCAATGTCCATGAAGAACTATCTAGGTTCAGTATCAAGCCTTTTACAATAGCAAGATCAAGAGGGGATTGCACCTTTCTCGAAGAGAAGATGGTGATTGGTGGCTATGGCCATGTCATTCCATGTCCTGTGTCATAAAGGTGGCATATATTCCTTCAAGCCTGCCCATCTCGACGCGTCCTCCCAGTGGAGAAAGCTATGTCGAGGCAAGCAAAGCCGACTGCTAAGGCCATACCTTGTCATAGTCGACAGAAGATGCCAGAGAGCCCAAATCATCTTGTAATGCTTAAAACATGGAATGAATACAATCATCACATGTCATTACAGTATGATGATACACAAAAATTCAAAAATAACTATAAACTCTACGCTTTTACGCTTGATAATAACTTCAATTATATAATAATTAAACTCTTCATATAGCAAATACGAGTAACTTTAGTGAGTCTCACTCAATTACCACAAACATAAAAACAACAACAACGATTTAAACTAACATCTAACTAAGGTTAACTTAAAGACTGAACCATGAACTATATTAACTAAAATTCAACTTCACTCATAATCAGCATAATACAGGCACTCATACTAAATCTTGATCATTTTCCACAAACTCCAATCCTTATAATTGTAATAATACTCAATGTCATCCCCCACGTCAAAGTCCCTGTTTATTTCATCATAAATTACTACTTAATCAAATGTACCTGCAATTGAAAAAAAAAATTCCCAAAAGAGGTGAACTATTACCTAGTACATATATACCACAATCACATTCACATATCAAACAAGTCATAGGCACATACATTTGTGTATAACATGTAGTTTACATAAAGCATTTAATTATCTTGTAATTTAGTCCGACACAGCACAATTTTGGCATCTCGAGACTTGGGATAATACAAAACCACCATCACACACACACACACATATATAATATACATATATAATGTGGGTACTTTCCAACATCCATGAGTTCATGAGTCACCTAAACCTATCCAAATCATTTCAATGCATGACTTCACTTGAAATAATGTCACACATCAATTATCGAGATGCTACCTCGAGATCACCATGATCTTGGTTCCTTTGGCCCAACCAAGCACAAACAACAAACATTTACAAGCCAATAATTTAATTCCATTCTGATTCTAACCTAACAAGCACAACTATCGTGTACAATATATACATACTTGGAACACAATCTTAGATAATACTAAAGTTTCTTTATCCCAAAGTCCTAATAATTAATTATAAAAGATAGACTTTTAGAATTTTTATTAAGCTTATTTAATTAGTTTAGTTATCAAGCCACCCTCTAAACGAACCTCTAACTATTAGATTTATCCTAACAACCAACCTTTGCGATCATCTAAATATTACTCTTAACCCTTTGCTCAACATACTTGAAATCTAGAATGATATTAGAAAGATCTTAAAACACATGGAGTTTAATAGTCAAATTTGTTAATAAAAAGAATGAGTTTGATTTATCAATAAAATAAGTGATCTAGAGAGTTATAATCATTGTTGGGATTAATATTTGTTTGTAAATACAACTAGTTATATAATAACTGTAATATCTCAGAACTTGAAACGTTACAACTCACAATGTATCCTTATAAGATAAAGACAGGTTAAGGCTCTTAAATTAGCTAGTTCACATACACCTATAATAACTATCAAACTCACAATAATATAAATTATTCATCAACATAAACAAGTAGCCCAACTAAGTCTCACTCTATAATTTATGATTTAAACATTAATGAGTACCTTAATACATTAACACTTATGAAAATTAATCATCAAAACCACTAGTATAGAACTTAAATGTTAACTGAAGTCTCATCTTCTAAAAAGATATAACATTCTCCCAATCCAATCATAACACTGCAGGTGACTTCTTTCAATTACTACTCATCATAGTAATAGAAATATTCTATACCATTTCCACCCTATGTATAAGTCACTAGATCCTCATCATAAAACGCATACCCGTCCATACCTACAGTTGAAAAAGAAAGTCCTCGAAGGGTGAGCTAATACCTAACACGTGTAAACTAAAGCACATGCACATGAGCAAACATATCATAATTCACATGCATTAATGCAAACAAGTAACAAAACAACCAATTATTATCTCATTTAAGTACTTTATACAACAAATGGATACTCATGATTCCACCACACTCAATATAATATAGATATACATGCATGTTATGGTATTGGAAACTATCACTTTAGTCCCCAACACCCATGAGCCATCTAAATTTACCAAATTATTTTAGTATGCAACTCCACTAAGAATACCACCATATACCAATCAACAAGTGCCCCCTAAGGTTCTACCACTACAAGTCATTAGATTAAGCCAAGCACAAAAATCAACCAAGCTATCAATCCAATATACGTTTAAGTTCATTTTTAACTCTAACTTAATAATCATAAGCAATATACAAGGATTATACGTACTTGGAAGAAAAAACTAACCTTAGTACTATCCTAAAGTATTGTCTAAGTTATCTAATTGTGTTAACTATATGCTATTGGATCATTTCCCCTACTTAGGTTACATTACTAGAGCTTTAAAAGTGGTTTAGGATTGATAAAAAACTAGAAAAAAGGGGATTAAAAATATTAAAAGAAAGTTTCAAGTAAGTACAATCGTGTGCACAGTCGTGTAGAAGAGCACATGTGGGGAGCATAACTGTGTATATAGTCATACACTCTATTGTACAAAAGTACTTCACAGCATGCCCAAGTATATAGTCATAAATTTGGTCGTATACTTCAACATGATAATGTACCTAGTTGTATACGCCTCATCTCTCGTTTCTTCTTTCCAACACAGCATGGGTAGGTACACAAGCGTGTACCTAATCGTGATCACTTCAGTTCCCTTTTGAATCTTCTTCGCAATTCACCAAATTTAATATCTTTTCAACCCTAATTACAATATGACACTTTCATGCCTAAAATCACATAATTTACAACATCAAAACACTAATTTGTAACAATTTCTACTACTTGTTTAAATTGTTCCAACGATTAGAGTTTCTCTTAAAAGCCTTAAACGCACCAAGTCATTTCGTATCACAATTGAAGAAATGAAAACCCCATAATCTCACATGTAAAACATTATGAAAAGAGAGATTAACACATTAACTTACCATGTGGAAATCTCATTGGCATACAAGTTTAGCAATTGTCTCCTTCAATTGGGGTTTCTTCTTTGGTTTGGAAGGTCGATACATTAGAAGGGGGAAAGGGTTAAAATGAACTATTAATGGTCTTTTTATAACCTCCTTATCAAATGACTAAATTACCCCCTCTCTAACCTATTATTCTTTTATTTGCCATAACCCATTTTTATTTATTTTATTTTATTTTTCTCGAATTTTACAATAATAAAAGAAAGAAAACAAAATGAATTGAAAAAGTCTTTGAATATAGCTAGTATCCAAATGGTAACATACTTAGCAACTAGATGCTATGATGGTGTCTAGATGCCTAGGTGCTAGCATCTAGATGTTAGCTACCTTTGCTTCTATACATTTTTCAAGGGTTAGCATTTGGATGCTAGCCAAGATTTCTGCAATTTTTGCAAAGATTTTTATTTTGTTAACACAAACCCTTTTCCATATTTGTATACTCCAATTATCATCAAATCCTCCATTCTTTACTATCCGTAATACATCTCATTTCATTATCATATCATTAAACAAGTTGTAATAAAAATTAAATCAAACTCACCTTTTGGATTGATTTTTCCAACAACCCTTTGTATAATTGCATCCTTGTGCAACCATTGACTGAACTTACACTCCTGTAATTGGAAAAAAAAAAATCAAATATGTCTTCACAAATACATTCCCACATTGTAGGATCAATACTTACCACTATGGGTCCCAATTGGTTTTGCAAGATTCAATTATTCCCCCACCCTTTGACATAAGAAACCTAATAATGATGGATTTGCAAATACAATTGTGTTAGATCATGTTAATACTTTGCTTTGATCTAGTTAGAAAACTTACCTTAGTGTCGAGTCTCACACACAAACGCAAAAGAAGAAAAAAGATGTATGGTTCAATCAAGAAACATAAGAAATTATAAAGGATAAAGGGGAAAACTTACTATTAGACATGATTAAAAAGAGTAAAAACCCCCAAAATATCCCTACTTCTTTTCCCAAATGACAACATGTCATAATTCATAAAATTAAATATATTATTATAATAACCTGTTTATTACACATCTGCACTTAGGTAAACGTAGTTACTATTAAGAATGCCCCCCCACCGCAAGTCCACGCAGAAATTATAGTGTAGGAGAGCAAATATCATGGTGGTGCCTCTTAGAAGCCATTATACACAATGAAGGTCGCACAAAGGCATCATTGCAAAGCAATCGCCATGCAACAAGCATCAGGCCCAAAGGTGTCGTGCATACCAAGAAGCACCACATGAGAATGTCGCAATGGACATTGCAAAAGCAGTAAAAACTTCAGGCGCCGCATGCAGACATCACAAAACGGGCATTATTAAAGAGTGTCGGGTGTGACAAGCACCACACGAAGGTGCTGCGCAGGAAACGCCATGCAAGGCTGGCATCATCCAGTTGTTGAAGCGCATGGTGAGGATCTGCTGAAGCTTTTTTCTGATGCTTGTAGTGAGTATCGAAATATTCCTAGAGGGTTGAAGGTTTGTGAAAACGTGCAAAGCAAGTATGCTGGTGTGGTGTCTAATTAGGATTTCTTTACGTAAGATTAAACTAGTCAAGACATGGGATACGACTGACTTGAACAAGTAACTCGGTTCAAACCAGCCATTTGAAGGCAAAGTAAAAAAAATTAAGATTAATTCACATAAACTGGTTCAGAACCGAAGGACTTCAAACCAATCCTAATTTATATATTTATTATCTAAAAACTGGTAAATTAAGACCAATTCAGGCCCGGATCCATATCTATCCAAAAACCCAACAATATTAATACATAAATGATTACTCCCAAGATAAAGTATAAGACAATATTCTTTTAAGTAGACGCTCATTTATCAACGGGACTTGGAGCTAAAAAGGACTGCGTGATGAACAGTATTATCACTATCTTATTGATCATGAATGATTATATATATCGGAATAATATATCATCGAGTAACCCTCGGCTTAATCAAATATAAATCATTAATCGGGTAGCTTAAACGCCAAGTGCAATAATATAAGTTTATTAATATTAATTGACCTGAATTTGACTAAAACTTCCCTTAAGTCAATAATTGGTGATAGACATCATAAGCTTTCCTTCCTTTCTTTTTTTTCCTAAAATTTATTTCAATGGAGTATTCTTTTTCTTTTTAATTTCGTTTATTCGAAAATTTCTCGACCAAAAATTGAAGACTATAGTTTTGCTTATTTAGCGAGGTATTATTGAATCGAAAATTCATCATTCTTGGGTGGAAGGATTCTTATGATCAATCTCCTAAGAAGGTAAATGACTGGATGAGTTTCTAAACATATAGATAGAAGAGATATCTTCTCTGCTAGAAGGGTCATACATTCACATAATTATATCTTCCTTTAAGGTATGTGAATTGATGTGCCTAAACACACTTAAAAGCACATCCAAAGGATTTAAGAAAAACTATCTCAAATCAAGGCAAAATCGGATCTAAAAATGGCACTTTTCAAATGAACCCTAATGATGAAATGATGAAATTCAAACAACCAATGATATAATCAGAATACTTCAATGAAAATGCCTTCTAACAACACTCTAATTTCATGTAATCCACGCAAATGAAGCCTCAATTTGACAAAGAAAAACCGTAACAAAACAATCCCTTTCCAATGGTGAAAATCACGTTATCAAGGAAATCCTTAAAGATGAATTGGATCAATATGATAATTCCTTCAAATAATCACAAGAATTCGTGAATAACAACAAGGATATCTAACCAAGAAATATCTCAATTCAACCCTAGATATGACACACTAGAGAAGAAAAGAAATCACAACAAAATGAAATTGATATAACTCACAATTTCATGATGTTGCACTCGCCACAATTTCAACTTCTTGGGATTGAAATTGATAAGAGAATTTGGAATTAGGAAAACCCTAAGCCCTCTCACGAAATGTGAAGTGTTTGTTCTGCAAAATAAGCTTCCTCAAACCCTCTCTTAAGCAAGTATTTATACTTGCTACTCTTAGGGTTAAAAAGTGCTCAAAATTACAAATTTGCCACTTTTAAGGTGGCTAACCCTAAATGAAAGTTACAAAGAAATAAAAGTATCTCAAAACCAAAATACAACCAAAATAGTTCAATAAAAGAAGAAATATATAAAATAAATGGTCTTCATGATGCCAGTCTTCTATAGGATCCATCGGCTCAGCTCATCGCCGGTTTAGGTCGGTCCATGGATAACCCACAAGCTGAGTCTGAGAGAGTTTGTCCATTGCCCTATAGAATATGATAAGTGTGCCTGTTGGAAAACACAATACAAGAATAATAGAAAAGAGGTTAATATATAAATAATTCTGGGGTCGATCTGCTCAAAATGGGCCCTCAACACCAAGATTTGAATTCCTTTGGTTCTTGCCCTAATGATAGGTCTTGTCGGATTTTTATTCCTATCATGAATAAAGTTTTTCATGTAAGTATCGCATATAGTATGATAAAAATTCTATGAAAGTACTAATTTTCGTTTTGAAAAATGAATTTTTGGGCCAAAGAGTTGTACTAAAAACTCTATTCTTGTATGAATCATTGAATGTTATAAAATGCTGTAAGGTGGATAAGTATGATTTGAGTTATAAAACACTTATAAAATTCCCGTTTTTCGTTTTTCGAACCTCTAAATTTTAAATTCGAATTGAATTGATTTGTATATCATCGTTTTTTTGTTTTCTATTCATATATAGATAATATGGGATTAGATGAAATATTGACAAATTAACTCCATCTCAAAGTATAAGTATACAATTTCATTTCATTTCTTCTTTACTTTGATTTCATTTTGTTCTAACATTATGGACCATACAATGCCCAGTAATATGGGGCCTAATAATCAAGAAGGAAATCTAGATGTTTCCAATTAGTCAACTATGGGGGTCGTGTGTTCTTGCTCAAAATTACTAATTTAGAGATATCTATATCGCATAGTGAACATCAATATGGTATGAAATGGAATGGAATTTATGGCTCTAGACAAATGAACAAAGATATATGGTTTTGCATTGGGAAAAATGGAATTTTTCTTTTCTTTTCTTTTCTTTTTCCAACCACAAGGTGTCCTTGCACCCGTTAGGATATAGAACTAATCTTTGTCCGATGATTAAAGTAGTAAAGGCTTTCTTCCCTTCCAACAAGAGATTTGCTGAGTTTTAAACGTCTAACCTTAGACAAGATAGCCCACCTGTGTCTGGGTTTGGCTCACTTAACACGAAATCAACATCTTGATGATGACAATGGACTTTATCAAGAAGGGCAAACCACATATTGCACTAAGATGACATGTTCTATTCAGTAGTCAACCAACTTATAGAAAAAGTGGTACTAATCAACTCTCTGCTTTCAATATTGGCTTAAATTTACGAGGGGATAAGCTCTCTAATGGATGTGACAAAAATAAAGGGAAAAAAATAGTATTTACTTACGAAATAAGTATTTTCAAACATTGTCATTCATTTTACAAACCTTATTTCTCTATTTAATTGAGGGGAAATACCTATTCATTTTTCATAAAAAGCCTTTAAAAAAGCTCCTATAGGAATACCAATCACATACCATCTGCAACAGAATTTTGAGCACAATTTCAAAAGGTATTATCAAAAATTGAAATGTTGTTTTCCCTTATTTTATGAAACCGAACAAGTTACTCAATGGTGTTTTGGTACTTGTCTTTTCTACATAGTAATAATTTACCAAGCAAGTTCTACAATAGCAATTCATTTGTGATATCTATTTACTAGACACTTGAATGCATATTCTTAAATATCTCTATTCTCAAGTAACAAATATTCCCCCTAGCAAATCATATGTCACACAGGGAGTAAACTAATAAGTGCATAAATCTAGAAACTATAATTTAAATCCAGGTTTCCAAACTTCTACAACAATTTTGCTAGATTCAAATGCTTATTCCCCACTTTTCTTCTGAAAATAGCATAAATAATGATCCTGACAATATCTATTTCAAAGAAATAGCTAGTTATGGGTATTCTTTTTTACAAATCATATGTCATGAACGAGGTAAACTAATCAATGCCAAAATAAAGGACTTATCCTTTCAACCCAGGTCCCATGTATAATCATCAAATGCTATGAAGCTCCATATTCCTATATCTAGTAAATCCAGAGTTGTTTCTTATGTATTAAGGATCACCAAATTAAGCAAGACAAGTATATCTATGGAAAATACCACTTAAAGAGCATATCCCAATGAATAACAAAATTAGGCAAAGAATTGAACTTGTACAGGGAGTAGCTAAACATTTTGGTCATTAAAAAAAAAAGGATAAAATATTATAATTAGATTATACAAAATTCATATTTGTCTTATTACCTCTCAGTCTCTATAGTTATGATCATCATCGTGTTCATATCATCATGTCATATAGTCGCTATAGTTATGATCGCGTTCACATCATCATATCCTTTTAAAAATTGCCAACCCCAAGTTGAACATATGGGTGGAGTGAGGTCCTAGAAATTCCTCAGAGCAGCTACAGTTTAATTTTACATCACTGGAAAGACCGTAAGCACCTATTTAGCGCATGAAAATCTTGCGAGCGTTGGCACGACCATGGTACGTAAAGGAGAATGTACAAGGACTGGACTCTGGAGTCTCGGTAGCTTCTAACAATCGATCTGTGCAGGCTGGCTAGTGCTGCTAGTGATGGCACGGCGCCATTGAACCTTTCCTACAGGCCATGCGTCTATAGGGCAGCACATCAAAATTGGACTTGGTGGAAAAGGAGGAGAGAAAGCAATGACAAATGCATGCAGCATTCAACATCTTAAAAGATGAATTTAACATGAGAATAGATCATACAAGCCGAAATGAAGAGTTGTTCAGTCTGACAAATCTAGAACTTTCTTGGTTCAAGCAAATGCTCAATATTTACCCTCCAAGGGTACAACTTGTCATTTTATCACTTAGCGACTTCGGGGAGATAGATCAGCAGACCTAGATCTAGATCCAGAAGGTGATCTTGACACACCACCAGGTGATGACCTCCAGCGTGCTTGTCCTTCCTCAGACACATATTTAGGTTTCCTGCATCATTGAAACAAGAAGTCACATCACTGAGAAACATAAAACCAAAGGCATTCCAGGTGTACAACCATCCATGGAATCAAATGGCCAACCCCCCACAATGGCATTTGCATGAAGAAACTATCCATCACCTTCTCCATCTCAAGGCAAGGACAGTGTCAGATTCAGATGCACAGCACTGAATATATCATAAATTCCATGTAATCTAGAGACGAGAGAAACAAACATGCTCACTTGCAATAAAATATGTTCCTCGGATTTAAGCTACTAAAAAACAAAAATTAGTAGTAATAAGAACATGATTAAGAATAAGATTACTACCGATGAAAAAGTTCTAGCTAGCAAACAAGGAAGCTCATAACAAACAGAACAGCCATTCCTCAAAGGTCAACTAAAAATCCACTTGATTGCTGGCCAAAAAAAAAAAAAAAAAACCACTTCATAGACATACCCAGTCTCATTATTATCTTGATTGTATCCATTGCTGTACCCTGGAGAGTCAGACCTGCCTCTACGGCCACCTTCTTCTTCCTGTGGGGGTCCTCTTGGTGATTTTAAATGGTCATCTTCATATCTTCTTCGAGGAGAAGCAGAGTAGTCAGCATGCCTTCTTGGTGCCGGAGAATAGGACCTGATTATACAAATTTCAAACTTACTAGCAACATTCTAAGACATGTTTTCCATGCAACAGAATAAAAATGGTGCTTTTTTCACTTGCTACTTCATGTTCAATTGCCATCATTCTTTATTTTCACTTATATAATCATCTCCTCAAATTAAAGCAAGTTCTTCAAATCTTTACCTTGACCGACGTCGACCATCAGACCTTGATGGATATGGTGGAGAACGCGAACGTGATATTGAGCGAGAGCGAGAGCGTCCTGTAAATATGCAAAATAAGGTTATACAAAAGAAATTGCTTCCCAAACAGTAGTAAGTTTCTACATGGCAAAAGAAAAACACACAGCCTTCAATCGTCAAACTTATAAGCTAAGCCATAAGTTAACCAAAAATCTTTAGTGTCACTCATACAATAGACCTTCATACAGAGTTAAAATGTTTTCTCTTTGGGTAAGAATCACAGGGAATGAAGGTCACAATGAACAAAACAATCAATATAAGAATAACTGTTATGCACATGCTACATATAGCAAAGATGCAGGTTATCCGCAGATTTGAATTCTCAACAGTTCCTTCCTCTAAAGTATCTGAGCAGCAACTAACTATTGCTCTGCACTCAATGACAGATAATCATGAAAACAAGAGGTCTCCCTACTCCTAAATATAGATAAACCATATATATCTGTATATACTCTTCAAATGAGCTTAGCTTATGAAGGGTAGTCCATCTGTTTCTAGCAAATCCATAGACAACTAAAGCTTAGGCAAAGAATAGTGGAAACAAAATCAAGGAATTGACCAAATCTAAAAAATACAACAGAAATTTATTCATATAAAAGGCACCGAAAATAACAAAGGTGTTGCTACATAGGCAGAATAAATTAATAATAGTGTGCAATAAAAAGCCATCGAGGCACTCATAAATATAATAATTCAGAACACTAGCCCGTAAAACCAAAAAAAAAAAAAAGGTAGCATCTGTAGAAAGTTCAATGTCATTATACAACAACTCACCACGATATGGGGGTCGGCGGGATCCATACCCTATAGGCTCCCTGCAAAGTGGAAAAACTAACCATAAATATCTCAATGCAAATAAAAGACAAATGGTTACCCTGAAAATCAGCTTCATTACACAGTGCTTGTATCAGTGCTAGCACCACGTTACCTATACCTGGTTCTTCGACGCATATCCTCAGGCCTTTTCCTTGATTCAGCAGCAACCACCACTGAAATTCTCCGACCAGCAATCACTTGTCCATCCATATTGTATTGAGCATCCGCAGCATCATAAGGATCAACAAACTCCACAAAAGCAAATCCTCGAGGTTCCCTGGAAAAAAAAGGAAGAACTTCGTTCGGCATATATTTCCATAGTTTTCAAGTAAAGAGTCATGTCCTGGAACCAACTATTTCAAAGTCGATAAGCACACCTATTGCTCCCAAAGTGCAGTTAAATCTGTACGTTTTCACAAATCTTTACATTTATGTTGACACTTCCACTTCAGTGGATAATAAATTCAACACCCAAGCTAATTAACTAACCTTTAGATTAACAGAGATGAATGAAATGACACTTCAAAAGAGCAAAGTGACTGCAAATCCTTCACAGGCTTGTAAAGTCTAGAATCACTTGCAATCAACGCTTCTCATTACTTAAACTCAGCTCATGTAGTCTTCATTTGGTCAAAGTGTACATCTTCATCATCCCAAACTTCTATATAATGATTATATAATTTGTTATGAAGATTCCTTTTGAACAATCTAACACCTCGAGAAAAAGGCTATGATAATGTCGACTTCACAAGCTTGTAAATTCTAGAAGGCGCGTGGAATTTACTGTTCATTCATAAGTTCCCTTCATGTAGTCACCCATTGGTCAGGTCTAAATCTTCTTCTTCCAAACTTCTATGAATAATGTGATTTATAATTTCCCCTCATTAGAACCATTCCTCTTTTGAATATTCTCTAACACCGTGAAGAACCAGTAATGAGGCAATGATAATAGGCCTTCATCAAATGTGAGACCTTGGCTCGTTTTTAACTTGAAACTAACATTGCCCTGACAAACCAGTCAAAGTAGAATTCACTATGAGAGAGAAACAGAAATGCCTAGGCAAATATATCATTATGTAACACCACGGGATAACCTTACCATGCCTAAATCACAATCTGCCAAAGACGAAGGAGTGCAGTATAACAATAAGTGCACAACAATCCAGAGCAATTTTCTAGTAATTAACTATATGAAGCACATTCAACTGCTTTCCCCTAATCATGAAAACATTTGCATTGTCATGCAAAGCGCTGTGAGATAAGTTGTTTCACAAGCAAAAGGAGGCCAGCTTAACTTCAATAATATCGGGATCAAGTTCATTAATAGCTTGCAAATGAGTTCAGTTTGCTACAAAAGTAATAAGATAGACAAATTAATAATACATATTATCACTAGCGATGAAAATTAATGGTAAATGTCCTTGGATAGCAACTTCTCAAGGTCATTTGCTTAATTACCAGTTCCTCCAGAGCACTGAAGGATGTGAAATTTTGGACTCCAAGACAATATCTCAAAGTCAACCAATAAGCTTCATGGGTCAATTAAGGTGGTAAACCCACTCATCATTTTACAAGGTTTATGACCACCGGAGAGTCAGTAGAAGATTAAACAAGATATCATGCGACATCAGTAGTCCAGAAGAGGACAACTCACCCAGTGTAGTAATCCTTGGGCAGATAAACATCCCTGACAAGTCCAAATCTCTCAAATGGTACCCTTAGCTCTTCTGGCCTGCAAGCAAAGGATAAAAACAATTTTTTACATTCAACACCTCACATTTCACAAACAGGTAGCGTTCAAAGGACAGAACCCATCCGTGTATGCGTAAAAAGAAGACAGCAGTATCAACGTCTGGGGCTCATATCAACCTGCAGTCAAGAGGAATGTTGCGGATCAAAAGACTTCCATGACTTTGTTCCTTGCGTCGTCCATAACCACCTCCACCACCCCCTCCATATCCTCTTCTTGGAGGACTCCTTCCTCGACCTCCATATCCTCTCCTTGGAGGACTATAATATTGTGGACTATACCTCCTCATCATCAAACCTTAACATTAAAGCACAAAACATGTTTCAATAAACAGTAAATCCAAGTCTATAAACAACATTTTCAACTGTTAAAACCAATCGAGTACAAAACATCGCCAAATCTACATTGAAGACATATTCTATCATTTTTTCTCTTGAGCAAGACAGCTGAGATAGTGCACCTAGAACTTCTGCACCAGTCGAGCCCATTAGAAAGAAAGCGTTGTACGACTTTCATTATAATCAAAGCTTTTATGAGTGTCAAGTGTTATTATAAGTTATGGTAACTGATGACTCTTACTTAGCATAAATGATGGCTAGGAGGTAAAAGTAGTAATCAACAGTTGGAGGTGGGTGTTTTCATACCACAAGTGAGCCACCATGAAAAGGGAGAAAAATCGAATTAGGAAATCATTTTCCATGGGACAACTGCTACCATGGCCTTCCAGCTTATTGCTAAAGATCCCAAGTAATTGCGATTACTCGAGATTCCTACTACATTATTTGATAATTGTAAAGACTAAATTTTTGGGATGAACTGTGAAGACAAAATTACAAAAATAAAATGTGAAAATTACAATAAACCCGAAAAGTACTCGAAAAGCGTCTTTCCATGAAAAAATACATTCTTAATATATAGCAAGTTTGCACATGATGCATATTCCTATCTCCAATAAAGAACTATTGCAAGCTCAAGACTTCTCAAAACCCAAGTCAACACTACAAACCCCGAGATCATAAAAACCCAATCTTTACAATAAAGCTGAAAATTTTTCAAATCATAACTTCAAGCCTAAGTAACTGCAACATCAAGAAGCCCTAATTTTTATCAATCCTGTACAAAAACACAACAAAATCATACCAGATAAAGGGAATATCAAAAGAACAAGAAAGAGATCAGAGATTAAATGTTAAGGACTAGTGAGTTGAAGACCCCTGTACCTGGAGAGAGAGAAAATCTTCCAAAGACTAAGACTTTTCGGTTTCCAGCGAGAAGAATTTGAAAATAGAGAGACTGCGAATATTTTTTTATTCAATTTTACAATTATAAAACCCTAGAATTCCTTGCTGTTCCGGTCTGGGAAAGAAAAGGACAAGAGAAAGGAATCTCATTAATGGGCTTTTTTGCAGTGTTCTCGTGGGCCTTTTGGGCCGGTAATTAGGCCGCAAAAGTTTGGCATAATAAGAATCCCTAAGTAATTTCAAAATTAGATAATGAAATTCAAACCATGTGAAATGAACTAGTAGGTTTTTATACTAAGTAGAGAATGACTAGATCACCCTTACCAAGCTTTTGGTTATAGACATTCTTGATTAGTTAGGTCATATACATGAGGAATGTACACTTTTAAGGTTGTCTAGAAGGTCTAATAGTCCAAAAATATATCCTTGTGTATAAATTTTAAGCCTATGAGTCTATCAAGGATTCCGGTTAATACTCAAATCCTATCAAAAGGAATTAAAACTATACTAATTAATCTTAACAAGTACTATTTTAAGTCCATTAGTTCAAAATTCTCTAAATTATCTAGAATTAAACATAATTATTCAAGTTTTGACACATATATAAGTAATTAGTCATATTTATAGTTAGGTTTAACTCATTTAATGTGATATGGTATTTAACTATTTAGAATGTGTAAGTATATTTTTCCAAGCGTAGATATCATAGTTTCTTTTTGCTTTTTTTAATTTACTATTTTATATTCATCTTATTCACCAATAAAATATAAATAGGATAAATTGTAAATATACCTTTTATACATACTCAATATGCACTTAAATCCCTTATATTTAAAATTGATACTTCAACAAACAATTCTTTGAAAAAAGTGTTTGTGTCCTATTTTATTATTTTGTTCATAGATAAAATAATTAAAAATACTATAAACACCTTTTTAATTATTTTTTTAAGAATTTAGATCCTCTAAATTTACATCCTTTGGATTTTCACATGTTTGGTTGTGTTCATAAAAATGTGTGAAGAAGATTTCTAAGTGTTTACCCCATAAATTTTAGGTAAAATATAGTTGAGCCTAAATAAATCATCGTGGGCATATTAGCATAAATATTTATGTCAAAATTTTTAAGTAAAAATAAAATGAAAGTATAAAATGTAGATAAATGTATAGCAATCATGATTATTATCTTTTTAGCTCATTTTTATAATTTTTTAACAAGCGTTTTAAGTTTGTTTTTCTTCCACCCGAAGTATTATCATGTTTCAAATATAATTTATATATCAATTCCAATTAATATAAATCACTTCGGAAAGTCAGCAGACTTGTGGGGATTAATCTAAGCATGATTTTCAATTGTAGAAAGCGTAATATTTTAGGAAAATACTAGGATTTCTCCTTTAATAATAACAGTAATAAAAAAAAAAGTTAGTGCATTAGACTTACATACTCTTAAGGACTCGGTTCACTTCCTTCAACTTATGAATGAGTTGAGGATTTAAATCACCAAAGTTTTTTTTTTAAAAAAAAAATTCTTTTGCTCTTCTAAAATCGATAATAGTTATATTTTCTATGTTTACCTTTAAAAGTATGTATATATAAAACTATTAAATGGTCTTGTAGCAAACTAAATTGAATTTGAAATGGGTTTAACTTAAAAATTCTCAATTTTAGTTTGGGTCGGATTAAAAAAAATTAAATCAAAATTTTGGTTCCTTTGAATAGGATAAAAGTAAAATGTCTAATACGATATTCATTATAAAAATACAATACATTGCAAATTCAAAATTCTGAAATAACCTATAATTGCTAAATCTATTCAAGATACCATATAATATAGAGTCAAACATATCTTACATATCAGACTTAAGTAGGTATTATAGTTCTTAATTACACATTTCACAACATTACACCATCAAATGGTCAGAAAAAAAAAAAAAAAAAAAAACTTTGAACTTCCTTGTTGGTGACGTGTTTAAGTCATTGTGGTCTTTATGGTGGGATGGTGGACTTGGGTTGAGAAGAGTTCTGAGGTGGTATTTTAGAAATAGATAAAATTTATTATTCAATGTTTACTTATTTTTTATTTGATTTTTTTTTACCTTATTTGACTCCTTGACATTATATAAATTTACAAAATAAACATTCATCTTTAACATGTGCTACTTTTAATAAGCTTTAGAGTAGTTACTTAAGGTGGTTAGAGCTTACAAAACTTTTTACAACCCTTTTCTTTTTTCTTTCTTTAATTCCTTTTTATTATTTTTGTTATATTAAGTAATTGAATATATTTTTTATCATATTTTGTAATTAAATATATTTAATACTATTATTATTTTATTAATTAATTATTGTGGAAAATCTAATGTTGGCAACTATCAAGAACGGATAAAAAGTTTAATAGAGTTGAAGGAATTTTTTTTTATAAGAGTTTAAAAATATTAATATTCAAAAATGAGGAAAAAAAACAAATAAATGTTGATGATTCAGATAGATAAATAGTTAATCAATAAGAACTAAGGGAAAAGAAAACAAATGTCCCACTTTCAAAAAATAATCCCCAAAATAGATCATAAGTAAAAATAATCCAAAACATATCCTACTACTTACATTGTGTTTTGAAAATATAATTAAATTAGCTTGAAAGCGTCAAGATTTTAGTATTAGAATTTGTTTTGACAACATGCTTGAAAGACAAATTTTGAGCCAATCTAAAATTATATCTTTAAAACACAATTTTAAGTGGGATATTTTTAAAATTACTCTTACATGTAATTAATTTTAGGGATTATTTTTCAGAAGAGGAACACTTTTTTCCTTTTCCTTAAGAACTAAAAGTAAAAAGGTTATACGAGCTAAAAATAAGTCTTGTTAAATGTACTAATAAGCAATAACAAACCATTTCCACCGGCTTCAACCACACCATACCGGTTGACTAAATGGTAAGCACTATCTTCTAACTCACCCATCAATCAATAATTAGTAAGCAACCACAAACACTCAACCACTTATAATAACAATTACAATTCTTGAGTTTTGGGCCGTCTAACATGCTTGATTGACTGTCAACTAGTACACAATGCAGCATGCATGCATGCCGGTTGATGACCACTACGGCGACCACCATACCTAACCAGAAACGTGTTAAACTCATTCCCAATAAATGTTGAACGAAGTTGGCAATGGAAGCGATCGTCGGAGATTATCATCGACTGATCCAACCGGGTAATATGAAAAAGAGTACATGAGTTCATCGTACAAGGCTGCATTTATTAAACTTCATGTACATAATTGCAATGCATACGTTTCCTAGACTACAATGATTGTATGGAAATTTGACGTGAGATAAAGGATCACGTTGTAACACGTGAATAGTGTTTACTTCTATTTCGTGCATATAGTCACCAAGACGGATCTTGCTTGTCCCAACCAGCGGACCTTTCTGTTAAGATTTTTATCAGGTCCTGGAAGTTGAGCTCTCGCTCCATGGGCGATGGCTGGGGCCATTCATAAACATCCAAAATCCAGCACCAGCCAGGATTAGAATGGTATTAACAGTCTTCAAGTATACATCAAAACCGAGAGGAATTATGACCACCACATCAACATTGTCGGTCAGCAAGTTAGGCAAAGCTGAAGACGCCATCACGCAACTCACATTATTGTTACCAAGGCTTTGTAGTGCAGAGAGAGCCACCAGATTTAAGGAATAACCTTTAGAGAACAAAATGGCTTGTCTGAAGCATTAGCACGCAACCGCAGCCTTAGGCTCAGAAACCTCAACAAGATCAGAAAGCAGGGGACTCTTTTGAAATTCATTTCTCAACTGACCACAAGCTGCACTTGCATCTAGGCCCCTTGTTTGGCGTATGCTGACAGTTACCTTACGGGACTCAAGAGCATTTGCAAATGCCAACACCTTCATATAGGAAAAAAAAAAAAAACAAGCACAGCATAAGATAATGTATGCATCCAAAGAAGTAGGCTCATGCAAGAAGAAAAGTAACTATAAGGATGGTTAACAAACCGCTTTTTTGTATGGCCGCCTATAGTCAGAGCCATCTATAGGATTAAAAGGAATCAGATTGACATGATAATTGCGCCCCCACTCATGTAGCAACTCAGCAAGTTCAATGGCATGCTCTTCCGCATCATTGACTCCAGCTATGTAGAATCATAAAAAGAAACATCAAGTTGTCAACCTACTTGTCTTCCAGAGCTCCAAGCAATTGTTTAAGAGCAAGGGAGGTACCTAAAAGAGCATACTCAAATGACACCCTTCTACTGGTCTCAAGGAAGTAGTCACGGCAGTCTTTCATTATAGCATCCAAGGGGTAGGCTTTTGCACTCGGTACTATTCTTTCTCTAAGTTTCTGATTAGAAGCATGTAAGCTGATGCAAAGAAGAGCAAGAAGCAGCAGCAACGAGGGGAAAAAAAGTGAGAAAAGCTGTATATCTGGAACAATAAAGTATTTAGAAAACCAGTAAGTGTAGTCCTAAAGATGACAAAATAGAAGGCCGGAAGAGGAAGGTCAATCTACACAAAAACCAATGAGATGGTTACCAGCATAGAGATTCCAGACAATTACAGAAATGATAGGTCCAAGTGTGTCCACACATTTGGTCAGGAAAAAACAAAAGAATAAAAACACTTTGTGCACATGAGAGTGCAACCTTCTCACAGATTACCTAGCATTGGCAAAACAGAGATTACAGGTCAAGTGGATTGCTCCCTAAATTCAGGGGATTGTTTTTTGAAGAAGAATATTATAAGGCCAAAAAATCAAGTTTACAGAAAATCCAATTCACAAATTACGTCTCTTTGGCACTGGAGAAAACAATATAAACAGATCAGGTTTCTATGCTTGGAATTGGCTGTCAGATACAGTATGTGTAAAGTTAGGAGAATGTGACTCAGCTAACAACTTTCAAGGGAGGAAGGAGGGGGGTGGTGTTGGGAAATTATGTACTCTGTGGAAAATACTACTGTAGCTATTAGCTTCAGTTTGTTCATTTCCAAGACATCGTTTTGTTCTAGTCTACTGAACTTAGTCAACACTTGACAGTTTCTCTTTGTTTGCCGATAATATTCATAAATAGATATTTTACAGCTTTTATTTGGCAATGTTCCACATTTCAACTTCAGACAGATATGGTGATAACATAAAGTCCTTAAACCAGAGAAGAAAACCAAAGAACATTATAGATAGATATAGGCAGACTCCCAGTCTAATTAAAGCCAAATCTTTGAAGGCCTGAATGAGCAGAGTCCCCAAAGAAGCCAGGGTCCACGATAAAGACAGCAGGTAATAATTGTCCTCTCATTCTCCAGAAACAATCAGAAATTTGCTAGTATAAAGAGTTAATTTCTAATCTTGCTGAAGAGCATACCTAACAGCCAGTGTGGATTGGAGTTTGTGAGAGGCCAGCTTCTTGATCGTGTTTGGAACTCCCACTGTGGAAATTGTTATCATGCGCTGTCCAATTTGCACATCCTTCAAAAAATAAAGATATGCTATTGTTCAATGATATCAAAAGGAAATCACAATAAAGACACAAGAAAGCAAAAATAATTATGTGATTTGGCTCAATCATACAACACTTAAACTTGACAAGTGAAGCAGAATCTAGAAATCCTTTTTGTACTCTATTGATATTATTCAAAGCAGAATTCACATGCTTGATCTTCAAATGAACATGCTACACAACACAAAGCATGCGCCAGTACTCAATGGCATATATCTCAAGACTACAATGAAACATGAACCATGACCATGGTTTGGTAATTCAGCATATATTAGCTTGTTGTCATTGGAGACTAGGATTTTGTGAATTTTGTAAATCCAGGGACAGCAAGAGTTTCCTCTAAAAATCTTGAAATGAATAGTGTAATAATTACTTAGATGACCGAAAGTGGGCAATGAAAATTGGATTTCCCAATCAAGCAAATGCCGCATAACAGAATAACTTTTTTTTCCAAGATTTGTCACTGGAAAGCCATCCTTCAAGGTCTCTTCTCTTAATTCAATAGATAGTTTTACTCAACTTGAATTTTCAGTTCAAAAATACATATTGATTCAGCTATGAAAATAAAGTAAAATTCCTGCTCCACCTCTAGCGATGAAAACACATATAGAAACCAAGATGTCTAAAACATCTTCCTATGATCACACGAGGCTACACCATATTATGGTTGATTAAATGCTCAACTAGGTTGTCAATATGTTCTAGATATGACTGAATAATTATCAGGAGAAGAATGCACCTTATTCAAGCATCTATGGGCTTCAAGAACTGATTTAAAATTCAACATCGGCTCACCCATTCCCATAAATACCACATTTGTCACCCTATGCTTGAAAATCTCCTCAATAGCTAACACCTGCATGCATTATATTATCCCTGTAAATGCCGAATAACTCACAACACCATTATGTGCATATAATGATTCCATAAGAATATATCACATCTCTTGCACAAAAAGAATGGACCCAGTACTAATATGATTTTCTTTTCTATCTATTCCTTTTTCCATGATTCAAAAGCTAACAGCTTAGAAGAAAGAACTTTGAAACCTGCTCTACAATCTCGTGTCCTTGGAGATTTCTAGAGAAGCCTCCTTTACCAGTAGCACAAAATGAGCACCGTAATGGGCAGCCGACCTACATAGTTGAAGCAAATAGCACATCAAGAAAGGGTATTCTTTTCTAAAGGTGAAACTTTATATACAGCATTTACAATTTATACACTCAGCAATATTACCTGAGATGAGACACATGCAGTAAGTCGAACTGATCCTTTATCATCTTCAACAGGTATGCCCACAGTTTCAATTAGCCTGTTGTCCTCTAATTTTATCAATAACTGCAAATATAGAAAATAACAGAAGGCAATGAAGAAACTTAGAGCCAAAGAATACAGAAGGTGAAACGCTAAGTCTGGAGCTACAGGAACCAGCCACAAAATATTGTGAATAAAATCTCATCAGTCAAGATTACAACATGAAACCTGGCTGCTTGAAGACAATGAAATATCACCAGCCACTTCTAGCAAAGAATGCCAAAAACAACACCTCCATCCACAGAGACAAACTATCAATACCACGAACCATTAATCATCATCACTAACATCATTCCTAACCAGATACTTCGGCAAGCCACCTCCTTTTAGCAGAGATCATTACATAATTTTCATTTTCAACAGAACCATAGGGAACATCACCCCCAGATTACCCAAAATCTAGCTCAACAACTACCATAATGTGACCACCACAACAACTAATTATGTTACCATCCCCATCTACCAACCCACCAACCAACATCATGGGGTCACAACTTATTCTTATTACATTGCTCCATAATCTCTTCTTTAGGAGTTAATCAAGTGTAACCTTTGGCCGACCTCACTTATGCCTTAGTCATTACTGGGGTGAAAGAAAAACTGACATTAAAATACATGCAATGCCAACAAATAACTCAATCTAATGATTTTCCCTTTAGCCATTTACCTTTATAGTGCCATCAGCTGCAGTAACTGTGCGATAGACCGGAGACCGCCCCACTGTCCAGCCAGCTTCTTGAAGATCATTCCTGAATGCCTGAGGCACTACTTGACACAAGTATTTCATTATATTAGACAAATGCAAAGGATATTACCCAAAGGGAAAATAAAAAGGAAATGGAAACGGAAAAACTAATATACTCACAATGGCTGAAATCCCGAATATCTCTGACCTTTCTCTTGTAAATAAGGTGATGAAGCTGTTTTCCTCTATAACTTTGCTAATCACAATAAAGACAGACAAAAAACACCACAATCAAAATCCCCAATGATCCACAAGGTTAAACAAATAACTAAGAATTCAAACTCTGGCAGCCATAAGCACGAAATTAAAAGCATCGAGAGCATTATAAAATGTGCGCTTCAAGCTTTTTGGAGCCATCACATCAACAAACAAGGCAGGTAATGAGCAAATGCATGCCCCACTAATCCAAAGGCTCCAATGAGAACTACCTCAATAGGTGTGACATGCCACTTCGCATAATCAGTGTTAAGGGTTGTTTTTATTAAATAAAAATTCAATGTGTCATTTTTCATTCTTCCAATCCACCACTCATTACTCCAAGTGACGCATCACCGTCAACACTGTGATACAATATGCAACTCAAGAGTAACATGATTTAGCTTGAGAAATATCATGTAAAGAGATACTTTTTCGAGTTGAACTAAAACACGGACATGTTAATAATGTTCGTGTGCCAAGTCACGGTTGAAACATAGCGCTTCGGCCCCGTGTAATTGAAGAGATTTTTATTGCACTTTACCATCAGCCATAGCTTTTGTGCAGCAGCAGCCAACAAATCATTCAACTAACGGTTTATACAAATTAAACTTTTGGCAAATAATTAAAATTTAACAAAATCATTATTAGCAAAAACACGAACTAATTAATTGATTTTACAAAAATTTCTATATGTTAAAAAAAAATCGACAACATCAAGTAGAATTATACATTTATCGAAATTAAATAAAAAGAAACGAAAAAGGGTAGAAAATTATCGGAAGAAAGTGAATGAAGTTACTTGGCCGAAGTCGAGAGCAAGCTGCTGGAGCTGTTGCTCGGACAAGCCGAGTAGCACGTGCGAGTTGCGTGAGGGAGAAGGGACGGTGACGGAAGTGGAAGAGGAAGAAGGCTTTGGCTTGGGCGCCGCTACTGTCAGGGAACGTACAGCGGCACCGGCTCGCGCGAGCGGACCAGCCATGGAACCGGAAAACATTCTGTTCGCTGGGAATGGATATCAGATTTTTCAAAATGAATGGAGGCTTAAACTTAAACCACGGCTGGATATGAAAAGACGCTGCTGCCCTTTTGTTTGGGCGAAGGAAAACGAAAGGAAGTTATTTTGTCATAAATCTAGATTATCCTATTTTTTTATATTATTTTTTCGATTATATGATAGTTGGCAAATAGTGGGTAATCTAATGTCAGGATAAATGCCACACCACTCATACACTTTCGTTTTTCGCAAATTAGTTCTTAATTTTTTTTTTTTATCTTACATTTTGTTTTGGACGGGAGAAGAAAAGTGGAAGAAATTAATATAAAAAGAAAGAATAGAGAAAATTACATTTTTAGTTCTCAACATTTACTTACTTTTATATTTGAATCATTAGCTTTTTTTTCTATTTAAATCATCGTCATTTTTAAAACTTTATAAAAATAAAATTTTTATTAATTATATTAAATTTTCTATTAAACATGCATTAACTCTCAATTAACCTTAGACTAATTAGTCAAGGTAAGTAAGGTACATACAAAATTTTCCAATCCCTTTTCTTAATTTTAATAATTATTTTTTTATTTTTTATTGTTTTATTATATTATATAAATAAATATATTTAATATTATCATTTTGTCAAGTTGATTATTATAGACAAATTTGAAGTTAATAAGTATTACGGATTAATGAAAATGTTAATACATTTGATAAAAGTCTTTTGTTTTTTTATAAAGTTTTAAAAATGTTAAAAACTCAAATAGATAAATAGATAAATGTTAAAAACTAAAAATATACTTTTCTTGAAAGAACATGAAATAAAAAAATTATAAAAATATTTAATTCTTTTCATGTGTTTGAATAATGAAGGAGAATAATGGAAGAAATGTTAAATTATAATGTAAAATTACCAATTTACCCATAAAAATAAAAAAGAAGACATGTAAAAAGATTTTTAAAAAATGAGCAAATTTATAAATACAACATTTTCTCCCTCTTTCCTTTCTCTTTCTCTCCGTTTTGAAGGAAAAGATAATGTAGGCCCCAAGAAAATAATTCCACCCATTTTCCTTTCCTCTCATTTTTCCTCCTGTACCAAACAATAGAATAACAATTATTTCCATCCCATTTCCTTCCCACCCTATTCTTTCCCTCCCATTTCTTTCATCCTAACACATAGTATTAATGTCTATGTTTTCAATTTAATAAAATTTTATATATTAAATTACAAACCAAATTAAATGTACTAGAAAGTTGAAATACCTACTCAATCTAAACCGATCCATTTCCAATCAAACCAATTGCATTGTTAAAACTTAAAAGTATTGAAAAGTATCTTCAACTCGTTTGGAAGAATCCTCATTCAATCATCTATACCTCGATTTTGTTTTGAATTGTTTGTTTTACTTTATTCCATGAAATATAAATTATTTTAATCTTAAAAATTCTATCATTTATACCTATTGGTTAAATTTTTATTTATACGTAGGTGAAGTGCATTTGTTTCTTTTATAGTAAGGGATAATAATCAATATAATTAAGTGGAAATCTTCACTTTATGCATAAACAAAAAAAAAGATATATCCAAATGAAACTATAATGTTATATTTACTTCACCGTAATAAGAACTTTATTATAGTCCATTACGCATGAAATAGGGATTACAATGTTTACTTTAGTGGGTGCACGAAATAGCCATTTGGATCGAAATTACAATTACTTAAATCACTGAATTATGATTCCCCTGCAAAACCTCTGAATTAAAATTATGATTCATTTCCTTTTTCCCCTCGATAGTTGCGAGATTAGATCTGGATGAAGAAGGCTTAGGAATATCTGCCCATAGAGATTTATTAGTGGCCGTCATTGCTTGCTATTCATCGAAACATAGAGACGTCAGATCTATCTATCCAAACATCAAGTTTGTAGCAAGGAGCCCAATGCCACCAAATCTCACGAGTTACGTGCCCACACCACGTCGCTGAATCTCACCACCATCCCATCACTCACAGCCTAACCCGCGTCCAATCAGGTATGTGTCTTGTCCTGTCCATTGATTTGCTTTATCTTTTACTTTCGGTTTTTCTTTTTCTTTTATATTTTTTTTCCCAACGTTGTTGCTAGAATCTATAGAGAGCTGCTGTGTTTTTTGTTTTATTTTGCTAGAATCTTCGAATGAGCTACTGTTTTTTCGAGGTTCTTCGTGATGGGATAAACAATATTACACCCTTGATGGAGGAACCAACTGCAAGATTACATTCTCATGAAGTAATTTTAATAATACTTTAAAAATTCCAAATAAACTAAACATCTTTTCTATCTTCAATTCCTCACAGCCACTTGCTTGGGCTAATCTATCATTGAAGTAGTTATAATGACATCAAAGTGTAGAACCATGTATGAATGTTCAAAACTAGTCAAATATGACATTAGGAAGAGGATGCGATAACAAACATGAACTGTTCTAACAAATAAAATAATAATAATAAAACAACAACAACAACAATAAAAATTATAGAATAAAAGCACAAAGAGAGTAATGTATCACATCGTATGTGTTTAAGGGCTTAGAGAAAATAACATATTTAATTATTAGCTAAGTATAACCAAGTTTTGCAGTGGAACTACTTCATCATGTATGTCCTAGATACTACAAAAGAAGTGATACAATAGTCCAATAAGTAAGAGGCCTTTTTTCAATCCTTGTTAACTAGCTGGCAAATTAAAGAGTATTCTAATCCTATGAATATAATTATATTACTATTAGTTATATAAATATAATCACGGATACTTCCTCTTACTATTAGTTATATTATATTTTATTTCTTCCTCAAACCTACAACGTATTATTACAACTATGGATGAGTTAAACTTGCATCTCCCTGTATCACAAAGGAAAAGGAAATACTTTATTTTGTTTTAGTTTTGTCAATAGAGTACTATGACCTTACGCATCGCATTATGTTGTTGTTGCATGCATTGACCTTGCATACCCATCGGCCAACTTTCTGGTCTTACAAATTAAACTTTTTATCAACACCATGAAAAAATTAGGAAACTTGTTCATTGTGATGATGTAATTGTGTTGAGTAGTTGAGATTAGAGAGATGTGCATTTGCAAAACTATGTGAAATGTTAGAGTGTATAAGCAGATTAAGAGCAACTAAGCATCTCCATGTAGATGAGCAAGTTGTAATGTTTTTGCATATACTTTCTCACCATGCGGAAAATAGAGTCATTAAGCATAACTTTAAGAAATTCGGATGAACAATTAGTCAGTATTTCCATATAATATTACATGCTACCTTACAACTAAATCATCATCTATTTAAGAAGCCTGAACCCATTCCAAATAATTGCAACGATGAATAATGGAATTTTTTAAGGTAAATTCTAAATTACAAACATTTCTTAAGGTGTGCATAGAGGTGGATTAACATTTAGTGTAATTGAAAAACTATTTGGGCACTCTAGATGGAATGTATATTCAAATCAAAGTGCCATTGAAAAACAAAGGCAAATATAGAACTTGGAAAAACGAAATTGCCACTAATGTTCTCAAAGTGTGTATACTAAATATGCTTTTCGTTTATGTTTTACTTAGGTGAGAAGGATCTACTGTAGATAGTAAGATTCTCATATATGCAATCACTAGGAGGAATGGCCTCAAAGTTTCACAAGATACACTTTGTTTATTAGTTTGTTTTTCAATACTCCTATTCTGTAATAACCAATTTACTTGCTAACTGATAATGTATGTTTATATATGTTGCTATTATCTCGTGGATGGAGGTTATCCGAACTGTGAGAGATTCCTTGCTCCATTTAGGACAAGGGTATCATCTAAACAAATGGCATCAGGAGCATCAACCAAGAACTGTAAAAGAGTTATTCAACATGCATCATGCTTTAGTCAGGAATGTGATTGAGAAGTATTTCGGCATGCTAAAGATGCAATGGTCCATTCTTAGGAGCCAGTCTTTTTATCATGTGTGGGTCCATAATCAAATCATCATAGCATGTTATTTTTTCTATAACTTGGATGAAGATGAATTTTGATATGTCTGACAATTCAATGGAAGGCATTGAGGGAAATTCTGTGGATAATGAAGACGATCTGATTCTCACATTGGGGAACAATGACACATGGTCAGATTGGAGACAAAGTCTAGCAAACGAGATGTTTAATGATTGGACTACATGTAGACGTAGTCACATTGATTTCCATAGATTATTACTGTAACACTACTTACAAAGTGGATATTTGGATTGTACTTCTATGTGCATTTGTCAATACTTGCTATGCCATTTTCACCAATAATAGTTTACTCCTTAATTTTTCATGCTCTTTTACATCTTTATTGTATCGATGTTTTCTTTTCTAACATTGCATTCCAACTTTGTTTGTTTCCACGCATGAAGGTGCTATTTATTTTTGTTATTAGGCATGAAGGAGGTGTAATCTACAGAAGTTGATCCAAAGTCAATGAAGCAATGTAAGCGAAAGTGAACGATGTCAGAGAATGAAGCATTAGTAGCATGCATGATGGAGTTACACACCATGAAGGGACATACAATGCTGACACTGATTTCAAGAGTGGTTATCTATATGAGTAGGAGCGAATGCTCATGCAAAGGATACCCAACTATACATTAAAGGCAAGACCCTACATTGAGTTGCATGTTCGAACTTTGAAAAAGGATTAGAGCATAGTGTATGACATGATATATAGGAAGGACACAAGCGGGTTTGAATAGGATAATACAAAGAAGATGGTAGTAGCAGAAAAGTCGATCTAGGAGGCTTATTTACTGGTATGTGCTCACTATATCTGTTTTATAAACTTTTTTTTTTTTGTATAGTCAATGGTGGGTTGATGTTACATTTTCATTGTATTGATCTTATAGAGTCATAAAGAAGCCAGTCCCTTCATGATAAGGAGTTTCCCACACCTAAATGACTCATTAATGATTTATGCGAAGGATCGTGCAACAGGTCAGGATGCACAAACTGCTGACGACATTATTAAGAAGTTAGACAAAGAGGATCCTCTAATTCAGAACACGGATGATATCATACAACCAGTGGTGATGTTGATATAGACTCCATCCACTAAAGTGCAACTCATTTAACTTCAAAGAGGGGGTGAACTAAAACAAGAGATGTACCTATGGTAGAATTATTTGCCACAATGGATCTCTTCGAGGTTGAGATGCAAGAATTGAGAGATACAATATGGACATATGTCAATCGGTTGACAATGGATCAGCCCATAGTAGATGCAACCGAACCGACAAGTTTTTTATTTGCAATTGATGGTCTATCTGAGAGAGAATTGTATTAAATGTTCATTAAGCTCACACGGATGCCAGAAAATGTTGACATCCTCTATAAGATCGATCCATCAAGTCATGTAACGTATGTGAAAATGCTTTTCGATGACAAATGAAAATGGGATGTTGTTTTCGGTAGTTGATATTTATTTTTGTTGAGAGGATAAGGGAATGGCAACCATATGAAAACGGGATCTAAATAATTTATGTAAATTATCTCGTATGCCATTTCTATAATTATGAAAATATAACTTATGTATTACTTATCTTGTATGCCATTGTACTTAATAATGTTTTGCACGACCAATGGGTATTTTGTATTGCTGAAAAAAAATTCGATAGGTTTATTCAAATGTTATTTGCAATAGCAGAAATTTACAATGGCACATCTCTCGAAGACATCTATGTAGTTGTTCATTGATGCTAACTTGGGATTACAGTTTTTCGAAAACGTAAGTCAATTTAGGCCTTTAATATTATTTATCAATATTTAAGAGTAATTTTTATGTTTCATTTATTATTCTATCCTTATTCCTTCTTTTATTCCCTCAAGTAAACAGTGTAGTCTTAATTCCATTATATCTAAGTAAACATCACCACATCAATTTACTATAATAGCTATTTCATTACATTTAGTAATGTAAACATGTTGTAAAAGAGATAGCAACAAAAAAAAAAAAGCCGTGATTTAATCTATAAACCAAACCCTTTAAAACATTTTAAAAGGACTCTTTGTTGTATAATCTATATAAAGCAGTTCGAGTGCAGTAGGGATTGAAACAGATTAGATCGATGAACTCCTTGAGCGAAACCTTGATCAGATCGAGTAGAATAAGATTCACTTAAATTGACTTAAACTAAACTTCCCAAAGCGTCTATTATTGACTTCTTAAGTTGCAGTTTTAGCAACTTTTTGAAGTCACTTGCATATTTTCAAACTTATATAGAGACAAAATCACTTATTGAAACCTTAAAAACTATCCATATTACCAATAGTTTAGGAGGTATATTAGGTATATTCACACATAATAAAGGAAATGAAATAAAATAAAACAACCTCCATAAAGGGCCGACAATTGTTAATTCATGGGGTCATTTTCAAGAATGTTTCTGATTGAACTCACTAGAAAAATACACCATGCCCCATATTTGACTATAAGGGACATAACTACGTGTTAGGACCAAACATACACTAACATAGACACTATACACCAATTATTACAGCAACCGAAAGGCCAAAATCTGCATCCGAGTAGTGTGGGAAAATGTAGGCAGGACAGATTGTACATAGAAATAGATGCTTCTTCCATTCATTTTGCAAAAAACAGGATCTACATAAGGTCCCATTTTTCTAATTACAACACCAAGATAGGTACAACCAGTTGTGCTCTCCTACTAGACTATCTCTGCACTTTTCATCATAAGGTGCTGCAGGAACGGCATGATCAGCTCTAGGACTCAAAACCTCTTGGTAGATTCCGTTCAGATCAAACTGCTGTACAGCATCCATCAATGTGGTATGTGCCGCTATGTAAAAATTAAAGAAGTAGCCATGAAAAGAATGAAATTTTGTCATGCATGAATTGGAGAAACAGCCGGCCGAGGATAAGCAGCAGGCTTTCGATCGAGAAGGTCATTCGTGCTTTTTCTTCGGTATTTGGGACTATTGGCTGAATTGAGGCGAACTTTCTGCAGGTGTTCATTGGCTGCTGTCTCCTCAGAAACTTGTAGCTGCTCCAGTGCTTTTACTACCTCGTTCATGTCTGGTCGTGACTTAGGTTCCTTTGAAAGGCATCTACATGCTAACAGAGCTGCCTTCACTGCTCCATCTAGTGAATACTGGCCTCGGATCCGAGCATCCATAACATGGAAAATTTTGCGTTTGCTTGTGAGATATGGCTTGGCCCATTCTATCAGATTCTGTTCTCCAGATGGTCTGTTTTTGTCAACAACCCGTCGACCACACAACATTTCGAGTAGGACGACCCCAAAACTGTATACATCGCTTCTTGTTGTTAAATGCCCTTCAGAAACGAAAGCCTTTTTTAGTATCAAGAAGAAAATACATGAAGTTGATGCAGTTCTAAGTAAATGAATTCAAGCACAACAAGATCAAGACACAACAATTGAACTGTTGCAATAATGGGTTGGATATCTAATTAGTTGCTTTAGCTTCAGCCATTCAAATTTTCTATATTCTTTTACTCCATCATTCCTTTGAAAACGGACAAGAAGTGGGATAGAATTAAAAAAAGGAGGAATTTGAAGCTGCAAGAACTATGCCTCAAAATGAGGAAGTAAGATGGCAGAGGACTTCAGCCACATGTACCCAAAATGCAACAGATTGAAAATTGGCACCACAAGACAACATTAAAATAACAAGGCAAGCCCATGGCCTCATGGACATAGATACTGGAAATCAGTAAATACCCGTGGCCATGTATTCTGGAGCTGCGTAACCATAGGTACCCATGACTCTAGTGGATACATGACTTTTACCACCTTGTGGCCCGTCCTTAGCCAATCCAAAGTCGGAAAGTTTAGCATCATAGTTCTGCCATTCATGGTTAAACATAATTAAGCAAGAAAGTAAATCTCTGCAAAATCTGCTACCCTTTATACTGATAGACAACAATTCCATACCGAATCGAGCAAAATATTGGAAGTTTTGAAGTCTCTATAAATCACTTTTGCTTTGTCACTGTGCAGAAAAGCCAGACCCTTTGCAGCACCAAGGGCCACCTTTATTCGAAGTTTCCAAGAAAGCGGATGATGATAAGAACTCCCTGCTCAAGATATTAAAGTTATTAATTACCAAAGAAAAAAAAAGAGATAATTTAATCAAATGTAAATGATTGAGATGCAAAATAAATAGAGCAAAGCTCAAAAATTGACAAGAAGAACTCACTTCTGAATAGATGATTTTCCAGGCTACCCCGAGGCATGAACTCATACACAAGCAGCCGGTGCTCGTCCTCTAAGCAGTACCCAATTAACTTCACGAGATTTGGATGATAGAGCTGCCCCAAGTAATTTATTTCTGCCTATAGGTCAAATTGCACAACCTATTAGTCGTCCATGGATGGTAAATTATCCACCTATATAAATTGGCCTTTCACGGTGAATATCATGAATTGCTCAGCAGGCCAGTATAAACCTTCAATGACAATAACAAAACATGAATTTTATGATGCCTAAGAAGATACTCTTTCCGCGTTCCATAGGCAAATGCGATGAGACTATGATTTCAAAAGACAAAAACTTAATCCTTATTGTCCTTTTTTCTATTTCAACCCATCAAATAAATGCAGTCTTAAAACAAAACTTCCAATAAGGATCGCATCCTTGGAGGAATGAGGCCAAGCACGGAAGCAGCCACTGCATATTAAACACACACCCATGCATACAAATGCTTGGTTATTTTATCCAATTGAAAATCATAATGAATAAAAGTAACCATAGCCGGATACTGTCTTGTTCTGTTTCAACCTATTAAATAAACACAAACATATGCTCAACACAGAGGGATCGAGGATCCAACTCCCGGATAGGAAATGCCTGTAATCAAGGTAAGTGATTAATCTGATACTCACCAGCCACTCCTGGTGACCTTGCAATCCTTCATGATTAAGCCTTTTAGCTGCAATCACCAAGCCAGTTCCAGGTTTGGCAGCTGTATATGTCTGCTCATCAATCCAACCTTTGAAAACACAACCAAAGCCACCTTCCCCCAACACACTATCAGGACGGAAATTCCGGGTTGCCGTCTTAACTTCATTAAAGCTGAAGCTCTTTAGATTAGATGACTGCTGCAATATTTCACCCTCTGTTCGGGGAGTATGCGGAGCCGAAACAGATGACAGCTTGCTACATGAATCACTCACTTCACTTCCTTCTTTTACACAATGAAACAAATCCAACCCTGAAAACAATAACGAAAAACAAAAAATTCAATGGCCATAGTCAAAATTTAGCAATTTACCTTCTATAAGAAGAACCTTCCATTTCTTGGATTTGGTATACTTAATCTTTCCAATACATGCATCAAATTAAACTAAAAAAAAAATTCTAGAAATTCTATAATAAATAAAAGTAGACATTTAATTTAAGGTTGAATAAATTAGTTTTTTCCTTTCTGTATATAGCAAACGAAAACTTTAATGGTCTAACGTAATTAAATATCATCTAACCATGAAAATTTGATAACCTTAGCTGATTAATTAAACACAATCCATGATTATAATCAACACGAAAATTAAAAAAATCAAGGCTTACTTTACGGTGGAGGATCGAGGCCGGTACCGTAGAAGTTCCCAGAATCAAAGACCAAAAAATAGGACATAACATGATTTAATACTGGATATTTCATTAGTACATATATTTCTTGCATGTCAAATGAATACTAAATAGTAAAATAAATAAATAAAATAACATATCACAGTAACAAAAAAATATTACAATACCTATATGCAAAGGAGTCTCAGCAGCTTTAGTTTCAGAACTCCAACAAGACCCCATAAAACTCAAATTAAGCAAATTTCCTTATCTTTTTCTTCCAATAAATCTTGAGTTTTGTATGGGAATTTAGCAAGTTACCCAGTTCAGGAACAAGCTTGAAAAGGCTGAAATATTTCTAGTTCGGACAAGAAAGCCCGTGAAATGAAAGAGAGGGGAAGGTAAGACACATGAACAGGATCATGAAAGGGAAAAAGTGGATTTTGTTGATGTCTACAGGTGTGAAAGCTTCGATTTTGTAGTTAAAGTTGGCTGTGAGTTATCGAAACAACCGTCCAATTATATGCTTTGACCAAATGGGAGAAAGGTTTTGCTTAATGAATGGTTTTTTCTTTTTCTTTCTTTTTTAAAGGTGAAGGAAAATCGACATTGCTGAAGTATTTTCAAAGAGACCATGATTAAATAGTCAATAAATTATGTGGAATTTCTAACTTTTAGTACCGGCTGCTGGGTTAAAATTTGCTACGCTAAAGTCATTTCACAAGCAAAACAGTTTTTGTATTAAGTTGAGTCTTTCCAGATCTCTGATCAAAACGATACAGCATGTAACATGCTATGATATCGCAAATTATTGAATAGATGGTAAGATATTATACTGCTAGAGTTTTTTTTTTTTTATAAATTTGGTCCATAATAATTTTTTTTTTTTAAGTTCATGTTGTTTTATACATAATAGTTAGATTTGAATTTTCTAAGCATGATACCCGAAAGAAAATAAAAAAGAAAGAAAAGATACTGTTAGTAATTTTTGTTTCATAAAGTGGTGAAGACCTTCCATTGTCAAAGAACTAGCTCGTCAAGATCCATTTGAGAAGGTGAATTGAGTTTTCTTCGCAAGAATTTTTGGACTCTATACACAGCTAGATAAGAGGCGATTCCTTGATGGAAAACAAGAGGCTAACCTCAAGATCAGTCGACTAGATTGGCTGGAAAGACTAGCCACCCAACAATGGAGTCGTGATATTGGCTGGTATTACCTACAGTCAATTTACTATTCAACCTAGTTTAGTAACATTTGATCAGGATATTATTTTAGTTATGAATTTCAAGTCTTTTTAATTTATTATTATCTTTTTTATTATGAGATTTCCTATTTGTTTCCTAGGTACTTCATTGGACTTTATACATAGGTTATTCTATGTAATACAAATGGCTTTATCCATATATGATCAATGAAAACCGAATGTTATGTTGCTTAGTTACAGATTGAAGTTTTCTCAATTGATTTATGAGGATTAGGTGATGCAGATGAAGAAAGAGGTTATGTCTAGGAGTTAGAGGTTAAAGAAGTTTCAAAGTTTGAAAAAATAATATCAAGTAATTGATTAAGAAGCATATTTCGAGGGAATAGTTGATAACCCCCTCTTTAAGACCATAAGGGATAGTAAACCAAATCTTATTTTTGGGAAGTTTCTTCAATAGTTTCAAGTCCAATTAACCGATTTGATACCTAATTGATCAAAATAATTAGTTTATACATTATTTTAGTGTTCCATCTCTAATATTAGATGTTTTGCTTTAAGTTATCGATATATTTTTTATTTTTTAAAATAGATATTTGGTACGTTAAATTTTATTTGCAATAAATTTTTGTATGGGATTCTTATTGTCATGAGATGAGAGGTTCTCTCCTCTTGAAGTAACAATGCAACACTTGAACACTCCCTAGATTCCCATTTGTATTCAAAATTTGGATAACAAGATAGTCTTCTCTTCCTACCTTCCTAGATCCGCTCCAAGTAGAGCTGTAAATAAGTCAAGTAAAGATAATACAATACTAAACTCGAGTAAGTTCGAGCTCATAATTATAAGCATAGGTTCAACATAAAGTGACACTCGGCAAGCTCAAGCTTGACTTAACTAAGTTCGTTTATACTCAATTTATGTAATTTTTTCAATAAAAATAATATCAACATTGAAACTTGGCTTGAAACTCAACTAATTAAAAAATGCAACTCAAATTCAATTAAGCCTACAAACTAGTCAATCTAAATATTATGAAACTCGAGTTTGACTCAATAAAATACTTGAGTAGCTCAAGCTGAAGCTCGACTTAACTTAAATGTTATTGAATTGAATTCAAGTTTTTATTAAGCCAAACTCAAGTAATTTGTGAATAGGTTTAACTCACTTACACCTAAGGTTGTCAAACCCATAATTTTACCTAGAATTAGCAATCAGTCTATAGAATTGAAACATAAAAATGTAAGTTTTTATAACTTATATAAAATAGTTTTAAAAAACTGTTGATATATTTATTATATTTATAAAAAAACATTAAATATAATGTAGAAATAAATAAATTCAATATAAATTTTAGTTACAACTCACAATAAAAGTGATATATTTATAGTACAAATAAATTAGTATAATTTATTATGCTAATGCATAAAATTACAATATGAATAATAATACCAATATAAATATATTACAATATAAATTATAATAATAAAATAAAATAAATTATTAACTCCTTTTGATAATTAAAAATAAAAACTATCATAAGTTCTTTCTTCACCATAACCATCATCATACCCTCTTCATCATCAAAGTCAACATTATTATTGATACTATCATCAATTATATTTTTATATTCTAATTCCAAGTCTTTTAAATAACTAATAATATTTATATCTTATAAAAGTTAAATTACATTTTTCAATTGTTAGTTTAATTAACTTTAATAGATAGAATCAGTATACCCAATGAAATCGAATACAATAAGTGTTTGTCATTCATCCAACACATATTTTTATGAATAATGAAAATTCAATAAGTATGCCATATTGTTTTCTTTCTACGTAACAGTATATAGTTAGATTGACGACAGACGGAGATACTAATTGCAGATAAGGAAACTCCATCCAAATTCTTCTTATTTAATGTCTTCATGCATATCCCTTTTACTCACATATCACCATATATAGTAAAATTCAATGAATATACCATCTTTTGCTCTTTTATTCATATATAATAATATGTTACTGGTGAAATGTGAATGGAAATACTTATCAATTAAAAAAAAAAACTACTTAAAATATTGGATAAAATTTTTAAAAAATAATTTTAATATTTCAATTAATTAAACCTTTCGATTATTAAGATTTTCATCACTATTTTAATAATCAAATGATAAATTGAAACTTTCATGTTTCTTGATCCACTTTTCCGTGGATAAGGAACGGTTGTAGAGTTCCTTAAGCTCCTTAGCTGGTAGGACTTGCTCTAACAAGAAACTTTGGTTGTGCCTTTTTTTGTTTTTTGTTTTTTTTTTTAACTTTTGATCGGTTGGAATGTGTTATTAAACTTGTAAAAATGTTATAAAAATTTTTAGGAACTTTTATAAATAAGCGAGTTTTCTGAGAAAAAAAAAAGATAATTTTTTTTTGGGGCAATAAATACACCTAATAAATGAGGGAGAAACACATAAAAAAGTAACAAAAAAGGAAGGGTTGACTTTTCCTTCATTCACCTTTCTTCAACTGCAACACAGGTTAGGGTGATTAAAAAAATAAAAAATAATAATAACAAAGAAAAAGCTGCAGTACAGGTTGGAGAGAGAGAGGATAAGAAGAGCTTGGGGAGATTTGCAATAAATGAGCAACATAGGGATTCGTTCAATATTTTTATTATTCTTATATCACAATGAAAACCAACGGCATTTTCAATCTTTTACTAGGAATCCTTTTCTGGGTATTGTCATTATTGAATGATATTCACAGTACCAGAGGATAGTATTTATCTTAGAAATTAAAGTAGTATGTATGTTTGTGCCTAGGTAGGTGGGGGAATTAAAAATTTTCCTAATGCTTTTTTACCTAATGTCTTTTCTGATTTTTTTTTTCTCAAATTTATGTGACAATATTTTTTTATTAAGTTTTGAATTTTCTAGAGTAGTAGCACTTGTTTAGTTAATGAGAAAAGATATTACATAGTTTCACTGAAAAAAAAAAAAATAGATGACACTTTGTTACGTTATGAAATAAGTGAGCTATCAATTTACCATTATGCCTTTTAGAGTAACTTAAGTTTAATATGAAATATAAATGAAATAAAAAGTTGAAAGAAAATGAAAGGACAAATTTAGAAAATGTACATAATTTCCAAAATTATATTCTTGTTTTATCTTCTTGACTTCAAAGTGAGGTTGATTTAAGGTTTATGATAGCACATGTAGGCAGCAACTGGCTAGCGTAAGGGTGACATATCATATGGTTTTATGGTCTTCTGACCATTCAAATCTCACCTATAAAAATCAATGCACTTTCCTTTTCAAATGACTCTTATTTTGGAGTTGTTGATTTGATGGGATTTTAATATTCTATCCATAATCCATCCATTACATGATATAACCAAAAATGTATATTTTTTTACAATCTATTCCTCTATTTTCCTTGTCTCATTTTCTAAACAAAGTGAGTGAGGTTTTCAAAATGATTAGACATTATGTTATACAATCATATTCAAATGATACCGCAAAGCACTAACATGTAACAACATTCGAATTGTTGAATTTCCATCCACCCTACAATCATTTTTTAATCAAACATGGAAAAAAATGTATGCTCCTGTCCCTTCATTCGTTTTCCCTTACCTCATTTCCCAAGCGACAAGGTTTTTTTTTTTTTTAAATGTTTAGGTATTGAATGCTAATATCATTTGTAGTGACTAATTAAACCAATAAATATAAATAGATCTTTTTCAATCATTTAACTAAAATAGTTTTAAGTAGTGCTGATATGTTATTTACTACTTTATCTTATATGTCATTACTTAATATCTTTCATAATTTATATGGGACTTTATTCATATAAGGTATCACAATGTATTCCTCTTAAACACATAAGACTTGTTTACTTTTTAAAATGAAATAGATAAGAATTAAAAAAAGAATGACTGTTATCAGAAACGAGTTAGGAATTTCTATTTTAGTATTTACTTTATATAATTTTTTATTACGATGAATACTTAATTGAATGTTTCTTTTACTTCATTAATTGCAATATTAAATTGGCAATATGAATAAAATTGCAAATTGTCTCTATTTGGTCATTACTTGTAGTATCAATAAGAATATAATAGTCATAATATTTGAACTTTTTTATTTCCTTTATAGAAGAAATAAAAAAAAATTATATTTTCTTAAGTAATGTCCATTCCCAATAGAATGAGATAAAAAAGCCATATAGATCCCTTCTCATTTTTCCAAACAAATAAAGCAATAAGCAATTGAGAGGGAATATCTATTATATGATCTCTCCATTATCTTCAAATAAACGGATCAATCGGATATTACAATATCCCTCTCTTAAGCATGCAACATCATCATCATGAGACATTAGAATTAGGCCCAGATTTTCGCCCTTTTTTAGTTGTCTCAAAATCCAACACTCAAAATCCAACACCTGCTAGTAGGAGATTGGTTCTGATATCATTTATAATGTCTTAGGCCAAAAGTAGTCGGTAACCAAGTTAATAAACATTAACGAGCCTTTTTCAACCATTCGACTTAAAAATTATTAATCAGTGTTGGCATATTATTCACTACTTTGTCTTATGTACCACTATTTAATATCTCTCACAATTCATGTGAAACTCCATTTTTATGGAATATCACAATTTACTCTCTTACACACATGGGGCATTACATCATCGGTTGAATAAGGATAATATTAACGAGTGTCATCAATGCATTCATAGTTGTCAAAGTCGCAATTTTACTTATACGATTATATGAGTTTATGATTTTAGGACACCTTTCTAAATCAACGTAAGCATAAAATTGTTTTCATGTAAACTCGTGATCAATAGAATCTTACATTTTTAGCTAAGTCTACCGATTCTACCTATTAAAGTCAATTGAATTAAAGATTAAAAAATATAACTTAATTTTTATGAGATATGAATATTATTAGTTATTTGAAAGACTTAGAATAAAACATAAGAATATAATTGATAATAATATCAATAATAATGTTGGCTTTAACGATGGAGATAATAGTGATGATAGTTATGGTGAAAAAAAAGTTGATAATAGTTTTTACTTTTAATGATGAAAAGAAGGTTAACAATTTTTTTATCTTTGTATTTTATTATTATAATTTATATTATAATACATTTTATATTAGTACTATTATTCATATTGTAATTTTATGCATTAGCATAATAAATTATACTAATTTATTTATACAATAAATATATAATTTTTATTGCAAGTTGTGACTAAAATTTATGTTGAATTTATTTATTTTTATCTTATATTTCATGTTTTTTATGATTATAATAAATATATTAACAATTTTTTAAAACTATTTTATATAAACTGTAAAAACTTATGTTTTTACGTTTCGATTCTATATTCCGATTCTATCAACCTTTTAACGATTTTAGGTAGAATCACAAATTTGATAACCTTAAATATATTAGTTAATAAGGTAAAAAATAAGCATTTTATATTACTAAATATATACATACTTTGTGAGTACACAAGTTCAATGAGTGATTTTAAGACATTTGTTAGCATTTTTCATTTAATATTACTATAAAACACTAATATATAAGATTGGAAAAGTTGTGAATCTAACGTAAGGGTTAAGAATAGTCAATAGAAATAATGCAATATTGAGCTCAAAAGCAAGTTTGATTTGAAATTTCAAAATTTAAACTAGATTCTAACTCAATCAAGCTTGGAATTTTAAAGTCATACTTGATTCGAAAAAGTAATAAATAAGCTTAAATTTAATTCAATTAAATTTGTTCAAGCTCAATACTTACAAAAAAAAGTATACATTTATCAATTAAAGTAATACTATTATATAAACTTGATTTGAACTAGATGATATCTAAGTTCGACTCAATCGTAATTAAGTTTATGAGCAAGTCAAATTAAATATAGTAAAGCTTGAGATTAACTAAAACAATTGTTTAAACAACTTAAACTCAAACTTAACTTTAAGGTTATCGAATCCAAAACTTGAGTAATTCACAAGCTATGGCCTCATATAGTCCTAGAAGTAGACGTGTATCATCTCCTTCGTTACAAATGATTCGGTTTTTGATGATGAGTACCTTCCGAAGTTAAGGACACGATTCAAGGGCGGTTGACCCCTACCCCTAGACGGAGCCTTACTTTCTACTTTTTTTTTTTATTTTTTTGAATTCTCATTGAAAGGAAATCAATGGTCGTTCGGGCATTGACATTTTACAAGGGTTAACGTGCACGTAGGTGGGAATGGAGCATTGGCGATAAGGTCTCGTGAATGTCGGACTTTCTCCATACAAACACGTAGCATGGCTTTTGACTTCCCAAAACCCTTCAAAGTTCAAGCGTTGATGCCTCTTTATTTCATTTCATTTTATCGTAATCAATAATCTTTTTAATAACCTCCCTTAAAGTCGTATTATCTTTGTGAAAATGAAAAAATATATATATATATATAATTTTTTTCAAAATACAACTTACAATACGGCGCCGGTAAAAGTAGTGGTAAAGCACCGTACGGCACTTGAAGTTGGAGCCAGCGTGTCTAGAAGTTATTGCAGGAAAGTTTTCTCATTTTGAAAAAAGTGGACCCCACTCTAACAAGAAGAATCATGTGTGCCGGGAAGAATTCAACGTGTAACCTCTAGGTTCTCCCGCACATGTGCCAAGCCACTTTCTCATCATCACATTAGGTATACCATTTTGGTATCATTTTTCTTACGGCCTTATTTTAAGATGTATTTTTTAAAAATGCTTTTTTTTTTCTTTTTTCCATTATCCCTATTACTTTTTGGCCAAAAATTAAAAAATATATTTTAATTTTCATATTATCTTTCATTGTGTATATTTGTATCATATCTATTATTGACCGATATGACATTGGACCCTTAAGCTCACCTTATCTAAGCTTAGCATCGGATTAGGAAAGTACCAAAACTAGTTGATACACTTTAGAAAAGTAATTTAATTCTTTAAAGAGCACACTTTATTAGATCTTTTCTAAAATAAATAGAGTATTTTTAAAAGTATCAAAACTAATCGAGATAGTTTAAAAAAGTAATTTAATTCTTCAAAAAACACACTTTGCTAGATCTATTCTAAAATAAATAGAGCATCTCTAAAAAAAATTTACTTATAAAAAATAGTATACTATACCAATAATATAAACAAAGAAATTACTTTAATCAACTAAGGCATTTATTACTATCTACAAATTTGATTGTCACATCATTACATTACTTCACTAACTTGGACATCATAGATCAAGTACTAGAACACTTATGGCATTCAATAGTTCACATCCATTTATTTTGCAATTTTGTCAAATTGAAGATTTGATTCGATTCAAGACCAATCCATGACAATAAGTGTAATCACTACTATGATTTTTTAGTTAAATAATCCGATGATTTTTCAGTTAAATAATCCGACTTTTGTACTCGTTTACTCTCTATGCTAGTACTGGCTATTTTATTTTTTCTGTTGTATAACTTGAGTTTTTTTTTTTCTTTTTTCTTTTTAACTTAAATTACATGAAGCTTAAACTAACGGTATCATAGCTTTATTGGACATACTATGTTTTTATATTTTCTTTTAGATCATCATTTTAATGGAGGTAAGAAAGTCGATGTTATATGATTGAAAAAAGAAATAATAAAAAATGTATACAAAACGAAAAAACCGTAAAAATCCCGACCATATAATTAAAATAGAAATCATTAATATATATAAAATGGATAGCACGAAATCTTAGATAATGTAAATGAAACGACAAAAAAATTTAAAAAAAATAAAAGAAAAAAGAAAGAAAAGGAAGCAACATCGTTATACAAATTGAGGGAAAAAAAAGTGAAAACTTAAATATGTTTTATTAAATTAATATTTTTTTCTCCTTTTCCAAATGTTAAATATGGGCCAACGCCTAATGTACAGCGTCCTACTCTACTACTGCAGGTTGGTAATTGTTGACTGTTGTACCAAATCTACATGCGAGCATTCATTAAAAGAGATGAATATTTTATTTAATTCAATTTTATGACTTTATTGGTTTGTTGTTCCATCCTCATCTTCGTACCATCTCAAAATTGAATTTGGTTTGCGTCAGCAGTGATGCCTGCTATTCCTATTTTTATCCAGAATCGTGAATAAAATCGATTTAGTTTTTAATTTTATTATTTAAATATATATATTAATTTATATTATTAATTATTAAATTTTATAATTAATAATAAAACTGAATCATTTCCGTAAAAAATATAATAGGAGGATAAAAATTTCTCAAATCGCTCTGGGTCTGGTGACCAAATTAATAACGACAATAGCAAAAATTTTCAACCATCACTATCTGCCAAAGTTTGCAGCTAGTTACCCTGTCCTCCGCCTTATACGTCGGGGCCTTGTACGACGCCGTTGACGAGATCATTCAGTTTATTAATGTAATAAGATCTCAATTGTTAGAAGATGGATTGCATGGCACTGCCCATGGGACCATGCAATAACCTTAGATGTAAATTTTGATTTCTCATATATTTTAAATTTGAAAAAACTTTCTAAATTTTTTTCCCTTTTGGAAGTACAACTTGTTGATGGGGTCGTGGTAGGAGCGGTTACATACGTATCACGTAGGTACCGCATTACATGTGAATTCAGAGAAAAATAATTCAAAAATAGCATGTGATGGTATGACTAGAAAGAAAAAAGGTAGGAAGAAAGAACAAATAATCTCAAGCTTAAATCTTTATATTTGAATCAAAATAACCTCAAATTTAATTTATATAAAACTCTAGTATATTTAAATTTGAACTAATTCGGGTATAAATATAATTTTTAACAAAAAAAAAGATATAATATATATATTAAAATAATTGTGTCTAAACGAATCTAATTGCGAGGTGAATATATAAATGAAGCTCAAGCTAGCACTAATTATGCATTTAACAGCTCGATTACAGCTCTTGACAAATTATATATAATACACGAAAAGTTGATTTAAGAAAACTAATGATAATATTTATACCTTTTCATGGAGGAAGAAATGAATATGATAAATGGCACAATCATATATATATATATAAACAATAGACGCACTAAACTAATTGCTTTGATGACTAAGCTTGAATCGGGAAGGACCTATGTGTAACATGCGATAGTGAAACCAACAATCACCATAGCTTGGTTTTATTTGCGAGATGCTAAAATCTATTATTTATTATTGTATTAATTTATATAAATATTAAAATAATTAGATAATAAGTTAGATGGATCAACAAAACTATAAAAGTTTTCATTGTTAATAAAAGTATAAAACACATCATAAATCCACTTAATTTTTTGTTCTCTTTTCTCAAGTTTATTGTTTCAATCCACTTAATTTTTTGTAACTTACGCATATGCACTTAGGGTTTTTCTTTTTTACATTTAGTTTAGTCTCATGAGCCTCAAGAGAATTCAGTAAATGTGGGTATTCACTCTATTTTGTTCTAACGAATGGGCTTGATCTAAGCTTTGTGAGTAAAATTATCGTATTTTCATGAGTTTCATATACTCTTTTAATATATAGTCGATGGTTGCTCCTCATTTACTCATGATTCTTACTTAGCATATATAGAGGTTTTTTACATTAAATGTCTCTATTATCTCTTCTTTTAACTCTATTGTTCGTTGTTTTGAATGATTTGTATCGTCTATCTTCGTCTATATTTCACTACATGTCTTAGCATCATTATATTATGTACACGTTCAGTTAAGCACAAGCTAAAATTGTAAATATGATATCTTATATTTGTTTTATTAGCCCATTATATCTGAAATTAAGTTCTTAGATTCTTGAATCAAAGGAAAAAAAAAGTGCATCTAGACTGTTTATAACGTTCCGGAATATAAGATGTTACAATTTACCACATATCACTACTAAGTAGTAATATGCAAAGGTTATATTACACATATACTTCAAACTTATTTAATTTCACTTCACATTTAAATACATGTAAACTCCAATGAATTGAATAAATAACTCATAAGTGAACCAGTTCAACCTCATTATATTTAAGTTAAACAATATTACTTCACTTTAGTGAAACGTCTCCATGAACAAGTCCATTACAACATTTACTAGATTCATAATAACCGAATCAATTAATACATAGAGTCTCCACTAGGTTTCGTAAAATGATCATCTAATTACTATTTCTCCATAACTACTCATTATCATCATACTAATAGTAGTTTTCACTAATGTCATCCTAGTAGTAATAATATATATCACCGGGCTCATATAAATATAAGACAAGTAAGTACTCTATCTATGTCTGAAATCGCAAATTAGACAATTTTTTGCTATGAAATTGAAGTTATGGAGTGGATTTAGGTTGCAAAAAAAAGGGGGGCAACCGTTGGGAGGGGGTGGTGAAGATGAATGAAGTGGGTTTTGTTTGAGAGAAAATCAAAAGTTGTCGTGAGGTGCATGGCCATGCACTAGGGCATATCAAAGAGAGTTTTTGGTCAAAGAGTTTCACGGCTAAAGACATGACCATGGCACTCAACATGACTAAATAGAAAAGTGGATAGCACAGCCATAGACATGACCATATCTAAGATCGTGCTAAGCTTAAACTTTTACCCATGAGATGCATGAGGTTAGGCACGCTTGTGTTGCAGTCCGTGCAGTCTTATATTTTCCAATTTTTTAAATTTCTCTCATCTAATGTTTTCCTTACGCTTTCCTAAGCTAGTTTAAGAGACAATAGGATAGGTTGTAGTTATTCATAACCTCTTAATCGTTTGGTTGTCTTACTTTAATCAGGTTGGCTTAGCTTGAGTTAATATGGTTGTTTAGCAAGATTCCAGATTCATCTTTACTATGCTTGTTGGTTATACTTGATGACTGTAGTAATTGAATGAACTTAAAATATATTTAGTAATTAACTTGTTTGTTCCTTGTGTGTAGCTCGTCCTAAGGGTCAAAGGTGGTAGATTCCTAAGGAGTATCTCGATAATTGGTATACCACGTTATCCTTAATGAGGTTTTATACTGAAATAATTCATGGTAGATTTTAGGGATATTTGGATCAAAAGTGATAGTTTCTGATACTAATTAAAAAGTTAGGGTCGAAGGTGATAGTTCCCAGCTTTGGGCTAATATATTTATATGTATAATATACAATGTGACAGGGTTATAAGTGTCTCTATATTGTTTGTTGTCTAAATAAAAGATAATTAAATGAATATAATTAAATCAATCATTTTCTTTTTTAGTTATAGGTGAACATGATGAGTCCGGTGATATATATTATTACTACTAGGATGACATTAGTAAAAACTACTATTAGTATGATGATAATGAGTAGTTATGGAGAAATAGTAATTAGATGATCATTTTACCAAACGTAGTGGAGACTCTATGTATTAATTGATTCGGTTATTATGAATCTTGTAAATGTTGTAGTGGACTTGTTCATGGAGACGGTTTCACTAAAGTGAAGTAATATTGTTTAACTTAAATATAATGAGGTTGAACTGGTTCGCCTATGAGTCATTTATTCAATTCATTAGATTTTACATGTATTTAAATGTGAAATGAAATTGAATAGGTTTGAAGTATATGTGTAATATAAGCCTTTGCGTATTACTACTTAGTAGTAACATGTAATTGTAACATCCTATATTCACGTTATAACTCTGATGCACTTTTTTTTTGATTCAAGAATCTAAGAACTTAATTTCATATATAATGGGCTAATAAAATAAATATAAGAGATCATATTTACAATTTACCCTTACAATTTTAACTTGTGCTTAACTGAATGTGTACATAATATAATGATGCTAAGACATGTAGTGAAATATAGACGAAGATAGACGATTCAAATCATTCAAAAAAAACGAACAATAGAGTTAAAAGAAGAGATGATAGAGACATTTAACGTAAAAAAACCTCTATATATGCTAAGTAAGAATCATGAGTAAATGAGGAGCAACCATCGACTATATATTAAAAGAGTATATGAAACTCATGAAAATATGATAATTTTACTCACAAAGCTTAGATCAAGCCCATTTGTTAGAACAAAATAGAGTGAATACCCACATTTACTGAATTCTCTCGAGGCTCATGAGACTAAACTAAATGTAAAAAAGAAAAACCCTAAGTGCATATGCGTAAGTTACAAAAAATTAAGTGGATTGAAACAATAAACTTGAGAAAAGAGAACAAAAAATTAAGTGGATTTATGATGTGTTTTATACTTTTATTAACAATGAAAACTTTTATAGTTTTGTTGATCCATCAAACTTATTATCTAATTATTTTAATATCTATATAAATTAATACAATAATAAATAATAGATTTTAGCATCTCGCAAATAAAACCAAGCTATGGTGATTGTTGGTTTCACTATCGCATGTTACACATAGGTCCTTCCCGATTCAAGCTTAGTCATCAAAGCAATTAGTTTAGTGCGTCTATTGTTTATATATATATATATATATATGATTGTGCCATTTACTCATATTCATTTCTTCCTCCATGAAAAGGTATAAATATTATCATTAGTTTTCTTAACTCAACTTTTCCTGTATTATATATAATTTTTCAAGAGCCGTAATCGAGCTGTTAAACGCATAATTAGTGCTAGCTTGAGCTCCGTTTATATATTTACCTCATAATTAGATTCGTTTAGACAAAATTATTTTAATATATATATATATATATATATATATACTTTTTTTTGTTAAAATTATATTAATATCTGAATCAGTTCAAATTTAAATATACTAGAGTTTTATATAAATTAAATTTGAGGTTATTTTGATTCAAATATAAAGATTTATGATTGTTCTTCTGTCAATAAATAAAAGTTTTTTTCGATGTTTTATATTTAGATTTAGGTTTTCTCAATAGTTAGTTTTTTTTTTGTTCATTCCTATGTGGGATTTTTCATGACTAGAGTCAAAAAATTCCATTTCGTGATTGCATAGAAATTTTTTCTGGGTTTATGACACCCATTCTTGTGTAATAGATGTGTCCATCTTATGATGTAATCTTTGGATCCTCAATTATTTTGGTTTATTTTATCATTTCTATACAATATGTACTTTTATTTCAATTGAATTCAATGAATGAAATTCTCGGGGATGTATTTTTAGAATCCTACACGACCAATTTATCGTTTTTTTTTTTTAATTTTAGTATTTTTCAACTATTTTATATGAGGATAAAATGATAAAATAGGGTTTAAAAACTTACCTTTCAAAAATTTTAAGACATAGACACTTATTTCCAAATATCAAGGATATGCATATAAAACAAATTTAAATAAATATATTTGCAATTTACGACATTTTCCATAAGATATTCTATGCTCAGCACAGACCCACGAAAACCTTATTTTTTAGTTATTTGCCCCTAAGTTCTTAGATATTATTCAACACAGCCGAAGGGCATGTGGCTTGATTCCCGTGCCAATCACACACACGGTTTATTAAAAGACTAGTATGGCTTTGTTCACACTTAGTCATTAAATCATTGAGATTAAGAAATATAATCTATGTACTATGCCCGTGGATTAGGTACTCTTCGACTACAATGTGTACATAAAAATTATTTAACTAATTAAGTCTGCTTTCACAGGCTTGTCTTATGCCTTTGTCTCATCCAAATCTAAGTCATTATCATTATGGGAATAAAGTCTCATGTGCTTAATTAATATCACCACACCATTCCCATTTCTGCTTGTAAACAATCATTTTATTAAATACATTTAAAGTTACACGTAACAATTTGTAATGTCAAATCATTAAATTCTATTTTCTTTTATAAAAATTGATATATCTATATATTTTATTTATTTTTAGATGTACCACATCATCATCTTCTATCTACCTAATAAAAGTTCCTCCATTGTTTTATGTATATATAGAGAGAGAGATGTAGATATATATGGAATACAAAAATTTATGAAAATGAAAACGTTAGAGGATGATCATGGTTTATGGAATACAAGACATCATGCTTGCGTAAGAATGTTTAAAAGGTGATGCATGTAGCTATGCAAAGAGGAGAGGACCACGGTTTAATTAATTATACGAGGAAAGACACAGAAAAAAAGTGGACTAGATGTCATTATACATTAGATTGACTTTCGATTAGCTTAATGTAAAGTTGTTTTTATATAAATTTAATAGGCTATTATAATCCTTAATGGAAATAATATATAAAGGTTACTTGACATAATATGCCACGTGGTTTTATGGGGAAATAAGTCTTGTAAATCAAGGTTATATTAATGTATTAATACTCGATTTAAATATTCAAACAAAGGTTTGAAATCGGATTAAGCATTAATTAATACACTTATTTTGAACATATAGAAAAATTAAATTATGTCATGGATTGCTAGTAAGGGCTTAGTATCTTTTTTTTTTTGAACAATATATTAAATCTATTGTTGAAATGTAAATGAAAATTACCAAAATAATTTTTATTATCATGAACAGTATTTTAGATAAAAAAAAAACTCCATTAGCTTTCAATTCTAACCCTTCAATTATTATGAGATTCTAAACAGATTCTAAATGTATTTTGCCTAATTCTAGTGAGTTTATTTTTCTTTCAAACTGAAAAAGAAAAAAAAAATTAAAGCTCAAACTCGACTCCAAACTATTTATATATAAATACTCTTCAATAAATACTTTTCAAGCACAATTAAGTATGAAGATCATGTATCATGGTCCATTAAATCTTATTTTAAGATACTTTAAAAGCTTTTAGATTTAGATATCATTTAAGATTACAAAATAGAGAATATAATTTCTTTATAAAAAAATCAATTAGACAATCGTAGTAAAAATAATTAATATGATTTATTATTTGTTTGTATATATTTTCATTGTTTGCTTCTTTTTTCATATTTAAGGAAATTTGTGTTGACTAATCAAACACCAAAATTCCTAAAACACAGTACACACATGTACAAAAAGTAAGTACACTAAAATGCATATTAAGAAAATGAAAATATGTAAAAAAAAAAATCATAATTAAAAAAAATAGAGAAATCCACTAAAATATTATATATATATATATATTTAAATAATCACGAAATAGAATACCAGGTAAACTTATTTTCGAAATAGGTAGTGAATACATAGATCGAAAACACACCTTCAGCAATTTGTGCTGAAAACATATACTCGAAATGCGCCTTAAGTACGTATTGTAAAAATTTTTAATTTTAAATCAATTTTTATAATTTTTAAATTTATGAAAATTATTTTTTTGTTATTCTTATATAAAATTTAAATTTTTGTTAGAAAAATTAATTTGAGAAATTTTATTATTAATTTTTTTATGAAATATTATGTAAAGAAAATTTATTTATGATTTTCTTTATATAATTTTTCATAATTTCTTTTTTTAATGATAAATTTTTTCAAATTAATTTTTTTTTCGTGATATACACTGAGGGCTTGTACTTGAAACGGGGCTTTAATACATTTGCATTGAAGGTACATTATGAGTATCCGTTTTTAGTATAAATTATTGAAGACACATTTCAAATCTGTATATTTATCATCTATTTTTAAAATAAATTTATTAAATATCTTATTTTATAATTATATTTTAAAAAATATATTATTTTAATAGATTTCTCAAGAGAAGAACCACCAAACAACATGGGGGTAATTAGCATCAAGTTCCGTAATTCGGTCGTACTCTGTAATTTATAAACACTTCACATGGTTAAGGTAGCATCCAGTTGAAATTAAATATTACCAAAAACTCACATAGTGCAATTCAGCCGACATACTTAAACCATGATATTGCATTTTGTAACAAAAGTGAAGAAGTGAAGACCTTTTCCGGTAGTTTACCACGTTGTACCCTTTTACACTCCTTTTTTAATTTTTTTCAAGATTCTATCTCCTCATTTAATTGAAAGGTGATCTTTTTTTTCCAAATTGAACATGTTGGGATTTAGGACTTTTTTTTTTTTTTTTCTGGTAACGGGGCACATCATATACCGCCACAAAACAACTATATATATGTCGACAACCAAAACGCGTTTTCTAACTATTTTTAATTTTTAAATGAAAAAGGGGAACCGATACAAACCCTAGATTTAGCATTTATTGTGGTGATAATAAGAAGCATCAAGATATATTATAAGTCGTCAATAATTTATAACTGAGTAACATAAATATTATTTTAAAATGGATTAAATTCGAATCCTCTTTACTCCCATTATAATTATAATTGATAAAAAAATATATATTATTACATGGTCAAGGTAGATCATTTGGAATGGTATTCTGAAAAGCAAATATTCCACAAAATATAATTTGGAGAAAATACGTGTAAAAGCACCCGTAAGTATATAATTAAAATGGTATAATAAAATTGAAAGTCGACCAATTTTGTAGTATCCTTCTCCAATTCCAAATTAATAATTCAATGTCATAAGACTTTTTTGCAAGAGAAAAATCAATGGTCAAATTAGACACAAGATCTCCAAAATCTTAACTCCTAGCTCCCATGTCTAGATCTGTTGGAATTATCAATAGAACATCAACTAATAATTATGAATAATCACAAACGAAGGACATTTTTCTTGGATCAAATTTTGCTTAAAGTTAAATTCAATGTTATTAAAATATATATATATATATAGTGGTGCAGTTAAATACGCTCATTACATTATAGCTATTTGCTGGATATTGTAAAAAGGACTGGGCCGGCTAGGACACGTGCCAACACATTTTTAGCAAATTTATACTTGACCAATATTTTTCTTTTTCTTTTAGCAAATCAACTATCATGGATGGCTATTTACCATTGTAAGAGGGGTTAATGACCCCTAACCTCAAGTAGTGGCTAGGCACCCACCCATAGTCACTAGTGGTCACAAGACCTCCTTGCTAAGATGTGGTTGTTTTGGCTACTTCAAGATAGAGGGCGGCCAAAGCTTTAATATTTCCACTTGTTGCAATTTTAATTTTTTTTGGTAATTTTACTTATTTTTCATATATTCTATCATGTTATTTATTTAATACAAATATGTTTACTAATAAAATTGTATCATATGTCATTCTTTAACAAAAAAAGTAATAAAATTAGAAAAATGATTCGTTTGCAAATTTTTCCAAATGTTAAGAATTTGAATAGTGGTCAAATGTTAAAAAGTAAAAATATGCATTGCCCAATTTTATATATTGTAAACTTTGTAAAGTTTAATCTTTTCCAATTTTTCTAAAGGAATTAACAACCGCAAAAATGGGTATACAATCTTCTTCTTTTTATTCTTACGAGTCCATTGATAGGCTATAATGGTCAAAATATATATATATTAGTGACGTTAAATACCCTCATTACATTATAGCTATTTACTGGATATTGTAAAAAGGACCAGGCCGGCTTGGACACGTGCGAACACATTTTTCAATAGACTCAGGCCTGTGACGGGCCTCGTTACTCCAGGCCACAACCCGAGTCTTTTGGTTCTTTTTTAAAAATATATGTATATATATTTTTGGTTAATCCAATTTCCTGTTATAATAATAAAAATGCTTATATGCAAATTGAGTCCATAACCTTGTTTTACATAAATGCTCTTATACCAACACTATGTTCGATTCATTAAAATAGAATTGCTATTTTACCATAATTAGTTGTGAATTTATAAAAAAAAATTATATAATAAACGATATATCTTTTTTATAATAGATAATATATAAAGAAATTCTATTTATATCTTTCATTGAAAAAATTGTTATTTTTTATGAAATGTAATTTTTATTCAAAAAAAGAACCCTGATCATAAAACAAAATAGTACAAAGAGAAACACTATTCTTTTTTAGTCTCATTTCATTTCATTAAACCAAATGCAAGTAAACGAAATAAATGAATTGAAATTTAAAAAATGAAAACATTTACTAAATACTTGCATGCTCTTGTAGCTTAATAGATTATACTCCCATTATTTTATCTATAGCCTTCTCCTCCTTTTATTATTATATTAGCTGTAGAAATTTTATAGAAAAAAGTATATTAAGGTCAAGGGGTGGCCGAAGCTTAATTTTTCCACTTGCTCCAATCTTTTTTTTTTCATATTTTTGCAATTTTACTTTATTTTCATATATTCTGTCATATTATTTTATTAATACAAATACATTGACCAATAAAATTGTACCATGTGTCATTCTTTAACATAAATGTAATTGTATTAGAAAAAAAAAAGAAGGATTTATTTGTAAATTTTTGTAAACATTAATGACTTGAATAACTTAAATGAAAAAATGATTAACTATTGAAAACTAAAAAGTCTACTTTTGTAATTTTATATATTGTAAATTTTGTAAAGGTTTATCCTTTCCAATTTTCTCTAAACGAAAGATTTTGTAACAACCCTCAAAAATGGATATATAATCTTCTTTCTTTCTTTTTTTCCCCTTCCTTTCATAGTATTAGTGCATTGCATGAAGCTCTTGTGTAGCATGGCATGAAGTTGTTTCAATAATTGGATGCTATGGAGGAAGATGAAATGGAGTACATAAGGATAGCGAATGGGCATAGGTGAGGGTGAGTCCATTGATAGACCATAATGGTCCAAATACATTTTCATTTCTACTACAGGGGATGGCTAAAATTTTTAATTAGTAAATCCAAGACCCATATGTGACAAGGAAAAAGGTTATGCGAATCAAACTATTTGTGAATTATTCAAGTTTAGCTTATTATTTATTTAAATTCTATTTTAAAAAGAGCCAAAGAAGATGGTTAGATATTTATGTTAATTAGGTGGTTAAAAAAAAAAAGCTAGCCAAACAGATATTCATTTGGCATTATAAACGAGTTAAGTTGAAAGAATACGATATTAAATTTGAGTTCAAATTTGACTCAAAATTTCATAGTTAAGCTTAACTCAAATTTAATGGAACTTAATTTTTTAGTTCAAATTCAGATTGAAGTGATACTTAACAAGCTCAAACTCAACTCATGTAAACTCAATTTATTTTTTTATTTTTTTAATTATGATAATAGTAATATCAACTTTCCATTGAACTCAACTAGTATTTATACCGACTCTAACTTAATCAACTTACAAACTAGTCGAGTTAAGCATTAAAAAATTCAAGTTTGATCCAATTGAAAATTCTTAATAACACATTGTATTCGTGATTTATTTTAGATTCGTTAACATTATATTATACAATCATATACGTTGATGTGATCATAGTGCTTTTTATATCTATATTACTAATGGAATGAGGGTTTTGGTGTCCTATATACTATAGTTATCCATGGGGAAAAGGTTACAAGGTTGCTTCTACTTTTGATTTTGGTTAAAAGAGTGTTAAAACTTTGAAAAGTTGCGATTTAATATTCAAAAGTTTAAAAAATGTTCATTTTAGTATATTCGTCCACTTTTTTAATTGAACGTTTTTAAAAATTTAAACACCGTATTAAGCAAATTTTAAAGTTATAAGTACTAACTTTTTTAACTCAAAAGTTCAAATATTTTCCTAACCTTTTCCTTGTCATCTATGTAATTAAGAAAAAAGATATGAAATTCATAATTAAATAGTATAATGAATAAGTCCCACAATATTCAAGATAACTCAAATTCGGACTTGCATGCTGGAAATTCTTCCAAAACAATGCAATTGGAGCAAAAAAGAAATCCTAAATCATATCGAGATTCGATTGCTCACAATATACCAAATGCTTATGAACATTGCTTCATTGAAAATCTTCCTAATGAAATGGAGGACATGGATAACCTAGCAGAAAATCAATTGGATATAGACATGCATGCATCGCATGTCATGCAACTTGAGTCCTCCTAGATAAGAATGGATGTAACTAATTTTTCTATTATAGGAAAAAGAAATTTACAAAGTAATTGGAGAAAAGCTATCATTGTCAAAGTTTATAGAATATCACTCGGGTATGAAGTTCATTTATACAAATTAAAAAAGTTATGGAATTTTGTTCATAATTTCACAATGATTAAACTGGGAAATGGCTTTTATATGGTTATGTTTAGATTAGATGAGGATTTAAAGTAAGTAATTCATGGTAGCCCTTGGTTTTTTAATGGTTGCTTTTTAACAATAAGAAGATGAGAGCCAAATTTTAAAGCGTCAAATGCGGTTCAGGTGCGTATAGCTAAACTTCCTTTAGAGTATTATGTATATGACATGTTAAAGAGGATTGATGAGGCCATTGGGCTAGTTTTGCGTTTCGATAGTTATACCATTAATGCTAAAAGTGGTCAAGTCACCAGGTTTTACATTAAGGTAAATTTTAATACCCTTGGTTCAGAAAACAATAAAAATGAGGCACAATATGAAGAAATTAGAATTTTATGTTATAGATATGGCCAAAGAGGACACGTGGCTAAAATCTATCTTTACCCATGTAACAACACTAGAAAACAAGCAGCTTCTCACGAAGAATAGATAACAAGTACACACAATAATGTAGGAAGAAATAGCGAAGGGGACATAAACACCAATAAATACAATTCAAATAATTAAACAGATAAACTTCGCATTGTTGTAGATGAGGGCAAATCATAGGGTAAAACCGAGGAATTCCAGAAATTGGAGGCTACCAATCAAGATAATAATGAATTTGGTCAATGGCTATTGGTCAAGAAAAAGAAATCTAACAAGACTTTTAATATGACAACACCGAACCTAAAGAGAGCGTAGGCTCTTCATCATGATTAATGCCCATCGCTGCGTAATAGATTTTTGAATCTAGAAGATAGTAATGTAGAGAAAGAAAGCCATAATGAAAGAGTTATCCCACATAATGCAAAATAAATGGGTAAGGAAAACAAACTTAAGTAGAATTGAGCAACCATCATTACCCATGCCCACATTTTTAGCAACCGAGAGAACTCTAACGTTAGATGGAAAACATCAAGAAAATGAAAAGACACATACTGAGCAAAATGACACACCACAAGAGGAATCCATGCAAACTTTTATTTTTTATTTTTTTAAAAAGAGGTTAATTGCAAATAAGTATATCTATCGATTATATAATATAGTGGATAAAGATATCGAGCGTTGATCCCATAGGGATTACGAGTATTAATAATTACCTTTTCTCTAATTATATAATCGATAAAATTAAATAAATGAGTAAATAAAATAAATAACAAATAAATTAAATAAAACAATAATTAATAAAACTAATATATTTAGATATTAAATCCTCCTATAATTACTAATATAATTAATTAATTATCATTCAAATTCTTATTTTATTCTTGGACTATGGAAATTCATAAATTGAACTAATAGTTCTCTCAAGTCACATTAATTCTTAATTTTAGGTTGATTAACCGAAATTTCTTTCTAATTAAAACCCCTAAAATTGCATTATATTTTATTTATGAATTTCGCTATTAGGTTTCACCCTAATTCGGAATATTTATATCATCCTATCTCTAGCTTTGCATGCAACTTTTTTTAATTATGCTATATCTATTCTTATATAAAATCTTTCAATTTTTATATAAGAAATCAAATTTCAACTAATATGCCAGCAATTTTAAATTGAAAATAATAAAAACACATAATTGAATCACAAGAATGATAAATAAATCATTAAATAATAAAAATAAAAATTACATATTCATTCAAGGGTTCATTATTACCGAATACAAAAGAAAATTAAGTTATAAATAAATTAAATCTAAAAACAATTATAATAAAAGAAAGCATAAATAAAAACATAAAAATCTACTTTAATCTCTTAATCTAATTCTGATCTTAATCTTCCAATTCTATTTTCCTAATCTAATTTTTCTATGGTTTTAACAACTAAAACTAAACTATTCTACTCTACTCTACTCTACTGCCTTCGTCGTTAGCTATATATATATATATATATATATATATGCAGCTAGAAATCTTGAAGGATTTCTTTAAATTTGATTCGACCTTATCTGATTTCCTTCTCCTTCTTCCTGTCACACACACACACACACATACATCAAATTCGAAGCTTGGCAAATCTTCCTCGCATTTTTTTGCTGATAATTTTGGCATGTTTTCAGGCAAATTCTTCCTTGCGCTTTTCCAATTGCTGCTTGGATTTATCTCAACTTAACTCACAATTTAGACATAATTTGTTTTCTATTGTAGAATACGTCGATGTTGATTCACGTGTTGGACTTTCATCTTGTAAAAATTATATTTTCTTCTTTAATTTTTACGTAATTTTCCCATTAATTCATAAATTATAATTTAAAGACTCTGAAATTAAAATAAAGATTAATTAAGTGCATTATTTATACAAAATACAAGAAAATTAAATAAAAGATTATTCTAATTTATATAAATAATTAATATTTTATAACCCTTATCATATCTCGACTCAAAAATACCTTGGATAGCTCTAAGCTATTGGCTATTTCATCTCTAAGAGATGGAGAAATGGGAATAAACTTTAGTAGAAATAGAACACACGAGGAAGATTAAGGACATACTGACGCCCATTCTCCAGGTCCCTTTGATTCATATTAAAAACAACACTGATAAGGCAAGGAGACATAATGCGAACCAAGAAGGAATTTATCATATTGATTTCGATAGCCATATCCGAAGAGGACAACAACCATCCTTTTCTAATGAACAAATGGGAAACACACTAAAATTGATAACAAGACAAATCAAGAGAACTTTGGGAATGGTAATACCACAATTCACAATGCTAATGGTTTACAAGCTGAAGGAAGACATTATGGAGAATTTTTAAATACATAATCACAAAGAGTTAGTTGTAATCCTGAAAACAACAAGAACACCTTTTGATGTGGTCCTTCTAGCACAAATTGCATCACAAGTAGTTGTTGATGTCCTTTGGTATAAATTTATGGCTCACTAGCTAGAGGAATATTGTTTACCCTCATCTCTTCATCCTATGCATCTTATAGCTTGGAATGTGTGTGGTCTAAACTCGCAAAAAAAGAAAAATGTGGTTTTAGAAGCCATGACCAAACACATGCCTAATCCAATTGTCTTTGTTAGAAACTTGTATAGATATAATCTTTGCTCATGCCTTTTTCTATTCAATGTAGCTTGATGGCTTTATATGTATGGAAGCTGAGGGTCAGAGTGCAGGAATGATTTTAATGTGGAACACTCAAGTCATGGAGTTGGAATTGCTTCATCAATCAAATCAAGAAATTCACGATCTTTTAAAAAGGTCAGGAATTCTTATTTGTAATGGTTTTTTTCTGCAATATATGTTTCTCCCAATATACAATTACGACCAATTTCATGGGATAGCATAGGAGTTTTGCTAATTTAGTATAAGATGCAACTTGATGCATGATAGGAGACTTTAACTACATAATATCACCAAACAAAAAATGGGGAGGTGGGGAATTTACACGAAACATGGCTTACCATTATTAGAATTGCATGAATTAGTGTAGACTAATAAATAGGGGCTTTGTTAGTCTAAAATATACCTAGCCCAACAAACAACCTCTTCCTAGTCTAATTTTAAAAAGGTTAGACAAGGGATGGTATAATGTTGCTTGGAGGTGCCTTTACGTTGAAAGAAAAATTTTTCAAATGCGCAAAATGGCCCTCAAATCATAATATGCTATTGTTAAAAACTCAACCCATAAATATACATTACATATCCAATAGAGTATTTAGATTTCAACCAATGTGGCTAGATCATCATTCATGCATTGATTTAATTCAAAACATTTGGATCAGTTGTGAAAATGCTTTATTAAAAGCCTTAGGGGAAGTTCCCACAAAGTTTAGTGAATGGAATAAGGAAGTCTTTGGAAACATTTTCCAAAAAATAAAAAATAAATAAAATAAAGAAGAAGAAGATACTAAAACGGTTTCATCAAGTAGAAGATCAACTTGTGTTTAACCCTTCAGAATGTCTAATGAATGAGGAGAATAGGCTAAAGAGAGAATTAAATCAAATACTTGATTGGTAAGAGAGCTTATAGAAGATGAAATCAAGAGCCAAATGGATTTAAGATGGAGAAAGAAATACTAGATATTATTATTCTCTTTACTAACTAGAAGATCAAAAAATAAAATTTTAGCAATAAAAAATGAATATGAACATTGGTCTTATGATCAACAGGAAATTCAAAATATTATTCTAAACTACTTTAAACAATTATTTCAATATGAAATGTTTCTTGGAAATAGAGAAAATCTAGTCACTCTTGATATGAGATGTGGATTAGAAAACCAACACCATCAAATTCTACAAGCCCCCCTATCAAGTAAAGAAATTTGGAAGGTGTTAACATCTCTAGGGATTCAAGATAAAGACATACTAGATATTATCATTCTCCTATATTAACTAAAAGATAATAGAATTTTAGCAATAAAAAATGAATATGGGCATTGATCTAATGATCAACGGAAATTTAAAATATTATTCTACACTATTTTAGACAATTATTTCAATCTCGAACATGTCTTGGAAATAGAGAAAATCTAGTCACCGTTGATATGAGAGGTGGATTAGAAAACCAACACTATCAAATTCTAAATGCTAACCTATCAAGTAAAGAAATTTGGAAGGTATTAACATCTATAGGGCCCTAGAAGGCTCTTGGAAAAGATGGAATACATGCTTTCTTCTATTGTAAAAATTAGGCAATTATGGGAAAATCCGTTGAAAATCTGTTAATGAAATGGTTTGTGGATGAAAAAAAAAAAATACCTGAGTAGTTAAATCACACTCAACTAGTCCTTAATCTCAAACAGGGAATGGTTGAATCGATAAAACAATATTGGACAATTGGTTTTTGTACCATTGCTTATAAGATTTTAGTGAAGATCCTAATCAATCGTTTAAGGCCTTTTTTAGACAACATGATCCATTTAAGACAAGCAGGCTTTATTTTAGGAAGAAAGGCAACGGATAATATCATTCTTTTAAATGAAATCCTACACAGCTATCACAGTAAAAGAAATAGGAAGCAATGGATGATAATCAAATTATTTTTAGAGAAAGTTTATGACACAAGAGAACATGAGCACATTAGTCTATGACACAATAGAATAAGAGCACATTCACTAGTCTATAATCAATTTGAAGTTTCCTATCAAGTGGATTAAGTTGATAGATAGTTGTTGTCCACTGCTAATATAGAAATTCTCTTAAATGTACGTACTTTACCTTCCTTCCAACCAAGTAGAAGACTTAGAAAAGGAGATTGTAACATCCTAAAGCTTAGGTCGTGCTACTACTTGCCACATATCCTTATCTTACAAGAATATATTAAGGCTTTGAATCAATATTGATACTTTTTGACCTGTAACTCTTATTTAAAAGCATTCAATACATCCCACAACTTTAAAATAAATTTTGTAAATCTATATCAAACATCTAACATAGCAAAAGTTTATAAACTCTAAATTAACATTCTCTAATAGATAATATCTATTACATTTAAATAACATAATTCTTCCAAATCCTAATCACTATAATAGTAATGTAAATCTTTGTTTTGCTCTCTCTATGGTTCACCAAAACCCAAGTTATTTTCTGGGTTTTCATTTTCCTCAATACCTATAGCTAAAAAAAAAAATATTTCCCAAAGGGTAAGCTAATGCCCAATATGTATAACACAACTACATACGCATAAACAAACATGAACAAGTATCACGCGCAACATGCAGTACTTAAATATAAGCAACTGTGTCATGATACAATTTATGCTCATAAGCAACAACAGAGTACTCATAACCCCTTTAACACGCTTAACGCATTGGAATATGAATTAGTAATGAGAACTGCCACTATAGGCCCCACACCCATGTCTACTTAAACACCTAACCTGGTGATGGGAATTGCCACTATAGGCCCTACACCCATGTCTACTTAATCCTCTTAACCAACATTTAGCACAAATTATTTCCAAGTACGACTCTACTAGGGACAACGTCACACAAGGATCATTCGGGCGCTCCCTAGGGATCTACCACTATGGGCCCCTAGTTGAGCCAAGCACATATAACGTACAATTTAAACACTTAAACCAAATCATTTAACTTAATCAATTTCAACACATATACTACTTAACAAGCACAGAACAACATACAAGTTACATGTACCTTGAATCCTAGCCTTAATCACTTCCGGTCTTGGACTTAAGCTAAACTAAAATCCATACATTAACAAGCTCTTCTCAGTACTTAATCTAAAATTAATATCAATTCTTAACTTTCTTAATCCTATTCATTTAATTTTTTAAGGCCTTACTAGCTATCTAAGTTGTGTGGAAATTAACTTAATTTGAAGTTAAATGGATATATAATTACATTATGTTTTACTCAACACAGCCATGTTGGAGGCCGTGTTGCTTAACATGGCTAGTACATGACCATGTTAAGGGTTGTGTATCTTTCGGTGTAAAGTTTGACTTCAACACGGTTGGAACACGGCCGTGTTGGGAGGCCATATTTATCTCATTTCAACACGGTCGAAACATGATCATGTTGGGAGGCCGTGTATCTCTCAGCAATTTTCACGAACCCTTAATTCTTCATTCCAACTCCTCGTAAACTCGATTATCTCTATTCCTAGGCTTGATTAAATCTCTAAAACATGTAATTACAAATAAATTACACGGATTATATTACTTACTTTTATAATTCCACAAGTCGTATCCTTGAGCCATTGATTCCCGTTCTTGTTACGTCCTTTCTTAAATTTCGAGTTTTGATATCACACATAGTTTGAAAAGTGATTAAGTTATCCCTTCCACATGTAAGAATCACCAATTCACTACCTTTTTTACCTGATTTTACTCGGAATCTTCTCTGGTTTGATAGTCTGCCTTTTTCCCTTTAGAGAGTCTATGTTGTTACTGTGAGGGAGTGAAAAAGAGATGAACGTTAGGTCATCTAAGGTTAAATACTCTCTTTTATGAAATGTCCAAATTACCTCTCAATTTTTATAAAATCCTCATCCTTATTCTTATCTCTTTGTGACTATATATATGCTAAAATAAATAAAAATTCAAATATTATAGAGATCCTTTGTTGCCATACTTATTTATTATGATCTTGGAATTTTTTAGCCAAATGATCATGAAAAAAGTGAATCAGAGTGGTTAGAAACTATTTAAAGTAAGAGGAAGTGATTTATAGGTTGCTTAAGTGATATTTGCAAATTATATAGTTCTATTAGCACAAGCAGATGTGGAAAATGCTAGAATGATAAAGGAGGTTTTAACAATTTTTGAAAAAATATCTGGCAAAAAGGTTAATCCGCTGAAGTCTTCTATTTTCTTTTCAAGAAACATGAATACATAGCAACAAGAAGATTTAGTTAGGATTCTAAACATTAAAAAAAATGGATTCTTTTGGAAAATATTTAGGATATCTTTTTGATAAAGGGAGAAGACTTCAAGCCAATCCAATAAACTTATTGATTGAAAAAGCACAAAAAAACTTGAATATATGGAAAGCTAGACAACTATGTATGGCGGGGAGACTAGTTTTGGCATAGTCATCTTTAGAACCATTGTCAAATTATTATATGCAAATGGAAATGCTGCCAAAGAGAGTCATAATGAGAGTCAACCAAATTACTAGGAATTTTCTATGAAATGGTAAAGAGGAACAACATAAAACACATTGGATTAATTGGCATACCATAACTACACCGAAAGACCAAGGAGGACTTGGACTAGTGGATTTGGAAAAAAAGAATAAGGCTTATTTAATAAAACGATGTTAGAGACAGAAAAATAAGAAAATTCTTTAGGTTAAGTTGAATGCAACAAAATAGAAATGTTTCTTTTAAATAAAAGAATCTATACAACCAAGCAAGGCGTTTCCCTAACAAAATAAGTGTGTTGAAACCTAAAGGACCAGAAGAATAATAATTATGTTATCCTGGGTAATGGCTAGGAAACTAAGTTCTAGATAGATAATTGGAGTAATGTAATTATGTTTAAAGAGATGATTCATGGTTCGTTAAATAAAGAGGCAATATTACTAATTGTTAGAAATTGTTGGATATTAGAACTTGAGTGGAGTGAAGATAAAATAGGCTTCTCGATTTCTAGTCTCTTGGTGGATACTTTTGGGCCAATTGTGTTAAACAATTCTACTCAAGATCAAAGAAACATGTCCAGTGATACGAGAATCCAACTAATAATTAAAGATATATATACTGAATTAATATGATCACCACAAACGAACAAGCAACCTTGGAAACAGATATGGCGAAGCATTTTCTCTCAGAAAGTCAAGTTGTTCCTATGGGGATTAAAACATAATAGTTTACCAATAGCATTAATGTTGTGAAACAGAAAAATCAAATTAGATGCCAACTATTGTCATTGCCATAATGTGGATGAAAATCTATGGCATGTCTCTTATGTTTGCCTACAAATCAAAGAAATAAAATAGAAGTAGCAAATGGTTAACCAAGAGGATAATGGAAGTTCAAATAACTTTAATAATTAGGTTAGATGGAACTATGTAATTAGTAAAAGAAATTGTTTTTTGAATACTCCTCTAAAGCAGTTCATTTTTGGTATTACCTTATGGAAAATATGGTTTCACAAGAATGTTGCAATTTTTAATCCAAATCACAAAAGTATGTTCAATAAAGAACAAATTTGACCAACTTCACATGAATATTGGGTATACTTTAAAAAACGGTAGAGGGTACATTATATTGATAGAATAAATCTTAAAGGGCTAAACCACAAATTGAGTGGGTTAAACAAAATAAAGATGGGTTGATACTTTAGTGTACAAGAGCTATAGCTATAGGGGGTGTTATTCGATATCATAATGGCAAATGGACCTTTAAGGGTTTTTTTTTTATTAAAAAAAAGGTTAAGTTGATGTTCTTGCTATTGAATTGTGGGCAGTGTTACTGGGTGTTCTACATTGTTTAAACCTTAGCCTCATGGAAGTTTACATAAATATTGATAATCAAGCAATAGTTCATATCTTGACCAATTGGGATCACAATTTTTTGCTTAAATGACATAATGTTATATCTGTTTTTAGGGCAAATCTCTCCCTCCTTTAGGAGAAGAAAATTGAAGTTATTTTGAGAGAAACAAACTCCATTGCAGATTAGCTGGTTGGACAAGTTCAACAAGAAGAACTGAAGGATATGTTTTTTGTATCTCTTCCTAACGAGCTCAATTCCTTGTTATGTAATGATCTATTAGGTTTTAGCATGTACAAGGATTATAAACATGTTGCTCCCACTTTTGTTACTGAGAAGAATAATACTAGTAGTAGTGTACATAGTTAATATATGAGCTTATGTCTTATTATATATAATATATATCCATTTTTTTCCAAAAGAGAAAAAAAATTATAATAAAAGCTTAAACAAATGAGTGGAGGATAGTTATTTAACGCTATTTTATAAGAATAAATATAAATTATTTCTTAATAAATAATGGTGATATAAAAAAATCACATTTTTTCAAAAACATTTGAGAAATATCTATTTACTTAATTTTTTTTACCATTTTTTTGTATATTATAAATTGTAATATCGACTTTCAAGTTTTATCTTTATGAGGACAACCCGCCAAAACATTCCCCCAAAACATTTTCCCGCCATCCAAACACCAGTCGGTGGGTTTTCTAACCCTAATTTCTCTCCAATCTCCAATTCTTCTCCTGTTTGAATCGTCTCCAACCAAAGCAAATGTTGTCTTGTGATTCACAGTCCTCTGTCTTCTCTGCCGAGGAGGTAAGCGCATCATGATCTTAATTTTGTCCTTCTTTTATATTATTTGGGCTTTGATGATTAGAGCCTTAATTTCACATTTGAGTCTGAATTTTTGACTCAATTCCTCAGGTAGAGTTCATAGCGGAAGATGAATTGATCGAGATTGTACCGAATATGCGAATGGATGCTTTAAATCTCATATGTGTATACCTTTTAATCTTACTTTTTCTACAGGTCAATTTAGTTCAATTATTATGGTGAAAGAGGTGCTTATTTATGATTACACTGTTTGAATAGGGTGATTTTGGTCCTTTTCTTCCTCAAATCGCAACGCAAGTGCCACTTTGGCTTGCAGTGGCTTTGAAGAAGAGAGGAAAGTGCACGATTCGACCTCCAGAATGGATGTCTGTCGGTAATTTTTCTTGCAACTCATCGTCAATAGTGGTTCCAGTAAAATAATCTGCATTTTTGTATTTAATTGTTGCGGTTGCGGTTGTTGTTGTTGTTGTTTTTTTTATAATAATTGTTTTTTATGTTAATTGCTGTATTACTATGCAAGAAATAGAGTGCATGCACAATGCTGTATTGTGGTGTATTTACCTTCTTTTTTTTTTTAAATGACAATAACCTGCATTAGGAGATGGAGCGCATAATTTGGATTCGGGTAACGCAAAAATCTATTGGCAGGTTGTTAAATGAATATTTTTCCTTCAAGAATTTCTCTTTTAGTGTATCCAATCCAGATTTTGTAGTTTAAGGATAGATGAGTAGGATGGACCTTAACTTCTGTTATTTGTGCAATTGGACATCTAAACTTAAAAATTGTTCATTTATATTTACATACTAGAAAGTCTTAAGAGGTCTCTATATCAACTGGATAATTGTCCTCCACAGATGCTCTTTCGTATCTTAGTATTTCTAAATGCAAACGGAGTTTCTCCTTCCAAGTTTTTGGAGGGCTTCTGGTGGTTATTCACATACACCTGTGGCAACGGGTATGATGGAAAGGGTGAAGATTGGAGCACAGACAAATGATGACTGTTGAGTGTGACATACATTTGGGTTTTATTGATCACTAGGGACATTGTGTTCAGAGTTCTTGTTCATGAAAAGTTGGAGAAGTTCTCTTATCAAGGATTTTGTCATCATCCAGCCTTTTATGAATCTTGTTTTGTTGATTAAGAGCATTTGGCTAAAGAATAAGGAAAACGGAAGGCTCCTAGGTTGAATCTTGTATATCATAGCAATGGAGACTAAGAGCAGTATCTTTATTGAGATCCTGTAGCTAAGAACCCAGGGGGACACTTTACGTCCCATGGACTTGAAGTGAAACATTCAGAGAAATATTTCTACCACTTAGGAGCTAACGTACTATTGGAAATCTAACATACAACTGCAGTGAAGTGACAACTCATCTACCAGATTTTTCTGGGACCAATCCCATAAATACTTATCTACCAGCTTGTATGATATGTGTGCATTGAATTCAGGATGCTAATGTGGAGTAATGAGTAGATTAACTATTGTTGATATAATAGTTGATAGAGGTCAAATTTCCAATATGTTAGATTACTGAGCAAAAAAGAAAAAATTTCTGACATGCCATCAGGACACCTTAGAAGTGAATATAGATTTGTAAGCCTTTGCTGAAGTTGTAATTACTTGTCTAATTTCTGTTTCATCCCCCATCATATTTCCAACCTCAGCTAGTGGGACGAAGGCTTGACTGCTGGTCTTGTTGTTCCTTTGTATAGTTGTTGAGATACAATTCATAGGATTGCTGGAATGCGTACAAAAACATTGGAATGCTTGATTAAAGTTAATCAATTTAAAAATTGTAAATTATTACGAAATTGTGGCTTAAAGAAGAATAATTGTTTTTGGGCTTATCTTGTACTGTCAAATGTTTTTTCACTGAAGAATCTTGGAGTTGAGAGTTTGAGCATGGACAATGCTGGTGAAGGTATGATGGTGATTGTGACGGAGAAATGGTGGCTGAAGTGATTGGTGTGAAATTGCACCTTTTTACCCTTTCCTTTCCTTTATTTTCTATTTTGTAATTGTTCCCAGTGACATCCTACATAGAGTGATCAAAATTTTCTTTCCATTTAAGTTCACATGGGCATGATAGAATGGAGAATTTCACTCCAGATTAGCATTTTGGTAGAAAAAATTGAGTCATCAGTAAGAGCATTTTAAAAAACTATGGAAACTCAAGTAATAATTTTGGAATTTTGGTTATTCAATAAAACAAGACCTATATTTAAGTCTATAGTTCATTTTTCGTTTTTTTTCTATCTGAAAGTGAGTGCTAGAATACATAAAACTGAACTGTTATTGTTGTTTTCATTTTTGTGTTATGTAGATAAATTGACGCGGATCTTGGAAGCTGAACGAGATTCTGAAGATGAATTTCAGTCCTTACCATTCCATTACATAGAAATTTCAAGACTACTCTTTGATCAGTCAGTATCCATGCATGCTACACCTCTCTTCTTATATCTCTATTGCATACTTTTTTTTATTTTAACAATAATTGTTGATATCGGTTCCCAATTTGCAATATTTTGTTTTGCAGTGCACGGGAGGACATTCCTGACATTTATATGGTGGGTTGAAGATCTTTACACGGTTTCTTGATGATTATATAGGTTGTGTGGAAAATTCTTAACATCATTTTGTTCTATTTTAGGTAAGGTCGCTAATTGAGGACATAAGGGATGTTAGGTTTCATAAAGTAGAAACCAGCTTGGAGACATTTGATCGTCGCACATCTGCTGTAAAGGTGTCTATCTTGTTCTCCCTGAGCTGGTTTTGTTTTCGGTTATTAGCGGTGAAGACACTGGCGCCTTTATATCATTTTTCTTTGCTAATAATATGCATGTATTTCAAAAGGTTGATTATTTTTGTTTTTCCTATTATGTATGTTTATTGAGAATACATGACTATGCTATTAGTCTATGTTAATTTTACCATGGGTATAAAGCTGCGTGCTGATTACTGCTAGTCCGCTGGTTACAATTGTTTGGTTTTCTTATATAATTATTTAGTCTTAAGAGCAATTTGATGGTATAAGAAGCAGCATCTATCTGATTCTGCTTTATGCACGATTGTCTCTTTGTTTCTTAATTAAAGCAACTGTCCATGAATTGAGCTATTGTTTCAACAGGCTGCTGCTGCCAAATTTAGAGGCTGACATGTTGAGCATCTTTAAATATTTTTTATATTCTATGCACTTTGCCTATATGTCTCTGTAATATTTGAATATATGGTTGACAGATAAAATCTTTGTCTGCAATGGAAGTGAATATAGTCCGGCCATTTGTTGCAAAAGCCCTACAAGCATTTCATAAATTAGGTAATATGGTTCCAGAGGCAGATGCAGTCCCAAATAGTAGGTCTCAGCAAGCTGACAGAGCATCAAAAGGACGAGTATGTTCTTGCCTAAGCTTCATTTGTAGTGATTATGCTGGTACTATCAAAAGAAGGCAGATTTCTGGCTTGTGGTTTAGATAATTCATAGATTGTGCCTTCAGATGCTTTGTCTTTTTATCCTCTCATTCTTATGCATAGTGTCAGGAGAGTTTTGATCTAAAGGGAGCTATTACTCACAGCTAATGATCTTGACCAATATTTTCATGATGCAGCGGGTACTGCATGGACGATAAAATTTTTCCAAGTGCAGTCATCATGTGCCCCCATATGGTTCTTCACTTCTGACTTATTAATGCTCACTGGAATACTTGTACCGTTGATGTCTTTCTATACCAAAGAGTACGAACATTGAGGTTACAACTCGGTCATTTGCAAAGTTTTTATCATTCTGGAGCAGAAGGGCATGCCTTTAAGCTTCTGATTTGGTACAGAAGTTGACATCCACTGTCATTCATCCCAGTTAATCCATTGCTGTTAACTTGTAATACTTGTATGCATCATTTTTCCTCCTTTTTGCCCTGCTTATGGGAATTAAATGATGTTATCAAATGATTCGAATTGCTCTTGTTAGTAAGATCAGAAAGCTAGGAGCTCAAATCCCTAGTTCTTTGTGTTCCTGTTTTTTTTTTTTTTATGCTAAACTTCTATTTTTATGTCCAAACATATTCTGTTTATAGTTGAAAATTGTAAGGCATATTTCGTGCATGATTTGGCCCATGGCTGCTAAGTAGCAAGGCCAAGTGCCTGTGATGAGCATAATTTATTACATGGTTGCAGGTTTTAGATAATGGTGCGGTAAGCAGGAAGTTTCATTTGGTTGTGGGTTTTAGAGGGCTGACTCTATTCCCTCATTGGCTTTAGTATGAATACCTTAGGGAGCAAGATGGGTTGCATTTCTTTGGATCTTTCATATCTTCAATCAAACAGACATGTCGCCATCGTGGACCAATTGTTCTTATCCTTTCAGCGTTTGGGTCAACAGCTCCATGACAGAGGTGGCTGGTGGATGGCCTTGGGGACTATAATTCACAATGGCATCTACTTAATATGATTTCCTTTTCCCCTTCTCTAGACGAAATGAAGAGGTCCCCATGCTCGAATTCTAAAGCCGTTCATTTGCACTACGACATCTGTATACAAGAGTGGGGTCCTCTCGTTTGTTGTTTGGGTAAGAAGATATATGGAGACATCGATACATATAAAAATGGGTACATCTTTTATTGATTATTTTGTCAGAATGCGGTGCGGTGCAGGTTTTAAATTTATGTCAATAATTAATGAAAGATGCCTCGTTTCATGGTGCACCTGCCTCAGTCTTCCTTTCACTGAGGTCTCCCCAATGTGGTCCCACGTGATAGCCACCACATATGCTGTTATCCAAGAAAAGCCGAAACACGACAGCAATCTTAATATGATGCAGTTGTTTCGCTTTGTAGTTTCTCGACTTATACTTTATGCAATCTTGGGACGCATCATTTTGCGTACCTGGGTTATGTTTAGTCGGTTTAGATATTAGATACATGAAATCAACGCATCATCCATATGGATGACAACTGTTTTTAATGACTAACGTGTTCTCCTCCATGAAGCAAGACAGGAATAGGGTATCTTGTAAAGGTCCTGCTTGTAGGTTCTCTGATTTTTCGGTGAGTTTTGGACGGGTACTCTAAAATTTTCAACATTTGATTTTATTAAAAGCCATTTATTTGGACGAGATATTTCAGTGAAGTTCATGTAAAACTTAACCACCCATTGTTCTAGGTAATCTTCACAATATCATTTATAACCACAAAATTTTCAAAATTTTTTATATGTTTTCATTATTTTATAATTTTCTCTTCTTTTTTTTTGTTTTATTATGATTTTTTTTCATTCTATGATCAACATTAATTTTATTAAATTTATTGATCTTTTGAAATTTACTCTTTTTCTTTTGCACCTATAACATGAGTGTGACATGGTTTTGTATATATGTAGGACTGGCTGTATATGGAAATAAATGTAATTTTTATAAATTCAAACATATACAAATGGTTCAATTTTTTTTATTGTATGGATCGAATTTCCTATTATTACAAATAGAATTTGTACAAAAAAAATAGGCGCAACTAATGTACCTACTTACTTCTTCTCAGAGCACTAGACAGGCACTTTAAGGAACTTTTCTTCCCCCCTTTAAAGATCTCTTTGCTTAATTTACCAAATCTTTTAAAAATATTTCCTTAGAACTTTATTATACTTATAGACTGTTGTTTTCTGCTTGTATCGTTATTTATATTATTTTTACAACAACATATGATAATGACAATAACAGTAATAAGCAAATAAAATAATGAGATACTTATGTTAGTTATAAATAGAGAAATGTTGGGGGGATGCTTTAGAGTCACTTGATAAATGATCAAATAAACTATTTTTTTTATCTGCTTTTTATAGTGTGTAATTAATATTATAAATTGAATAATATCCATTTTAGTTCTCTGTCCTTCATAAAAGGACCTTTATTGTTATTCTTTTGGCTTATTACTTACAGAAAAAAAAAGAAAAAAGAATAAACAAATGCTTGGAATCTTTTCTTGGTAAAGGATGCTCCCGAAGGAACTCACTTAATATACTGATTTGTGGACATTTACAATCAATACAATATATCACCAATGATTCGCATTCTTGCTGAGGAACCGAATACACAGACCAAATTGAATCCGAATTGCCCATCGTCCACCATGTGTTTCTCGTCTATAACATTGATTTGTTACACAAGATTTTTGGACTCGGTTATAGGTTATCAATCACTCACCGTAACAAACATATTCGAATGTACTCAAAATTTGGGAGAAATATATATATATAATATTATGCCAAGATGGGAGTTCATGTGCATATGTAATTGTGTACAAGCGAAGAAAAGGGCTAAGAAGACGTTAGCGAAAGCATGAAATAACGCCTTGTTTGTTTCCTTCCAAAAATCAGCAATGGCGGCGGGTGAATTGCATGCATCTCGTGAGGATGAAAGTGACGCTAACACATCTACACAAACTACACGAATACTGCTGGCATCAACGTGAACGTTAACGTGAATTATGGGCTCATATGATATTACATTACGCTCCTTTTTTTTTTTTTGACAGTAAGTCCAAAATATTAGAAACCGCGTTTGTTTATAGGATTCATTATAGAAATAGTCATACTTAAATCTCAGGTATTCTATTTTTTTTTTTCTTTTGATCCCTTCTTCTTCTTCTTCTTCTTTTTTTTAATTATTATTATTAAACAAAGCGTATGCATAGTTGTCAGTAGGTCTTTATCTATTGTTTTGTTAACATGTATGTGTATCTATGAGAAACTTAGAAAAGGATAGTCAATAATATTAGATAATTATCTTAGTTAAATTTCAATCATACCAGAATGGGTTTAATAAATTTGGATAAATCTTCATTTGGAATCCAAATGGGCTGACATCGTTTTATTAATTAATTCAATCTTATCTCTTCTCTAACTTGAGATAAAAAAAAATCATCACTTTATCTATTCTTTATTAAAACATCTCTAAATTTGCCTTAGGTAAATGCAAAATACCCTAAAAAACCTGGTCTTGCATTTTTATTTTTATTTTTTTTACTTGAATAAAGAAGGCCAATTTTAGGCCCCATCTCCCCAAGCCCTCCAATAGTTGCAATAATATATTATATTATATAAACATTGCCCTCATACTTTTTTATTTTTTATTTCCTTAACGTTGACTCCATAGTCCTCATGGTCTTGGTCTTCGCTGGAAATATGCATTTTCTCTCTGCCAACTACAAAAAAACGCACGGAGATTATTTGTTTTATGAATTTTTAAATGAGATTATGATTTTTATTCGTTATAAATAGTTATTTTGTTTTTTTCATTAAAAAAGTACAAAAGAAAGCAACAATCCTTTGTGTGGTAATTGTTTGGCACTGATAATTATTTATAAGATAAGCAGATTATTTTAAAGGGTATGATTAATGGGCAATGATTAGACTCACTGAAAGAGACATTTTCTGGTTAAATAACTGTGCAGCAATATGCATATGAGACATCGAGGATTTATAAACTGTCCTAGATTAATTGTGTTATATGCTGTTCCCAGCTTTTGACTATGATACCTTAATTAGCCAAAGCTATAGTACGAGGTTTAATTTTTAAAGCTTTGAAGTTATATATAAATTAAACTCACGATGTATATATGTCTAAAATAAATAAATTTAGGATTATTTAATAAATAGGTGAAAATATATAAAGAGCATGTAAATTGGCTTATTTATTTATTTATTTATTGATTTTTTAAGAGTAGAATATAATACATGGAGAAATATATTCCATTTTCATGGAGGAAGCTTCTCAGCGCGGAGTTATAATAAATTTGCAAATCTATCTCAAGGGATAAAAGATTTTAGTGGGATTTTTTTTTTAAGATAATCATAATTCTGATTTTTTATTCAATTTTAACGATATAAACTGTCTCCTAGACACTAGGATCTCCAATCAGCCAATAAGTTAACAACCAGCATGATCCTCAGGAGTTAACGTTAGCAAATCATGGTTATGATGAGCAACAAAAGCATTAACATGTCATTGATCCGAAGAAGTCCCAGAATCATCAGAAACCTTCTTGACTGCAATCCTAAGATGAGCATTGCACTCATTTTTCATCGAAACCCTATTCCTTCGGCATCTTAGATGTATCAATAACTTTCAACGGCGGTCTTCCATGGCAAGATGGCAGTAGAAATCCCCCCTCCGAATCTTACCATCTTTGCTGATAAATCTTCCCTTTCGTATCCAAAAACCGGTTCGAACCGCATAGTTCTTGTAAAAACAATGAGCATCTTTCTCCCAAAGAAAACGCTGTCCAACAAGAGGTTCATATTTATTCTTTATTCTCTGCGCTAGGCTTCCTTCTTGTCCCATCGCTGTTGTTAGAGAAAATGCTGCAAAGCCTCACAGCTCACAAGCTTGCATGACACATCCAACTCCAGACCAATTGCTCCATCGCTTTGATAGCTTGTATGAATTTATAAATGAGCGTGCATAAAATATTCCTATCATGTTTGTCAATATAATAAACATATAAAAACAAAAGTGGAAACAAAAAATTTAGATTATATTTATATCTCTAGCCATTGCAAATAAACACACGAATTTTTCTTTATTTTAGTTTGGTACTTCTAAGCTCTCTATCGCTAAAAAACGATGATGTATTTTTTAAAGTGAATGAATGAGATTATGGACCTAATCAAAAGATCACATCCTAAATATATCTTTTACCATTATAGATCTTAACCGGCGTGATCCGAACTTATATATAAGATTTTCTTGCATGGATATGCATGTGTAGATATCAAATCATATCTTAAATGGACCATATTTTAAATAAATTTCCTAAAAAAATAGCACAATATCTAAATGCGAATCCAAATTCAGGAAATTATGACATTCTCCTACTTGGTCCATTTATCTTAATATTAACATAATAAGAAACAAAATATATGAATCATGGTGATAGGTTTTTTTATAACAAGTATTATCTTCCATGTATTACAATATATTAAATCTTTTAATACCAGCTCTTAAACTTATTGAATAAACCATATGTTCATTCTAGGTCCAAACTTAATGACATTTCTTAAAATAAATGAATAGACAAAATGTGCACATAAAATCAAACAAGAAATATCAACTGAATAAGAGTTTCATTGAAACATCAAATGTATGTACAATGAAAAATTACATCATGAAACTAAGTGCCATTCTTACTACATGATCCTTAAAATTCTTTTATGGAATACCTTTAATTAAAGGATCAACTATCATTAACTTAGTGCTAATGTGCTCAATGACAGCTTTCTTTTCCTTAACACGTTCTTTTATGACTATGTACTTGATGATGATATGTTTACTTCAGCTATCGCTTTTATTGTTCCTAGCCATAAATACAACAGTTGAGTTATCGTAGTACAATCTCAATGGCTTAGAAATAGAATCAATAATTCTAAGCTTAGATGTGAAACGCTTCAACCATTACCATGTGAAGTAGCCTCAAAACAAGATACGAACTTGACCTCTATAGTGGAAGTAGCAGTCAAGGTTTGCTTTGCACTCCTCCAAGACATTGCTCCACCAGCAAGTATAAAAATATAACCAGATGTTGATTTACATGAATCAACACAACCATCAAAGTTTGCATCAAAATATCCAATGACCTCCAAATTGTCAGTCTGTCTATACATGAACATGTAATCATTTGTTCCTTGAAGGTATCTCATTACCTTCTTTGTAGCTCCTCTAAGAGCATGTAATCATTTGCTTTGATTACATACATGAGCATGTAATCATTTGCTTTGCACTCCTCCAAGACATTGCTCCACCAGTAAGTATGAAAATGTAACTAGATATTGATTTACGTGAATCAACACAACCAGAAAGTTTGCATCAAAATGTCCAATGGCCTCCAAATTGTCAGTCTGTCTATACATGTGCATGTAATCATTTGTTCCTTGAAAGTATCTCATTACCTTCTTTGTAGCTCTTCCAAGAGCATGTAATCATTTGCTTTGCACTCCTCCAAGGCATTGCTCCACTAACAAGTATGAAAATGTAACTAGATGTTGATTTACACAAATCAACACAACTAGCAAAGTTTGCATCAAAATATCCAATGACCTCCAAATTGTCAGTCCGTCTATACATGAGCATGCAATCATTTGTTCCTTGAAGGTATCTCATTACTTTATTTGTAGCTCTCCAATGGTCAATACCTGAGTTACTCTGATATCTCCTTAGCGTCCCAACAACAAATGTAATGTCATGTCTAGTGCAGACCTAAGCATACATTAGGCTTCCAACGGCTAACGCATATAGGGTGTTTTTCATTTGTTTTTGATCAAGCTCATTTTTGAGGCACTAGCTTAAGGTCAATCTATCACCCTTCATAAAATATCCAATGAAATATCTACTAATAGTCCTTGGGTCCAACTTCTTCTCATATGAATTGTAGACTCTTAATTCAAATGGACATCCCCAAACGCTTACATGTTGCAAACTCGGTTTCCACCCTTTGAATAACTTAAACGACGTCTTTTCAATAGCCTTGGTTGGAACTCGGTTCAATATATATGCATTGTTTTAAGAGCTTCAATCCATAATGAGCTAGGAAGTTTAGAGCTTGCAAGTATGCTTTGCACCATGTCCAATAATGTTTGATTTCTTCTTTCAGCTACTCCATTTTGATCTGGAGAGCCAAGTAAATCGAATTGGGCAACAATCCATTTTCTTGAAGAAACCTTGGAAATGGACCAATCGCTTATCCACTCTCTATGCATCTACCATAGTACTCTCGGTCTTTATTGGATCTCATGATTTTAATTTGTTTTCCACATTGTTTCTCTACTTTAGCTTTAAACACTTTAAAAGCATCTAATGCTTCATTCTTGTTGTTAAGCAAGTAGAGATACGTGTATTGTGAGAACTCATCTATGAAAGAGAAAAAATACCTATTATGATACGTATTCATGTCTGGACTACAAATGTTAGTATGCATGATTTCGAATAATTTAGAACTCCTATTGGCACCCTTCTTTGACTTATTAATTTATTTTTCCTTAATAGAGCTTATATAAGTCTCAAAGTTAGTGAAATCTAAAACACTAAGTATCCCATCATTCACCAACCTTTTAATTCTATCAATTGAGATATGTCATAATCTTCGATGTCACAAAATAAATGATTCTTCATTTATAGCACATCGTTTAGTATCGACCTTTTCTTGAATGTGCATTATAGCATGGTTATTATCATTTTGTAAATTAAGTAGAAAAAGACCATTAGACAAGGTACCATATCTAATAACATCAAATTTATAAAATAAATTAAATCCAGAGTACGAAAAGTTAAAGGAATAACCATCTGACATAAGTTTGGAAACTAAAATTAAATTCCTAGAATAACTAGGGATATAAATTGTCTTTTTCAAATTCAAAATGTAACTACTACTTAAAACTAAGTTGCATCGCCTCTATATGTGAGGACATCTTTTGCCTAAATTGATGCTATGCTTACTTCCCACTAGCTTCTGTAAGTCTTTTAAGTCCTGTAATGAATTAGTCACATGGATTATAGAACTAGAATCAATCCATCATGTGTTATGATTAACATCAATCATATTAGATTCATAACAGACAAGTGAAAGTTAAGTAAATTCCTTATCAAGTTCCTGCATGAACTTGGAACATTGTTTCTTCATATGTCTCTTCTTTTTACAGAAGAAGCTCACAAACTCCTTCTTTATGTCCTTTGCGGGGAGGGATTTTCCCTTTCCTCTTATCTTTAGCTCAATCTTTCCTATTACTCTTTCTATGAGTCATTAAGCTTACCCTTTCCTTCTCCTTCTCCTCCACAAGTAGTCTGCCCACTTCTTGAATACACATGGTCAACAACTCATTGACTGACAATTTATTTTTATACATGTTGTAAGATATCTTAAATGGGTCATACTCCTGAAATAAAGTGCAAAGGATGTAGTGAATCAGGAAACTTAACTTCCAATGCCTTCAATTGGGCCACAATATCCCTCATGCGCATGATATGATCATGCACAACCTTAACGTTGGTGAGCTTTAGAATCGAAAGCTCTATAATTAGGGTACTAGCCATTTCCTTATATGAAGTAGCAAATTGCTCATCAATGGCCTTAGAAGATCTTAGATCTTTCATAATGCTCGATGAAGCCCCCTATATTAGCAGAAATTTTAATTTTTATAAACATAACTAACAAGCGATTAGATTGCTCCCATTTTTCATAAAGACTTATTGCATCTAGAGTGATGGTTTCAGTTATTATAGGAGGCTTCAGTTTCCTTATGGCATAATCGATGTCCAGTCATCATAAATGAAGAAGAACTCTCTCATTCCAAACCTTATAGTTATTCTCTTTAAGTTCAGGAATATCGCATTGATATCAGAAAAATTAACAGGTTGAATTGTTGTAATAATTAAACATACATGCTCATGTTACAAAATTTTTTAAGGCTAATTAAGATATGACATGTTTCACCAATGTAAAGTCATGCTAAAATATGAATCTAGTGACATAAAACTTGCATATGGGCTAAAGTTATAATTCAATTAGATTTATCTGAAGTCTTACGATAAAAATATCAAATCATATTCCTTTTCCTAATCCCTTTAGGTAAATTAGAAAATATAATTTGATCTTTTATCCTAATTAATCATATACAACATAATGAAAATTCTTATGGGATGAGATCTATTATATTGAGTATAATTAATCACAACTAATGTTTGTTTTCACACACGATCCCATCATCCTTAATATATACAATTTTAATTAATCAAAGATATTGTGACTACTCTTTAATTAATTGAAATTGTATGGATTACATAAATATTAACTAAAACCTTAGGCTCAATTATTGCATAAAACCGTAAGCAATAACTTATGAACTTAAATCTCACATATTTACATTATCTAATCAACATTACATGTATAAAATAAATCTGAATAATACATAATATAAGCATATATCATGATAATTAAATTTATAGAGCTATTGTAAATTAATTTACTTCAATCATTAATACAAAAAATTTTAATATATAAAATTATTTATTATATATTATCTATATAATTAATAATAAATAATATAGATATATTAAAATTATAAAAGTTCAATCATTACCGAGTGTTAGAATCTTAATTTAAAGCCCATTATACTTATATGATAATTGTCTGAAAGAATCACGAATAGCGGTTCAGCCCAGTTGGCTGAATTTATGCCATGTACGCAGGGAAGATTTAACGGTTACGGATTCGATCTTGGGAGCAGCGCTTTTTGCGCGTCCTTAATTTTTTTCAATTGGGCATGTGTATACACGTGCGGGTGCTAGGCGCGTGTGACGCGTCTGCCGAGAAAGACTGAGTTAGCGTGTAGTGATTTTCAAACGTTGCAATTCGTCACCAGAGATGATGACAAAGCTAATGCCTTCCAACTTAGCAAAAGCTAGGTCACCAATATATATATATTTTTTTCAAGTCGACTTAAGTTTAAGTCGTCTTCAACCTTTAGTTGGATCATTGTGACCTGATTCGGACCTGTTATGTTTCAGCTAATTTGGATCTTAAAATTAACGTTTTAAAGCCTATAACACATGAAATTTGATTTTCTATCAATTCTTAATCTCATTAAGACTAAAAATCATCAAATTTAAACCAAACCAAAACAAAGCAAAGTAGAGGTATTTTTGAAAAAATTACTTTGATACTAAATGTTAGAGTATGTAAAATATTTCTATTATATTCTGCAACATAATAAACATATAAGAACAAAAGAGAAAGCAAAAAATTTAGATTATGTATATACCTGTAGCTATTGCAAATAAATGTATGAATTTTTCTTTGTTTCGTTTTGATATTTTGAAACTCTCTTTCGCTAAAAAACGATGGTATATTTTTTGAATTGAGTGAGTGAGATTAAGTATTCCAACTGAAAAATCACATTCCAAATATATTTTTTATCATTATAGATATTAACCGATGTGATTCGAGCTTAAATGCGAGATTTTCTCGTTTATATATATATAAATATGTATCAAATCATATCTTAAACGAACTACATCTTAAATAAATTTTTCAAAAAAATTACATAATATCCATATGTGAATATGAGAAATTCCGACATGTTTAGGTTTATCTTTTGTAAATTGGTGCATTTTTTGATTAAATAAATAAAAAAAAATACATTTCAATTTAGGAAAGCCGATTGGATCAATGTAGTTTTTTTTTTTATTAGCTGTTAAGATGAGTTGAAGAAATGACTTGGACTAGTTTTATGGCTAGATCTGGTTGAATCAAATTGAATCAGTTGAGCTATAATCCAAATATAATATATATATATATATAACTCTAAGAAGTCTCAAAATTAATATAGATACAAAACTGAAATTAGTATAAAATGCAATAGATTGGACATATTGGATAGGTAATTATTATTCCAGATCAGCTTTTTTAAATATATCCCAATCCATCATATTCAAACCTATAAGCAAAAAAGTAATAATATATATAATCATTCATATAGTCTGAATTAATTAATCGAAATAAATACCCCGGACAGCCAATGCTCATCCGGGCACATGTTGTATATCATCTTCTATCTTCTCCTCGCTGTCCCAGATTTAAGGGTGTGTCCTTTACATAACTTCAGTGCTTAAGGACCATGATTCATTAGAAGAGTCATTGCCCGTTGTGATGCTATGGAAAAGTAATGGGATATTTATTTATTTTTATTTTATATTTCTCCGTCCATTTTACAGTAGCAAACTTTTTTTCTTTTTTTTTAAATGAAGTTTGGCAATGTGTTGTCAATATATTGTGGGACAATGTAATACATTTTTATTTATTGAAAATTGCATAAAATTGACTTAAAATATTAAAATCAACAAGAAAAAAAAATCAAGACTACCAAAAATGGAGTAAATTTTAAAAGAAATGTGACCATATATATATATATTTTAAATCTAATGATATTCCAAAAATATATAATTTTTTTTTTGGTTTTGTTTTTTCCTTTTTTTTTTCTTTTTTCTTTTTCAAATAAAAGAGAGGTGATATAACTCTTTCTTCATTGCGTTGCTCTGAAATCCTTCCCTGACTATAGCTGCTTTATCGAGTTCAACCAATATCCTTACTGAAGGTTAATTCAGGAATGAAAGGGAATCAGGGATTAAGAGAGTCGAATGATGGTTCAACAAAAACACTGAAATATAATTTATATTTTATTTGTAAAGTAATAAAATCATCAACTTAGTGAGATTTAAAAGTTGAGATCATTTTATCTTTTACAATTTATTTTTCTTGAGCTCTTTTCTTTTTTTGTTTTTTAATAAATGAGTGCATTTTTTGATGGAAAAATTTGACGTATTTCAATTCGAAACATCTGGTTAGGTCCTATAAAAACTGGGTTGAACTAATTGGGTCAATCGAATCTTTTTGATTTATAATAAAAAATGAGCAAAAGGATGATCCGAACCGAATTAGGTCAAATCAAGTTAGATGAACAAGATAGTTCGGGTTCAACACGTCACGGTACAGGCTGCTCCCTGCCCAAAAAAGTCCAACAAATTCAATTTTATTTTATTTTTATAATGAAGAATCCGATTGAAGAATTTGCAAAACTATGACTAAGCCAGGCACCCTAACGTGAGTAAAACGTTCCCAGATGAAACTCCCATTAGATGCTGGAAAATTCAAAGAAGTTATTGCAAAACACGATGATCATACTGAGTTCCAACTTTTGAAATTTGGTGGGTGTACTTTCCACACAAAGCAGCCTCCAATTCAATGCAAGTGCAAAAAAGCAAATTGCAAAGCAAAAGCTATTAGTTACTCGATTTGTTATGAGGTCTTGATCGAGACTGCTGGACTTGACCAAAACAAATAGAAAGCTGTGGTCATGGGTCCACCATTTCTCCTATTAAATAAACTTTTCATTCAAGTTTGGTCACTAAAGTTGCTGTCAATTAGGCAATTAGTGTTTCACACCTTAGATTATTTAGACGTATACACCAAATATGTGAAATTAATTCCATTTCCTTATATGTCTTTGGTTTTATATTTCCCGAATGTTTGGTGATTTTCACATGGTGGATTTTTGAATTATATGTTATTTTTATACATTGTGAAAGCTAACCAATACATAATAAAGGGAAAATAAGGTATGGCTTAATAAACTTTCATGTATCTATCACTTTAATGCTAATTTTTTTTTAAAAAAAATATGCATTTAAGTTTTAATTTTTTTAAAATATGAAATATAAGAAGTTTTATTAATTTTTTTATTAAATTGACAGTATAAATTTTTTTCATGAATATATATATATATTTAATCAAGCCAACGTGCCATATAAGTAATTTGGATCAATACAACCCTAAATTTAATATACATCTAAGTCTATATAAAGGTTCAACTTTTTCCTCCCAAAATATTAAGATATTGGACTAACGTAGTTCACGTGTTGACAAAGCAAAGAAGTTAATAAGAAATTACAATATTAGCGTTTTTAATGGAATACTTAACCGACCTCATCATGCTTCATATTTCTAGAAAGTGTTATTCTTGAGACTCACAAAAGACCTAGGATTCATGTAATAAAGTATAAAATTCACGGTTTCTCATTTATCTATTTTTTTATTTAACTTTTAATTTTAATTTCTTTTTTTTATTTGAATTTTCAACATTTTTAGACTTTATAAGAATAAAAATTTCATCAAATTTATTAAAATATTCATCTATTTTAGACATCTATTGGTTCACCAAGTTGGCTGGAATTTGCACATTTTTTCCAACCTTTTTTTTTTACTTTTAATATTTTTTCTATTTTTATTATAGGTATAGTTATTATTATATTATATATTTTTAATTATATAATGTAAATAATATATTTAATAATATATTTTATTAAATTAATTATTGTGATTCAATTTTAAATTTATGCATATCGTGAATAGATAAAAATTTAATAAATTTGATAGAAGTTCTATATATATATTTGGCTAACCTATTTTTATGATTTGAAAACATAAAGGATTCAATTTTAAGGTAAAAAATATTCAAAATTCAAATAAAAAAATAAATATTCAGAATTAATATATATATATATATATATATATAATATTGCTTTATCGAAAATTTATAATCAATAAAGATGTGAATTGGAAACTGAAGGATGGTAGGGCCCGTCGAAACGAATTTTATGTAAATTTTCTGTACACATAAATATAGGTGTGTGTGTGCGCGCGCGCACATGGGGACTGACGTTGGCTGGCCTACCGACCATTTTGAGGAACGAAATTTGACGGTCACCTTCGCTCCTTTTTGTATGCACGATGAAGAGAGAAAGATCATGGGTACTGTTAACTGCGCGTGGTCGTACAATTTCTCATTGCGCGTAATATACGCGTAAATATTATGATTTTTTAAATTTTTTTATAAATATTATATTTATAATAATTATTTAAAAAATAAGTTTTAAAAATGTAGATATGATTTATATTTTTTTTTTAATTTATAAAATTGAAGGCGAACATTAGACCTGCACCTTTAGTACAATTTATACTAAAGATATAAACGTTATATGTACCCTCAAACATATTTGCTTAAAGGTACAAATAGCATCTATGCCTTTAGTGTAATTTTTTTTTTATACTTTGACACATAGTAATTTGATCCTTATAAAAATATTAAACGATAATACATTTAATTTTAGTTATAATATACTAAAATCAGTCTTTTTTATATATTCTATGCTTAATAACTATAAATAAGTAAAAATTTATGATATTTAAAGTTAAAAAAACAAATCGCATTAATTTTAATTTTTTTTCAACTTTAAAATATCATTATTTTTTGTTCGTTTGAAGTTACCGAACCTTAATATATCAAAAAAGAATGATTTAAATATACTATAACTAGGACCAAACCGTGTTGCCATTTAATATTTTTATAATGATTAAATTGCTATGTTTTTATGTGTTAAAGCATAAAAAATAAAATAAAAATAAAAGTTACATTAAAGGCATGGATTCAAGCAATATGCTTAAGGGTATAGATTGCATTCGTACTTTCAATACAAATTATACCGAAGGTATGGACCTAGTGTGCACATTCAGTTTTGTAAATTTTGGAAAAAAAGAAGTTGGCATCTTCAAAACCTATTTTTAAAATAATTTTTATCGTTATTGTATTTTGGATTTGTTTTTAAAATGACAATATTTAAGAGTATTTTCCATAATATACATATCGTGTATGTACATGAGTATACATCCTGTGTAATGGGTAGTTTTAAAAAATATTATTACTTTTATTGTTACATATTTGGACATAATTAATAGTTACACATCATATATATATATATATATATATACACACACACATGATATATATTATCTAATGAGTCTTTTCCTTTAAGAGTGTGTCTGCTTTAGTCTAATAATTTAAAACCAATCTTAAACTCTTATTTCTATTGTTTTTTGTAGCTGGATTTCTTAGGAAACATCTTTGTTATTTTTAGCAGTGTTATCAGACTTGGCTCAAGTAGTTAACCTAAACATGTGAGAGGGTCAAGGATTAAGGGAAATAACTCGGTTTAATCAAAAGTTGAATTAGGATTTGTTGGTATCAATTTTAATAGGGAATGCATTGACCTATAAGATACAAAGACAATATGAGCTATAGAGATACTGGGGCTATCTAGCATCACCACTTCGACATTCAAGTTAGAAAACCTTTTAGAGTTAGGGGATGATAGGAAAGTACTATAATAATGTTTCAAGATTTGATCCTCTTACTAGTAGGTGGCTTCGAGTGTTTATCGATAGCATCGACATATAGTTACCCTTGGAGAACATGAGACACGCTTGTAACTGTACATCTAGGGTATTCAAGTAGTAACATAGTGGACATCTAAAACCTTTTAAAAGTAGATTTTGGGTTATAGTTTTCCCATATTTTTATATTGTATTACTTTAGTAAAATTAAATTTGTTAGCAATTTAACTCTAAACCAAATACATAATAATATTTTCAAATATTACTGTACAACTTAGTGTTATGTAATATCTCTTTTATTCACCCGATAAAAGAAGAGATGAAAATAGAACTTAAATAAATGAAAATTACTTGAGCTTATTTCTTGATAAAATAAGAGTAAGAAATCCATATGATTTTCATACCTTGTATGCTCTTGGATAGGAGACGGGAAGCATGCTCATGAATTATTATTATGTTTGACTAGCTATATCTCAAGTGTTGGTCAAATGAATCTATTAACCATGGTTGTCAAAATTGTATTTTACCAAAGAATTAAAAGATATAAAAAAGACAGATTCGTATAAAATCATACAGAACTGATATAATTATATATTTAAACTCATAATATTTTCTAAAATCTATATCTATATGATTTTGCATCCATTTTGATTTTGAAAAGTTTCATAAAAATGTAAACTCATAAAATTATACAGTTAACTTATAATTTTAACAATTACGATTAACAATTATGAATTATGAATTGTACAGTTAACTTATAATTTTAATAATTATGAATTATAGGCAGTATTTTCAAACTTAATTAAAAAGGAAATAGTGTTACATGTTGAAGTTTTTAGACACAAATCCATTTAAATCCCTATATGGAATAGGAGAAGTTAATACAAATTACAAGCCCTATCTTAAAGAGCATTATAAACGGTTATCTAGCCTAATCTGGACACTTGCTTGAACATCCCAAACCTAGAACGTACTCATTAGGCCAAGATCCCATCAAAAGAACATCCTTATCTTCTTTATCCTCGACAACATCAGCATTTCCTGCATCAAAAACTCTTTTCCATTTATCCTAATTCTAGGCTGTCTTGTTCTAAAATTTGAAATCCTTGTAATCACACGCCTTGTTTTAATTTTATCCGATATGCTTGTAAATGTAAATATTTAAATGCTCTTCATGCATGCAGTGAAAATTTATTCGAGCTCCAAGAAAATTTTAGTATGCAGGGAGACTTTATTCTCTGGTAAGCCTGTCAAAACGAATTCTATGTAAGCTTTCTGTACACACACGCACACTCACACAGAGACACATTTGTATATGGCCACAGGGACTAATGTTGATTGGCCTACCGACCATTTTTGAGGAACAAAAATTGACAGCCACCTATCTCTTTTTCTACTCCATGAAAGTGGATGAACAATGAAGAGAAAGACAGATGATAATTGATAGGTACTGTTAACTGCGCTTTGTCCCACAGTGTCTCATTGCCCCGTCATACACGTCTCTCGTGTATATTAATGATTATACATTGAGTGTAGTGGGTAGTTTTTAAAAATATTATTACTTTTATTATTATATGTTTGAACATAATTAATAACTTTAAAAGCGTGTCCACTCTGGTCTAATCATTCAAAGCCTGTCATAGACACTTGTTTCTGTTGTTTTATTGTAGCTGGTTTTCTCAGGAAACATATCCGTTATTTCTAGTGCTCACTAGCAATTATTTTTGGCTATGATAAGTATATGATTTCTTAAAATTTATGCTTTGTACACGTTAATATATAGGTTCTATAGTGTATATAGTATAGGAAGATCTCAATCCTATATCCTATTTTATAAGAATAAGTTTTTGAGAAATTCGTACTTGAAATTTATCGTATGATCTTTAATACCTATAAAAAATTTATCCGATTGAACAAGTTAAGAATATATATCCTAGAATAAGATTACTTATTCACTCATAAAAGTGTACTTTAGAGAACTTGAATGAACGACAATTACTTGAGCCTATTCCTTGGTAAAATCATCAACAACAACAACAATAATATACTTAAATATATATAATATAATATTATATTTTATTAAATCAATTATTGTGAATTAGTTTGAAACTTACAGATATCATAGATTGATAGAATATTTATGAAATTTGATAGAAATTTTATTTTTATAATTTAAAACATTAATAATTCAATTAGAGGGAAAAAAAATAAAAACTCAAGTAGAAAAATAAATAAATATTAAAAACTAAATATTTATATTTTTTTTCCTTTTTTATTAAATACCTGTATATATTTATTTAAAGTATTATAGAAAATTCATAATTAATAAGTATGTGAATCAGAAACTCAAAAGTTAGCAAGTATGAAGACTTAAGATAGGTATACTTGATTAAGATATACTTAGATATAAAATTTGAGACAACAATCATTCATCGGGAGACTTTACACCACCATAAACTTTCTGTTCGTACGGAGCCCAATTTTGATTGGCCTCCCGACCATTCTCTTTTTCTCCTCCGAAAAGCGGATGAATGATGAAGGGAAAGAAAGATGATAAATACTGTTAACCGCGCGTGGTCCCTCAAATGTCTCATTGCCCTTCCCTGTTAATGGACGCCCCCGTCCCCGGCCCCCACCCACCATCATTGATATTAATAATATTTAAATATATAATATAATAATAAATAATTTTTATTATCGATTTAAATATAATTAATAATTATTCAATATATATAGATAAATGAATATAATTTTTTTAATTGGATAGATTTAGTTTTTAATATTATTATTTATATATTAATAATAAAAATTTAAAATTTTAATTAATAATAAAAATTTAATATAAATAAATTAAAAATAAGATTAATTATATTAAAATAGTAAATAAAACAAAAAAATTTCACTTTGAAATGTTATATATTATCCAATAATTTTTTTTCTTCAAGAGTGTCGCTACTCTAGTCTAATCATTTAAAGCCTGTCTTCCACTTCTTTCTATTGCTTTTTTTTTAGCTGGTTTTCTCACGAAACATCTCTGCCATTTCTAGTATTCACTAGCAAGTATGATTAAAAGGATTTTAAGTAATAATTATTTTAGATTTATGGTGACCGTTTAAAAGTGAATATATACTTTGTGGAGTAGATTTTTGGTTGCAGCTTTTCCGTATTTTTATGTTGTATTGCTTCACTAAAATTAAATTTGTCTGTTCTATATTAATAGCATTTTAATTTTAAATTAGGTATTTAATAACATTTTAAAATATTGTCGGACAACTTGGTTTCATTTATAATCTCTTTCGTTCACTTGATAAAAGTAGAGATGAAAACTGAAGTGTGCTTCATAGAACTTGAATGAAGAACAATTACTTGAGCCTATTTCTTGCTAAAAATGAATTATTATGTTCGACTATATCTCAAGTTTCTGGTCAAACAAATCTATTTAGACAAAAATTTCATCAGAGAAAACTAAGTTATTTCGGAGGATTAAAGGAATACATATACATATATTAGAATTTATTAATTGATGAATAGAATTAATTTAGATAAAAGATTTACTTAAGATAGAATCATAGGTTATTTTCAAATTCATTTAATAAAGAAATGATGTTGCGGATTGAGGTTTTCAAATATAAAATCTGTGCATAACAAGTTAATACAAATTACAAACCCTACCTTCAACGGCATTATAAATGGTTGACCAATCAAATTTGAAATATATACTATATGAACATCCTAAACCTAGATTGTTATTCGACTACCAAAACAACATTCATACCTTCTTTGTCCTCAACAACATCGACATTTTCTATATCAAAAGCTCTTTTCCCATTATCCTCATTTTGGCTTGTCTTATTCTATAATTTGAAATACTCTTGCTTTTGTGTGCTCGTATTGCTTACGGTAATGACACACCTTGTTCTAATTTTAACTAACACGCTTGTAAATGGTAAGTATTTGAATGCTGTACATGCATGCAAGGAAGATTCATTTGAGCTCCAGGATAAATTGAAGGATGGCATACTCCTCGTGAAGCAAAGACTGTAGATGACCTTATGGCAAAGGAGAAAGATGTTCTCTTATTTTGTACCCCAGATTGGGTGTGTGAATTTGTTGAAAATGGACTCTTTTATGTGTTCTCCCATTTTGGATAATGCATGCTTTGTTATCGGGAAAGGAAATAATGAAAAAAGACAAAGAAAAGCCTATAAAAAGTAAATAAAGTAGCATATCTAAAGTAAGAAAGTCACTCTTCAGATAACATATCCTAATTATGAGGTTCGATGGTTTTTGTATTGGAGTTTAAAAAAAGAAAGAAAATATCATACGGTACTTCACCAAAAATTTCTAGCTAACGTCACATAAACCGAAAATGCTGGTCAATGTTCAACCAAAAAGAACATTTATAAACCATGTCAAGAATTACATGGAGAATACCTTTCAAGAGGATTAAAATTTTTATTAGGGATATGACATAAGATGAAATGTCTGCATAGTTCATGTCAATCCTTCTTTGTTCGAATAAAATAAAGGGAACTTTTCACGTTTTGGTTTTGTCTATTAATTTTGTATAATTTTATTAAGAAATATTCACAGTAATCATTCAAGCATCACAGTAACTTATTAATAAAAAAATTAACTTAGATAAAAATGCAAGAGAAAAAGTAAAAAAAAAAAATGAAAAAAAAAGTTTAACATAATTGTTGATGGAAAATATCAATAGTAGAAAATTGCAAAAATATTTACAATCCTAAAACAATATAGAATGGTAATTGTAACTCCTCAAAACCCGGATACGCTACGGTTTGCCATATGTTCTCATTTGTTGAAGACACGCAAATGCTCAGTTACTGCTATTCTTCAAATACTCTTATTCATGTACTTCTGATAATAGTCATAAATCATTTATTGCATGACAGAAACTAATGAAATTTCTCATCTTCAATAATAAGTTATCAACATTTTTTTTCAAATCAAACAATGGAAGCGATTAACATTCACTTACAATAGAAATTCTCAAACGATTAAATAAAAATCTAACATATTTTTTCTTAGTCTATCTATTAGTCATCATAATAGACATATTTTATATTCTCTTCATTGTTCTACTATTGAGTTGTTTCTCCTAAGTTTTCAACATATCTTACAATTTCTCCTATAACATTTGTAACTAAAATTTTTATTTTTTTCATGAGAGGTGAGCTAATACCCAATACAATGCATACCTACACACACACATGCATGTCATGCTACAAACAATAACACATGCAAAATGCATCATAATATTCATTCACAATTTTTAACCAATACACAATCACTACATGAACATCTTCACGCATAACATTCCTAAACATCCTTTTACAATCCATCCACAAACAATATATATATATATATACGATAAAGGTAATCTTTTCTATTCATGAGTCTTTTACCATACATAATAATAATATATATATATATGACAGTGGGGACCTCACTGTCCATGAGTCATCATATATCAACCTTCCATAATCATACATAATAAAAATAATATATATGATAGTGGTTCGACTACACTGCCCATAAGTTCATAAGTTCATGAGTCCATACACTACAATATTTCATAATACACGTCACCAAGGTTGTCAAAATCGCGATTTTACGTAGAATCGCTAGGGGTCTGTAAAATCAGAATGTAGAAACGAAATGTAGAAATGTAAGTTTCTACAACCTATGTAAAATAACTTTCAAATATTATAAATTTACTTGAAATAGTCATTAAAAAATATAATGAATAATAGAAGTAAGGAAATTCAACATTTATTTTGGCCATAAATTGCAAATTTGTAATAAAAGTCATAATATAGATAATCAAGCATAAGTTGTATAATATAGATATTTTATTTCTAAAATAATAAATCATGTATAAAGCAAGTTTCACTTAGTTATATATACAAAAGCTAAAAGATAATAGATAAAATTTAAAAATCAATTATGACTTTAAGAAATTACTAATAAATAAAAGTTGATAATGAAGATATATCATTAGAAATGAGTCATATAAAAAAATGACAAATAACTACTAACCAAAAGTAAATAATAAAGAAGATACTATAACAAGAAAAACCTTTAAAATTATATATTACTAGGTAAAATTTTGCACTATTCGTGATTATTAATTCAAAATATATTTACTTAACAATATCTCATATTTACTTAACTATAAGATATTGAAAAGATAGAAATATAAATATATTTATATCTTTCCTATAAAATTAAAAATCTAAAAAATTCTTATAAAGTTAAAGTTATCTACCCTTTATTTTATTTACTATTACAAAAATATTAATTAAAATAAGAAAAGTTGCAGCAATCAAACATGAGTGCTTTAACATGAACATGATCACAAATAGGAACAAGAAGACTGACAATTGATGAACACAAACACAAAGACTTCAACGCAATGCAACACACTGACAAGAGACGAGTGATGATCGACGAACATGTTGGGGTATGATTTATACTCCCCTACGACAGGAAAGCACGTGAGTTCCACTCCACGTTGAGCGGGTGGGAGTCCAAGGAAGCTGTCTTGACGGGGGTGTCAAGGGGGCAGTACCCCCTAGACACCATAGGGCTTTTAGCAATTAAGCCCATATTTGTTCATTAAAAGTTTGGGCTTGGGCTATGAATAGCTATTATTATATATTCTCTTTTTCACTTGTAATTACGTGATAAAAATGAAAGAGTGAGGTGCTAATTATAGTGGGATCCTCCACTGAACGTAGCCCTAGTTAACGGGTGAACTAGGATAAAATCTTGTGCTTTTATTTTTTGAATGAAAGTTATAGCCTACAAATTTACTTGGATTTTGGGATAGACTAGACTTCTCTGGGCAGCACGTTTTCAACTAGGCCGAGGTACTTCCTCTTCACTTCTTCTATTGATAGAAAATAAGACCTTATAGTAGAAACGTAAAAACGTTAGTAAAATCGCGATTTTACTGATTCCATGTGTGAAATCGTGATTTTACTACAATTTTATCTAAAAAACATTTTTACATACGAGTTGACTAGGAATGTACTCACCAACTCGTAAAATCGTAGAAATGTGCGAGTTAACTCGTGATTTTGACAACTATGCACATCACAACCTTTTACATCACAATGTTTCACAACATAACATTCCACATAAGGCTCGGATCATTTCGGTATACAACTTTATTAGGGACAACGTTACATATTGATCATTGGTGTGCCACCTCAAGAACATTAACCCACACTCAATTTCTTAGACCTAGCAATTCACAATTACATGCATACTTAATCTGCTTCATTTACAATATTATTAAACACACATAAATAAAATTTAATTTATCAAGCACGCAATAAATATGGTATACATATACTTGACTTTGCAAAACTTGGTTTTTTTTAATACTTTTCTAACTTCACAAATTTTGCAAAATTATACATTTTTAGAATTGTATTCCTATAAATATCAAAAGAAAAATAGACGTGTTTCAACTTAACACGGTCATGTTGGGGGGCGTGTAGCTGAAATGGGGTAGCACATGACCGTGCCAAAGGCCCATTTTTTTTTTTTTAACATAGTTTTAACATGGTCATGTATCTCTCTATTCACTATAACATTTCTTTTTCAACATGGTCTTCAATATGGTTATGTTAAGAGGTCATATATCTCTCTATTCACTATTCATCAACACCACCATGAGGTCGTGTTGAATTTTTCTTTTCAACACAGTTTTAACACGGTTGTGTTGAGAAGCTGTGTATCTCTCTGTTCACCTTGGATTTTCAACATGGTCTCCAACATGAACGTGTTGGGAGGCCGTGTATCTTTCGATTCACTTTAGGTTTTCAACACAATTCCAACACGGTCGTGTATCTCACTGTACACCTCATAAATTGATCCCCCAGCTTCATTTCTAATCAATTCAACCTAATTGATCCATCTAACATAAAATTTACAATGTAATATCCTAGTAGATATACTTACTTGACTCGAATCGTTATCGTGATGAGTGAATTGCTTGTTTCGTCCCTTGCGTATCACAGATTGATCTAAATATGTAAATGACCTTAATACGTTAATCTCTTCGCTATTATATACATACGTAAATCACAATTCATAATTGTTGATTTATGTACTTACATTAATCCGATAAGCTAGTGGTGGAAAAATGGTCATCTTCTTCTCTATGGATTTACACAAGAAGGTTCTAGGGTTATGTAAGAGGCAAATGGAGGAAAAAAGGTCAATAGGGTTTATAACAACTTATTTATAGTCCTCGTTCGAATTACCAAATTGCCCATAATCTTTTTAGATTATTTACGATATTAACCTTGGTTGCATTTTTATTATGTATTATATATTATATTATTCATGTATTTATAGTAATATTAATCATAGTTAAGGTGTTTCATCACAGAACTTGCCATGTACTTGGATAACATTCTAATTAAGTAATAATTATGTAACAGTATAAGAGATCTTTCTATGAACAAAATTGAAACTATGGATATAATTCTTAAAATCTTTCTAAAACATCAAAATCATTACTATTAGGATTATAAATAATGACAATTTTACAGATTTGTCAATGGTTTTGGAAACATAAACATATTTTTAAAGTTATGGATGGTATAATTTGAGGATCTATTTGTATCGACAAAATAGTTTTCACTATATATTTGCAATTTGTTAAAATAATCAAGAATATAATATAAGATGAAATATCAATCTATTTCATGTCATCTCTCTTTATTCAAATTTAAAAAAAAAGAAAATTTTAAATTTAATTTTATATTATTTAACTAATATACATGCATAGCAATCATTGAACTACTACAATAAATAAAGTGGAATATTTAAAGTCACAAAATTAATGTTTAAGGAATGAACCATTCTAATTTTGTGATTCACTTAAAATGATTATATGATATAGTTATTTTTTTTTTACTATTAATAGATTTCATTTATTGTAATTCTAGGAGAATTACCACTAAAAAAAAGGTTATCAAGAGACTCCTAAAAGTTGTGAGAGTTTTAACTGCAATAAAGGAAGTAACTATATCGTATAGTTATTTTAGAATGATTGTATGGTAAAATTTTTTAATTTTATGATTAAATTTTTTTTTAATTTAGTAAAAATATTATTACCTTATGATGACTTTTTAGAAATATAAATAGTTAAAAAAACTCTCTAACTTAAAAGGTAAAATGAAATGTTTGGTTAATAGTTGAATCAAAAGGAAAAGTGTCAAATTAAACTAGATGAAGCCACCTTTAAGGGTATTTGCAAATAAATCGGTGAGATGTGAACAAGCTCATTTAACTCTAAATGATTCCCTCTAAGAATTTTAATAATATTTATAAGGTCTTTAAGCTATCATAAAAATCCTAAAATCATTGTTGAAAAATCATTGGTAGTGACAATTTTAAAGCATTCACGATGATATATTTTTAGATATATATATATATATATATATTTAACAATTATGGATGAAAATATGCTTTAAAAGTTTTAAAAGATTTTTTTTTTTGGCCAAAAAGTTTTAGAAGATTAATATGCACATAACCAAACGGTTTGAAAGTATATTTATAATTTTCATAAATTTTAGTTAGGAGTATGAGTGTCTTTGTAGTTTACGTCCCCCATTTTAATTCTAAGTTGGAATGTGACTTGGTCTCCAAATTCTTTAGTTATGAATATCTTCTAGTCAATGCCATACACTCATAAACTATGCAATTGTCAAAGCTGTCACATTAATTGTACAATAATAATAAATAAAGCCTCACCAAAGAAATGCATTAACAAATAACAACTACAACACATTTGGATAAAATGCTTAATTGTCAAACTTTTAAAATCACTAATTTTAATTTCTCTGTCTTATATTCATTTTCCTTCGTGGTATATGGCATGTAATTGACATTTAATCGTATTAGTTTAATAAAATGTAATAAAACCTAGTTTATATTAATTTATTTTGATATGATATATTTAAGATTTCAAACTATAAACATTTTGTTAAAGTAGTTAAATCAATTCTCTTGTAAAATAGAAATACCTAAACTAAGTTTGTGCTAATAGTGTCGTAAAGACATCCTATAGAAATAATCACTTAAAATTTTTATTAACTCTAATAAATAATCTAAAAATTATTTATAATATTAAAGTATAGGAGATTGTTTTTGATAAACATATCTTAAAACTTTTTTTTTTCATTCAATTGTCCTTTAAATTAAAAATATACCTCTTATCTCACAAATAATTTACGGTTAACTCCTGTAAACAAGTAAATTCTTAACATTTGTAACTTTCACTTTTCTATTGTTACATTTTTTTGCTTTTAGTATGGAGACTAAATTCTAGTAAATTGGGGTGTGGAAATTAGGAAGATGGTTATTTTTATTATAGCATACATTATATTTAATTTGGTATGGTAAGTACATGCTGATCTAATATTTTAAAAATTATTTCAAATTCTAATTTTTGTACAATTATTTTCACTTGATTTTTTTTTTAAACAAAGTAAATATAAGTACTTGGATAAACTCAATTTATGCATCAGTTTTCAACTCCATGGTTTAGAGAATTTTATTAAAACTATAATGCCATTTCCTTTTGAAAAATTTAGCAAATCAAAAAGATCAAACGTGTCTTATACCATTATTGTAATACATGAATATTTTTATTATTTATTCATTTATACAATAAAGATATTGTTATAAAGAGCTAAGGATAAAGATGAAATTTTATAAAATTTTAAGGGGCAATTTGGCCATTTCACATGGAGTGTATAAATACCTTAAGTTGACTTAGAAAGCCTCCTTTGCCATTTTGAACAGTAAAACAGAGCCGCAGAGAACGGATGCTCCCTACGAGAAAACCTAGGACGATGATAGGTAAAAGGAGAGAAGTAATTCCAAAGAACTCGAGGTAGGGATTTTGTAATAATTTTAAATTAGGATTATGGAATTCGGAATTTATGCGAATCGCTTGCCCATACAGAACACAAAGTTTAAACAAAGATGAAAGGAGAACGAGAATCAATGATTTGAGATTTGCAATTTGTGGAATTGAAGTGAGTAATTTAATCTGTGTAATTTATTTATAATTACGAATTTTAGAGATATAATTAAGCTTAAGAATAGAAAGGATTAGGTTTAGGAGGAATTGAAGTAAGAGAATTAGGATTTGTGGAGATCGCCGAGGGTAACACGACCTAACAACACGGTCATGTTTTGACCGTGTTGAAATGAAAAGGTGCACCAAGAGATACACGGCTACCAACACGGTTGTGTTTCGACCATGTTACACAAGGCCAACACGACCTCCTAACACGGTCATGTTTAGACCGTGTTGAAACTAAGTTTTCACCGAGAGATACACGACCCTTAACACGATCGTGCTTTAGCCCATGTTGAGCAACATGGTCCCCAACATGACCATGCCGAATAAAGTATAACATAATTATATGTTTGTTTAACTTCAATTTAAACTAATTTTCACGCAACCTAGATAACTAGTGAGGCCTTGAAGAAATTAAATGAATAGGATTAAGGAGATTAAGAATGATGTTAATCTTAGATTGAATACTAAGAAGAGCATGTTAACGTGTACATATTTCCAATTAGGTTAAGTCCAAGACTAGGAAGTGCTTAAGGCTAGTATCCAAGGTACGTGTAACTTGTGTGCTGTTCTGTGTTTGTTTAAGTTAGTACATGCATTTGAAATTGATTAAGTGAACGATTCGGTTTAAGTGTTTAAGTGATATTGGTATGTGCTTGGCTCGGCTTAGTGGCCCATAGTGGCAAATCTCGAGGAAGCACCCTAATGATCCTTGTGTGGCATTGTCCCTAGTGGAGTCGTGCTTGAAAATGATTTGGGTTGGATGTTGTTCAAGTGTTTAAGTGTACATGGGTATGGGACCTGTAGTGGCAGTTCCTATCACCAAGTTCAAGTGAATAAGTATACATGGGTGTGAGGCCTGTAGTAGCAGTTCCTATCACCAAGTTTAAGTGTTTAAGTGGACATGGGTGTGGGGCCCGTAGTGGTAGTTCCCATTACTAGGTTTAAGTATACATGGGTGTGGGGCTCGTAGTGGCAGCTCCCATCACCAAGTCATGTTTTAATGTGTTAAGTGTGTTAAAGGGCTCATGAGTATCCTATTGTTTGCTTATGGACTAAAATTATATTGTGAAATGATTGTCTGTGTTTAAGTTCTGCATGATGTGTGTGATACTCGTTTATGTTTGTCATGCGTATGTGTTTGTGTTATACGTACTAGGTATTAGCTCACCTTCCGAGAAAACATTTTTAGATGTAGGTGTTGAGAGAGATGAGAACCTAGAAGATGACTTAGGTTTAACTGAACCATAGAGAGAGGAAGATGAATAGTACCATTATTATTATGGTGATTAAGTTTTAGGAAGAATTATGATGTTTAATTGTAATAGATAGTATCTGTTGAGAATTATTGTTTTTAGTGTTTAAAGACTTTTACTGTGTTAGATATTTGTTATGGTTCGGGTTATCATTTGAAATTTGAGGTTATATAGAGTACTTTTATCATAAGAGTTACGTGTTAAAATATATTAGAGTTGTTTAGAGCCTTAACGTGTTCTTATGAGATAAGGACATGTGGCGGGCAGTAGTGCGGGCTGGATTTCGAGGCGTTATAGCTTAGGTGGTATTAGAGCTTTAGGTTTATGATCTTTAGAAACTTAAGTTTGAATCTATAAAGAATAGGTTAATGATCTTTATGAATTAAGTTTTGATTTGTAGAGCATAGGTTGTTGACCTGAAGAGCTTAAGTAATGATCTTTAACACTAAACAATGATTAATAGACATTGTTTTTAAACAATAGAGTCTAAGATATGATCTTTAGAAGGATTTAGCACTGGATTTGTAAGATAGTGAGATATGAAGAGAGTGGGTAAAATAGTGGATGCTTATTTATTTATGTAATTATTTTCTTGTATTATTATTTTACTTATATTCTTCTCACTACTAAGCATTATATATGAATAGATCCGGTATATATGTATATACTTACACACTATGAAACTGACCTTGACTGATACTAACATAAGTAGATTCGGTTGTCTATTCTTAAATAGAATGCCTCTAAGAAGAATTACCAAATCAGGAACTGGAAGGGGTGTTAGGCGTGATAACCCCAATGAGGAGGAACCTTAGTACCCATAACAACAAGGGGAAAGAGGTTAGATGGCTGAAGAGATAGTCCAGCTATTGCATACTATGAATCACCTGGTGAGACTACTAGCACAACAACACCAAGTACCCAATGTCCCATAGCATAAGAATGCCAATGAACCCATTAGCTTTGATAGGTTCATAAGAGTGGCTAAGGAATTTAACCCTAAAGTGGATGACCCAATTGAGGTTGAGGATTGGGTACAGGAGCTTGAGAAGACCTTTGTTGCCTTCCAGATACCAGAAGATAGGAAGGTGAATTATGCTGCATTCATGTTGAAGGGAACTGCAGTAAATTGGTGGGCTTCGATCCTTAGACCAGGGGAGTGCATAAACTGGGGCGGTGTTTAAGGAGCTATTTTATCAGAGATACTTCCCCAATAGCTCTAGAGACAGAATAGAGAATGATTACTACAACTACGAACAGGGAAACCGAACAGTTGGAGAGTATGGGGTTGAGCTAAATTGCCTCATTCAATTCCTTCCCAAAAATGTACGCAATGATGATAGGTCCCAAGCCAAAAGGTTCTTAAGAGGATTGAAATTGGATCCACAACTTGCAGTAGGGGCCTTTCAACTGATTACATATGCTGAAATGGTAGACAAAGCAAAGTGCTTAGAACAGAATGTCATAGAAGAACAGAAGAGCCGTAGAGTAGCAATAACTTTGGGAAAAAGACCTGCCTCTAATGGAATGGGGCAAGACAGGGGTAAAAGACATCATTTGCTGCACAACAGAACACCCGGAGCTATAGCCTCTCTTCTCTAGATCAAGCAAGTGCTGTTGGCACTCATTGAAACAAATACAAATGCTTAATGTCCCAGATGTTACCGACCTCATGAGTTAAGAGAGTGCAGATGGCTAGATGGGGCATGTTTTTCTTGTGGGAAGATAGGGCACATTAGTAGACATTGCACTAAAAGGTCAGTTCCCCTAATCTTTTGTCATATATGCAACCAGAGGAGACACAAGACGGTCAACTATTCTTAGGGATAGATTAGAAACCAAGTAGGGCCAGTTCAACAAGGAACTAGATCTCCAATGAGAGGATAGGGAGGTAGATCACATGTAGGAGGTCCTAGATAAAGAGTTCCTACCAGGGTGTTTGCCATTCATCAGCAGCAACACCAAGATATCCTAGATGTGGACAACATTAGAGGTACGCTTCTAGTACGCTCCTGTAATGCATATGTACTATTCGATATTGGTGCGTCTGTGTCCTATGTGTTTAAAACATTTGTTTGTGCATGTGCTTTGGATGTTGAAACTATGGATGATTGCTTGGCTATTAGTACTCCTTTAAGAGTAGGAGGAAGAATAAGTAGGATATGTAGAGGAGTGAGTATAGAAATACATGGTAAGGTGATGCCAGCAGACTTCTTGGTACTAGAGATGATAGAGTTTGACATTATTTTGGTTGTCAACTGATTATCAAAATACCATGCCACCATTGACTATTACAACATGGTGGTACAGTTTAATATACCCGGGGATGGCTATTTTGAATACAAGCTAGAAGTGTAGAGACCCACTAGATTGCCTACCTATGAGATGTGAGGAAAAAGTGTACTAGCAACCATATCTGTTGAAGCTAGTGAAGAAGTTAGGATGGAAGAAGTATCGATAGTGAGTCAATTTCTTGATGTGTTCCCAGAAAATCTTCCTAGTTTGCCCTCAGCTAGGGAAATATAATTCAATATAGACTTGGTATAGGGTATAATACCCATATCAAAACCAGTCTATAGAATGGCACTAGTGGAATTGGAATAATTAAGGAAACAATTACATGAGTTACAAGATAATGGCTTTATAAGACCCAGTGTCTCTCTTTGGGGTGCATCGGCCATGTTTGTGAAGAAAAAGGATGGAAGTGTGAGACTCTATATAGACTACAGGGAATTAAACAAGGTCACTGTAAAAAATAAATATTCTCTTCCTATGATAGATGACCTGTTTGATCAGTTGCAGGGAGCTTAGGTGTTCTCCAAAATAGACCCAAGATCAGGTTATCATCAACTTGGAATCAGAGAAGAGGTCATTTAGAAAACAACATTTAGGACTAGACATGGGCACTACGAATTTCTGGTGATGCCCTTTGGATTAATGAATGCACCAGCTGCATTCATGGATTTAATGAATAGAGTATTAATAGATTTCCTAGATAAGTTTGTAATCGTCTTTATAGACGACATCTTGATATACTTTAAAAGTACCGAGGAGCACGAAGAGCACTTGAGACTAGTATTGGGCAGGCTACAAGATGAGAAGTTGTATACCAAATTCAGTAAACATGAATTTTGGTTAGAACAAGTAGTCTTCTTGGGTCATGTGGTTAATAGGAATGGTATATCTATAGACCGAGAAAAGATAAGAGCAATAGTAGATTGGTAAAGACTGAAGACAATTACAGAGGTAAGAAGCTTCCTAGGTTTAGCAGGCTATTATAGGAGATTTGTTGAAGGGTTTTCCAAAATAGTAACTCTTCTCACCAGATTGACAAAGAAAAGTGTGAAATTCGAATAGGATGACAGATGTGAAGTCAACTTTTAGATGCTCAAAGAGAAATTGGTAACGGTGCCAGTTTTGACTTTGCCCAAGAGTGGAGAAGAGTTTACAGTGTATAGCTATCCCTTAGTTCAAGGGTTGGGGTGTGTATTGATGTAGGGTGGTCAAGTAATAGCATATGCATCTAGACAATTAAAACCGTATGAAAAGAACTACCCAACTCATGACTTGGAATTGACAGCTATAGTGCTAGTTTTGAAACTATGGAGACACTACTTATATGGAGAAATGTACAAAATCTTTACTAACCATAGAAGCTTGAAGTACATATTTATGTAGAAAGAGCTAAACATGAGATAGAGGATAGAGGAGATGGTTGGAGTTAATTAAGGATTATGACCTGGAAATATAATACCATCCGGGAAAAGCCATGTGGTGGCAAACACCTTTAGTAGAAAGATATAAGGCAATGTAGCTACTCTCATCACTTCCCAGAAAGAGTTATTGGAGGACATGCGTAAAATGGAGCTAGAAGTTTTGACATAAGAAGTGGGAGTGAAAATGGCTACCTTAAAGATTTAGCCAACCATACTGGATATAATTAAATCGGGTCAGATGGAGGATAAGGACATTCAAGAGCTCAAGAGAAAAATGGAACAAGGCGAGGCACCATAATTCAACTTAGATGCTGAAGGGACCTTGAGGTACAAAATGAGACTATGTGTGTCAAGGGATGCAGAATTTAAGAGAGACATAATGAAAGAGGTGCATCGCTCCGCCTATACGATACGTCATGGGAGTACCAAAATATACAAGGATATGAAGAGTTGTTATTGGAGGAGAAACATGAAGAGAGAAATAGCGGAATATGTAGCCAAATGCCTCACATGCCAGCAGATCAGAATAGAATACCAGATACTAGTTGGAGAATTACAACCTCTTCCAGTACCGAAATGGAAATTGGAGCATGTGATAATAGATTTTGTTATAGCCTTCCCGAATACCAGAGACAAGCAGGATGCAGTTTGGGTTATAGTAGATAGATTGACTAAGTCTGCTCATTTCATACTTATTAAAGTAGGATATAAATTGGAGAAACTGGCTCAGATATACATACAGAAGATAGTCAAATTACATGGAGTGCCAGTGACAATCACTTCTGATAGAGACACAAGGTTTGTGAGTAGATTTTGGAGCAGCCTTCACAAGGCATTGGGCACCAAACTGTAATTTAGTATAACATTCCACCCACAGATAGATGGTCAGTCTGAAAGGACTATACAAATATTGGAAGATTTGCTCAGGGCATGTGCACTAAACTTTGGAGGGAATTGGAATGAACATATACTTCTGGTGGAGTTTGCCTATAATAACAGTTATCAAGCAACTATTCAGATGGCACCATATGAAGCTCTTTATGGAAGAAGGTGTAGATCTCCACTGCATTGGGATGATGTGAGAGAAAGATAAATGATGGGGTCAGAGTTAGTGCAAGAAGCAGTTGACAAGGTAAAACTAATTAGGCAGAGAATACAGACGGCTCAGTCTCGACAAAAGAGCTATGTAGACAAGAGAAGGTGTCCTCTGGAATTCCAAGCAGGAGATAAGGTATTATTGAGGATTTCCCTAACAAAGAGAGTGATTAGGTTCGAGTTGAGGAGAAAGCTAAATCTGGGGTATATAGGCTCATTTGAGATCTTGGAAAGAATAGGTACGGTTGCTTACAAGTTAGCTCTTCCACTGGATTTGGCCGGGGTACATGATGTATTCCACATATCCATGCCGAGGAAGTATGTACCCGACCCAGATCAGATAGTGGCCTTGGAACCACTGAATGTGCAGCTAAATTTGACGTCTTTGGAAAGGCCAATCAGGATTTTGGATACTAAGGAATGGGTGCTAAGGCGGAAAACAATGCCTTATGTTAAAGTGCAAAGAACAAACCAAACACAAAGGGAGGCGACATTAGAGTTAGAGGAAGAAATGAAGAGAAAGCATCTAGAACTCTTCCAGAATCAGGTATTTTCGAGGATGGAAGATTTTATAAAGGGGGGAGAATGTAATACATGAATATTTTTATTATTTATTCATTTATATAATAAAGATATTGTTATACAGAGCTAAGGACGATGATGGAATTTTATAAAATTTTGAGGGGCAATTTAGCCATTTCACATGGAGCGTATAAATACCCTAAGTTGACTTAGAAAGCCTCCTTTGCCATTCTGAATAATGAAACAGAGCCGCAAGAGAACATATGCTCCCTATGAGAAAACCTAAGTTGACGATAGGCAAAAGGAGAAAAGCAATTCCAAAGAACTCGAGGTAAGGATTTTGTAAGAATTTTAAATTAAGATTATGGAATTCGGAATTTATGCGAATCGCTTGCTCATACAGAACACAAAGTTTAAACAAGGACGAAAGGAAAACGAGAATTGACGATCCGAAATTTGCAATTTGTAGATATAATTAGGCTTAAGAATAGAAAAGATTAGGTTTAGGAGGAATTAAAGTAAGAGAATTAAGATTCGTGGAGATTGCCAAGGGTAACATAGCCTAACAACACGGTCGTGTTTCGATCGTGTTAAGTTAAAGGCAACATGGCCTCCCTGAAATGGAAAGGTGCACCAAGAGATATACGACCACTCAACATGGTTGTGTTTCGACCGTGTTACATAAGGGCAACACAACCTCCCAACATGGTCGTGTTTAGATCGTGTTGAAACTAAGTTTTTCACTGAGAGATACACGACCCCTAACACGATCATGCTTTAGCCCTTGTTAAGCAACACAGTCCCCAACATGACCGTGTTGAATAAAGTATAACATAATTATATGTTTGTTTAATTTTGATTTAAACTAATTTCCATGCAACCTAGATAACTAGTGAGGCTTTAGAGAAATTAAATGAATGGGATTAAGGAGATTAAGAATGATATTAATCTTAGATTAGATATTAAGAAGAGCATGTTAATGTGTACAGATTTCTAATTAGGTTAAGTCCAAGACCAGGAAATACTTAAGGCTACGATCTAAGGTACGTGTAATTTGTGTGCTATTCTGTGTTTGTTTAAGTTAGTACATGTATTTGAAATTGATTAAGTGAACGATTCGTTTTAAGTGTTTAAGTAATATGTTGTATGTGCTTGGCTCGGCCTAGGGGCTCGTAGTAGCAGATCCCTAGAGAGCACCCAAATGATCCTCGTGTGACGTTGTCCCTAGTAGAGTCGTGCTTGGAAATGATCTGAGTTGGATGTTGTTAAAGTGTTTAAGTGTACATGGGTGTAGGGCCTGTAGTGGCAGTTCCCATCAATAAGTTTAAGTGTTTAAGTGGACATGGGTGTAGGGCTTATAGTGGCAGTTCCCATCACCGAGTTTAAGTATGCATGTGTGTGAGGCCAGTAGTGGTAGTTCTCATCACCAAGTCATATTCCAATGTGTTAAGTGTGTTAAGGGGGTCATGAGTACCCTATTATTTGCTTGTGGACTAAAATTATATTATGAAATGATTGTCTATATTTAAGTTTTGCATGATGTGTGTGATACTCATTTATGTTTGTCATATATATGTGTTTGTGTTATATATACTAGGTATTAGCTCACCTTTCAGGGAAATATTTTTAAATGCAGGTGTTGAGAGAGATGAGAACCCAGAAGATGACTTGGGTTTAGCTGAACCACAGAGAGAGGAGGATGAAGGGTATCATTATTATTATAGTGATTAAGTTTTAGGAAGAATTATGATGTTTAACTGTAATAGATAGTATCTATTGAGAATTTATTATTTTAGGTGTTTAAAGACTTTCACTGCATTAGATATTTGTTATGGTTTAAGTTATCATTTGAATTTTGAGGTTATATAGAGTACTTTTATCATAAGAGTTACAAGTTAAAATGTATCAGAGTTGTTCAGAGTTTTAATGTATTCTTGTGAGATAATAACACGTAGTAGGTAGTAACGCATCCTGGGTTTCGAGACGTTACAATTCTCAACCGTTACTCTTAAAAGAACTTGCTATTTGTTAATGTAACTAAATAAAGTAAAATTCAGTAAAAACTTATATCTAATAACTATTCCAATTTCTCTACAATAATAACAAATAAAACTGAAAGTTAACTATTTTTTGACCAAAATTTTTTTTCCTGGTAATAAAGCTACAATATAAAAGAAAAATCACCATCATTATTCACACATTCATATTTACTGGTTCGAAACATTAACAGAAAGTTATGAGATGGTTAAAGCACATTACTAGACCAATCAAGGCTGTATTTGCAATTTGCATTGATTTTAATTAGAATATGGCATAACATAGGCTCTCCATATAATTTGCATCAACTCTCTTTATTTAAATAAAGAAAATGAACTTAAAATTTTTTAATTCCATGTTAATTAACTAAGAAATATTCATAGCAACTATTGAATCACTATAATAACTTATATTAATGAAAATTAAATTAGATAATGCTTTCTTTTTGATGAAACATATTATAACATTAGTTTTATATTTGTTTTCAATAACAAAATTACCTTGCAAGAGGAAAACCATCTTAATTTTGTGGATGTATAACTTTTTTGAATTCGAGTAAAAGTTATAATAAAAAAATCCATGGTTTCAAGAAATATATCTATTTCACTAAATTTTCTCTAACTTAACTCACATGAATGGAAAAGTTCAGAAAATATTGATGAAAAATATTTTAGGGGATATACTAGATGAAACCACCTTCCATGTGGATCAAAATTTTAGGAGATAAATCAAAATACACCTCTAAAATTATGGGATAGGTATATATGATTTTCTAAAATTTTAAAATATAACTTTACTTTCACTTTGACGTAATTTTTTTATTGGTAAAAAAACTATAAATAGTGATGATTTTAGAGTTGTAGTTGCAATTTGAGGATCCATGAATTTTTGTTTTTTGAATTTGAGTAAAAATAATGATATCTTGTAATGATTTTCAAGAAACATACATACTTCAACAAAATTTTTCTAACTTTTAGTTATGTAAAGTGAAAAGGTTAGTGTTATTATTTGACTAAAAGAAAATTTACAAACTATACTAATCTTTTAAGTGGATTGAAAATTTTAAGAAATAATTCTAAATACACTTCTTAGATTGTTGGTGAAGTGATGCGAATCCCGCCAACCCGTGACGAAACTCGACACTTGATTCGCTAATCTCACAAACTATGGATCTCTCAAGAACGATGGACACCGCGGCCTTTTGTTTATAAACGAGACAAGAACCTTGGTATATGCGATAACACCATAATCGATTATGGAATGATCAATTGATAAGTTAAGGGATGAATGCCATGGATTCAAAATCTGATAAATTCAATTAGTTCATCAAAGAACAAAAAAGAAATCTCTCTTAATTTATGAATAAACTTTGACAAAAGATTCTTACAAATGTATGTGTGACGACTATTTATAGTCTCACAACAAAAGTACACAAAACGTTATAAAAACCCTACTTGCGATTAAGAAAAATATTATACGCTGGCAACCTAAATTTGACTAAAGCCAACCTATAAATTCTACCTAAGCCAGCGGCTTACTTTTGACTTCCAACTGGCCTTTATTATTTTGAAAGCCAACTCACTTGAGTTGGCGGCTTATAATGTCGGCCTATCTATTCATGTAGTTCTACGCCGGTTCACTTAGGTTGGCGGCCTTCTCCTCAAAGTCGGCTATTTAGGTCAGTGGCCTGAGCCTCTAAGGCTAGTTGTCTTCAATAATCTTGAAGATGTCGGCCTTTGATTCCGTCCCCAACTTACGTCCTCGTGATTCGCACTTCGAATAGGCTCGTACTCTTTGCTCCCAACTCCTTATCTCATCTTTGATCATCATTGGACCAATACTTCTAACGTGATCTTCATCATGAGGTGTGAATGAACTTCCACTTTTAAAATAAAGCATTAATCGTTATAAGTTTTGAAACTATGATCAAGATCATTATAGTCTAATAGTATGAACATTAGTCTTTATATTAGATGAATCAAGTTTGAATCCTTCATCCCTATTGTAATAATAAAAAAAAATAAAAATATGGATGCATTTGCAATTTGTCGAAAATAATTAGGAATATAACATAAGATGAAATATCAATCTAGTTCATGCCATCTCTCTTTATCCAAATTGAATAAAAGAAACTTATAAATTTTAAATTTATATTATTTAACTAATATATATCTACAGTAATAATTGAATTACTACTATAAATAAAATGGAATATTTAAAGTCACAAAATTAATGTCTAAAGAGTAAACCATTCTAATTTTGATGGACAATACTATAATAAATTAATGTTTGAGGATTGCCTATAAGGTATAGTTATTTTGTTATTATTAATGAGTTTTATTTATTATAACTCAGAATTAATTGTCATTAAAAAAAAGCTTTTAATAGCTTTTAGAAGGCTATCATTAACTTCTTTTACCTTTAATAGGTTTTATTTTTATTATAATTTGAGATATTTTTTTATAATTAGGGAAGTGATTATATCATATAGTTATTTTTGAATAATTACATTATATAATTTTCTAATTTTATGATTAAATAATTATTGAAGTTAGTAAAAATATTATTACCTTATGATGATTTTTTAGAAATGTAAATAGTTTTGATAAACTCTCTAACCTCAAAGGTAAAATGAAATGTTTGGTTAATAGTTGAATCAAAAGGAAAAGTTTTCAAATTAAAGTAGATGAAGCCGCCTTTAAGGTATTTGCAAATAAATCGATGAGATTTGAACGAGCTGACTTAATTCTAAAAAATGGCACTATATGAATTTTAATAATACGTATAAGGTTTTCAAGTTGTCTCGAAAATCTTAAAATCATTGTTGAAAAATAATTGGTAGTGACAATTTTATAGCATTCATGATGATTTTTTTTTAAAGATATATATATTTAAAAGTTATGGATGAAAACATGCTCGGAAAGTTTTGAAAGTTTTTTTTTTTTTTTTTTGCCAAAATGTTTTGGAAGATTAATATGCACATAACCAAAAGGTTTGAAACTATATTTATTATTTTCTTAAATTTGAGTTACGAATATGACCTAAAATGAAGTGTCCTTGTGGTTTACGTCACCTATATTAATTAAAGTTGGAATATGACTTGGTCTCCAAGTTCTTTAGTTATGAATATCTCCTAATGACAGCCATACACTCGTAAACTCTGCGATTGTCAAAGCTGTTGCATTGATTGTATAATAATAAATAACGCCACACTAAAGAAATGTATTAACAAATAACAACTACAACAAATTTGGATAAAATGCTTAATTGTCAAAGGAATGGCAAAGTATTCACTAATAATAATAAAAAAAGGGGAATTGTGAAGGAATAAAAAATTTAAAAAATAAAAAAGACTTATTAAGGGATTTTTAACATGTAAAAGGAAAAATAAAAAAAAAAGAGTCTAAAACCATTTGTTAAAACTCAATGCAAACATTACCATTGAAATTCAATTTATATTTTTAACTTAAAAAAAAAACTTAAATACTCTTACTTAACTATCCATGTATGAATAACTTAATCGAATGAAAACTATTTAAGATGTTTTATCATTTAAATATTTAATAAACTTAAAGAAATATGAAACATATGTAATTGACATTTAGTCGTATTAGTTTAATAAAACATAACAACACTAGTTTATATTTATTTATTTTGATGTGACATATTTAATATTTCAAACTATTAACATTTTGTTAAAGTAGTTAAATCAATTCTCTCTCTCTCTTTTTTTTTTTTTTTTTTGTAAAATAGAAATACCTAAAATATGTTTGTGTTAATAGTGTGGTAATGACATCCTTTAGAAATAATCACACGAAATTTGCATTAACTCTAATAAATAATTTAAAAATATAGGAGATTTTCTTTTGGTAAAATATATCTTAAAACTTAATTTTTCATTGAATTGTCCTTTTTTTAAAAAAATACACCTCTCATCTCATAAATAATTTAAGGTTAATTTCAATAATTTTTATTTTCTTATTTTCACATTTTCTACTTTTGTATGAAGACTTAATTTGAATAAATTGGGGTATAGAAATTAGGAAGATAGTTATTTTTATTATTATAGCATACATTATATTTAATCTAATATAGTGAACGTATGCCCATATAATATTTTAAAAATTATTTCAAATTCTAATTTTTATACAGTTATTTTCACTTGATTTGTTGAAACAAAGTAATATAAGTACTCGGACAAAGTCAATCTGTACATCAATTTTCAACTCTATGGTTTAGAGAGTTTTATTAAAACTATAATACCATTTTCTTTTGAAAAAATTCACAAAACAAAAAGATCAAGCGTATCTTATATCATTTTCAACCATTACTCTTAAAAGAATTTGTTATTTGTTAATGAAACTAAGTAAATTAAAATTTAATAAAAACTTACATCTAATTCTTACTCTATTTCTCTATAATAATAACAAATAAAACTATTATTATTTGTTAATGAAACTAAGTAAATTAAAATTTAATAAAAACTTACATCTAATGCCTACTCTATTTCTCTATAATAATAACAAATAAAACTAAAATCTAACTATATTTTTACCAAAAAAAATTTTCTTGGTAATAAAACTACAACCCAAAAGTAAAAACACTATTTTTATTCACACATTCATAGTTAATGGTTCAAAATATTAACAAAACTCCCAAATTCATAGGAATGAATCAATCCCAATTCTCTTACCTAATACAAATCAACCCAATAACCATGTTACATCTTATCTAAATCCCCATAATATTCGTATAATTTTTAAAGGAATTTTAAAAGGTTTCAAAAGTAATGACAATAAAAATCGGAGGATATAAATGTAATTTCACATCTCCCGTCTTCTCCTTATATGTTCATCATCTTCGGCGTCGGTTTTCACCTCTCTTTTAAGAAATTAATAATCACTCCCTGTCTTCTTTCTCTCTCTAAAGCTTTGTAATACTCAGAAGGGGGTAAAAAAAGCTTCAGGTTGCTTCTCAAGTTAATCCAATCACACGAATCGGAAGAAATTCAATTCAAATTGCGAAATTTCGTAATCAAATTCCAAAAAATTCGAGTTCTTTTGGTCAAAAACTTCAAATTCAACACGTTTTTGGACCATTTCAATCGAATTCAAGCTTTTGGAAGCTATGGATTCTGAAAAGATTGAAAATTTAATGTTCAAGATGGGTTTCATAGAATTGTAAAGATTTCTGCATTTTAGGTCAAAAGGTGTCCAATTCATCCCATTTTTACACTTTTGAAATCGATTCGAGCTTCTGGAAGCTTTGAATTCCAAAGAGAAACAAAATTTCACGTTTTTCAAGACCGGTTTTTGGGATCTAAATCGGTATTGAAGTGTGCTTTATGAAAGCGATCAATTTAAGGAACATAAAGTGTACGGCACGGACACCGACACCGATACCGTGTGGCTTGATGGATTGCACGGTGCTGAGGGCGAAAGGCGACAACTTTTTCAGCCGAGTGGAGCCGTTTGCACAAACGAATGGAGGGTTTAGTCATGATGGCGAGCATGATTTAGCAGCTATGGTGAGTGATTTCCTCGAGAATAATGGAGGAAGTTATGGTACTGAGTCATGGTCGAGTAGTGATAGTGAGTCGAGTTTCTCTGATCTTGCTCAACACGCGGAGACCTTATCGGTATACTATAATTTTTTTTTTCAGCTAGCTTTCTTCTTAAGTTTTATTATTTTGGTTGCCACGAAATTTGTTTGGGGTTTTCTTATTGATGTTTTTGTGTTTGGCAAGTGAAGTTATAATTTGGTAACTACTGTTGTTGTTGGTGTGTGTGTGTGCGTGCGTCCGTGTATGTGTTTTTTCCCTGTCACAGTACAGCTTCACAGTTTCCCGTGTTGAAATGCGTAATCGTTGATTTCTCTCGAAACACAATTCAATTTGGGACAGGGAAATTTGGTCCAGTACTATAGTACAGATTGGAGTTGTGTGAGCTTTTGAACCAACTCGTATAACGTCTTAGAAAAGTATTGCACGTTTTGAAGGTTGTCCATTTCTTTTATTTCTTGATCATTAGAGAAAATCTTGTGTGGAAATGTTGGTGTTTTAATTGGGGGAACTAGAAAAAAAATTATGTACAAGCGTGTTGAATTCAATTTTTCTTCTGAGGTTTTGTTTGGTATTTGGATTTGGAAAGGGAATCTGGTTCTTAGTGGAAGTCTTACCTGTCTTGCACTTACTAAAACAAAGTTGGCAATTGTGATTTTGAGTTGGATTGTTAATATGCAGGCAATTAAATTGGTTGGGAATGTATTTGAACGCATGATTTCACATATGTGCGTAGTAAAGATGAATTTGGCAATATAGCCTTTTTCCTTTTGCCTTTCCTCCCTTTGAATCAACCGTGCAGGGTATTATGAAGTTTTAACTTGTCATGATTCAACTGTGCACGAGCAGGCTATTGTTTTCATGATGAACAACCTTGTCATAGTATAACCCTTGTAGCTTCAGTAGGTCTGATATCATCAGTTTACATGTTTTTTGGGGTCCAAGGATATTATTGGTGCCACACATAAGCATAACTTTAATGGAAGAGAATTATACATAACTTGTTTAATGATAGTTTGCTTTCTTCTCTGGAGGCTATTCTGGGTCATATGGGATGTCAATTTACGGTTTCTGTGTATCGTTCAAAACCAAAAGACACCAAAGAGATATGTATTTGATTTCTGAGTAATGTATATGATTTTGTGAAGACATTGAGTCACAACAAACTTAGTGTTTTCATTGTGAATGGGGAATAAATTTTTAGGATATTAAGACCCTGTGGTGCAGAATTTTCATGAGTTGTATCAGGTAATGGTGACAGACAATATCAAGTTATGTACATAGTGTCTTGACTCTTGATGCAGCATGCTTCACTTGGATTTAAAGATTGTCTCAATTTTGTTTAAGAAATTTTATAGTTCACTTCTGTGTTTCTCATGTGATCCAGTCATTCGCTAAAATAGCTATGGACTTCCTCTACCAACAGAAAGCTGTTGTTCTATGTTATGAGTCCTTATTTGGGTTGCCACGTTTTACATAATGTGGTTCCTTTATGAGTTGAGAATTGTTTGATGGATAGTGTGCCATGAGTTTTTTTCAATCTTTACTCTTGCATACTTTTCCAGGTTTTTGTTGGCAATAGCATTTATGTCTTTCTTTTTATTGTGGCAGTTACATAAATCAGTGTTTAATCAGTATGAACGTGACTTGCAATCAGTTGTTCATTCTCTGACTCTTTCCGCCAGTGCAAATGATTTGCAATACATCATGTTAGACCAATGCAATGCCAGTTGCATCAGATATTTTCTGGTGAAGCTTTTGAGACGTTCTGGATATGATGCTGCTGTGTGCTCATCCAGGTGGCAGGGCAGCAGCAAGGTTCCAGGAGGTATGCAATTGATTTTGAGGAAACTTTGGTTAAATTGTTATCTGAGAATTTTCTTTTGGCGATTGGTGTCTTATATAAATTCTGTTTCTCATGCCCTTCCAATACTATGTTAGCGTGCTGCTTATATAATATGAACTTACTCTTGAGAGAATCTTTAGTCAGAATTGAATTGATTAACAATAAATAATTTTTCATTCAGGCGACCATGAATACATTGATGTGGTCATGCGTGCCAGTGCTGGGAGCTCCAATCGGTTGATTATAGATATTGACTTTAGAAGTCACTTTGAGATTGCAAGAGCTGTAGAGTCTTACAATAGACTTCTGAAGTTGCTGCCAGTTATATATGTTGGCTGTCTTGCAAGGCTGGATAAGTTTCTCCAAGTCATGGCTGAAGCGGGTCGGTTTTCACTTAAACAGAACTCCATGCCTCTTCCTCCATGGAGATCACTAGCATATTTGCAAGCAAAGTGGCACTCTCCATATCAGAGAGTCTTAAGCCTAAATGATCAGAAAATTAACAGCAAGAACATATGTGATCACAAGCAATGCAGAGGACGTTTAAAGACATTGCAGTCGGCCCTCCAATCTGAAAGGGATCTGGAAAGACTTTTGAAACCTGTGAACAGCGATCATAACAGGATGCTTAAGTTTGAGAGGCACCGCCCCTCCTTTAAGAGGCATTTCTGATGAGTAGAGATACAAGTGAAGTTTTGCCTTTCTTCTTTTCTTTTGGTGAGAGGAAAAATATATATTGCGGCTTTTATATTTTTCAATCTTCTTCTTTTTTCTGCCACGTCAAATAAGTTATGAACCCACAAGAGGAGAAACCGTGGGGTTCATAAAACTGTGGTCATCAAGACAGTAGTTACCCGATAAGGTTTGGAGATTTCTTCTCTCTTGCTGGGCAATATCTATGTCTATACAAGGTTTTCTTTAGGATATTGCAAATATGCAATGCTTTACTTGGTGGGAGCTCTGAGGTCATTTCTTGGGGATGAAGGAGCTAAAACGGAAGGGCATTGCTAGAAAGTGTCTTCTTTTTAGGTATATTCTTTTTGTTTTATTTATTTATATATATATATAGAATGTAATCCTTGCACCTTTATTTTATTGGGGGTGAAAATTTTGTTCCAAATGCTTTTAATTTATCATTTTTCCTTTTCCTTTTTCACTTATAGTTTTGCAATGTTAAGAGTAAGAGTGCTATCAATTTTGGCTTATGTTCTTGAACAGTGTTGTTATGACATATGGGCTTTTGTCCCCACTTAAAGTGTAATAAATACAAATCATAGTTTTATGGATGCACTGGACTTATTTTCTTCTTGATACTCCTGAATATTTGTCTCGAATAGGGGATTTGGAGGAGTTATATCTTCTTTGACTTGAGTTTGATTTGATAGCAATGGAGTTCGGGTTTCAAATACCCGTTTGAATGGGGTTGCGCATATGCACACTATTCACTATGGAGTTGCGATCTAGAGTTAAGGTGGATTACTTGTGAAATGAGCGGCTCCAATCGAGTTTCATGTCTTTCTAAAATTTTGAATTTGGGGATTTTCTGTCTTATTTATTTTTTCCCTGATACTTATTAGCATGTGCCTAATTTAGATATATACATATATATAAATTTAGCATATTTAGAGCAGACAAAAAGAATGACATGCTTTTCAAAATAACGTAGTTTTATTTGATTTTGAATCCTTAATGAGTTGTAAAGAATCCTTCCAACCTCAAGTTCTCTGCTTACTTGTTTGGAGCTGTTCACCTAATCAAGTCACATGTTTCTGTTCTGTCTGCCTACGGAATTATGGGTAATGCCAGGCTATGCCACCAACTGCCACGGACAAAAATATCTACGGTAATTAGCTGTTTCATGTGTGATTAATAATAATAATAAATAGATAAATAAGAGGAAAAAAAATGCTTGTCGGGTGAAATGAGAAGTTCATCTATGGATTCCAAAAAACTTAGCTGCAGGAAAGAAATTGGAGCCAGCATTAACATCTTTCCTATTTGACCTTCGAATAAATTGGATCTGTTAATTTCTTTAGATATTTTGTTACATAATTAATTTATCCAACTTTTTTCTTTGAATATACTTGATTAAAACGATTCATAGTAATTAATTTTACTAAACTTTTATTATTAGATTTATTTAATTAAATTATATGATTTAAATAATAACAAATTGTAAAAATCAAAGGAAAAAAAAGAAAAAGAGAGAGAGAGAGACAGAACTCGGTCGTTGTGGCTATCCTACCCATGGCTAGCTACTCTGGGGTCAGGAAGTGGCCTATAAATCAGGGAGGAAAAAAACAAAGAGAAGAAGAAAGAACTAGATTATCATAGCTAGCCACTCTACGGTCGAGACGTGGCCTATTCCACCACCTTGAGGGATGAGATGAATTATTCTCTCTTTCTTTTTTCATCTTGTTGGTTTGTTAGTTTTTCTTTCTTTCTTTTTTTTTTTTTTCTTTTTCAAACAATTTCCATGGTCAACTTGTTAACACAAACATCACTTGGTCGTAAAGCTATAAATGAGTCGAATTGAAACAATACAATATTAAGTTAGAATTTGAGCTGGACTTAAAAATTCAAAGTTTGAGCTCGCGTGCTCATAACTTTGAGCGTAAACTCAACTCGAAGTGATATTTAATGACCTTGAGCTTATCTCTATTAAATTTGTTTAGGTTTGATTTATGTAGAAATTATTATTATTATTTTCACATAAAAGTAATATTAACATTTAAATTTGATTAATATTTAAATTTGACTTGTGAGTTAATTGAGCAAAAGAATATGAAACTCAAGATTGATTTGATAAATTACTCGAGTAGGTTGAGTTTGAACATGACTTAACTGTTGTCCAATTGGACTTGAGTTTTTACAAAGTTGAACTCGAGTAGTTTATAAATATGTTTGACTCATGTTGACGCCCACTAATCACTAACTTTATTTATTGTCTCATTAATTGTAGAAGTTAATGCTCTAATTGCAGCCTCTCTTGAGGTTTGTGACTCCCTATAAGCGAAATGCTTAACAAAACATCCAACCTAATGTTAGCTCAATACACTAAACTTTCTTATCAAATGCCGAAGACTAAATACATATATATGTTTTGGCAGATTAGGATTTAAGTATACCACTTTCTTCTAGTAAGTCCAAGGTACATTTCCTTTGACAAATCAATGTAGCCTTTGTGATCAAGCTATTTCGTAGCCTAGGAAAAACAATTGTGGGATGGGATAAAATGTAAAGTACCACCACCTAGGTTACTTGTTAGACGAAGGATATTAGCCATAAGAAAGTGTGATAAAATGTAAAAATTTTATATGCTTATATTCAATACAATAATGAGTGGTTTTTATTTTAGTTAAATAGTTACAAATAGATTAGGATTGTATACAAGTTCAATTGGCAATTATAAATATAATCAATGCATTATATTGTCCACCTTTAAAAATTTTGAGGACATCCACTTTATCGAAGGGATTTATAGGTTCTTGATGGGCTCATCCAACTTGTCTATGTCTCTTCTAGTGATTCTCTTTACTAAGGTTCTTTCTTCCACATGTCTTCTAAAATTTGTTAACCAAAATGAGAAAGTGAAATGACTTGGAAAAATTAATAATAATAATAATATAATAATTACTTTTAAAAGGGAAGAGTAGTTTAGTCTTTATAGGATTTTAACTCCCCACTAAAGTACAGGATATGTTTATAATCTCTCCTTCTTCTTTCCTTCTCTTTCTTCCTTCTGCCTTACGTTAAACACTTTTAGCAATTCCATCCACCCTATCTGTTGAAACCAAGGAATTTATTTAAGAAAATTGAGATTTCAACATAAAAAGAATCGATGTAAACTAAGGTAGGTAAGTCTTGAGTTGTAAATTGTAGAGAGATGCTTTGGTTATTGTAAGGATTAATATTTCAAAATTCATATTGGTTGTTATTTTGTGTAAATTTCTTCAAATGTACATGTATGGTATGGTTCCACAAGTTTTCAATAAGCTTTTTGTCGAGTCTAATTTTTGATTTCCCATTCCTAATCCGATCTAGATCAGACCCTATGCTCATCTAATATAGATCCTCGACTTGAGTTAGGAATTTCGTTTAGTTTTGGAGTCGCCACCCAACTATTGTTGGGAAAGATTGAATTAAGACTAATGGAGCGGATTAGTCTTAATTTAGACTACTAGTTGTCATGATTTCCTCTTCTCGTTTTTGTGAAAAGAGGAAAAGGGAAAACCAAAGTTTCTAAGTTCGGAGGCTAACCTATTAAAACCCTAAGGTTACCACCTAATCTCCTAAAATTTACTCTATTTCGAAATGTCTTTTATTTTATTTTTTGTTGTCTTTTATTGTGTTTTTGAGTGGATTATGTTAGGAAAATGATTTTTATTCCTTTTTAGGGTTGCCCCAAATGGGTGCTTACGTATCTGCTATTCAGGATCAAATATGCCGTAGTTCGCTTTTCCTGAAAAATTTTAATGTGTTTGTGAATTTTAATTATGAAATTTCTTTTGATTTATGTTTTTATCATTTTAGGATTTTTCTAAAAAATCTAAACCTAAGGTTAATAATTTGATTTTTGAAAATGATATTTTAAGGAAAAACCAATTTTGGATTTATTAAAAAAATGATTTTTCTAAGTGATAAAAATTCCATTTTTCTATTTTTTCACTCATTTCTACTATTATAAATTTTTATTGATTTTTTATAATTTTTTTGTAATTTTTTATAATTTTTTATATTTTTATTATTTTTATAATTTTTATTAAATTATTATTGAAAATTTTCTCCTAGATTTTTATCTATCCTATTTTTAAAATCTAAATTATTATTATTATTTTTCTAATATTTTTATTATTTTCTTTATAAATTTTCTACATTTTTATTATTTACTATTATAATTATAATTTTTATTTTTATCATTAAATCCTAAAAAATCTAATCTCTAACATTCTTCTATTTATTGAAATATAAATAAAAAATAAGTAAATAAATAAATTCGAAATAAATAATATAACTAAATAAATAAAATAAAATAAAATAAAAAAAATCAGAAAATCCGACTTACCTGGATCCGGGTCGGTGCGTGGGTCGGGTCGATCGGACGCGGCGGCTGGGGATGCTCGTTGACGGCATTCCGACGGCCTTTTACAGCAGTTAAGGTGTCGATTCCTAGGTTCTCGGGGGTGAGGAACCCAACTGTGGTGGTGGTTTTCTTTAGAAACGCCTCCTGGTGGTTGCCTAACACTTGATCGGTGGTCGCGGTCTTGAACACTCCGGCGAGCTTCGATTCTCTCCTTTTTCTCTCTTTCTCTCACTTTTGATCCGTGATTCTACTTCTCCACTTCATCCTCTATTTATAGGCATTCAAAATCGAGCTAGATAAGCTCGGATTTCTACCGATCGAAGCAAATCGGATTTGCGGTTAAACAAACCAACTTCGATTCGTGTAAATCCATCGATTTGTTGCGATTTGATTCCAATTGGATGATGTTTACCTTAATTCTATTGAAGATCTGTTGGATTTGTGCAAAAAATTGAATCAAAACGGCCGAAATTCGGATTTTTCTCCTCGCTGGCGATCTCGGACAGAGGTTGAAGACGATTACGCACCCGGCGCGTGCGTTCACTCCAGCCAATCAGATGCTGCCACGTGTCCCAGGTAAAGAAAAATTCGCAAAACGCAGATTCTGATTCCCCCGCGTTTCGAACCCCTGACCTCACACCCCCGTGCGCACGCCTGACCCTAGTTCGGACCAGCTGAGCTAGCCTACTTTCGCGATTTTATTTATTTCGCAAATTGCATTTATGCAATGCGATTTTTTTTTTTTTTGAAATTTCAAAAATTTGTAAAAATCATTTAACCTTTATTATTGCCATTTATGAAATTATTTTCCAAAATTGATGTATTTTCCTATTTATTTTTATTTTTTGAAAATTTTTCCTATTTTTGCTAAATTAGAGAAAAATATGGAAAAATTAGAAATTACTTATTATTGATTATTATTGATCCTTAGAGCAAAAATGGGGTGTTTACACCTTTCAAACCCTAACTCTTATTCCTTCAAGTTGTTGTATATATATATATGTAGAACTTGGAAGAGTTATGGTTGGAGTTAGGTACAAGTGTTGTTGCATGAGTGTAAATAGTGAATTAGGAGATTTTAGATATGTGATTATGGATTGAAAAGGGGTATAGAAAGGAGTAGGAATGAATTAAGATTGGATTTTGGGAGCAAAGGAGGAGGAAAATCAAATAGGAGGGAACATACCTAGGTATATAACCATGTACCTAATCATGTTCACGTAAATGGTGAAAAGAAATTAAAGGATGAGAGATACATGTCCAACTACATGGCTATATATTTAGCCATGTACATCTATATGCCCTCTAGATACGACTGTATTGTTTGTTGCCTTGGTGTAGAGACACATAGTCAAAGAACACGGTTATGTTCCTAACCATATACCTTAGAATAGGTCATTTTCTTCTTGTTCTTAGACTTTTTCAATCCAATAAGGGTTAGTATAGCTTGTAAGTCCTAATGTGAGGTTATTTATATCTTTATTCAAGTGTTAGTCTTGTTTTGAAATAGGAATTTATAGAGTTTGCTCATTCAAATATGTGATGCCATAATTGCTGCTTGTGTTTCATAGACTAGTGCTAAAAGTGAATCTAATAACTATTAGACAAATGTTAATTGATGTGTTGATTGTGAGTGGCTCAGCTTAAGGGCTGGAGGTAGCAGAACCTTAGGGAGCACCTCAATGATTGGTATGCGATGCTATCTCTTATAGAGTTGTATATCAAAATGATATGAGGTAGATCTAGGGATCTTAATGCTAGTAGTGACAATTCCTAACATCATTTAGAGGGGTCGATGGTGGCGGTTCCTAATTTAGGATTAATATATATATATGTATCCTATATGTGTGAGAAGAGTCATGAGTACTCCTTTGTTAATTTTTTAGACTTTAATTAAGATAACAAAGTGATTGATTGATTTCTCTATCTACATTACTTGCATGTGAGCTTGCTACTATGTTTATGCACTTGTGTATGAGGTATTATGTACTTAGCTTAGGCTTGCTATTTTATCTTTTTTAGCTGCAGGTACTTATAATGAATATGCTGCTTATGATGAATATAGACACTTATTATTACTATTAGGATGGGGAGAGCGGCGATTACTTTTATTATTATGAAGATGATTAGTATGACAGATTTAGTAGGAGTTCATGTTGCACTATAGTGTGACTTTGTTAGTTGGAGATGGGACTTCAAGTCTTCTTATGTTCAGTTTATTGATGTTGTTTGTAGTGATATAGGATTTGGATTCTAGTGCCTTTCTTCATGCAATTGTGGTTGGAATGACCCGCCTATGAGTCATTTAAAACAATGCGTAGATTATTTATAAATGTTATCATGATCTTGTTAGTGGTAAAAGTAAGTAATAATGGAGAAAGTATATGTGGTTGTTAGAACCTTAACATGCCATTAGTTGATAGGGACATGTGATGGATTATAGTATCCTAAGTTTGGGGCATTACAACTTAAGTGGTATTTGAGCCCAAGTTATGAATCTTTAGAATACTTAAGTAATGAATTAATAGAATGATGAGGTATGAAGAGAGTGGGTAAATTATGAGTTCAGCTATTAATAGATTACTTCATGTTTTATACACATTTTTGTAGTGCTTTATTTAGTTTCTTAACATGTTAATTCATCTGTTTTTTCCTAAGTAACATTATCAACCTTATATGCTTTTTGTCTCTTTTTACGAAATGCTTAAAAGGATTTCGGGACTAGGTTTAACTTCTGGTGTTAGGTGAGATGCCCAAGATGGATGGCACCCTCAATAGTAGCCACCACATGAGGGTCAAGGGTAGACAATTAGTTAAAATGCCCACTTACTAGAGACGATCAACACTTTGGTTAGGATGCTTGCTTAGCAGCAACAACCTGGTGTTAGGTAAGCTTACACAAAACATGAAGAGCAAATTGACCCAGATAGTTTGTGAGGTTGGTGAAGGAGTTTAACCTCAGAGTGGATGATCCAATTGAGGTTGAGCATTAGATAGAGGAGATTGAGAAAAACTTTATAGTTTTTAGGTGCTTGAGGAGAGGAAAGCGAGTTATGCCTCTTACATGTTACAAAGAGCTACAACCAATTAGTGGGCCATGGTTTCTAGGTTAGTGGGGGGGATTAATGGATTAGTAGAGGTTTAGGAAGCTCTTTTACTAGAAGTATTTCCCAAGTAGCATTTAGGATAAGATGGAGGCGGCCAAATATAATTGCTAATAGGGCAATTGATCAGTTAAGGAGTGTAAGGTGGAGCTGAATCACTTCACCAAGTTTTTACCTAAGAATTGATCGGTTTGCATATTACCTTTAAGGCATGTAGGTTTATGAGGGGCTTAGAGCCTAACCTTTAGCATGAGGTAGAGTTCTTCTAGTTACCAATTTATGTTGAGATAGTGGATATGGCCGAGTTTATGGAATTGGGTAGGAAGAGGATCGAGGAGCAATTAGCCCGTAGACTAGGAGTGGTTTTAGGAAAGATGTTGGCACTAGGAGTTATGTTTCAAGAGAGGGGTAAGAGGCCTCAAATGGTTTAAGCCAAACCTATAGCTTTTCCTTTAACCTTAGTTCCTGCACTTCTAGCATTACCACCACCTCCAGTGGCTAGAGTAGGATGTAGGTGCTTTAGATGTTTTGGGCCACATGAGTTAAACCAATGTAGCTAGCTAAAGGGGGCCTTTTTTTTTTTTTTTTCATGCTGAAAGGTGAGATATGCTAGTAAGAATCGCAATGAGAAGGCTGTTCTCTAGACTTTCTTTTATAACTGTAAACAATGCAATCACCGAGCTTTTGAGTGTGGCACTGTAAGGAGTCGGGTAGCCATAGCTCTATAGCTAGTTTAAGTTCATCAGGTAGTTAGGCCACAAGACTAGGTTCGGTTAAGCAAATCTTAGATAGCTAGATCGAGATAAAGAGCCCTAAATTATGTGTTTGCTCTTTAGTAGCAATAGTAACGAGACACCTTTAACTAGGACACTATTGTAGATATGCTTCTTATACACTTTGCTGATGCCTTTGTACTTTTTGATAATGATGTAACACATTCGTGTATTTTTGAGGTTTTTATGTGTGTGTGTGGTTTGAAATTTGAACTGTTGAGTGATACTTTGAGTATAAGCACACCATTGAGAGTTGGAAAGGCATTAGATCAAGTATGTAGAGATGTGCAGATAGTGATACAAGAGCAAGTTATTCTAGTTAACCTTTGGGTCTTAGAGGTGATTGACTTTGACATCATTTGAGGAGAAAATTGGTTGTTTAAGTTCTATGCTATCTTCGACTGTCACAACTTAGTGGTATATTGCAACCTTCTAGGTGAAGATTCAATGGGTTTGGAGTTAGAAGTTCAAAGGTCAATATGATTACCCACATATGATTTGTGGAGTAAAGGTAGGTTGGCAATATTATCAAGGGAATAGAGCTAAACCATGAAGTTGGAAGAAGTACCAGTGATAAAGGAATTTATAGATGTTTTCCTAAAAGACCTACCTGAGTTACCTCTAGTTAGAAAGATAGAGTTCAACATCTATCTAGCATTGGGTATAGCGACAATATGCAAACCGGCTTATAGAATGGTGCTAGTAGAATTGGTGGAATTAAAGTCACAATTGGAGGAGTTATAGAATAAAGGTTTTATTAGACTAAGTGTGTCACCTTAGGGTGCACTTATCCTCTTTGTGAAGAAGAAGGCTAGCGATAAGAGGCTTTGTATATACTATAGTATCTTAAACTAAGTTATAATTAAGAACAAGTATGCCCTCCCTAAAATCGATGATCTATTTGTCCAATTACAAGGAGTTTAGGTATTCTTAAAAATTGACCTAAGATCTGGATATCATCAATTGAGAATCAATGAATAAGATATTCAGAAGACTCCTTTTAGAACACAGTATGGGTATTTTGAATTCTTAATAAGGCCTTTTAGTTTGACCAATGCATCGGCAACTTTTATAGACTTAATGAATAGGGTGTTTTAGGGCTTCTTAGATAGTTTATAGTTGTCTTTATTAATGACATTTTAATATACTTTAAGAGTAAAGAAAAGCATAAGAAGCACTTGAGGCTGGTATTGAGTAGGTTGCAAGTTAACAGGTTGTATGCAAAGTTTAAGAAGTATGAACCTAGGACATGCGATAAATAGAGATGGAATCTTAGTTGACCTAGAAAAAGTAAAAACTGTAATAGATTAGCATAGGTTAAAGATAGTGATTGAAATTATAAGCTTTTTGGGATTAGTAGGGTACTACAAAATGGAGTAAAATTTAAATGGAGCGATGGGTGTGATACTAGTTTTCAAAAGTTGACGGAGAATCTTGTTTTAGATTTAGTTTTGGCTTTACCCCAAAGTAGGAAAGAATTTACCATCTTTAGTGATGCATTAGCTTAAGGGTTAGAATGTGTTTTAATCTAGGATGAAAGAGTTATAGCATATACATCATGTTTGCTAAAACAGTATGAAAGGAACTATCCTACATATGACTTAGAACTGGCAACAGTGGTGTTGACACTCAAGTTACGTAGATATCACCTGTATGCGGAGAAATGCAAAATTTTCACTAAGCATAGGAGTCTGAAGTACATCTTCACTCAGAAGGAGTTGAATGTGAGGTAAAGGTGATGGTTAGAACTTATCAAAGATTATGATGTAGACATTCAATACTACTTTGGAAAGGCAAACAAGATAGCAGACGCCTTTATTAGAAGGAGATAAGGTAACATAGTGACGTTGCTTACTACACAAAGACACTTATCATGATCTTGTTGGTGGTAAAATCGGGTATTAATGGAGAAAGTAGATGTGGCTGTTAGAGCTTTAATGTGTCATTAGTTGATAGGGATATGTAGTAGATTGTAACATTTTGAGTCTAGGGCATTACAAAATGTCTTTCTTCTCTACACTTCTCCAATTGTCTTCTTCATTCCCTTGAATTCTTCTTTTCCAACTTTCTTATATTTTCTTTCATTTTCTTGCATCTAATCGCTTTTTTCATTGTTTAAATTTAATCAATAAAACACATTTTTACAAAATACAATTAGTCTAAATTTTTCCTAATAAATTTGCTTAATATTTTACTATGGTGTGTCAAGTGGGAGGGCTATGATCCATGAAAACTTTTAGCAATTACGATATAGAAAATATACGTTGTGAAATAATGAAGTCATCATATTTGTTTAGCCTATCAATAACCACTAATATCACGAATTTATCTCATAAAGTGGGAGACCTATAGAATAACTAACCAACTAATCTCCTAAATTTATTAGCTAGCAAATCAAACTAAAATGAGAGTTTATACCTCAATTTGATATACTTACCTTGTCCTTGTTAAAGAGTGACAAATTATTCATATCATTGGAAGGATCGAAACTCCTCATTTGAACTTTAGAATTGCAATTAAGAAATTCCTAGCACTATGTTTGGGAAGAGGAAATGAATTAGGAGAAAGAAAAGTAGGGGAAAGAATTAGAAATGATAGAAAGTGAGGAAATTTGGAGGGCAGAAAAGTGTAAAGAAAATGGTAAGAAGGTTAGTAACATTATTATTTATTTATTTTATGAAATGTTATAAAGGTTCTATAACTTTCAAATGTGCCTTTACTTTATGGGTAAGATAGCAATTTTATATTAATTCCCTTAAATTCTCTCTAAATTTGGAGAGAATGTGATTGTAGTCAAATCCAATAAAAATAAATTTCTACTTTATAATATGAATTGTATTATGTATAGCGTTGAGTAGGATCATATCTATAGGTATTCGTAAAATTTATTTCGTTAAAGACATAATCTAAATATTTAAAATAATAATAATCTAAATTTTTAAAAATAATCTACCAATAAAAAGTATTGCAACTTAAAAAAGTAAATCAATAATAATGAACATCTAATCAAAGGTTTAATCACAATTTTGATTCACATAATTGATCATTGATGCAAAGATAATTTTTCTTTATCTTAAATAAATTGGTTCTAACTATTAACAAGTTCTAATAACTTATCTTTCCTTACTTTTTCGATAATCAAAATAAATTTTTTGATTATTTCTCTTATTGACTAAACAACCCTAAACAAAGTGGTTTAATTTGTCAATAGCATTAGGAATTAAAGAGATCACCAATTCTAACCAATAAATCCAAAGTTCAATCTATTTAGACTAAATTATATATCTTCATAACATAAATGGATTATCTTTCTTGTAATCAAGTATACTATTTTATCACGAAATTTAGAACGATCAAACAATTATGAATTTAATGTTCTAATTAGCAATTTATTATTTTGATAATTGAACAAAAGGGCTCTATTTTGCATTAATTAAATAAAATAATAAAATTGAAAAATGCAGAAGATACATAAATACTCAATAAAAGAAAAAAAAATAAAAATTAATAATATCCCATAACTCTTGAAGAATCAAAACTTATAATTATCTTTTGGTTAGAAGAAATTTAACTATTCATACCCATACAAAAGAAAAAAAAAAAAATGAAGGCCCTCCATATTCTCTGAATGTGTACGACCGACCTCTCTGTAATCCTTTTAAGGTCGGCTCGTGGCTTCTCGCGAAAGTCCTCCGAATGTCCTCTTTTCTATTGGTCGGTGTGGCCATGCACAGTAATTCAAACTATTGGGCTGCATGCCGATTTTGAATCACCCAGGCGTGATGGTATCTCCACGTGGCTTAATGTGTCCCGTTTTCTAATGCTTGGTCAAATTTCTATTAAACTTTTTAACCATCTGTGTGTATTTTTTATGGATTTGTATAATTTTTCTATTAAAAACATAAAAGTATATGTATAAGTGTAATAAAAAAGTTAAATAAAATATATATGTTTACAACCTATTGGAATGGTCATTTATTATTTATTTATATACTTTTTAAACTCAAAGGAAAATATTTTCTTCCAAATCTATTCATTTCTTTTTTCATCCTTGTTAATTAAAGAAAATTATCTCAAAAACCATACATTCCTTTCCCTTCCTATCCATTTCCTCAATACAAATACGATGTAAAAGAAAACAAAATTGTGTCATAGATTGATGAGCTATACTAGACAAAGGAGAGAACTGATTTTAGCCCATGAACCGACTCAATGTTGGAATTGGCTCGGTGAGTAGGAACTGTCGACTTAGCGGTTCAAAGGCTAGGTTGTATTACACAACCCGACTAACCAGCGGGTCTTGAATCGACTCGAAAACTCGTCAATTCGGCCTGTTGGTTCATGTATAGATTGAACCAGTGAGTTGAGTCGATTGTAATATACCCACATATAAAAAAAAAAGATGAAAAAAATTAATTTGAAAAGAAAAAACCTTTTAAGATTGATTCAGGACTCGAATCTGCTCATAAACTGCTGGGTCAAGGGAAAAGGCCCCACCCTTCCCCCTTGGGCCGGTTCTAGTTTCGCCTCCCACCTACCTTTAACATGGTGGTTCCAGGTTAGTTCAAAACCGACCCCATGTCTAAGCTAGACATCTTGTGATTTAGTTCATAATCAATGTAGTATAAACTAATTATCCTTCAGTACATGTAGGAAACATAAGGTTTTTTTTTTTTTTTAATATATACCAAATTTAATGTGCGAAGATAAATATAATAGGAAGTTCAATAGTAAACTGCCTCAAGACTATTTAGGGTGACTAAGTAAAATTTGGTATCTAATTTTTTTGTCATTTTGTAATCAATCATTTAAACTTTTTAAGTGTTGATTTTACTATCCAATTGAACCTGGAGTTGCTAAAGTTAGCACCTAAACTAACTCAATTAGGTGATGTTAGACAAGTTAGCATAGAGAACTAATAGATATTTGACATGTATTATATCTCATTAAACTAGAATATAAAAGTCACTTAGATTTGTCATATCATACTTTCAATAAGATATTCAACCAGTATCATACTTTAGTTTAATTAAATTAGTATATGATAAAATTAAACCGAAATCATCTTTAAGTCTAATTAAACCAAAGTTCAACATGATATTAAACCAAAATTATATTTAAACTAAAATTTAACAAAATATTAAAACAAAATGAGTTTTTCATTTTCTTTGTCATTAAACTAGGAACTTAGATGAGTTCTTCATCTACTCTACAATCAAACCGAAACACCCAAATGAGCTCTTACAATCTCATTAGCATTGCCTACACTATCAACAAATCTTACAATCTTATAATTTTTCATCATCAAATCCTCCCTTTTCATTAAAAATAAATGAATTTTTTTGAATTAAAAAATAAATTAAAAAAACCCAATGTGAGTTTTCCTTCATATTCTCTATCATACCTTTTCTTTACATCAAATCTCCTCTTTTTCATTTCCATTGAACCCATAAATATATTCTTCGGTCTTTTATTAAATTCCCCCTTTCATAAAATTATAGTCTCTTTTTTGTCTAACTCATAAATACATCTAGATATCCACTTTATCTCTTTTGGCCTCTATACACCATCACCGGCCACCGATACCAACATTGGCTCCACTGTTTTTTAAAGCAAGTGATGCATGATAGTCGACTAAATATGCCATCTACACATCAACACTCACCATTACTTAAACCACCAAACCCATTTTAAGATTAGTGGACTATACATCTACGATACATATGCTTAAATAAATGTTATAGAGTTTTATAAGCAAAAATTATAAACCCATCATACTTTATGAGGCATTATACTATTCTTTTAAATGTAATGGAATGCAATACCATAAATTGTCCTATAGATGTAATATAATGCCTTATGCATATCAAAATAAGATTTCCTAATCGATTGACTTTAAATAACTATTCGATTGTGTTATTTTACTGGTAAGATGTATAGATAGTGCTCTAAATATTATACTCTTTCTATGAGTTACATTTAATATAGTTTTTATAAATATACTTGTTAATAAAAATAGATAAAAGTTTTCTTGTCATGTTATAATAAAATTTAAATAAGAGAATGTTACATGTGTTATTACAATATGAGTGTTTAAACTTATTATATACTTTTTTCGAATTGGGTATATCTAGGCAATATTTTTAATAATATTTATACTTTTTTTGTCAATACATTATATTCCAATATGATATATACTTGTCAACATAAAAAGGTGTGCACAATAATCGTCATAATAGAAAGGTATGCACAATTGAAACTTATATATATATATAAATAGTAATAGAATTAAAAATAGAAGGAAACTGCCTACTTGTAAAAATGAAGAATATAACCACTTAAAAATAAATTATACCAAAATAAAAGAAACTATATTACGACAAGTCAACAAAAATAACACAAAAAGACAACATTCACGTACCATAATTAGATTGACGAGTTGTCCAAATCTATCCCTTTCTTCTCTCTCTTCATGCCTATGTAAACCCCACAACTCTATCTCCAGCCTGTCTGCATTTCTCAAACCAACAAAAAAATGGCCATCCACCACCACCACCTCCTCTCGGTCCTCCTCCTCTTCGGCCTCCTTGCCGGGGCCAATGCCATTGGCGTAAACTATGGCACCCTCGGCGACAACCTCCCACCACCCGCTCAAGTTGCCAATTTCCTCAAAACTCAAACCATCATAGACCGCATCAAAATCTTCGATAGCAATCCGGACATCCTCCGTGCCTTCGCCAATACCGGAATCTCGGTGACGGTCTCCGTCGCGAATAAGGACATCCCCGCCCTTACTAAGATGCCCTTTGCGCGCCAATGGGTGGCTATTAACATTACACCCTTTTACCCTCGGACCAAGATCATCCGCATCCTGGTAGGGAATGAGGTTATTCATAGCATGGATAAACTCCTTATGGTCAACCTTGTTCCTGCTATGAGGACTCTCCATGGTGCCCTTCAACGTGCTGGTTTCAGGGATATTCAGGTACTGTAACCTTACAAATAACTCTCCATTTGATATCAGAAAAAAGTTTCATTAAAATTGATATAAGGTGAATCTTATAATCTTATCTATCTTTAAGTATTATATAACACCTTTCATGGATTATTTTTCTTTATTAATGAATATATATTTATATGGATTCCTTTTATTAATTTTTTTTTTCATTTATGTTCTCACGAATAAAAGATAAAATGAAATAATATTTATATATCTATTTGTCAAATTTATATACCTAATAATAAATAATTAATACGTTTATTAAAATGCCTAAATATTGTTTTTTAAGTATGCAAATATTATATGTTAAAATAATAAAATACAATTTAATATTATATGTGTGGACAAGGACAACTTTGTTTTGTATTTGTAATTGTACACGTGCACAAAGTATGTTACTTCTTACTGTAAATGTTTGTTGCTTTTTGACTGCTATTAATAAGTTACATGCTTGAATAAGTTAAAGGGTAATGAACAGTAATAATTAAATATTTAATTATTACTGTTCATTTATATTAGAACTTTATTAAGTCGCAATATTGTAGTGTTGTTGAAACTTTTCTTATAACTTTTAATCTCTCTATAAACATAACATATTTAATATGTTTAGAAGTTTTTTTTTATCCATTAATATATGTAATCCATGGCTTTTCCCTCCGTTAATTTAAATGCTAAAGATTATATTATTCTAAAAACAATATTTTTTATTAAAAGTTATGGTTCGAATAATTATGTTTAGATCAGACTATTTTTTTTGCCAAATCTGGATCAACCTCAAATAATTGTATAGATCAATTAATTAGATATTTTCAACAATTCATTTATTTAATTATTGTATTAACTCCCCTCACATTTGGCCCACATACAGATTACTCCCGTAGTATTATGTCCACTTTGACTTTATCTATTTTTTTGAAAAGTTAACATAATTATTAAAATATAGTATATTTTCTTTTTAAGCATAAGGACGCTGCTTTCGAATTGGTTGTCGTGTCAAATTGAGTCCACAATAATTAACCATTTAGCTAGTCCGTTCATGTCTATTTTCATTACATTGCTTCAGTATATTGTTTTATTATCATGTTGTATCATGTCATATAAATTTTGAGTTTTGGATATTGATAATATAATATTTACATAAACATATAACTAATTATATTTAATATATCAACTGAAATTGAAAAAGATACAAATGATAAAAACTTTCAAAATAATATGTATAAGATGTCGATGATTGTTTAATGAGGATTTTTTTTTTTTTCAACTCTCCAGGTATCAACACCTCACTCCCTTGGTATTCTCGAAACGTCCGACCCACCAAGCACAGGCCGGTTCAGGGCCGGTTACCTCCGGGTCCTAGTACCCATGCTCCAGTTCTTACGTGAGACCAAGTCGGCTTTCCTAGTCAATCCTTATCCATACTTTGGTTACACCCCTGAAAGGGAAAATTATTGCGTCTTTAGACGTAACAAGGGAGTCTTTGATCCATTCACCAAGAAACTGTACACCAACATGTTCGATGGTTTGTTGGATGCCGTGTATTCGTCCATGCAGGCCGTAGGTTATGCCGACGTGCCGATCGTGGTGGCCGAGACCGGGTGGCCGTCGCAAGGTGGCCCAGGAGAGACGGCTCCAACCATGGTCAATGCGATTTCATACAATGGGGGTTTGTTGAGGCACGTGAGATCGCGTAGGGGAACACCTTTGATGCCAAACCGGCGCTTTGAGACATACATCTTCGCATTGTTTAACGAGAACCAGAAACCTGGTCCTATACCCGAGAGAAACTTTGGGCTATTTTGGCCAGATTTCACCCCAGTTTACAAGATTGGCATTCTTCGCAGTGAACGGGTAACTTAAGAAAATTTAATTTTGTGTATCAAATGATTTACACCCTCAAAGCTATTTATAAGTACGATAGTATAGATAGATTTCTAAATTTAAAATGTATGATCCAACGGCCATAACTTATGGAAATATACATATAAATTCCAAACCATCACTTAAACTCTGTGTACGATCGAAGATTGTGATGTTTAGCAATGATTTGAAGGGTATATACCATGTTTTGAAACCTCAAATATTTTCCCTATTTAAAAAAATGGAACTACCTATAATATGCAGGTTGGGGGCGGAAGAAGAGGCGGAGGAGGGCCAGTCCCCACCCCAAGAACACCGGTCCCAGTCCCATCAGGGAAGCAGTGGTGCGTGGCGAAGCCCGGTGTGAGCGAGCAAGCTTTGCAATCAAGTATAAATTATGCATGCAGTAATGGCATAGATTGCAAGCCCATTCAGGCTGGTGGAGCATGCTTCGACCCGAACAACGTCCAGTCCCATGCATCCTTTGCTATGAACTCCTATTATCAAACCCATGGTCGACAGTTCCAAGCCTGTGATTTTGCTGGCACAGGAGTTTTAACCTCTGCCAACCCAAGTAAGTACCCATTATTAAATTGGCCACCACTTTATATTATTGATAAGATAATAATGACACTCTTGGGATGATTCTGTGCAGGTCATGGTGCATGCACATACCTGTGAGAAGTGAAACAATGGATGGCTACTCGAAAAGGAAAGAGAGAAATCTGTTCGATTGTATAACATTAATTCTTTCTATGTAAGCTATTCAATTCATTTTTATAAGTGTCTTTTGTACTGGGATGAAGGATGAACGAGTATAAGGAGAATAAAGGTGGTACAAGTTTTAAAAATTTTGAAGTGGAACTTGTCTTGCAGCCCTCCTAGAAATACTTAGAACCTGTATCGTCCAAAATTTTCAGGTTTTAAGGTACTTTATGGGGCTCGTGATTTTTTGTTTAATTTTCTTAAATTTAAAGTTTGTAGCTAGTCATTTATGATCAAAATAATAATATTGAAATTGTAAGTTAATATTACTTGGAGAATAAATAAAAAAAATGAAAACAAAGTAAATTGATATTTAATTATAAAATGACTATAAATTTAAACAGCAATACTAACTTTAAATGAAAATGCAAAATATATCTAAAACAACATGTTATAAATGTTGCAAAGAAAATGTGGAACGAACTAAAATACACAAATTGTAAGGTAATAAGAAGAAAAAGGGGAAGGAGAGATGCGGGTAATAATTTTATTTGGAAAACCTTGATATGAGAAAGACCAGGGGAAAAGAAGTAGAAATATACTACGACATATTAGGATGAAAAAATATATGAGAATCATAGAGATTTTCTCATAATCCATGAATCCTCATGCGTATCTCATTAGACTATCACAATTCACAAGTGTTTTCAACTATTTCAGGGGGAGATGAATAATGTAAAACCCAAAAAACCTCTATTCATTAGCCTATGCTTAGGTAAAAAGTAAGACACAATGAAATATATGAAAACTCAAAACAATAGAAGTCTTCTTTGACCCCTAATTAATTAGTTACCAACTGCGTCCGATCAATTGATCCACCACGATCGTCAATGGATTCCCCTACCATTAATGGGTTACCAATCTTATATAATGAGTTTAGCAATTGACTACTCGGCCATTAGAGTCAACTACTCGGGCTCATCTTCTACTCTTCATCTTCAGTCGACCACATATCAAGTACAAGCTACTCAACATTTAGTGAAAATGTGTAGGAGACCTTAGGCACTAAAGATTGTGGTATGTTTGGATATTAGTTATGGTACAAGTTTAGGATATGTAAGACTTTCTATCTTGTATCCTACTTATTGAAAGTAAGTTTCAAAATTGACAAATCAAAACACATTCCATGAAATGTAATATCTACATTAAAACCTACCTAACCATGCAAAATTTGTATAGTTCGATTGTTTAACTTTATCATTTATGTAAAGTTCTAATATAATTTTGTTCATGAGTAAAACCACAAACTTTAGGCAAAATTGAATACTACTTAAAAGACTAATTTTAACCTATTAAAAACTAATGCTTGAAGCTTTGATCAATAAAACTTAGATATTTTTGTTGCTTCAATCACCTTGCATGATCATTTATAAAACTCAAGACTTGGTCTTTAAGTATCACTTGGTTAGGTCTAAATCCTATCTTCCTCCTAACAACTCATCTTGGGCTTTCCACTATCTATCCTTACATCTATGAGAATCCACTATATATCCATGAACTTATTTATCCCTTTCAATGTTTAATGCGTTTTACCAACTCTTGGGAAATTTTTTTCCTTTCAAAATGGTGTCTCTTCATCCTTAATATCTACACGCTTCTGCTTATCTAGACTCATTCTCTATCTCTTCACCTTTCCTTTAATTCTTTTGCAATCAACACCATCATTACTGTTGCAAATAGGTTCTTTACTTTTAAATCGATAAGTGCTACACATGTTATCTTACAATGGCAGTAAATTTGATATGTAAAGGTTTTAATCAAGTATGACATTTAGTAAATTCAAACTTTAGGTATAAAATTTTAATTAGATATCATATTTACTAATTTCAAATTTTAAGTATAAAATTAAGAGAACATGTAAAGCTTACGCAATGATTTTAGCATTATCTCAATGATTTATAATATAATTGTAATGCCCCAGAACTCGAGACGAGTATAACCCGTCACATGTTCTCATTATGTGAAGACATGCAAAGGCTTAGACACTACGATCTCTAACTTTTACATTCATATCCTCAAAATGATAACTAAAACCACTTATTACATACAAGAGGTTAGAAAGAGTTTCTATCCTTAGAATACATCAAAACCTGTCTCCTCAATTTATTACTGCAGAAGCATATAATATTCAAATACAATAGAAATGTCAAATCAACTTAACAAGTTGTCCAATATGTGTCTTTCCTCATTCTGACTACTTTTCATCGTAATAGATATATTCTATATTCTTCTCAAATTCTTCATTTGTTTTTACATTAGTCTCATCATACCCTACAATTTTTCTTATGATACTTGCAACTAAAAAAGGTCCCATGAGAAGTAAGCTAATACTCAGCATAATGTATACCTATACACATATACGCATGCCATGCCAGAAACATCATTACATACACAATGCAGCATATTATTAATACACAATCTATTTATCTATCACATCATTTAGCCAACACATAATCTCATTATCAAAATCATCATATAACCTTACACATATTCACACAATCCTTCCATAAACAAATATATATACAACAAATGGTACTTCCTTTTACCCGTGAGTTTATTCTATATATAATAATAATATGTATACAACAGTGGATACTCCCTACTATCCATGAGTTTACAGGTCCTTTCACAACATCTTTTCACAATACACATAACTTCCTTCCACATACATAAGTCCTTTCATATTCTATCTGGATTATTTTAGTACATGACTCTACTAGGGACACCATCATATATCGATCATCGAGGTGCCACCCTGAGAACACCAACCTATACTTGGTTTCTCGGACCTAGCCATTTACAATCTCATGTGCAATCAACCAGGTTCTTTTACACTAACATTTAATCTACACACAATTTCTAACTAACAAGCATAAACAATACACACGGTATACACATACTTTAATCTCTAACAAATGATCCTCATACTTTTACGGTTTCACAATTCCTCAAACCTATACACAATCACAATTTCGTATTCTTATGATCGCATTTAATTGAAGTAAATCGAAATGGGAAGTATTTTGAATCAACATGGGCATGTAGGAGGTTATGTAAAAGAACACGGGGTAGTACATGGCCGTACTAGAGGCTGTGTACCTTTTTGTAACTTTTTACAATTGGACATGCTCAAGTACACGGATGTGTCAATGATCATGTACCTTACTATACACCTTTAAATTTTAGCATAGGTAGGTATATGGGCATGTACTTGGCTGTGTAGGTTACCATTCATCATGTAATCCCTTTTCTAATCCTCAATTTCTACCTTGACTTAATTTTCTAAAGAAATATGTCTAATTGAATCAAAATTGTGCTATTCCTATCATATTGTAAGGGGGTTTTGGTACTCACTAGTTCCGAATTGCAATTTAGCTTCTCGTATCATCTGTTCCTATGCATGTTTCTTCTAGCTCCTCGCTCTAATTTCTAATCACATGAATATTCTTAGATTAATGAATATATAATCCTTATTATATACTTGAATGATTAAGACTCTTATCTAGTAGAATAGATTCGATTTCTATGGTTTCCCTTTCAGGTTTTTCTGTGTCTTTGAGAGAGTTTCTTTAGTATGATATTGAGGGCTTTGTAGCAAATGAGAGAAAAGAGTTACATTAGGTCAAACGAGGGCTTAAATACTTTGAGCTTGAATTGACTAAACTACCCCATCCCCATATATTATTTACCATCTTACCCTTAGCAAATAATAATAATAATAATATACGAGTATTTATATTCTCCTCCCCCCTTAGTCATCTAAAATTACCTGGATCATGAAAGAGTTTTGGATATCTCCTTTTCATCCATTCTTCTAACTCCCAAGTTGTCTCTCTCTCTGTTTGGTTGCTCCATTGTACCTTAACATACTTAATAACCTGTCTTCCCAAAATCTTCTCTTTAGTGTCCACGATTCTGATAGGCTTCTCCACAATAGTGAGATTTGGCTACACTTGCAGAGGTTCAAGTGCAAAGATATGGTTTAGGTTGGTACATACTTTCTTATCATATAAATGTGGAATACATTATGTAACCCAACCAGATTTGGTGGTAATGCTAGTTTGTATGCCACCGATCCAATTCTTTCTAAGATTTCAAAGGGTCCCATATATCTAGGATTCAATTTCCCTCTTAGTACAAATCTTACCACTTCCTTTGTAGGTGAGAACTTCAGCAAAACATGGTCCCCTACTTGGAACTTTAATGGGTGTCTTTTCTTATCTGCACAGGACTTCTAATGGCTTTAGGCTGACTGCATCCTCTACCCGATCAATTTGACTTTGTCTACTGCATCTTATATTAGATCGGGTTCCAACACTTGTTTCTCACCTACCTCATCCTAATGCAAAGGCGATCGGCATTTTCTTCCATATAATGCTTCATATGTGCCATTTGGATGGTAGCACAATAGTTGTTGTTGTAAGCAAACTCTACTAAGGGCATGTGTTCATCTCAATTTCCACAAAGATTTAGTGCACATGCCCTCAACATGTCCTTAAATATTTGAATAGTTTACTTTAACCAGCCTTCCGTTTGTAAGTGAAAAGTCATACTAGATTGTAACTTTGTTCCCAATGTCATGTGCAAATTGTTCCAAAATCTCATTACAAATCTGATATCCTTGTCTGATACTATTAAGACCGGTACTCCATGTAACCTCACAATTTCTTTAATATATATTTGAGCTAGCTTTTTAAGCTTATAAAGTGATCAAATTTTGTGAGTTAGTCCACAATCACCCATATAATTTCTAACTTAGTCATAGATCTAGGTAATGCTGTGATGAAGTCTATGGTCACATGCTCCCATTTCTACTTTGGTATTGGTAGAAGTTGTAACATGCCAGCGGGTCTTTGATGTTCTATCTTTATCTGTTCGCATATTAGGCACTTCAATACATAATCTGCAATTTCTCTCTTAATATTTCTCCTCTAGTAATGACACTTCAAATCCTTATACATTTTAGTACTCCTAAGGTGAATGGAGGACCTAGAATAATGTGCCTCCTTCAATATTTTATTCTTTATTTCATTTTTACTTAGCACATATAGTCTGTGACCATATCTTAACACTCTCTCTTCATCCTCACTAAATTCTATAACTTTTCCCTCATCTATTCTTTTCTTAATCTCCTATACCCCTACATTATCAACTTGTGCAACTTTTATTTTATCTATCGGTGCTGGCTGTATATGTAAGCTGGCAAGTCTAGTTCCAATCTCTTGGGTCACAATCTCCATATCTAGTTTCTGCATATCTTTCAGTGTTTTCCTCTGTGTTGTAATTAAAGTCACCAAATTACCATGCCTCTTCCTACTATGTGCATTAGCAACCACATTCGCCTTCCCAAGATGGTACTGAAACTCTATATCATAGTCTTTTTATTAGTTCAAGCTAGTGTCTTTGCCTCATATTTAACTCCTTTTGGGTAAAAAGGGTACTTGAGGCTCTTATGATTTGTGAATATTCTACACTTCTCTCTATACAAATAATGCCTCCATAATTTAAGTGTAAAAATTACAACTGCTAACTCCAAATCATGAGTTAGGTAGTTCTTCTCATAGGCCTTTAACTGCTTGAATGCATATGCAATCACCCTATCATTTTGCATCAATATACACCCGAGCCCTTGGATAGATGCATCATTGTACACCACAAATTCTTCACCACTAATAGGTAAGGCTAGCACTGGTGTAGAAATCGGTCTCTCCTTCAATGTTGTGAAGCTTGCTTCATATTTATTATCCCATACAAACATCACCCCTTTTTGAATTAATTTAGTTAGAGGGGTTGCTAGCTTAGAGAATCCTTTTACAAATCTTCTATAATATCCAATTAGCTCTAAGAAACTTCTGATTTCTATTATAGTCTTCGGTTTGGGCCATTCATTCATAGCCCTTATCTTTTCAAAATCTACAGCTAGCTCGTCCTTACTAATCACATGTCTAAAAAATGTTACTTGCTTTAGTTAGAATTCACACTTATTAAATTTAGTGTATAGCTTCTCTATCTATAGTTTGCTTAACACCATCCTTATATGTTATTCATGATCCTCTTCACTTCTAGAGTATATTAGAATGTCATCCATAAGCACGATGACGAATTTATCCAAATACTCCTTGAATACCCAGTTCATTAGGTCCATGAAAGTTGCCAATGCATTTGTGAGTCCAAATGGCTTTACTTAGAACTCATAATACCAATATCTAGTTCTGAATGTGATCTTTTGGACGTTTTCCTCCTTGATTCTCAATTGATGATATCTGAATCTCAAGTCCATTTTTGAGAAAACTTAAGCCCCTTGCAACTGATCAAACAAGAAGTTAATCCTCAAGAGAGGGTATTTATTTTTAATGGTGACCCTTTTCAACTCCCGGTAATCTATGTATAATCGCATACAATTATCTTTCTTCTTCACTGAGACACTCGATTTGATGAACTTCTTATCCAACAATTCTTGTATTTGATTCTTCAATTCTTTCAATTCTATGGGTATCATATGGTACAGGACTTTTGATATAGGAGTCGTACCAAGCACTACATCAATGCTAAATTCAATCTCCCTTGCTGAGGGTAAACCTGGCAGGTCATTTGGGAATACTTCCGTAAACTCCTTCACTACCTTTACTAGATCAATCTTTATCACATCTTTAGCCTCAACTGCTACTAAAGTCATCATACTCTTATCCCACAGTTTATATGTTGACAACCTTGTTGGCCTATGTGCTTCTAATTGAAAACTGAATTGTTTTCCTTCCAGTGTATGGAAATGGATTGTCATATCATGATCATCAATTGTTGCATGATCTTTGATCAACTAATGTATCCTCACTATTACATTGGAATCCATCATTTTTAACACTAGGAGATCGATAACCAATATTCTACCCTACACTTCTACATTGACCCTTCTACATATTTTATTTAATCCTTTACCTAAACTCATTGCTCAAACTTAATACAACATTCAAACTTTAGTACATAAATTATATTTATTTCTAAATGCATTAGATACACATGAATGTGATGCACTAGTGTCAAATAAAACATACGCTTTAGTAGAATGTACTAATAGCATACTTACTAATGTATCTGTATCTAGAGTATCTTGTCTTTGTAGCGTGAACACTTTTGCTAGCGCCCTTTGTCTTGGCCTTGCATACCGGGGCCTGCCACCATTATTCTTAGCCTGATTTCTTTTTACTGGTGCTAGTTGCACATTTTTCCCTTCAGTGTTTAGGCAATCAACCATTTTGTGACCCTGTTGTTTGCAGGAGTAACAGAATGTCAAGGGTATTGATTTCTCCAAACAAGTTTTGTTGTTGTGCCCTATCTGTCCACATGAAAAGCATGCACCCTCTGGCCATCTACATTCATTCAGCTCGTGTGGCCCATAGCATCTTACACATCTATTTCCTTAACCTATAGATGGGATCCTAGCTTACGAGGAGGGCGCTGCAATGACCACTGGTATAGTTTGCACTGTATGGAGTCTCTTTCCCTTCTTTTGAATTATAATACCTTTGGTAGGTCTTTTTCTTATTACCATTCTAATTCCTAGAGTCCTGATTTCTTTAGTTCTTTTATGACTTTGTTCTACGAGCTTAGCTTTGTTTACTACTTCAGAATAAGTGTTTGGTTGAAACGCAACCACTTCATGTTGTAGGGTGGGTTCCAGTTCAACACAAACTGATGAGCTATAGACTTCTCATTAGTTTTGAAGGCAAGTGGTATGAATTTTATCAGGCAATTGAGTTCCATCTCATATTCATCTACTGACCTCTTTCATTGATAGCAACTATTGTATGCTGCCTACATTCTACCCCTTATGCTACTAGGGAAATATTGTTCATATAACATCTCCTTAAACCTCTCCTATGTGATTAGTCTTATAGTGAGTCTTTTAACACTCAACCACCATTCAGAAGCCGAGCCTTTTAATAAATAAATAGCATACTTCACCTTCTTATCTTTAAGAGTTCCTAACGCTTCAACCCACTGCTTAACATCTCGTGGATCATCTATCTTAGGCTTGAACTCTTTGACTATTTTGACAAAATAGTCCAGACTCACTTGTCTAACTGGCCTCTCTCCAATCTCTCTCATCATCTATGCTTGTCTAACATTTAACAATTGCAACTCTCGTATTTATTGTTGTTGCTGTGCCACCACTCCTATTGGAGTATTAATAGCCTCTAGCATTTACACGAGATTGATTTCATTTCCTCCATGTCCATGTTGAGGAGATATGGGTGGCATTCTACGATTGGGAACGTCACCTCTAACTCCTAATGTTAATCTTGGTCCTGAGATTCTCCTAGGCATTTTACAAAAGACATTACAATAGTGAGGAAAAATATAAGAGTATATACATTTCTTATAGTATAGAATATTTAAAAATAACATTTTAAATATTATTAAAATGATTCATTTATTAGTAATATTAGTCCCATTTACTAACTACTCTCGTCATGTATCATCATCTTACATATTCAACATCTCATTCATCTAGAGAGCATGACTTACTTTCTACTATTTGAAACTTATATCTATTGATCCTTACTTAGTTCTAAAGATCATTAAACCTAAGCTCTGATATCACTTAAGTTGTAACGCCCAAAAACTTAAGACGAATATAACCTACTACATGTCCTCATTATGTGAAGACATGCGAAGGCTCAAACACTACAATCTCCAACTTTTACATTTATATCCTCAAAATGATAACTAAAATCACTTATTACATATAAGAGGTTAGAAAGAGTTTCTATCATCAAAATACATCAAAACCTATCTCCTCAATTTATTATAGCACAAGCATATAACATTCAAATATAACAAAAATCTCAATTCAACTTAACAAGTCATCCAATATGTGTCTTCCTTATTCTAACTACTATTCATTATAATAGATATATTATACATTCTTCTCAAATTCTTGATTCATCTCTATAATAGTCTCATCATACCCTAAAATTTCTTCCATGGCACTTGCAACTAAAAAAGGTCCCATGAGGGGTGAGCTAATACCCAACACAATGTATACCTATATACACATACACATGCCATGCTAAAAACATCATTACATACACAATGCAGCATATTATTAATACACAATTTATTTATTGTTCACATCATTTAGCCAACGCACAATCTCATCATTAAAATCATCATACAACCGTGCACATATCCATACAAATCTTCCACAAACAAATATATATAAATACATATAAGACAAAGGGTATTCTCCTTTTTCCATGAGTCTATTTCATACATAATAATAATACATGTACGATAATGGGTACTTCATACTGTCCATCAGTCCATAAGTCCTTTCACAACATCCTTCAACATACATGAGTCCTTTCACATTCTATCCGGATCATTTTAGTACATGACTCTACGTCACATATCGATCATCAAGGTGCCACCTTGAGAATACCAACCCATACTTGGTTTCTTAGACTTAGCCATTCACAATCTCATGCATAATTAATTAGGTTCTTTTACATTAACATTTAATCCACACACAATTTCTAACTAACAAACATAAACAACACACACGGTATACACATACCTTAATCTCCAACAGTTGATCTTCATACTTTTACAGTATCACAATTCCTTAAACCTATACATAATCACAATTTCATATTCTTATTATTGCATTTGATTGAAGTAAATCAAAATGGGAAGTGTTTTGAATGAACACGACCATGTAGGAGATCGTGTAAAAGAACATGAGGCAGTACACGACCATGTTAGAGGTTGTGTACCTTTTTGTAACTTTTTGCAATTGGACACACCTAAGTACACATGCATGTTAATGACCATGTACCTTATTGTACACTTTCAAATTTTAGTACGGGCAAGTACACAAGCGTATACCCGACCATGTAGGTTACTGTTCATCATGCAATCCCTTTTTCTAATTCGCAATTTTTACCTTAACCTAATTTTTTTAAAGAAATATGTCTAATTGATTCAAAATTGTGTTATTCCTATCATATTATGAGGGGGTTTTAGCACTCACTAGTTTTGAATTGCAATTTAGCTTCTCAAATCGTTTGTTCCTATGCACATTTTATCCCACTCCTCGCTCTAATTTCTAATCACAAGTTAATGAATAGTTTCAAATCAATGAGTCTACAATCCCCACTATATACCTAAATGATCAAGACTCTTACTTGGTAGAATGGATTCAATTCTTACGGTTTCCCTTTCAGGTTGTTCTATCTTTGAGAGAGTTTCTTTGGTATGGCATTTAGGGTTCTATAGCAAATGAGGGAAAAGAGTCATGTTAGGTTAAACGAGGGCTTAAATACTTTGACCCCGAATTGACTAAACTACCCCATCCCTATGTATTATTTACCATCTTAGTCTTGGCAAATTTTAATAACATTAAATACAAGTATATATATATATATATATATATATATATATATATATAAATATAAATATTTACAATAATGAAGTGAATAGATCCACTTTAGATGTCTCGAGTATTTTCAGTTTTCTTTTAATTATTTATTTTACTAAAATAATCTTATAAATTATTTGAAGAGAGCTACTAAAAGGTAAAACCACCTGCTATTTCTATAAGTTTCCCCATTCTCTTTGTTAATCGTCCTTATTTTGTTATGCTAATACATGTCGGTCTATGTTTTATCTTTCAACTTAAAAGTCTGAAACAAATCGCACTACACATGGTCTGCTAATAATTTATAATTAGATGATTGTGTGTTAATACTACTAGAATGTGAATTTTGCAAGATCTCCAAAAAGCATTTAAATTGATTAACAGTGAAGTTCCCAGTGAGACTATTATTGTCCAAATACTAAAAACTCAATCCAAGGGCGCGGCCGATATTCTTCCCAGTTTTCTCTTCATCTTCATCTTCATCTTCCTCTTCCTCTTCCTCTTCTACTTCTTGCACTCGGAGCACCGTCCAAAGCCAATTCAGCCACCATGGGGAAGATACGCGTGGTATGGGAGCTGGTCGCAAGTTGAAGTCCCACCGCAGAAGGCAAAGGTAACCAGGTGGGCTAATAAGCCATATAAGAAATCTCACCTTGGCAACGAATGGATGAAACCGTTTTGCTGGCTGTTCTCATGCCAAGGGCATCGTCCTTGAGAAAAGCGGTATTGAGGCTAAGCAGCCAAACTCTGCTATCAGAAAATAAATGTGCCAGCTAGAGTTCAGCTGATGATCCAAAATTGGAAGAAGATAGCTGCATTTGTTCCAAATGATGGTTGCCTAAACTTCATTATTGAAGAAAATGATGGAAGTTTTAATTGCGGGATTTGGACGGAAGGGTCACGCTGTTGGTGGGGATATTCCTGGTGACAGATTCAAGGTGGTGAAGGTGTCTGGCGTTTCCTTGCTTGCTTTATTCAGGGAAAAGAAGGAAAAGCCAAGATCTTTAAGTTAGTAACTTATATTTAGTATTGCCTTCTGGCAAGTTTCTTTTCTTTAATAGGTTTGTTAACGGTACGATGCTGTCCTCGAATCTGGAATGTGAAGCAAAACTTGATTGTGAGACTATTGTTTACAAATAACTGTTGATTGCAACCCCTAAACAAAAAGAAAAAAAAAAAAAGGAAAAAGAAACATTAAAGCGCTCACCGTGGGGCTCGAACCCACGACCACAAGGTTAAGAGCCTTGCGCTCTACCGACTGAGCTAGACGGGCTTTCTCATTAATTTGTCTGATTTGTAATTGATTTTACAATAAATTACATTTCAATTACACCGACGTACCATATGGGAGACTCATTGATACTGAAAAGATTTTAATTATACATCTTATCTTATTTCCTACTGTACAAATATCATACCCAAGTAAATTCCCAAAATATATATTAATACTAGCTAGAAGCTTTTGAGTTAAATAATTAAAAAAATCTTTATTAATATTTATTAATTTGACTATTGTTATTTTTATATCAATGCATTACAAATGGTATCAGAGCCAACCCTATTCTAATAGGTGTTTAGTTCAAGGATGGCTAAAAAATAGGAAAGATTTAGATCCAATTATAAGGTTTCGCAACAAAGACACTGCATGTTTTTTGGGTGGGGGGAGGAGGGGTGGAGGGCACAATGGTGGTGTGGTGAGGGAGGCAAGTAGTGAATAATATGCTAATACTAGCTAGAAGCTTTAGAGTTAAGTGATTAAAAAAGGCTTATTAATGTTTATTGGTTTGACTATTGGCTATTTTTTTTTTTTTTTTTGGGAGGGGGGAGGGGGAAGGGGAGGGTGTCCACGTGGATTATAAAAAAGAATTAGTATTGATTTATAAATATGCCATAAATTCCACTTCATTGCAAAATTAACACCTGTTTGAGATTCTCAATTTTTAGTTTTTCAAATTCATGTTCATTGCTAGGCTATTTAAACATCCATAGGAGGTGTTTCATTTTAGGAAGACATTCTAAGATTCAAATCACCTTTCATAGGTGCTTATCAATCACAAAATTTGATGAGGCATTATTCTTATCCACCACAGCCTGCTACTAATGCTTTTGGAGGTACAAATACCTTACCTTCAGTGGTGGTTGATGTTATTAGAATGTTTAAGACAACTTAAAGTCCATAATATTAGGAATCCATCAATCTTTCCATACTCAAATACTTTCTTTATTCCCACACTCCATAAGCCATACAAATATATGATTTAATCTAACATTTTTCCTTCTCGTATACTTTGCTAGCATCAAGATGATCTTTTTCTAATTATTGACTCCAAGAAAGTGGAATTTAGAAAATAAATATTTTAAAGTATTATAACCCAAAAAGCATGTGTTTTTTTTTTTTTTTTTAATTATGCTCCATGCAATTTTGCTAAAAGAGATTGATTGAATGGATCAAGGTCTTTAAAACTTAATTCCCCTTTACTCTTAAGGTAAGCTAACTCAATCCAATTTTTCCACCGAATCTTCTAATTTTCTCTATCACATCCCCACCAAAAATTTAGCTATCATTGAAGATCTTTACACCATTCCTTAAGGAACTTAAAGACATTCATGGTATAGTTTGAGATGACAAAAGTTGTTGCTTTAATTAAGATTTTTTTTCCACTATGTTTAATTAATAGGCCTTTTGAAGGATTTGGAAGTTGTTGAAAGTTATATACTCAATCAAATTTCACTTATCAATGTTACTAACTTCATCATCTTATCACTCTTCTACAAATGAATGCTTATTACAATATTTTTCAAAATATGATAAAGGTAGTAAATTTAAAAAATATATATATATATATAATATCTAATATCTCCAAACTTTAGATGTTAGATTTGATAACTTAAAATTTGACTAAGAATTAAAATTCAACAACTTTATATTTTAGGTAATTGAGAAACAACAAAGATTTTAATAGTGATTTTTCTTATACGGGTCTTACAATTCTATAAAATTAAGAAACATTATGCATGAACGATGCGATTTTCTTTGTTTCTTTTTTTTTTTTTCCTTTGCCGGTGAATAACGATGCGCGTCGGAAAGGTTAATTTTCTACTATTGCAATAAAATTGACCGGTCAACTCTATCAAAATAAATAATATACTCATCAGACATCCAAGGAATGTTTGTTGCCGGAAGTTCTAACTCTATTGGTCAACAGGTTTGACATTTTCAGCTTTGCTATATATTGTAAACAATAAGTATTAGGTCGTAGATGTAAGAAAGAAATTATGCTCTCTTTTTTCGATTAAATTTTATCGTAATTATTTTTTTTTCCAGCTATATGTGATACTACTGAAGGAAGGTGGATTTGAACATATTCCATCTTAAAGGAGAACACGGTTTTTATGGTAACTAGACTATAAATTTTATTGTAATTATTCTTTGATCATAAAATAATAATGTTGCAGATTAAAACTAGGAATTATTGTAAAAATATTTCCAATATACAAATAGATCCTAGATTCTAAAATCATAATTCCAACCCAAATTAACATATGCATTGAGAGAATTTGGAAGATTTATCTATAGCTTAGCGATAATTATGGGGTGTATTTGCAAAAATTATACTTAAAATTACCTCCATTTTTATCATTTTTTTTTACGTCCTAAATACTAAAAATGAGATTAAGATACCGATTTTTAATTTGGGTTGTTATAAATGTCAAATGGAAGCAGGCATTTCTCTACTAAAGCCTATTGTAAACCTAGTTTACTATTATGCTTGACTTACACAAGGGGGAAAAAATAACCCAAAAATGTGGATGACCTCAATCAATTTAATTTATTTTTGTCAAATGTAATAAACATATGTATGTATATGCGTGTACGCGCACACATGTATATATATTGCATTTGCCCAAAATAACATATTTCTTCAATCCATCTATTAATTACAATTTAGGATCTGTATTAATGTACTTAAATAAATATTCGATAAATTATAGTTTTATTATCGAATCACACTTGTAGCCTTGTTGTAATATTTTTGAAACCACTTATAAGGATTATCACGGGTTATATTTTTGTTTATACTTCAAAAGTCAAGCCAGATACGATTAATTATTGTATATTTGTCATAAGTCTAAAGATCCACCGCTAAAATGCCACTTGGGAAGTTATAAAGTTAGGCAGAGTTTCTTCATTGAATTTATTTAATTTTGAAACTGATTCATTCAACGCCAAACAATCCAATCAGTGCTTTATGTGCTAGATAACATGGTCCAAAATTTTGAATCCCTAATTTGACTTATCTGAAAATCCTAAACTCCTCATCATCAGATGAAAAAAAGCAATGTTGGACTAGATTGATTATTAAGTTTGTTCAGCAAATGATGCAAAAAGAAAGGGAAAAGGGAGAAATTTTTTTTTGATGTATTTACTATTCAACGTCTTACTTGTTTTCTTAGACAAACATGTTACATGATAAGATTGCAAATGTACCTTCCAAACATTTGATTGAAGAACAAATAAACCTTTTAAAAAATTCACCTTTCTATAATTATCAAATAAATATTACTAAAATCCTAAAATTATCATTAAAAAAATCTCAAATATCAATAGCATTTGAGATTTTAGTAACAATTTTAAATAAAATAAAAATACACTTTTAAAAATTTAAAATTCTATCTTTATCTATATTTTCAACAAGCCAAAACTATATGGTAATATACCAGTATTTTGGTCCAGGTAGCTACTAGACTGACCAACTTAGTTGGTCAACGTCTCACTTTTTTGGGATGCTTCCAAGTCAAAGTCTTTCTAAGGATGGGAATTGCTTCTCACCAAACGTCTCCCAACAATTACTGTTTCTTAATCAATATTTGCAGTTTGGTAGCAAGAAAAAAAAAAAAAAATCAACATTTGCTGCTTTATACATCTATATCGGATCTTTAGACATACGTTGTTGTTGCTCGTGAGACAGAAAGGAGTTTATTGAACCATCGTGTCACTCATTTTTTCGTATTTTATCGTAATTTATAAACAAACTATTACTAATGGTGAAGTGTGTTTTGCGAAAACACGTTTCCATAAGGTTCAATTACATAAAATCATGTGGTATACGGATAAAAGAAGATAAATAATCAAAATATAACTAAAATATTATATAATAAATCGTAATTTATAATCGTCATCAAAAGTAATAACAATAATTAATATCGATATAAATAAGGATATAAGATAATTGGATGTTATTGTACATCTCATTTTACTTTAATCAGTAAGAACTCAAAAAAATTATTTCTTAATTGCAAACAATGATGGGTTTGGGCACTGATTTTACTACAAAGAGGATTTGAGTGGGCAATTGAAATTAGAAGCTAGGTACCTGATAAAATTGCAAAAGATACATATAATACCCTTAAATTAAACATATAAATTTCCAAAATAGAGAAAAGAAAATGTCATTTCCGACAATTTTATTTGTTTCAAGATAAATTGTCTGCCTTCTTCTAGTGAAAATCGTTATCTATTAACAAATGTATTTCCATTATTATTTTTTGAGAAACATTTTTCGATATGACCATGTCACCCAAATGTACATATTATATTATCTATCAGCCCTTTGAAACATAATATCGTGTTCGAAATGTCTTTTAACATATATAGAAGTACAGGAATCACATAAAATACAATGGTCTGGACTCCGGAGCATTTTACACAAAGTTTCCTACCAAAGTTGAAAATCTTATTCTTCTGCACTTAATTAAAAATGTAAAAATGTTAATCGGTGTCCTACGATTACTGGGTAAGAACCTAAATAAATTGAAACTTCTTATTTTCTTATATAAATATTTTTCTTTATCAAATATATGTATCATAAAATAAAGAAAAATTTTCTTTTTAATTTTTTAATAAGTACTCTGAAATACCCGTTACTATATTATTAAAATATTACTACATGCTTTTCCATTATCTCAATCCCCATTACATATGCAAAATCCACTTTTGGAGAGTAGTTGGGTGTGTTTCGTCTCGAAACGATAGTGGAGTAGTTATACTCGTTACGTATTTAACAAACAAGGCTGTCCATATATATAAAAAGCCATTAGCTTCAAGCCTGATCTTTGTCATCTTGACATTTCATAATATCTCTAAAATTAACATGTCGATTGCGATTCTTATGAAGCAAAACAGCACCATGGGAAGTTCCTTCAATGAATTCAAGAGACAAGCTTCTTTCTTCCTCAAAGAGAAGATCAAAACCGCTCGCTTGAAGCTCACTGATGTTACACCAGCTCAATTGTAAGTTTTTATCAGGAGGGTGTTTCTTTATTTATGATTCTTTTAACTGCTTGCTAAAACTTATTACCGTTGCTATTTATGCTTCTTTAATAATGGTTTTTAGATTTTAGCAGTAATTTTGAGGTATGTGTATAGTTTTAAAAGTTATAAGAAACTTAAGTCATGCTTTAGATTTTAACTTTTAGGAAGAAAGAGTATCAGAAACTATAATCACATGTATCAGATAAAGTTTCAATCGCTTTATTTTCATTTTGATGGAATACAAGCAAATTCAACAGTATAAACAAAAGAAGTAAACAGCCTTAACTTGTGAACTCGTTAAAACAAAATTATGGTAAACACGCGCTCTATTAATGAGCTATTACGATTCAATCTCTTTCTTAATCATTATAAGTCTCCACAGTATTTATAAGAAGCATTTTCCCATGATAAGAGTTTCAAAGGAAAAGTTAACTGGGTGTACAACTACGTGATTTCATGCATTTTCATGCATGCATAGAAATGGAAATATAATTGCATTATTTTCCATTTAATTTTTCGCAATTACAAGTCCTCATGATTTGCCTTTTTAACTTCAAGATTAACTGAAGAAGCTACAAATGGAGATACATGGCCACAAGACACGCGTATCATGGGACTAATATCAAGAGCTGCGTTTGAAATTGATGATTACTGGAGAATTGTGGAAATCCTACACAACAGGTTCTATCTTCTTTACTTTTTTCACTTTCGATCCTACTCGAGCTCAAACCAAGCTTGTAGTAAACGAACCCCTTTTTTTTTTTTGGCTCTTGCACCAATACATACAGGTTGATACAGTTTGATAAGAATAATTGGCGAGTCTCTTACAAGGCACTTTTGCTATTGGAACACCTTCTCACACATGGACCTCAAAGTGTTGCTGAGGAGCTTCAGAGTGATAAGCATGTCATCAAAGACATGCTTGACTTCCAATACATCGATGATAAAGGGTATGTCATATGCATTTACTGTAGATCGATATCAACATAACTAATCGAGGTCGATTATAGGAACTAACTCCTGTAAGGATTTGAACACACAGCCTCCGATCTATTTATAGATCAATGTTTGATAACATAGCTAATGCCTTTTTCTTGGCTATTTTCAGCTTCAACTGGGGTATATGTGTGAAGAAGCTGGCTGAAAGAGTACTTGATCTATTAGAAAATGACCAGTATCGGAAAGAAGAGCGAACTAGAGCTCGCAAATTAACCCATGGAATCAAAGGGTTCGGGAGCTTTTACCACCATCCTCAAGCGTCGGAGAGAACTTCCAATGATCGGTCGGCTATGAAATATGGAAGATGCAATTCTGAAAACATTGGCTACGAAAATTCAGAAAGTAACTTCCTGGTTTCGCAGTTGGAGCTCTATAATGGAGAAGAAAACAGGAAGAAGAAAGAGTTAAAGGGAGGGAGAAATATTGGTTACATTGCGTTGAGCCAGAATGAGTACTTCGCCATAGAAGATCACCCTTTCTGTGATAGCAAGGATCATAGGAGAGCATCCTTGCTCTCTCCACTAATTGTCTAAGGCTTAAATATGGTGTGTCAGGATTTATCCAGTTCTGAGTTTTGTGTAGAGAATACATGTCTAGATATATATATACATGCACATAGATCATAAGACATTGATTTGTTCTTAGAATGTAAATTAGTACTTGGGACTTGTTTCTGTAGCTACTGTTTATCACCTCTGGATGAGGATTAGAGTTTTGTCAGGTTTTTTAACTGAGAAAGACACCCACTTTGTCCATCTTTGCTTTTGCAAGTTGTATTTTTTATATCACTTGTTTTCAAGGGCTCAGACGAAGATGTATGATAAGTAAAACTGCCACAATACCCACGCCACTACTAAACAAAGGGACAATATTTTCCGATAACCTTCGGACTATCAACGCACATAGCCACAACCCATGGTAACAATTGCTAATTTATACCACTACCAACAATCCCTACCACCCACCAAGATATCCGAGCGAAACACATCAAGCATTGAACATGCCATAGATATCACTTACCTTGAAGAAGGTAAAACATGGTGATTACATGAATCAAGGGCACCTAAAACTTCAGTATTAATTATCCAAAAAAAAAAATTCAGTATTACCAGCTAATAAGCATAAACAGCCATTGGATGATATGGTTAGTCCACAGGAGATCATTTTTTAAACCCCAAGGAGATGGAGGAATAACAACTCCTAGATTTACGCAATTCTAATCAAGATAAGCGATGTTAAAATCATCCAGCAGTAATGTATGACCATGCTTAGAGTGCTCCGAAGAGGTTAATTCAATGAATCACAGAGAAACATCACAGCTAACATGACAATGAACAAGCACATACAAATGGATAATACTTGATTATGCAGATGGGGAAAGAACCAAACCTTTAGCAGACTTGATGCAGTAAAACACTGGTATAGTAGTTACCAAAAAATATTAATGGCAGTAGTGAACAAATTCTCAGGAAATTAGTAACGAAAGAATGGGAAGATTTTGGCAATCAACTCCTTGCCTTTTCAAATGCGATATTACAAACACAAGAACAACATAGAAGGAAAACAAAACTAGAAAGAAAGGGCTAAAAGTTGCACTTCTCTCTAGGGCATTTCTCTCCCTTTGACTAGACAACTTTATTTTCAACAATCAAACATCTAAAAGCACTTTCTATGCACGATCGAAGGACCAGATTCATCATATTCTGCCTTTGCAATCCACATCTGCACCAGAAAGCAAGACGAAGTCATGTCATCATGTCATGCTCAAGCATATAGTTTAAAAAAAAAAAAAATCAAGAAATGAGTAACTGTACACACCTGCTGGAAAGTGCTAAGAGATGCCAAGATGGAACCACCAATCCAGACACTGTACTTCCTCTCAGGAGGTGCAACCACCTTAATTTTCATGCTGCTGGGTGCAAGTGCAGAGATTTCCTTGCTCATTCTGTCTGCAATGCCTGGAAACATGGTTGAACCACCACTGAGGACAATATTGCCGTAAAGATCTTTCCTAATATCCACATCACACTTCATGATGGAGTTGTATGTGGTCTCATGGATGCCTGCAGCTTCCATTCCAATCATAGATGGTTGGAAAAGAACCTCTGGGCATCGGAATCGCTCAGCACCAATGGTAATAACCTGTCCATCAGGTAACTCATAGCTTTTCTCAACAGCTGAACTGGTTTTTGAAGTTTCAAGTTCCTGCTCATAGTCAAGGGCAATGTAAGCAAGTTTTTCCTTCATGTCCCTGACAATTTCACGCTCTGCAGTAGTGGTGAAAGAGTAACCACGTTCAGTAAGAATCTTCATTAAGTGATCGGTAAGATCACGCCCAGCCAAGTCAAGACGAAGAATAGCATGAGGAAGAGCATATCCCTCGTAGATAGGAACTGTATGACTAACACCATCACCAGAATCCAGCACAATACCTGCACAGAAGAAGACATGAATCTCAAAACAGGTAAGACAAGTGATTACAAAGGTTTAGCTCTTTCCATTAACCAGCTAAAACCGAAAAGGAAAGTGACTGACAAATGAACTATGAATTTTTTAACAAATGAAATAGGCCACCCATTCAATCTGAAGGTGTCATTAATAAGAGGTATTGGACATCCGTAGATGGATAAAACACTAGACAACATAGAAATTCAGATATCACCTATTCTTTTTTAACAACTTTCCCTTGACTTCAATGCAATGACTATACTACAGCAAAGCAAATTGCTTACCGGTAGTACGACCACTAGCATACAGCGAAAGAACAGCCTGGATTGCAACGTACATAGCAGGTGTGTTAAAGGTCTCAAACATGATTTGGGTCATCTTCTCACGGTTTGCCTTGGGGTTTAGAGGAGCTTCAGTCAGGAGAACAGGATGCTCTTCTGGAGCAACACGGAGCTCATTGTAGAAAGTATGATGCCAAATCTTCTCCATATCATCCCAGTTGCTGACAATGCCATGTTCGATGGGGTACTTCAAAGTTAGAATACCACGCTTTGATTGGGCCTCATCACCCACATAAGCATCTTTCTGACCCATGCCAACCATCACACCAGTGTGGCGAGGACGGCCAACAATGCTAGGAAAGACAGCCCTTGGAGCATCGTCTCCCGCAAATCCAGCCTGTGAAAGGACATGATAAAAGTTACTGCAGCATAATCAAGAAGTACAAGACTTTCAAGAGTTTTGGGCATGTCCAACCTTAAAGCAAATAGGTCAAGATAAGGTCATCTAATTGTATTAGATACAGTACAAGGATCGGTTGGTTAGGCAATTATTAATGAAGCATAAATGTCTAATTTTGTGTTCACTACTAGTTCTGCAAGTGAGCAAAAGATCTTGACCAAGTAGTTTATCAAGTGAGAAATGCGATTTACTAACCTTGAAGTCTAGTTATGAACACTATTTCACTAGTCATGCAAAAAAATAAAGCTCTTTGCTGCTACTTGCTAGAGAATATTAATGGTGACTCATAACAATAAACCTTAAAGCACTTACATAAATAATGTTAAAGTGTCACCATAGGGGAACAAAGATTGGTTAGTAGGTATAAGTAAACATCCATCAATTTAGATTGATGGAGTGTAAGTTATTGGCATTAAATATATCTTTGAATCATTTGTTTTGGTAAATGATATGATTAAATTATTGTATACAGTTATGGACTGAAGAACCTGCTGGCAGCATCCAACATACAATGCATTTTTATATATTTAGTTAAGTCATTGGATAATATGACCTTAACAATGGAAGTGAATGCTTTTCTGTTTATTAGTAATGACATGGGAATGAAGCAAGCTGTCACCATTGAATATATAAGGGAAAAAGAACATTCAAAAAGTGCTTTGTGCATGATGTGCTTTCCATATCATCACTAAAGTGTGATTGTTAACATATTAGATGAAAAACATGTTGAGTGACTTGAGTTTGAGCATTTGAGTGAGATCTATTATATGAATTATGACATACCCTGTCACTGGATTATGTGTTCATCCCTTATAATTTGCCTTCCATATAAAAATGTTAGAAAAGGTTTAAAAGCTAGACAAAGGAAACTTTGCTTATGGTTTCTGGAGTTCATTTTAGAAATTCAACTCCATCCCCATTTTATGGACGTGCACGGTTTGCAGGCATTTTTTACTATTTCATTTACAGAAAATATTTTACGAAGGTGTATGTTAATATTGATTATACAGAAAAAATTTTATGAAGGTGTGTAATACACTAATATGCCATAAAGTATACATGTTACAAATTTTGTGACTGTATAATGTAAAAACAAGTCTGTGAACACTCTTTATCTCTATCTATAATTTCTGAATCACCCTTATACAGTTGTGCAGTTCAGTTTAATCAATATTAACATTATTTTTCTTTTCCTTTTGTGGGAAGTTACATATAAATGCATCTGCTAGTGCTTGTACAATCCACTTGATCCATATGATTACTCCTCCACATGCATTACAGAAATGACAAAAGCTGCACAAAAATACCTTGACCATTCCAGTTCCATTGTCGCAAACAAGTGGCTGAATATCATCGGCTTCTGCCATCTTCTACCTAATGGGTAAAGTGCTAGTCAAAAATCAAATCTATTGGAGCTTAGAGAAATTTTTCCTACAACTTTGCATGAATAAGAATATTAATAGATTTGCAGAGATTGACAAATATATATATATAGGTGATACCAAAGGGCAACATGTGACAAGGAATCATAACAGAAAATTATATGCATATTTCTTTTGGGTAAGAAAAATAGAAACAAATTAAAAATTATATTCACACTTCCAATTCTCATAAGTAATATACTTGTTACATCAAAGGCAACACATGCAGGCAATTGCAATGGAAAATTATGTGCACATCGCCATCACCATAAGATACTTATGATCCTGATAGATGTGATCCAAATAGCAGAATACATACAATGAAAATCATAACGGGATTAGACAAAAATCAATACAGCTACTTAGGTACATTTGAGATCAAACCAACAAATGCATCACCAATCATATAACTCATAAATGCAATCTTCTTAAAAACATACAGCATGGCCAACATAGAAGAACTCCATAGATTAATTTCTCCTTTGCAAATGAGAATAATATTGAACAAGTGGCAATACAAAATCCTGTCTCTTGACTGTCAACAGAAACCGAGACCCTCGGTCAAGATTTATACTAAAATTCTCCAATACCACAATCACATATTCCTACTGAAAGTCATGCATTTTCTAAAGAGACAAAAAAATCACAAAATATGTAATGCTTGTACCACATAGATAAAAGCTTACACCCTTTATAGATCCATCTTAAATAACTCATAATCTTAATCGAATCCAACAATGAGCACCAAATTTTCCAATTTTAAACCCCAAGAAAAATAACACAATCTAAGTATATAGTTACAGCACCAAAACAATACAAAGATTAAATCTTTTAATACACTAGTTCATAATTATGAAACCCAAACCCCGGTGGGAAAAAAAAAAAGGAATAGAAGACATTATAAGTAATGAAAACAAAAAAAGCACATACCCAACAAATAAAAATTACAAGCTTACATGAAAAAAGTTAACGACTCAATCTTTTCAAAATAATTCAAAATTATCAGCATCAAACCCAAATTCATAAGGAAAAAAAAAAAAAAACTACATTCAAGTATTAAAATGACCCAACAATCATTTCTCGATCGGATTAAGAAAAAAAACGATTACAGATTTAACAGGAGGAGGAGGGAATCGACATACCAAGAGAGAATGGAAATGCGACGATTGAAGAGAGAGAGGAGGAGGGGAGAAAGAGAGTGAAAATGAGGCCAAGCTCGAATTTTGGAGAAAGCGACTCGTTTGAACAGAGCGAAAAGGGCCGAAGGTAATACCAGGCTACGGAATTATCTCCACCGTTGGATTGTACAGCCTGGACATATCGATGGGTCCACGTTTCTTACTCTTTATTTGGGGCTATTATTTTTTATTATCTTTTTTTTTTTGTTTCTTACTTGAGGGAGTGGTGGTGTGCATGTTTTTGCATTTCCACTCATTTCTAGAGCCTACTATTTTGGGTTCACTATTTTTTTTTTTGGGTTCTTTTATCAATTTTCAATTTTCATTCACTATATATAAGGCAGAGGATAACCCATGTATCGAACTTTCATGATGGCTGTTTCAATAAGATTTTTTTTTTTTTGTCTATTCTTTCCTTCATTCATTGTATTTATATATTATTATTTATCTAACTATATCTAACTATAAAATTAAAGGAGAAAGATTGTTATGGTGTCTTTATTATTATTAGTAGACAATACAAATGTAATGTGTGTATAAATTTTATAAGAATAAAAGTATTTTTATTATCTGTATTTTAAATTTTTGGCAATCAAACGCTTAAATTTTTATTTTTAGTAATTTAATACTTATACTTTCAAAAACTGTTTGTGTAAATATTTCTATTACAAATGATTCTTAACGGACTTTAATTAGTTATGTGTTAAATTGCTTACATGTAGTACCCTTTCATTGGTTCATGTAATTATTTTAAATAAATAATTGAACACGATTAATAAAAAAAAATTGACAATAAAAAATGCAAAAATAAAGAAAAATGGAAGAAAATTAAAAAAAAATTCAACTATAATAATTAATTTCATTTAATGAAAACTAAAAGTGTTGAAGAGTATCAATAAGCTTTTAAACCCCTTATCAATGGTGAATTACTTCTTTCTAAACCTACTACCTTTACCGATGCAGGCATGAATTACTTCTTGCTAAACCTACTTACTATTTTTACCAATGTAGTAAACTTAGCAAAAATTCATGAAGCCAAATTGGTTGAGCAACTTTCTTACCTAACATGATCATCGACATCTTTTATTTCATCCTCCAATAAACCTTCCAAAACACATAATTTTTTTAAACCTTTTCCTTTCCATTTCCCTTCATCTAATACCTTAAACGCTTCTGTTAAATCTACCTTTTTACTTCCTACAACACTAAATAAACCTCCTTTACTTATCCAAAAACTCACACTTAGTGAAGTGCAAGCCAAATGAGATCAAGGACTTTTTCATAATTGTGATAAGAAATTTCACAAAAATCATAAATGCAACATTATACAGCTTGCTAACATTCTTTTCACTTCAACCTACTAAACAAAAAAATAAATAAATAACACTACACTTTTTTATTGTTACTTTCACTTTTTTTGCAATTCTAAAACAACCAAAAAAAGAAAATTATCTAAAAGTGGTGTCTCCATCTTGTAAAAGAAAAAAAAAAGTAAACCTTTTAAAAATAATTATAACTAATTTGATGTTAAATTAAAAAATTTAAAGCAAGATTATATTATAAAATCTTAGAACTTATATTACATCTAATTGTTATGTATTAAGATGAAAATAATAGTAAATTTTTTGTTTGCCTTCCACTAATATAAATATTGATAGGAATCAAAATCCTACATGATCTATCATTAGGGCATGAGTCAAAGGGTTACAAATTTTGGCAATGAGGGTCCTTTTTGAACAAATCGACCTCAAAAATATTTGTATACTAACTTCTTTTCTATTATCTATTTGTTGTGCATTCTAGTAAGTATACTTGTGGGTTTTTACAGGGTGATGGATAAACTTGCTAAAGCTCAACTTGCGGGTTATTCATGGACCGACCTAAATAAAAAAAGAACTAGTCTAACAAATTGTTCACTTAAATTAAATAACTGACCACTTAAAGACCATTTGAATATGTAGTTGGTTTATGAGAACTAACCATTTTGTTCATTTTGGAACTTGTAATTTAGTTTTGGAACTGGCCACTTAGTGGTATATTTGTAATTTTTTGAACATTTTTACCCTAATTGAAGCAAGTATAAATACTTGCTAACTAGGGTTTTTAGGGAGCTTTTAACATTTTGAACAAACATATATTGTTGCCATGAGAGTGAGTGAGTCCTCTTACTAATACACACACTTTTATCAATTTTTAAGAAATTGTGGCGAGTGAGGCTTAGAATTTCTTGTGAGTAATATCAAAATCTTCTAAGTTGCTTCCTTTTTATTACTAATGTGTAATATCTAGTGATAATAGGTTGATTTTATCTATTTGTTGTTCACGCCAATTTAGGGTTCATATTGCTCCAATTTTATAAGATTGGAATTGCGTGTTTTTATGTAATTTGATTGGTATTGGAATCCTTTTTTGTAATACATCCAATTTGGGTTCACGCCATTGAGATTTGTTCATCCTTGATTCACGCCAATTTATGTACAATTGAGCATTTGTAGATTGATTAATCATTTGGATTGAGTTCATGTGCTTGGATTCATTTTTAAGCACATCATAATTTGGTATCAAAGCAAGTTTCATGCAAATTAGGGTCATGTGGCAATTGGAATCATGTCATTTGTGGAATTTGTTTAATTGATTCTACAATTGCAATTGTGTGCATGTGCTTCGGATTTTTAAGTACATTATCTTTTGGTATCAGATCATAGGTTTGAGGAAGGGATTTGTGTTATCATCATTTGACAATTAGGGTTCTTAAAGTTGATTCTTGATCCGAAATTGTTGAAGTAATTTGTAGTAGTGCTTGTGGAGTTTATTTTAATTCTTATTGTTGTTGATTGAAGTAGGCGTGGGAAAACTTGTGGTAGCTTACTTTCTTTGAGTTTGCCGTGAGTAAGAAGAGAGTGATCCCTGGTGATCATTTACAAAAGTGAAAATTTGAAACAAGAAGAGTAAATTGTGTGTTGTAATTTTGGAAATTGCATTTGTCATTTATAAATTCCAGATTTGCATTGTGTAGAGAGAAGGAAGTTATTTGAAAATTCAAACACCTTCTTGAAGTTTGAAGCAATTCATTGAGTAGCATTGATTGAGTATTATTTGAATTTGAATTTGCCTCCTACCATTTGTGGAGAAGGTTGCATTAAAAGTGTTTTTTTTTTTTTCTAATTGTTGTCGTGATTGTGTGGTGAATTGGAGTTGTGTTGTAAAGGGGTGTTACTGCGTGAAGTGTTGTGTGTGTTAAGGTGAATTTGTTGCACGTAAAGTGGTGTTGAGGTTTGAAGTAAGTGCACTGTGTTTGTGTTGTGTGTGTAGCGATGCGAGTGTGTTGTGGAAAGTGTTGTAACTTGTTGTGGAATTTGTGTTATGAAAGGGTGTTGCCGTGAAGTGTTGTGTGTGTTGAAGTAAAAGTGCTGCACGTAGAAGTAGAGGTGTGTATGTGCCATGAGTTACTTTGTTTGAGAAAGAAGGGAATTGCATTTTTTTTAAGGAATTTCAGAAGTAAACTTACCTTCATTTCCAAATTTTGCTTTCAATTGCATGGAAGATTTAGAAACAATTTGGAATTCAAAAGCAATTATTAAGTTGAAAGAGTTATTGTGTATTATTAATCATAGTATACTTTGACTATTTTTAAGTGTTTACTTACCATTTGGAGAAGCATCATTAATTGTTTCAAATTGTTGTTTGCTACCGTGATTTGGTGTTTTCTTTAGTAGTGTATTATTGGTTTGTTGAAGTAGTAAGCAACCGTGTCAAGTGACTTGTTTTTGTTTACTAATGTACTACATCGAGCCTTGACTTCTTCTCCAACCATTGATGATGGGTAGAGAGAGAATTTATTTCACACTTCTTGTCGAGTGCAAGGTAATTTGTGTGTTATTATTATTTATGGTGGTAGTTATACTAATGTTGTGGCTGCCTCATTAGTATCAAAATTACAGCTTGTAACTACCCCACATCCAAAACCTTACACATGACATTGGTTGAGTAAGTTAACCATCACTAGGGCAAGAGCTAAAGGGTTACAAAATTTAGCGATGAGGGTCCTCTTTGAATAAATCGACCTCGAAAATATTTGTATACTAACTTCTTTTCTATTACCTATTTGTTGTGCATTCCAGTAGGTATACTTGTGGGTTTTTACAGGGCGATGGATAAATTTGCTAAAGCTCAGCTTGTGGGTTATTCATGGACCGACCTAAACCAAAGAAGAACTAGTCCAATAAATTGTTCATTTGAATTGAAGAAACAGCCACTTGAAGACCATTTGAATATGTAATTGGTTTATGAGAACCAACCATTTTATTCATTTTGGAACTTGTAATTTGGTTTTAGAACTGGCCACTTAGTGGCATATTTGTAATTTTTTGAACATTTTTACCCTAATTGAAGTAAGTATAAATACTTGCGAACTAAGGTTTTTAGAGAACTTTTAACATTTTGAACAAACACATATTGTTGCCGTGAGAGTGAGTGAGTCCTGTTGCTAATACACATACTCTTATCAATTTCTAAGAAATTGTGGTTAGTGAGGCTTAGAATTTCTTGTGAGTAATATTAAGATATTCTAACTTGCTTCTTTTTTATTACTAATGTGTAATATCTAGTGATAATAGGTTGATTTTATCTATTTGTTGTTCACACCAATTTATGGTTCATATTGCTCCAATTTTATAAGATTGGAATTGCGTGTTTATATGTAATTTGATTGGTATTGGAATCCTTTTTTGTAATACATCCAATTTGGGTTCACGCCATTGAGATTTTTTCATATTTGATTTACGCCAATTTTATGTACAATTGATCATTTGTAGATTGATTAATCATTTGGATTGAGTTCATGTGCTTGGATTCATTTTTAAGCACATCATAATTTGGTATCACAGCAATTTGTTTCATGCAAATTAGGGTCACGTGGCAATTGGAATCATGTCATTTGTGGAATTTGTTTAATTGATTCTACAATTGCAATTGTGTACATGTGCTTTGGATTTTTAAGCACATCAAATACATTTTTTCCTTTCAATGAAAAGGTAAGTTGCAAATGCCTTGCTTTCTCTTTGCTTAGTTCATCTATCTTTATAATTGCACATTTTAAACCTCAAGATATTACAAAACATGCTTTTATATCCCGATTTACCTTTTGGTATTTCAATAAGATAGCTAACAATGTATTGAAGTTAAAAAATTGCATAATATCATATGAAAGAGAAAAGTCTTATTATTATTATTTTTTAGTTTTGTATATTTCATTATACTTATTTTTTTCTTTATTTTTAGATTCGGGAATTCAAGTGCTTAATTTCAAAAATAAATAATATAAGTACACATTCATTTGGAGTATATTTGTAATTTATCCTTAAACACATATTTACTTTCAAAAAGTTTAGTGAAAGTTTGAAAAAATGACAAGACTTTTAAGGCATTTAAAATAGGAAGAGAAATTGATATCTATCTATTTGGAGGATTCTACGATGCAATCATTTAAAAGTAATTATATGATATAATCATTTTTTAAATATTAATGGACTTTATTTTTTGTCATTAAAGTCTATTGACACCTTATGAAGCTATCGATAGCTCCCATGAAGGTTATCAACAACTCTCATGAAGGCTATTGACATTTTATTAAAGACCACCGATAGTTTCTTTTATTATTAATAAATTTTATTTTTAATGTAATTGGGGCTTAACTATATCATATTTATTTATTCATATTCATATTAATGGTTTCCTCAAATGCTACTATCTTAGCATATCTTCTCTATTCAACTTTTAATAATTTTTTGAAGTAAGTCATATATAGTTTTTAATCTTTTGGTGGTTTGCCCTATGAGTTTTGAACATATTTAATGGTACATATATCACAATGTTTTGTTCAAGGTCACTTGCATAGAGCACTTATGCACTCTAAAGGCTATTTGAGAGTGTTAAGTTAGTTAAATGCCACAACAATCAGGTTTTAAAGAGAAAGCTGAAAGATATGTTATGATATAATGTATTTTACTATAGGATAATGGATGGTTTATAAGTAAGGGGAATCACCTTTTATACAAGTGAATCTCTTAAATAAGTGTTCAAGATTTATTTGATCTAATAGTTGCCAAAGATTCTCATCTACTACTATCATGAAAATATATACCTACCTTCACCAACTCTACCCACTAATATATATCAAATTTGGACACTTACAAAAATAAGGCTTCACAGTAGACCTCAATCCTAAACCACAATTGATTAGGCCATTTTTAATTGCAACCCCCACCCCTAAAGATTGTAAATTTTGGGCTCTAAACAATTTATTCATGACACACTTCTTCACTTAATCAAACAATGTCCTTATTATGTCTTCAAAGTTAGATCGTTAATTTTTCTTTATTCTCCTGTACTTGGACATTTAAAAAAAAAATCATCTTCCTTGTTGATGTAATGACATTTTACAATCGTTCTTTGTCTTTTTTTTTTTTTTTTTCCTTTGGCAAAATGCAGTGTTTTGGTGTGGACTTTCTCTATAGACTCCACTGGTGACTCTCCTAACAAATCCTTACCAACTAGGTTGCCTAATCTTCCCTTATGATTTACATGTAGTCCGATCCATCTACTTAGTCACAATTATTGCACACCAATATTTTCTATTACTTAAGCAAATACAATTGGGATGAAGAACAATAGTGGCATTGATCCTATCTAAAATGTCCATCCAAATGAAAAGTTGAAGTCAATGATAAGAGCTTCATCTATTATTTCTTTATTCCCTTGTCAACCACCAATGCTATACTTTTTATTTCGAGCAACTTCTAACATGTGTATTTCTTTAGAGATTACTATCTTAAGTCAATATCCACTCCTCTCTAATGTTAACCCAAGTTTATTATTGACTTCCTTAGAAATGAATAAATGCTAAGTTTATGTGTCAATCATTGCATTCATCTTCTTTTTAGCTACCTTGACTTCAACATACATTAAACCCTTGTGCTCTTTGGTGTATTGAGATTTCATGGCATGGAAGAGTAGTAATGTGCTAAGTTAGGCCTTTTTACCCTCAAATGATTCATCCTCAACCATAAAAGTAGTTAGGTGTTCCTTCTTTAGGTACCCTTGAGCATAGTGCATTTTTTTTTTCACGGAAGTAACACTATGGTTCTCAAGTCTTCTTCCTTTCAATCACCTTTCCCCCTTATTTTTCCCTTTTTCATTTAAGGATTTAAAGACCTACTGTTCTCTTTCCCCTCCCCACTCTCTTCTCTACTAGCAAAAGACTTTACATCCCACTTTTGGAAATCCATAAGCCTTTTTGGCAATGATAATAGCCTTAAAAATATTTTCAACACCCTATAGCTTTAGTTCCAACCTAGCCCAAGATTTTAGTTAATCTAGAAATATAAGGAGAGCATCATCTCACTTGAGGTCTAGGAGCTTTATCATGACTTTAGTAAAATATATATATATATTACTTTATATTGTCTAGATTAGATGAAAAGTGTAATCATAGCCTCCCTTTTGGCATTTTAGAAGAAGTAGTCCTAGAACACTCATATATATTTGCTTGTGAGATAATCTCATTAACCCTTCTCCTCTACCACACTATAGCTAAATCCCTCAAGTACGAGGTTATAATCCTATCTATAGTTATATATATCATCAACAAGTCCTATAGCTTAGAAGTATAATTCAACCTACCATATGAAATTGTCTACTTCTCTTGGGAGTTGAGTTCCCTTGAATTACTCAAACTTGCACATATTTTCCATGGTAAACTAGTTGAGCACGATCACATATCCCTAACTATGCCTTTTTGCCCTATAATATGTTGCTTTTTACATATAGTCACTTCTCTAATAGCTTAGACATTGTTCTCTACACTTGAAGACATCATCACTCTTGCTTTTAAAACTCTAATGTGATACCACTTATTATAGAAGTTTTACTTAAGACGTTGGCATGTAGAGCTATGTAAGTTGGGTAGGTGACATAGGTTAATTCATTTAACTCACCAAAAGAGAGAGAGAGAGAGAGAGTCAGGTTGAAAATTCCAACTTATTTAAAAAGCAAGCTATAATTTAACTTGTAGGTTAAAGTGAATTAACTTATTATACAAAGACAAATTTAAGGTTGGGAATTATTATTTTTTATATATTTTAAAAATGTGAAAAATATATATTATAGGTATATTTTAAATGACATATATTGATATAGATTTGTACACAGTTTAGTGGTTAAGAGATTATTTCATAAATGTCATTTTACATTTTTAAAATGTATTTATTACTTGAATGACATTCTCTATTTTTTTTTACTTTTTCTTACAATAACTTATAAAATTAAATTCATTTAATACAAAGATACATTTAACTAAATAATTTCTCTTGAATTGTTATTTTTTATTAGTACTGCACCATAAATAGTAATTACATTGCCTATTTCACAATTGCATAAATTGTTAATAAATTTAACAATTGTATGACTTATTTTAGTAATATTTTCTTTTTACAATTAATGTTATGAATTTGAATGTGGATATTGAATGATTGATTGTAGAACAACTTATATTCAAATGGATATTTTTTTAACACTACTAATGAAACACTTTTGCGAAGTTATCATAAAAAGAAATCCTAGAATATTTATATTCATGTCAATTGGCTATTTTTTATTTACTTGCAGTTTCCTATTCAATATTTTTTTGAACTTATTGTTGTTGAAAACAAAACTTAGACTAGTTTTATATATTCATTTTATTTTTTATAAATCAATAGTTATATTTCAATTGATACATATGTCATAATAAAAAGATAAAAAGTTTATTCTTTTAACCTCTAATAAAGTATACCAAACACCTTTAATTATTTTCTAAAAAGAATTTTTTATTTTATTAAGTTTAAAAAATGTTATAGATGCAATTATTAACAATTTTTTTTTACATATATAAATGCAATACAATTGCAACAACAAGCGGGCATTTTCCAAAGAATGAATATAACATTGATTTAATTAAGGTAAACCCAGCCTCCATAGTTGTTTAGTTCTACATTTGTCCTTGTCGCTACAAGTCAAGTTAGCTCATGGACTTGCACAAATAAAAAAAAAAAGAAGAAAAAAAAAAACACACTTCTTTTTAAAATGGGTATTATATGATATGTTTACCCCTTATTTTTTTTCTTTCTTTTTTTGTTTTACTTTCCATATATTTTATTGCTTTTAAAACTGATGTGACATGTTGAAAATGGTGATGAATGATGAGTTGATAATGGCAATATGTTTTAGACTTTTACGTTTGATGTGAATTTGGTTGTGACTTTGTAATTGGTAGATTGTCATAAGCTTTATAATGGTGATTAATGAATGATGTTGATTATTCATGTATTAATAATACCTTTATAGTACTTGTGTCATTGGATGATTTGGTTTCCAACTTTTTATCACCTATATTATATGTTTAAGTAATGAAGTAATTTAAAATGGGGCTTGAACTATGTTTTATTTGAAGTTACGCTAAGGGCCATTTCAATTGTCAATTTGGAATTATCCTTTTTTTTTTAATTTTAATTGAATTTTTCTTTTTTTACTTTTAGTAGGTTTATTTCATAATATTAATTTTTTATTAAAAAAATTCTTAGTAGGTTGGTAAGTTAGCTTGCTTAACTTACTAAATTGTATAAAATGAATTAAAGATTGCGAGTTGGGAGGTTGGCTTGCTTAACCCACCAATATGGAATGGGGCAGGTTGGGCCTAAAATTCTAGCCTACTTAACCCATTAGTTGAAACGAGGTAGGGTGAGTTGACCCATTTAACTTATTTGCACAACTTTACTTGCATGTGACACTTATGCACTCTAAAGGTTATTTGAATTATTTGAAACTGTTAAGTCAGCATGAAGCCACAAGACTAAGTTTTAAAGAGAGAAGATAAGAGAAACACATTTTTCTATGTGAGAATAGATGATTTATAAGTAAGGGGAAGCCCCCTTTATATATAAGTGTCCTCTAAAGTAAACAATGGAAATCCATCTAATTTAACATTTACAAAAGATTTTCACTTGCATTTACCTAACTTCACTTACTATTCTTACTAATACACATTAAATTTCGACACTTGTAAGAACAAGACTTTCTATTAAATTTCCGTAAGATTTATTTTTGCCTTTTCAAGTTGCATTTATTATTTATCTTTTAATAAATGATTTTTATTTTTTTCCACTATAACATATAAAATTGAATTTCATTAATTAAAAAAATAATAGTTAACTAAATAAAATTTCAATAGATACTATTATTTATAAATAGCTTTGTAATATATAATAATTATATTCGATACTATAAGTGTTTCAATCATATTGTATAAAAAAATAGTAAATAATAATAGTTTATATTATTTAAAGTACTAACATTTTCTTTCATTATTAATATTATGAAAAGAAATAAGTATTATTGTTAATCAATTGTCTAATCACTTATATTGAAAAAACATATATGCATATATATTTTCTATGATATTAATAATGACATAATCTTGTAAATTCAGTATGAAAAATTATTAAATATTATATTATTTTTTATAATTTAGTTAAAAAGTTTATTCTTTTAACCTTCTACAAAGTATATCAAGTACTTGTAATCAATATATGAAAAAAGTTTAAATTTTTTTTATTCAATATTAAATTTATTAAGGGTACATTTATTTTTATGTATATAAGATATATTATTATAATTATAATAATAATTAAATTAATACTTTATATTTTCCCTTCCAATGATATGATTCTTCATCTCCCTTGGATCCTAACATGGTAAAAAACACACAACTAAACAACAAATAAATGCACAATCAAATTGAAAAAGAATTAAAATCCTCTTTCTTCTCTTCCCCTTTTATTATAAACCCTTTCCATGAACCCTAACCCATAAACAAATTGATTCTAAACTAGAAACAAGATCATCCCTATTAGAATGCCATTATAAAACCTAATCCCATCCTACTCAAAGCCAAACAAACCTTAAAGGCCTCCTAAATTCTTAGTTCATTTTTTTTTTCTTTTTTATTTTTTGGAGACAAGCTTCAAACAAGAGGTTTTGCTCGATAAAGATGAATCCAAGCGATGAGAAATTAGCAAGCAAAAGATCCTATTTGAAGTAAGTCTCTGAGATATAGGTCCTTCCTGTTCTAAGTTACTCCCACTCCACTCAAATTCTAAATTTCCTTGGGGTGGCTTGAACGTGGGTGGGTCAAATCATGATAGGTCCTTTCCAATCTATTATGACTCTAGCCCAAAAGCTATGCGGCAAAGATATTACACACGCTTCATCATAAGAATAATTCAATTTTACAAAATAAAAGATTTACCATAAAAATAATTCAAATTACTTACTATGAGATAATCTAAACTAATATATATAATATATATATATATATATAAATTAATCAAATAAAAATGTACCGCAACACATTGAATGAGTTTGCTTAATATTGACAAGTCCATTAATTATGGAATTTAGTAGTTCACCAAATTATCAAACAATCTGTTTCGAACAATGCTTTCTAATTTGGAATCCTATCTCTTGATACTTACAGACAATTGAACAAACACACAGGGATGACCCTCGACAAAATGAATGTATAATCCAAATTGGTATCTTGTCCTTTTTAGAGTTATGATGCATTTTGGTATGACTAAATCGTGGAATTACATTTCAGTCTTCTCCTTTATTCATTAATCGATTTGAATGTTTAGTTACTTAGGGAACATAAAATAAAATGCACAATTCAGAATAATAAATATAAAACTCATGAATAAACAACAACAAATTGACTAATACGAAAATGTCATGGTTAACTAAACATAAAAGTAAAGAGCAATTACCAAAAAACACAAGAAATCAATATAGCAAACTTGGGGTTTTAGATAGAGAAAATTACACATTAACCACAAAATCCAATCCCTAATGTAAAACACCAAGGTAAATCCCCAATATAGATTATACTAATTAATTGAGCTATAAAACATATGAAAAGCCTTATGCCCTAAAACTATCAAGACTTCCCCAAATGATGAAGACCCACGTGAGACAACTCTCCCTAAACAAATGGATTTGGACCTCTCCCTCTCTCTCTTTCATGATGCAAACTTGGGCTAAGAAGATTATTGACCAGCCCACATTGACCTTTTTTTTTTTTTTTTTTACGTAAAATCACGATGCACATAGACGCCTGCAAATTGATTAGGGTCAGCCCGTTTTTGGTCCCTTCAAATTTCCAGGGTTAATCTAAATTTCCTTCAATCTTCTAATTTGGCGTGGTTTGATGAATTCTCACAAACTCGTGTCATATTTGCTTATGAAATAATTAAAAGTTTGTGAAACATTGTGTATTTTCAATTTCATGGATAGACACAACTACATCAAAATAAAAATTAAAGAAAAAGAAACTAAAGAATAAACCCATTAAACTTTCAAAATATGATTTTACCTTTTCATAAGCGATAACTTTTGTAAATGTATGCATACATCATAAGACTATTTATAAACCTTTTAAGTATGTGAAATTTGGCTTTAAAATTTTAATTAACCTATTCTCACCTAACCGATAATTTAAAAAGTAAATTTACAATTGTTCTAATAAAATATTATGTTAGTAACTGTTTCACTTGTCTAAACATAAAAACCACCTAAAAAGTGGTACATATAGAAAAAGAGGACAGTAAACATGTAAATAAACTGAACTTGACCAAGACCACCGATCTTGCTATAATGCAAATCTAGGATTTTTTTTTTTCCTTTTATTGGGTAAAGAGAGGGGTAGATAACCAACTGAGTCATACATAGAGAGTTCATGGTTGTTAAAAAGGGTTAATAAAGAGAATAATATCTTCTTATCTTATTCTCTATAAGATTTGAATTTAAATACTCTAAGATTGATGATATCAAGGCCATGCATATATGGAGACGATTAACCTGCTCTCTAAGCAAGAGCAAAACGATTTACCAATATTCCACGCCCCGTTATATCCTCATTTTTTAAAATAAATGTAGGTTGAAAAAAGTAAGCACTAAAAATATGAAAAACTAATTTTCACATCCATTTGCCCTGTTGATTGAGGAAATGATCTAGCAAACTGTTATTTTTTTTCTTTTTTAAAAAAATAAAAAATTAGTTATCATGCTTTTATAGATATGTTACTTTTATATTCAAATCTTCAAACATTTATTTTTCTATATCAATCATCAAACTTCTTGGAATACACAGAAAATGTCCGTTTGTTGAATTCTTTTCTTTCAAAATTTGCTAATATGTCATTCCACTAAATAAAAGAGATATATATCAATTTCTGATTCGTCCACTTATTTTATTAAATTTGACCGCAATATTTTATCACTAAATTTATATAATTAAACCAATTACTATAAGAAAAAAAAATTTAAAGTGAAAAAGTTAAAAATCTATTTGGCTTCTACCTTCTTTGTGTTGGGTGGGGCTGCACACGGCTGTACTTCAACCTTCAACCTTCAACCTTCAATCACCACAAGACCTCGACTTCCATTCAGGCTCGGACTTTCCGCTCCCAAAGTTCCAATTCTCTCACCATCATAGCAAAAAGGCCCACAAAATCCACATCAAAATTCACCAAGATATCATTTGTAATGATAGAGCAAGCTAGGTGGTAAAGTTTAGTTACTTGAGATCTCTTCATTAGTGGGATATGATTTGTGCATATGATCAAAGAAGCTGGGTTCAAAGGATAAACACAATTGGTATGGAACTAGAAAGATAAGCATAAATTAATGAAATGCTTGATTCGTGTGATGGAATAAAGTGAGGATATAATTAAAATTTAAAAAAAAATCACTAATCTTTTGATTCTATAAAGAAATTGCTATTCTTTATTTCATAAAAATAAAAATTCTATGGAATTACTATTCTTAAAATTAATTATAATAATAGTTTTGTCAGAAAAAAATATATATTATTTTGTTTTTATAAAACCAAATATAAGGAATTTATATTAACTTTTACAAGTTCAATCCCAAACTTAGAAAAGGAAAAAAAAAAGAAAAAAGAAACCTCCATGAAAGGAGAAAAGTATTTATTAGAGGAATTTTCTTTTAGACTTTTATGCTAAAACCAATAAACTGAATTACTTGAACAATATATTCCCTTGTAACTTCAAGTGTTTTATGAAGTTAACTATTTATTCAATAACTATTGTTTCTAGTGTTTCGTTTGGACTAAAGTTTCCAGCCTTGGAGCATGACTCATATATTTATTTGTTATATATTAATCGGAATCCAAAGATTTGTGGTTTTGATCCCTTTAACCTCTCAAATTCACGACACCTAAACACATCCTTTTTGAAAACCCATTTTCTTTTTCTTTTTTCTTTTTCATAGATAACCCATTTAGAAGCCTACACGAGCCATGACGTTGAGTGGCTTAAAACCCTAAAATGTATAGTATTATTCCAAAAATCAAGAACCCCGGAAATATTCAGCATGAGTCACGACAACACCACAATATATATAAAGAATTAAATAATAAACAGATGGACCACTTTCTTTATTTTATGTCCATGAATTATTAAAAACAATTTGTATCAAGACTAAGCAAGTCAATAGTGGCATGCTAACTAAAGCCATCTTAAACTATTATTTTCGAATCTCTTCACAGAATCTTCCAAAAACTTATCACATGAACTGTGCAGAGGAAGATTTGTTTGCTTCCATATACATGAGTATAACTGGATTAACATCCAATTACTTTACTTCTACACGCACGTGATCTCAGGGTACGAGTATCTCAGTAATCTGTAAATGAAAAGTCGAATGGATTAATTAAGATGGAAATTGCCATAGAGCCGTACAAGTAATATTCATGCAAATGTTCTTGTATTTTTATATTGGTAGGCGTGTAGCTTACGATATTCCCTTTGCATCTTATGATAATTATTCCGACAAGTTTTCTGAGTTTTTCTAGAAAACTCAATATACATATAAAAATAGATGTACAATGATTAGATGTTGGTACATATGAATAGTGATGGTGAAAGAAGCAAATAAATCGACGGATCATTTTGCAGAAGGAAGTCAAAAGAACTACAATGCAACTTCTCCATCTCTCATTTCTTTCAATTGGATTCTTTTTAGGTTTTGATTCTATTAGAGGAAAAATCTAGTCCTTTCATTTATCATTAACATATTCGTTGACTAGTATTTATCAACAAAGCTTTATTTATCATTTTGCTATCGGCAAGAAATTTCTTAGCATGGTATTAAATAGGGTTGACAATTATTTATATAATATAATAATATGTTTACTATAAATATTATAAGATAAAAAAGGTTATGATACATGATATATAATACATAATATAAAAGTATGATTATTATATCGATAAATGTGATTAAGTTATAACTTAATTATTTGTGATTTTTATTCAATTTCATGTAATCTTAATATTGATATGAATTTAAATAAAATAATAACACAAATATAATTCATTAACTCGGGTTGTCAATTTTGGTATTAATAGCGATAAAATAATCTTGCTTCCTCAATATTTTTTTGCTTATTTAATTTATAGATTATGATTTGGAATTTTAGACAAACTAAGGTGTTTTTTGTTACATGTCTTTTTATTAACTTTATTTTTAAGCATTTTGTAAAGTTTTAAGGATATCTATCAATTTTATATTTTGGTTATTTTAATGAATTTTCAATTAAAAAATTATATTATTTCATCATACACTATCAATATAGAACCGTGAAAGTTATAAAACAACTATAATAATAACTTTTATTATCATAATACAACAGAGGTAATATATAAATCTGCTGCACGACCAATCATCCCTCTATGAAGATAAGCTCATGAATCATGTAAGCATGATTTAGTTGCAATAAGAATACTAATTACTAATTAAGAGTTATATCCCAAAATTCATTATTACTCTCTTTTTTTTTTTTTTTTCCTTTTCTTTTATATGACTGCATGGCCGTGAGGGCTTGCTTAGTGAGTGGTGACAGCAAATAAACATATTATAGGCAAGGAAATTATTAAAAAAGAAAGAAAGAAAGAAAGAAAAGCTGCAAAGGCACAACTCCTCTCCTTTCCAACTATGTAACAATACAGGAAGAGTTGCTTTATGCATGAAAATGAGTAAAAAAGGACACATTCTGTCAAAGGTTGATTGGATAAGGGAATCAGATTCCACCTCCACCATCAACCTTAGAATAACTGAATTATTTCCTTAAAGATATATTTTATAGGATATTCATGAAATTCTTAGATTTGTGTCACAACTCCATAAATAGTTGCATGCATGAAGATGCCTTCTCGAGGTTATGATATTGGTCTATACATTATCTCTTACGTCACAATGTCATAAAAAAGCCTATTAGTCCGGAAAGTACGTAATTCAAATTGGACCTACACCTATCTCTTATTAAATGATTTTTTTTTTCCTTCACTATTATATATACTACAATTTTTTTTTTATAAAAAATAATATAAAATCTTATCTATCCCACTAAAAAATTAATATTTATATCATTAGATTATATCAATCTTGATAATAAGTTATCAATATTGTTAAAGACAACAAGATTTTAGTATCTTAAATATTTTAAAATACTATAATTATCTATATATATACTTAAGAAAAGAAAAAGATTTGACATATTTAATTAAGAATAGTGGAATGAGAGTTACTATAAATATTTGCTTCTTATAGAAACTTGTCTTTACTAGTTTTTTTACAAATGGTAATTATTACATAAAATCCATATTTTTTTTAAGACAATCCTATAATTGATTTATTTTGTTAATAATTTATAATTTTTAAGCACGTGCAACTTCCCTAGTAATATTAAAGCGTAAGAGATCGGTTATAGTGTTGCATATTTCTTAAAAACTAAATTTTTATTAATAAATTCATTCAATATCATTTTAATTAAAAACATGTGTCTTTTATCTTACAAATAGTTGAAGGGCAATTGTAATGAATGAGTAAATTTTTGTTTTTCTCTTTGATCGTTTTCTATTTTCTTATATATTTTGTTCTCAACTTTAGCTATGGAGACTAAATTCCACCATTCAACGTACAAAAATTGATAAAGTTTCTAACTCATATAATGCTATTTATGTACGATTTAAATCATGTTTGATCTCTTTATTTTTAGCTACATGCATCTCACACATGTCTTCATCTACTTCAAGTAATTGTTGGGTAATAAAACTTCATCAGTTTCCCATATAGTAAAGAATGTAATTGAATGCAGTTGGGTTTTTATTCTTCTTCTTCTTCTTCTTTTTTTTTTTTTTTGGATTATTATTAATTACTATAACATCTTACGATAATAGACAATTATTCTTATAAAAATAAATAATTATTGTCATAGCTAGTTATTTTAGTCGTAAGTGACATTTAAATGGTATAATATAAAACAAAATTAATTAAATAATACATACTAAATGTCTATATATACACATAGTGCATAAGTATTAATCATATTTTCGCCCAATCTTCTCTCATATAATAGTGAATCGCCACTCGACAACTAACAAACAGTGTTTATAATAAACCAAGCTAGAAAATTATATACTCAAATGAGAAAAATAATTCTACTTTGAAGCACCAAAAATCATTTTCATCATTTTAAGTAACTGATTTCTAATAGTTATCACCTCCACTTAAGCCAACCTGTACTTGTTATCTTTACCCTCCCACAACCCATCATAAGCTACTATTTATAAATTATATAGACAATAGAGTATGGCAAATATCAAATAACAACAACAACAATAATAATAACATTTTTTGCCAAACAAAATGCGACCTCTCTGATTTTGTTTGCCCCCACTGTTTGGCAATAATATACATCTTTCTCAAAGTGCTTTGTGTCAAAAGGTGACTCATATTTTATTAATATAAGCTAGCAATATGCTAATGAGCAGATCAGAGATGGATCTATATTCCTTCTATCCTATGCATTTTCTATTTTTATTTTTATTTTTAAAATACACGTATTGCTATGTATTCTCACGCTTTGTTTAGATGATCTGTAATGAGAGAAAACTCCATTTGTCCCCCTATCTACGGGACACAAGCGACTAGCACGTCTTCATCTACTGAAGTACACCCTTATGAGAGTAGTTTTTGGGTTATGAAAAATGTACATTCACCACCATGTGTGAATACTTAATCTGGCTTTGAGAGGATAAGATTCACGTAATGCTAATAATTATCCCTTTTCTTTTCATCAGTAGTTCTGTATTACTGGAAGAAACAAATGACGGATGAAGAAATTAAATGGAATAAAAGGAAACCAATAGGTATAGAAAACATATATACGAGCCTTTGTGAAATGGGAATGATGCTAAATAAAACCCGAATGACGGTAACGAGAGTCTTAGGTTATTATTTAGGGGCATTGTGAAACACAAACGATGTAAAATTCTATTACCAGGAAGTTTTGTTCTACGACAAAATGAACTAAATGCAACAACGACACTCATAATGATCACGATTTCGATACGCCCATACATTCAATCGTAGTTCCATTTGTTTTCTTATACCGAACTGGGCGCAGAGTTTCATCCTACAGGCTATAAGTACCAAAATAGTTTATACATTTATGCTTCGCTTCAATTAGAAATATATCCTCAATGGGTAGTAGGGGTGAGCATTGGAGGTTATCGAGTAGTAAAACTTATTTTATGATTGGATAGGTATTAAACGTTGCATAATGACTTTTGGTTCTAAATTTACAAACCTGCAGTTGTAAGATAGAGTTCAAGGTTAAGACCTTGTACCTCCATTGGAACTTGTATTTAAAAAAAAAAATTTGTAAATTTTAAAGTTTTAAGATTCTTTATAATTTCTCAATATATGTAAGGTTTGGTAAATGTAACTTTTATTATATTTCTAATAGGTATATTTTAATTTGATAAATACGATAAACACTTAGCTAAGTTTTAATCTAATTTAAGTTATTAATATGATTTATGTTTGAATATCATGTTATTGTTTTGTGTTTATATTAAGCCTCAAACCCAAGCAAAGAGCTTAACCTAAAAAACTAGTTTGATAAATGGGAGAATATTTAAATTTAAGTATCATACTTAGTTCACGTTACTATCTTATATAAGATAGTAATATTATCTCTCCCCTTTAAAAGTCAAAATGATAGCTAACGCCCACATTGACTTACTTTGGATTGCCCACCCTAAATAGCTCTTACTCTAAACTGTTTTCACTCAACTTCATTAGGTAGCATTTTTCCATATAACTCTCTTTTGGGTCAATCCTTTTTTAGTTTGCCCCTTTCTATAGGATTCACTCTCATGATAGCACCAAAAGTTAGATTCATACCTAAGGAAAGAGCTCAACCTAAAAGACTTATCTAACAAGTGTGGAAGCTCCTTGCATTTAAATACCACATGTAATCTATTACCATCTCATAAGGGATTATAACATTTTACACTAAAAATTATCATTAAAAAAAAAGATTATAGGATATAAATTTCATGATAGGTACAAGGGTTACAATTCCAAATAGGACATAGGATATGGATTCTTAGCCTACCCACTCTATACTTGTTACGTCTATCTAATTTCTTTAATTGAAAACTTAATGAAAGAAGTAGGGAAAAAAATTATGCAATGACTTTCAACTAAACTTTTAGGATTTTAAAAATTAGTAGGAGGTAAAAAAAAAGAAAAAGAAAATTCAAAAGAATGAAGAGATACATCTTAGTTTTTTTTTTTTTTTTTGAGTAATCTTTGTCTCTCACAAGAAGTTATATAAATGTTTATAGCTAAAGCCTTTGACATCTTGAAGGCTGAGACTTCATATTATGGTTAAAAAAGAAAGAAAGAAAAGATAGGGCCACTAGGTGGGACAAGTGATAAAGCAAAGGAGTCCTCTCTCAATCCAATGCCTTAACTTTCCACAACACAATTGGTGGGTGCGTAGAAATAGCAACCTCAACTAGGAATAAAATATCATCACCATGCACCCCATTGTCACATGTTTACCAATGGTGTGGTCCTTCAATCTTCTTTTAGGATTAATTTACATGCATCATGGTCTACCTTATATTATATAACCTTAAACTAAGTATTTAAGATAATTATAGCATTAATAGAAGCTTAGTGTTCAGTTGACAGTGGTGCCATAAGTGAGATCTAGACAAAGTAACAATTGCTATGTATTCTGTGTTTTGTGAAAATAAAAACTTAATCCCATTCAATGAGAAATTTGACTTTGTTTAGATCTCATTTTTCAAAGGAGGTTTTAGCAAAGAGGAGAAATATACTACACACAGCTACTTCATTCAGACTGTAATGCTTCAGAACCCGGGTTGTGCTACTGTTTGCCACATGTCTTTATCTCATAAGAACATGTTAAGGCTCTAGACTAATTCTAATACCTTTTTATTCCAAAATTCATATATAAAGACATTCAATACATTCCACAACTTCAAAATTAATTTCATAAATCCATAATCAACATTTAATGTGGTGGAAGTCTATAAAACTCTAAATTGACATTCTTTAAATAATACTATCTATTATATTCAATTAACAGAATTCTCCTAAATTTCTAATCACCATAGTAGTGATAATAACCATCTTCTTTCTCTCTTTGTGGTTCACCTAAACTCAGGTTATCTTTTGGGTTATCATCTCTTTTAACACCTGCATCTAAAAAAAAAAAAGAAAATGTTTCCTAAAAGGTGAGTTAATGCTCAGTATGTATAACACAAGCACACATGCATGAACAAACATGAATTGACGATGTGAACCGCCACTATAGATCCCAAACCCATGATCCCTTAACCCTTAAACTTGGTAATGAGAACTGCCACTATGGGCCCCATACCTTGTTCACTTAAGCCACTTAATCCAACATTTAACCTAGATCATTTCCAAGCACGATTTCACTTAGGACAACGTTATACAAGGATTATTGGGGTGCTCTATAGGGATTTGCCATTATGAGCCCCTAGGTTGAGCTAAGCACATATAATATACAACTTAAACACTTAAGCCAATTCTTCCAATTAAATCAAATTCAATACATACACTAACATAAACAAGTACAAAACAACACATAAGTTACATGTACTTTAAGTCCTAGTCTTCAGCACTTTTGGTTTTGGACTTAAAGCTAATATGAAATCTGTACAACATCAATAAGTTCTTTTTAGTACTAATCTAAGATTAATGTCATCTTTTAACTCTCTCTCTTAATCATTTAAATTTTTTAAGGTCTTACTAGCTATCTAGGTTGTGTGGAAATTAACTTAATTAGAAGTTAGATAGATATACAATAAAATTATATTTCTCTCAACATGGCTATGTTGGAGGCCGTGTAGCTCAACATGGGCTAGTGCATGATCGTGTCAAAGGTCATGTATCTTTCGATGAGTTTTAGTTTCAACATGGTTGGAGCATAGCTATATACATAGGCCATGTATCTCCCAATATGCTTTGCATTCAACATAGTCGGAGCACAACCATGTAGACAAGCTATGTATCTTTAGGTATGTCCTATATTTAACACGGTCGAAACACAACCGTATAGATAGGTCATATATCTCTCAGTATGGTTAGGGTTCAACACGGTCGAAACACAGTCATGTGGGGAGGTTATTTATCTCTTGGTATTTTCCCACGAGCCCTAATTTTTTTATTCCAATTTCTCCTAAATTTGGTTTTCTCATTCCAGAGTTTAAATTAATCCTAAAACATGTATTATCTATTTAAATTACATGAATTAGATTACTTATATCAATACTTCCATAGGTCATACCGATGGGGATCAAGTAGCATCAAGAGTTCATGAGCCAAAGTCTAATGACCTGCTACATGGTATTGGAGGTCCAATGACAAGAGCTAGAGCTAAGCGAGTGGGAGAAGTCTTGCAAGGATTAGTTATGGAACTCCAAGAGCAACAAGCAGGTCGACACAAGTCTAATTCAAGTTCTGAGCTAGTAAACATAATATATCAAAGCACGGGTGAAGCGGAGGTCATCAATGATGGAATGACAGCCTTCAGCAAAGGGAAGGCCGCCGGCCTAGAGGCAAAGGAGAGCCGGCCTTCTTGGTCGGCCTTGAAGGAAGCAAAGCCGGTGGGTTAAGGCTGCCGGCTTAAATTTCAAGGCCGTCGGCGTAGTTCCGACCTAGATATTCGTGGAACGTCCTTTTGTTTTGTTCCGTTATTTCAAAGCTGGCTATATATACATTTAGGTCGCCAGCTTATGTGTTTTTTTCGAATATAATACCTTGTTTTGTCATTTGAAAGGACACTTTTATCAATTTGAGTAGAATAATTTCCTTGAGAGAATCCTCTCTTCTTTAGTTCTTGCAATAGAACTTCCTTCGATTTCTTCATCCTAAACGCTTGGAGAAATCAATCCGGATAGCTTAGGTTCTAATCGACGGGTTCGATTGGGGTCGGGTTACGTTTCATTTTCGATTCTCGGGTTTGAATCCTTCTTGAACGTTGGGTCTTAGATCAATGTCTAAGGTTTACGTCATTTGGTATCAGAGCCAAGGCTCATTGAATCGGGTAATCTCTATCCTTGTTAATATTTTTATTTAATTGATTGCATAAATTTTCTATCGTAGTTTAAAAAAAAAAAATGTTGTTGTTGTTCGTGGAATTGCTGTTTTGTTTCAACGACGTCAAATTCCAATTGCCGAATCCCAAAGGCAATTCCATTGTCTTGAATTAGTTAGTCGGTAAATTTCACAAAAAAAAAAGAATAGAAAATTCGTATAAAAAAAATTCCAGTTTATATTTTAGTTAGTTTGTTTAATTGTTCGAGTTCATTGTTTCCTATCAAATTCACTATATTCCATATTGGTCAATCATAGTTATTCATTGAGTCGTTGTATTCTCGTGTTGTTGGAATTTTGAGTTGTTGGTTGATTTATCTTAGTGGTTTATTTTGGAGAAAAAAACTCATTGAGTTAGTTCTTGAGCAAGGATTTGCAAAGGAGAGTAGATTGGTGAGAATTTTATCGTGGAAAATCAAATTGTGAGATACACGAGTGTATACACACCTTTGAGTGTAAACTGGTAAGGGAGTGAATTGTGAGGCCTTCTTAATTTGTTATTACTAACCTTTTTCTATTGTAGTGATATGTTTGATCAAAGTCCAATTGGTGGAGAGAAGGGAGAAGTAGATAATAAAATGATGTTTGATGCTTTAATAGGTGAGATGAAAAGAATACTGAGTGGTGAACTGGAGCAAATCCATGTAAGGATGGATAAGATTGAGCGAGGTAGGGAGCCGACGGGTAGTACTTTTGTAGGGCGAAGAATTGAGAGGCTTCCAAGGAGGGGAGTGAGAATAGAAGAGGGAGAGGACACTGAATTAGGAGAGTATAATTTCGTGATGGGGAGAGAAAATACCCAAAGGAGAGATAGTAACTTGGGTAGCATAAAGATGAACATACCTTCCTTTCAAAGGAAGAATGACCCATAATTATACTTGGAGTGGGAGCGAAAGGTTGACCACATTTTTTAGTGCCATAACTATTCAGAGGACAAGAAGATTAAACTTGCAGCAGTTGAGCTCACTGACTATGCAAGTGAATGGTGGGATCAACTGGTTAGGAATAGGAGATGGTATGGAGAGGAGCTTGTTAGCACTTGGGGGGAGATGAAAACTATTATGCAGAAGAGGTTCATTCCTAATCACTATTATAGGGATTTGCATAGGAAGTTGCAGGGTCTGACACAAGGGTCCAAAAGTATAGAGGACTATTATAAGGAGATGGAAATAGCCATGATTAGAGCTAAGGTGGAGGAAGATGACGAAGCTACAATGGCTAAGTTCATTGGTGGATTGAATAGGGAGATCGCTGATATTGTTGATCTACATCATTATGTAGATATTGAGGAATTATTGCATAAGGCGATCAAGGTTGAGAAGCAGCTAAAGGGAAAGAGTACTTTAAGGTATCACCCAGTTTCAAGTTCTTCTAGGTATAATTCAACTTCTAGTTCTTCATGGAAGTCGAATTGGAAGAATAACAAACCACCACTAAAAACTAAGGAGGAAGAGAAGGCTAAGGCACCGGCATCCTATTCAAAAGGTAACACTGAAACCAAATCTACTTCTAGATTGCGTGATATTAAGTGTTTCAGGTGCCAGGGATTTGGGCATATTGCATCGCAGTGTCCAAACACTAAGGCGATGATCTTTTTGGAGAGTGGAGAAGTGGAGAGTATGAGTTCAGGGGATGATGATGACATGCCCCCATTGGAAGATTGTAGTGATGTGGATGTAAACGGGCCTATAAAGGGAGAGATGCTTGTTACTAGGCAAGTTCTTAATACTTAACTTAAGGATGAGGGTGATAAAGTGCAGCGAGAGCGTATTTTTCATACTAGATGCCATGTGAATAACAAGGTGTGTAGTTTGATTATTGATAGTGGTAGCTATACAAATGTTGCTAGCACATTATTGGTTGATAAACTGAACCTGAAAACCGAGAAGCATGAACAGCCTTATAAGTTGCAGTGGTTAAGCGAATGTGGGGATGTTAAAGTGACTAAGAGGGTACTAATTTCTTTCTCTATAGGGAAGTACCGTGATGAGGTATTATGTGATGTGGTACCTATGCAGGCTTGCCACATATTATTGGGACGACCTTGGCAGTTTGATAGGAAGGTCACTCATGATGGTTATCACAATCGGTATTCCTTCATTTTGAACAAGAGACAGGTGATTTTGACAGCCCTCAACCCTTGGGAGGCTAGTGAGGATCAGTTGAGAATTGCTAGAGAGTTCGGAGAGAGAGGGAAACACAAGAGTGAACAAGAAAAGAAAATTGAGACTGTGAAAGAGAGTGGCAAAAACACAATGGTGAGTTATGAGAAGAAAGAATTAGAGGGAAACATGAGTGGCATTGGAGAGGCAAGCGAGATTAAAAGTGCTTTGAAGGCAAAACGACACTTACTTGTACTGATGTACAAGGATGTTTATCTTTCCACTGACCATCTTAACCCTTCTTTGCCTGCAGTTATTGTTTCTCTTTTGCATGAATTTGCTGACTTATTTCCTGAAGAAGTACCAAGGGGATTGCCTCCACTAAGAGGCATTGAACACCGGATTGATTTTATTCCAAGTGCTTCCATTCCTAATCGACCAGCTTATCGGGTCAATCTAGAGGAAACCAAGGAGATCCAGAGGCAAATTGATGATCGGGTAGAGAAGGGGTTTGTGAGAGAAAGCCTCAATCCATGTTCAGTTCCTGTCATCTTGGTTCCCAAGAAGGATGGAACATGGCGAATGTGTGTTGATTGTCGAGCAATCAACAAGATCACAGTTAAGTATAGACATCCTATCCCTAGACTTGATGATATGCTTGATGAGCTGCATGGTGCCTGTTTGTTTTCCAAAATTGATTTAAAGAACGACTATTACCAAATTTACATGAAAGAGGGAGATGGGTGGAAAACGGCTTTTAAAACTAAGCATGGTTTATATGAGTGGATGGTAATGCCTTTTGGATTAACAAATGCGCCTAGCCCGTTTATGAGGTTAATGAATCATGTTTTTCGTGCTTTCATTGGGAAGTTTGTTGTTGTATACTTTGATGACATCTTAGTTTACAACAAAACTCTAAGTGTACATGTTTAACATTTGCAAAGTGTGTTTACTGTTTTGAGAGAAAACAAATTGTATGCGAACTTGAAAAAGTGCACCTTTTGTATGGAAACTGTGGTTTTTCTTGGCTTTGTTGTAGGTGCGAAGGGGATTGCTGTAGATAAAGAAAAGGTGAAGGCGATTCGGGAGTGGCCGACACCAAGGAATGCAAGTGAGGTCAGGAGCTTTCATGGGCTAGCAAGCTTTTATAGGAGATTTGTTAGGGACTTTAGTTCCATAGCTGCTCCTCTAAATGATCTTGTTAAGAAGGACACCGAGTTCAAGTGGACTGAAGTGCATGAGCAAGCTTTTAAGACTTTGAAGGGTAAGTTGACTAATGCACCTTTACTTGTTTTACCTAATTTTGAAAAAGTTTTTGAGATTGAATGCGATGCTTCTAGGAAAGGTATTGGTGGTGTTTTGATGCAGGATTCCAAGCCAATCGCTTATTTTAGCGAAAAGATCAATGGTGCTACATTAAACTACCTAGTCTATGACAAGGAGCTATATGCTTTGGTGAGGACCTTGCAGACTTGGCAACATTACTTATGGCCTAAGGAGTTCATCATTCATTCTGATCATGAGAGTTTAAAGTTCCTAAAAACTTAAGGTAAGTTGAACAGGAGGCATGTGAAATGGATGGAGTTCATTGAGACCTTCCCATATGTGATCAAATACAAGCAAGGAAAAGAGAACGTGGTGGCTGATGCACTTTCTCGAAGGTATTCACTTTTGACTTCTTTGCAAACTAAATTGCTTGGGTTTGAACTCATTAAGGAGTTATATGAGACTGATGCTGACTTTGGTCAAATTTAGGCTGCTTGTGCTGAGTTTGGATATTCTGATTTCTATAGGCATGATGGGTATTTGTTTAAGAAAGATAAGTTACGCGTGCCTAAAAGCTCTATGCGTGAATTACTAATGAGGGAAACACATGGAGGTGGTTTAATGGGACACTTTGGTGTTAAAAAGACTTTGGATATTTTGCATGAACATTTTTATTGGCAAAAAATGAAGCATGGTGTGCAAACTGTGTGTGACAAGTGCATTGCATGTAGACAGGCCAAATCCAGAGTAATGCCCCATGGAGAATACATTCCATTACCTGTGCCTAATCAACCCTGGATTGACATTTCTATGGATTTTGTGTTAGGGTTATCACGATCTCAAAGTGGCAAAGATAGCATATTTGTTGTTGTCGATAGGTTTAGTAAGATGGCTAACTTCATTTCCTGTTCTAAAACTAATGATGCACAACATATTGCCGATTTGTTCTTTAGGGAGATTGTACGGTTGCATGGCTTGCCTAAATCTATTGTGAGTGATAGGGATGTGAAAATTTTAAGTCATTTTTGGGGTACTTTGTGGAATAGGCTAGGCACTAAATTGTTATTCTCTACTGTTGCATACCCTCAAATTGATGGTCAGACGGAAGTAGTCAATAGGACTCTTTCAACCTTGTTACGTGTTGTGATTCATAAGAATTTGAAACAATGGGAGAAATGTCTGCCACATGTAGAATTTGCATATAATAGGACTGTGCATTTCACTACATCTTATTCTCCATTTGAGGGGGTGTATGGTTTTAACCCTCTTGACTCAATTGGATATTTTGCTTTTGCCTGTTAACGAATTTGTTGATCTTGATGGAAAGAAAAAGGCAGAGTTTGTAAGGGAATTACATGCTCAGGTTCGCACCAACATTGAGAAGAAAAATGATCATTATGCTCGACAAGCCAATAAGGGTCGTGTGAAGACTGTTTTTCATCCAGGAGAGTGGGTGTGGGTACATTTGAGAAAGGAGAGATTTGTTGAACAACGGAAAGCTAAGTTGCACCCCAAGGGAGATGGGCCATTTCAAGTGTTGGAGCGCATCAATGATAACACTTACAAGATTGACTTGCCAAGTCACTATGGTAATGTAAGCGCAACTTTTAATGTTTCTGACCTTTCTCTGTATGATGCAGGTGATTCGAGGACGAATCTTTCCGAGGAAGGGGGGAATGATGGGGATCAAGTAGCATTAAGAGTTCACGAGCCAAAGTCTAATGACCCGTTACATGGTATTAGAGGTCCAATGATAAGAGCTAGAGCTAAGCGAGTGGGAGAAGTCTTGCAAGGATTAGTTATGGAACTCCAAGAGCAAGAAGCAGGTCAACACAAGTCTAATTCAAGTTTCGAGCTAGTAAACATAATATATCAAAGCACGGACGAAGCGGAGGTCATCAACGATGGAACGACAGCCTTCAGCAAAGGGAAGGCCGTTGGCCTAGAGTTAAAGGAGAGCCGGCAAGGAAGCAACGCCGGCGGGATAAGGCTGCCGGCCTAAATATCCGTGGAACATCCTTTTCTTTTCTTCCGTTATTTCAAAGCTGACCATATATGCATTTAGGCCGCTAGCTTATGTGTTTTTTTCGAATATAATACCTTGTTCTGTCATTTGAAAGGACACTTTTATCAATTTGAGTAGAAGAATTTCCTTAAGAGAATCTTCTCTTCTTTAGTTCTTGCAATAGAACTTCCTTCGATTTCTTCATCCTAAACGCTTGGAGAAATCAATCCGGATAGCTTAGGTTATAACCGACGGGTTTGATTGGGGTCGGGTTATGTTTCGTTTTCGATTCAATTTCGATTCTCGGGTTTGAATCCTTCTTGAACGTTGGGTCTTAGATCGATATCTAGGGTTCGCGTCACATACCCTTGATTGATGGATTCCCATGTTCATTTTGTCCTTTCCCTAAATTTTTGAATCCTCTTGTAATTGGAATTGAACTATGCTATCTTCCCTTAGTCACCTTTAGGTTTCTATAGAGAGCATCTCTAAAGTGTTCTTTTTATTTATTGGTTAAAATGATAAGAGAGAGGAATGTTAGGTTAACTAAGGCTTAAATACTCCTTTTTCTGAAATGTCCAAATTGCCCCTTAATTTTTATAAAATCCCCATCCTTAGCTTTTGTTTTTACATTATAATATTATATTAGAATTATTAAAAATTTCAGGTATTACATTCTCTCCCCCCATAAAAACTTTTGTTCTCAAAAGTACCTAATTCTAGAAGAGTTCTGGATACTTCATCCTCATTTCTACTTCTAGTTCCACGTTGCTTCCCTTTCGGTTTAGTTAGTTACACTTTAACATAAGGGGGATTGTTTTCTATCTTAGTAATTGCTCCTTAGTATCAACAATTCTGATCGGTCTTTCCACAAATGACAGGTTTGACTACACATTCAGTGGTTCCAAAGCTACTATCTGATTTCGGTCAGGTACATACTTCCTTAAAATGGATACATGGAATATGTCATGTACTTCAGCTAAACTTGGTAGAAGAGCTAACCTGTAAGCTACTGTACCTATTCTTTCCAAGATCTCTAATGGACTTACATATCTTGGGTTTAACTTTCCTCTTAACCCGAATCTGATTACTCCTTTTGTTGGAGAAATTCCCAATAAGGCCTTATCTCTCACTTAGAATTCCAAAGGGCATATTCTCTTGTTTACATAACTCTTCTGTCTAGATTGAGCTGTTTGTATTTTCTGCTAGATCAGTTTCACTTTGTCCACTACTACTTGTACTAATCCTAGCTCTATCATTTGTCTTTCTCCTACTTCATCCAATGTAGTGGGGATCTACACCTTCTTCCATAAAGAGCTTCATATGGAACCATTTGGATGGTTGCCTGGTAACTGTTATTATAGGCAAATTCCACTAAAGGTAGATGCTCATTCTAGTTGCCTCCAAAATCCAGTGCACATGCTCTGAGCAAATCTTCAAGTATTTGTATAGTCATTTTAGATTGACCATCGATTTGAGGGTGGAACGTTGTGCAGAACTGCAGTTTGGTGCCCAATGCTTTATGTAAGCCGCTCCAGAATTTGCTAACAAATCTTGTGTCTTTATCTAAAGTGATGGTCACTAGCACTTCATGTAGTTTGACTATCTCCTGTATGTATATCTGAGCTAGTTTCTCCAACTTATATCTTACTCTAATAGGTATAAAATGAGCAGACTTAGTCAACTGTCCACTATAACCCAAACTGCATCCTACTTCTCCTTAGTGTTTAGGAGGGCTGTAACAAAGTCCATTGTCACATGCTCCCATTTCCACTCTAGTATTGGAAGAGATTGTAATTCTCCAATTGGTCTCTGATATTCTATTTTGATCTACTGGTATGTGAGACATCTGGCTACATACTTAGCTATCTCCCTTTTCATATTTCTTCACTAATAATGACTCTTTAAGTCCTTATACATTTTGATACTTCTAAGGTGTATTCTATAGGTAGAGTAATGTACCTCTTTCATTATCTCCCTCTTCAATTCTGCACTCTTTGGCACACATAATCTCGTTTTATATTTTAAAATCGCCTTTGCATCTAAGTTGAATTTTAGAGCCTTGCCTTGTTCCATTTTACTCTTAATCTCTTGAATATTTTTATCATCTATCTGATCAGCTTTAATTCTGTCTATTATGGTTAGTTGTATTCTTAAGGTAGCCATTTTTGCTCCTACTTCTTGTGTTAAGATTTCTAGTTCCAATTTGCATATATCTTTTAATAACTCTTTCTGTGAAGTGATGAGAGTGACTACATTACCCTGTTTCTTTCTACTAAGGGCATCTGCCACCATATTAGCTTTTCCTAGATGGTTTTGTATCTCTAGGTTGTAATCCTTAATTATTTCCAACCATTTCTGTTGTCTCATATTCAGCGCACTGACCCAGATCTAGGTAAGTCGGATTTTTCCAATATTTATTTATTTATTTATTTATCTATTTTATTTATTTCGAATTTATTTATTTACTTATTTGCTATTTATAATTAAAAAAAAAAAATGTTAGAATTTAGATTAGTTTTTTTTTTAGGATTTAATTTAGGATGAATAATAAAATAAAAATAATAATTATAATAATAAATAATAAAAATGTGAAAATTTATAAAGAAAATATTAGAAAAGAATAATAATAAAAATTTAGATTTTAGAATAGGATAGATAAAAAAATCTAAGAGAAAATTTTTCAATAAAAATTTATAAAAATTAATAAAAAATTCATAAAAATTAATGAAAATCAATAAAAATTTATAATAGTAGAAATAAGTTGAAAAATAGAAAAAAAATGATGAAATTTTTATCACTTAGAAAAATCACTTTCTTAAATAAATCCAAAATTGGTTTTTCCTTAAAATATCACTTTCAAAAAATCAAATTATCAAGCTTAGCTTAGATTTTTTAGAAAAAATACTAAGATGGTAAAAACATAAATAAAAAGAGATTTCACAATTAAAATTCACAAACACACTAAAGTTTTTCTAGAAAAGCGAATTACGGCAAGTTTGATCTTGAATAGCAGGTACGTAGGCACCCATTTGGGGCAACCTTAAAAAGGAATGAAAATCATTTTCTCAGAATAGGTTATTCAAGAATAAAATAAAAAGACAACAAAAATAAATAAAAGACATTTTGGATAAGGTTTAGATTTTAGGAGATTAGGTGGTAACCTTAGGATTTTAATAGGTTAGCCTCCGAACTCAGAAACTCTGGTTTTCCCCTTTCCTCTTTTCACAAAAAATGAGAAGAGGAAATCACGCTAACTAGCGGTCCAAATTAGGATTAATCTGCTCAATTAGTCCTAATTCAGTTTTTTCCCAACCACAGTTGGGTAGCGACTCTAAAACAAAACGAAGTTCCTAACTTAAGTCAAGGATCTACATTAGATGAGCATAAGGTCTAGTATAGATCGGATTAGGAATGGGAAAATAAAAAATTAGACTCGACAGGATGGCGACTCCACTAGGAAAGATTCTCTAGTAGGTTAGCCACCTGAATCTCCTCAAATTGCTCCTTTCTAAGAAATGTCTTTTGATTTGTTATGTTATTGCTAACCTTTCAGGGATTTAGCTAAAGATTAGGGTCAGTTATTTACTTTTAATGTTGAGTCTACATGCATATGATTGTGTGAGTAGATACGGTCAAACTTGGGCCGTCTTAGGACCTTAAGACAGGGGTGGGGGGGGGGGGGGGGGGGTGGGTGGCATTATGTAGGTTTCAGGCGAAGTGATGTGATCACCGTTCGGGATCGATTAGGCTACCCCACCCAATGCTTCGATATGGCTTGAGATCCATTTTTTCGAGAATGCGGGAGGCCATAGAGCTTAGGGACCTGCTAGAACCTACCTATTTGCATACACGACATCATGGGCTGACAACTGGTTGATGATGTAATACTTTTGTTCTGTTCATGGAGTTCAGATACATTTCCCTGTAATGTTATCATTGTAACATAGTTTATGTTGTAATTAAAGATTTCTGTTGTAATAGATGGCTAGTTCCGCAATTGACCGCCTCCTCCGCAAAGAGATCCGAGTATGCAAACCCCTGGACCCAAAATTGGTACTGGACCACTAGTTCACCCTGTACAACCCCGAGGAGCAGGCTTTCATCCAGTAGAAAATAGGGCCCATCCTCTCATTAATGAAGATGGAGATGAACTTGCCCTTGGTACGGGCCATGCTCCACCTATGGGAAATAGAGCCCGTGGCTTTCTTCATCGGGCTACATGAGATTACTCCTACCTTAGAAGAGTACACCCAACTGCTACAAGCTCCAGCACTAACCAATGAGGTGTATGTACCGGATCTAGAGGTCGGGCCAGCCGGTATCTTCAGCAGACTCCTGGGTATCCGCAAAACAGCAATCAATAAGGCCTTAGCAGACTGTAATGGATACTGCATACGGATGGATGAGTTAGAAACCTGGTTCATCGCCTGAGAAGATAATGGGGACATGAAAGACATATTGTGTGGGGATCCCAAGACTTATAGACAAAGAAGGGTGAGTGCTTTCATCCTGACAGCCTTCGCCACCATACTTTTCCCCACCGGAACTTTCTATGTCCATTACCGAGTCGCAGAACTGGTGACCCAATTCCTGGAAGGAAAATCTTACATCTTGGCTCTATGAGCTGAACAGATCTGGAACTTAAACTTCGTCAAGAAAAAAGGCCACGGGATCCTCCGTTCAAATATCAACCTTATCCTGATATGGTTTGTAAGCCACCTCAAGTGTTTTGGGCTGAACATGGTCCGGAAAACCTTGGCTCAACAAGTGGACCTCGTGGACTCATGCATAGAGAAGATAAAGCTGCCTAATGACCTTACCAGCCATAGTTGGGTAGAAGTGCTTAAAAGTTTCAGTGCTGATGACATTTTGTGGACAGCCAGATGGAGTTGCTGCAACAAAGTTATCCTAACCCGCAGTAATTTTGAAGCCGTACCTCTAATCGGTATCATCGGATGTATAGGTTATCATCCCAACTCAGTGATCCGCCAGTTCGGTACTATTCAAGACATAGTTTATCGGCCATCGCTGGAGGCAGTCACATTTGAGTACCAAGATTCGAACTTATTAGTAGTTGAGAAATTTGCTAAGCTGGCAGAGGTCAAAGCACTATGGGAAGCCCGAATCGAGAGCCCGAATGTAGACTTCGGAGAGCTAGACGATGAAGTGGGCAAACATCGAGCTACTAGGGAATTTGTGATCCACCAATTGTATCAGACAGGGGAAAGAGCATACCGGGTCCTAGATGTCACCCAACTTAAGCTAGACAAGGTAAACCCAGAGCTGGAAATCTACCTGGAGCAGATCAAGGCTCAGATGGAAGTATACTTTGAGGCTACATATTATAAAAAGGATATCTAGAAAGGTCGATTCAAGGAATCCGACCAAAGAAACAAAGCCTTGGAAGCTCAGCTGGAGAAGACCCAAGCTAGAGTCAAGGAATTAGAAGCCGTCATCAATGGGAAACCTGAGTCTACACAGCAGAAGACTAAGAAAGCTAGGAAATAGATTATTATTGTACTCTTTCATTTTTTTTTCAAGTATTGAACTCCAAGATTCTAGTATATAAAATAAAGTCTCAGTATTATATCATCAATCAATTGTTGACCCTTTTATTCCAGCATTCGTGTGACACATGCATCACATTTTCATGCATACATCATACTAAAAAGAAAAAAAAATGCGCACCAGGTATCAAAATAGCTCCCAAACAACCGAACCCTCTCGGAAGCCCAATCTGCACACGTTCAAGAACTAATATGGCAAACAATGGCGACAACTGTAACAACACAAGTACTGACGCTGCTTCAGACTCTAGGATAGTATCCCTGAAACAAACGGTCCAGCAGCTAGCTGCACAAGTCCACCTCATGATTGAAAGCATTGGCCTCCTTCGCACCACCCAGCCGACTCAAGAAGAACATTCAGGAGCTAGAAAAGGGAAGGCAGTGGAAGGGCAGCCTCCAGAATATGAGGAAATCAATTCCCACCTAAACCCGGCCTTTGAGTATGAGCCGAGAGTCAATCAAGGTCCAACCTCTGATGATTTGAAGAAGGAGATGGAGGAAAGACAGAAAGAGATGGAAAAGAGACTCTTCCAACAGTTGGCTGACAAAATGAAAACGATAGATGGGCCGGATGGTTTCGAACAAGCCGGGATCACCAGCTTGCCAGCGTATGGGGAGGAGGTATACCCCGATAAATTCAAGACCCTAGAATTCGAAAAGTATGACGGTACTAGGTGCCCCAAGATGCATACAAGGCTAAATGCCCTGAAGATGAGCAAGTATGCTCAATATGACCAACTGATGATCCAGACCTTCCAAGATAGCCTTACGGGCCCTGCATTAGTCTGGTATGCCCACTTGGATTTCAATCAAGTCAACACCTGGGAAAGGTTTGCTCGGGCATTTTATGACCAATACAAGTTTAATATCGAAGTTGCCCCCTCAGTGATTGATTTAGGGAGTCTTCAAAAGAGACACGCTGAGTCTTTCAAAGAGTATGCTCAGCGATGGAGAGCTCAAGCTGCCAGGGTAGCAACCTCAATTTCTGAAAAAGAGTTGACATCCATATTCGTCAACACTCTGGATAAGACCTACTTCTCACATCTGGTGGGCCAGACATCATCCAGTTTTGCAGAAGTAGTAGCTGCAGGGTGCCGGATTGAAAGCACCATCACAATAGGCAGACTCCAAACAATAGATCCTCCTTGGGTCACATCATCATAAAGGCTCTTGGGAGGTAACAGAGCCAAGGAGTCTACCATCAACACAATCAACTCTAGTAAAGCAGACAAGGCTGGGACTCGTGTGACGTTCCAGACTACGAGTGCCCCAGCTTAGCATTCCCCGGCAAATCACGCCCAGGCTGCCAGAGTCTCGAGATAGTTCACTCCAATTCTGATCCCGCTCAGCCAGGTCTTTGCTCGACTGCGGGCGGATAATTTGATCAGCTTCGAAATCCCAAACGACCGGTATAAGCCTAGAAACTTTGACTCAAGCCTTAAATGTGACTATCATATGGGCCAAGAGGGGCATTCCACAGACAGATGCTGGAGGCTCCGAAACAAAATCCAGGATCTAATTGACACTGGGATTGTGCAGCTGGACTTTGTCAACACCCCGGCGCCCAATGTCAACACCAATCCGCTGCCCAATCATAAGCCCACCGTCAACATGATCACATCCGAAGAGTCAGCCCCCAAAGAATCCTCCAAGCAAAAGGCGACAGACCAGCAGAAAAGTCACTCCCATCAAACTCTAGAGAAAACCCCCAAATCACATATTAAAAAGAGATGGTTAGCCGGAGACCCAACAGTCGGCACCTTGGGAGAGTCACATGGGAGATTCGAGTACCTGGTGAACTATTCTTACACCCCAACTGTATATGGGCCGCCTAGCGGATGGAGACCCGAGTTTAAGAAAGAGGACAACCTGCCAAAGGAAGGGGAGAAGTCTGTGAACATGATCAATTCAAATCAAAAGCCAAGAGTCATAAAATGCTATGAGGGATAGTCAACCGAGATACAAATCCCGAAGAAGAGATATGTGTTCAATGTCCCAATACCTTCAGAGAGGTATAAGGCCGCATCGTTTGACTATCAGACCCTCGAGCAAGAGCGACCCCCCATGGTAGGAGGAATCACCCGCTCTGAGAGAATTTATGACCTAAAATATAAAATTTCAACTGAGGAGCCCAACATGGAGATAGGAAAGGAAGAAGAGGAGGGGCTCGCTGCATTTACAAAAATGGTCAAGGCAAGCGAATATAAGATCATAGAATAACTAAACAAGGTTCCAGCCCAAATATCACTCATAGGCCTCCTCACAACCTCCGAGCCCCACAGGGAAGCACTCTTCAAAGTGCTCAAACAGATCCGGGTACCAGAAGGCATCACTACAGACAAATTAAGTCATGTGGCAGATTCTATCTTCACCATGGACCAGATATCTTTCTCCCCTGAAGAGCTAAGAGAAGATGGAGACCAACATACAAGACCACTATTCATAGTGGTGAAGTCAAACGACATGATTGTCTCCTGAGTACTCATCGACAATGGGTCGTCCCTCAATGTTTGCCCATTAGCTACCCTCGACTTATTGGGGGTTGATCCAAGCGATATTAAACCAAGCTCAATGGTGGTTAGGGCTTTCGACGGGTCAAAAAGAGACATAGTAAGGGAAATAAGCTTGCTGGTAGAGATTGGCCCGCAAGTGTTCTATATACCCTTCTAAGTTCTCGACATCCCAAGATCTTTCAACCTACTTTTGGGAAGGCCATGGATACATACCGCTGGAGCCATACCCTCAAGTCTCCATTAGAAGGTCAAATTCATTGCAAATGGGTAGATTGTCACAGTACTAGGAGAGCAAGATTATGCCATCTACAAAGAAACTGCCATACCTTACATTGGGGAGGATGGTTCTGAAGACCTTGGTCTCCAGATATTCAACGAGGTGAATGTGGTGACCAGCAAGGAGGGCCATCAGTTTAAAGAGGGGCAGCAAGGGACGTTTGGACTAGGGTATGTTCCTACAACCCAGGAAGAAGCACAAGCCAGAGGTGTCAGAGGCAGGAAGAAAGAGAAGCCAAGCAACACCCATATGCGCATTCCACCCCTCCAACAATCATTCAAACAAGCAACTACCATTCAAGAGCCAAGGATAAGCGAAGCTGACGTCAGCAATGGGAGCTTGCCCCCTCGCACGTCCAAACAGCATCCAGCTCTCAATAATTGGTTCTGTTATCCTATTGATAGCACTAGGTCAGCTCAAGGATAGGGAATAATTATTAAACATTTTTTTGAGACTTCTTTACATAATTCAATAAATTACAATTTGTCTTGCTTATATATATATATATCTTCTTTTGTTTCGCTTCACCCAGATTTCCTGCCATCGAACGTCAAGGACATTTCGCGCAGGTAAAAAATGAAAACACTAATATCGTTTCCAACACTGTTGGGTTAGCTGTTGGAGGCGATGTCCTCGACCACGAAATAATACAAGGAAATTAGCAAAAACATTAACAAAGCGGAATTTCAATCGACGAGCCAGTAGAGATAGTAAATCTAGGAAGCATTGAGGAAACTAAAAACCTTAAGATCGGGACCAATTTGAGTGCCGAGCAAAAACGTGAGATGACCGAGCTATTAACTGAATATGCGGATGTGTTTGCCTGGTCATATGGTGACATGTCAGGACTAGACCCATTAATAGTGGTTCATAGGCTTCCCACAAGAGAAGATGTCAAACCTAAAAAACAGAAATTGAGAAAATTTAGGCCTAACATCTTACTAAAGATCAAAGAGGAAGTCAAGAAATTGCTAGAAGTAAGGTTCATCGAAGTGTCTGATTACCTAGAATGGGTAGTAAATATAGTTCCCGTTATGAAAAAGAATGGAAAAGTATGCGTATGCGTAGACTTCCGGGACTTAAACCAAGCAACACCGAAAGATAACTTCCCCCTACCTCACATTGATGTTCTAGTGGACAACACTATAGGAAACCATCTTTTCTCTTTTATGGACGGTTTCTCAAGATATAACCAGATAAAAATGGCTAAAGAAGATAAAACCAAGATGACTTTCATCACAACATGGGGGACTTTCTGTTACAAAGTCATGCCCTTCGGCTTGAAAAACGCCAGGGCAATGTATCAGAGAGCCATGGTCGCGATACTTCATGACATGATGCATCAAGAAGTCAAAGTATACGTCGACGACATGATAGCCAAGTCTAAAGAAGAAGAAAGCCATACAGATATCCTGAGAAAGTTGTTTAAGTGACTGAGAAAGTTCCAGCTCAAGTTAAATCCGGAAAAGTGCACTTTCGTGGTCATAACAAGCAAGTTGTTAGGGTTCGTCATAAGCTAGGAAGGCATTAAAATCGACCCTAACAAAGTAAAATCTATATTAGAGCTACCTTCCCTACGCACTGCCAAAGAAGTAAGAGGTTTACTAGGAAGGTTAAATTATATAGCTCGTTTTATCTCACAACTTATAGATAAATGCCGCCCACTGTTCCGTCTGTTAAAAAAAGAATGCTGTAGTAGAATGGGACGATGAATGCGAAGAAGCATTCAAGACAATCAAAGACTATCTCATAAAGCCTCCAGTCTTAATAGTCCCGAAGCAAGGGAAGCCCTTATTCCTATACCTCACGATACTCCCTGAGTCCATGGGATGCGAGTTGGGGCAAAAAGATGAAGAGGGAAGAGAGCGTTCCATATATTACCTAAGCAAGAAATTTACAAATGAGGAACAGAGGTATTCAGAAGCAGAGAGGACTTGCTATGCTCTAATTTGGGTCATGCACTAGTTAAGGCAATACACCCTTTAATATCATATTGAGCTGCTGACAAGACATGATCCTCTAAAGTACTTAGCAAAGAAGCCCGTTTTGATAGGGAGAATATCCAAATGGCAAATGCTCTTATCGGAGTTTGATATCACATACATAAATCAAAACTCAATGAAAGTGCAATCTTTAGCCGACCAATTGGCAGAACACCCTGTTGCGGGAGATTCCCAAGAACTACAAGCCCAATTCTCTGATGAAAATATATTAATAGTGGAAGGTACACCAGTAGAAGACTGTAAAATAGACCGGAGCCCTAAGTGGAAGATGTTCTTTGACGGAGCTGCCAATGTATTCGGTTGTGGGATCGGGGCAGTGTTGATATCCCCAGACGGAATACAATTCCCTTTAGCAACAAGGCTCACATTTCCATATACCAATAATATCGCGGAATATGAAGCATGCATTCTCGGCCTCAAAATGGCTTGCCACATGGAAATCCGCGAATTGGAAGTATACGGAGATTCGTCACTGATCGTATTACAGACAAGAGGGAAATACAAGACTAAAGACCCCAAATTGGTACCATACCATCAGCATTTGACAAAGCTAATCGAAGAATTCGAGGCAATCACTTTCACATACGTCCCAAGAACTCAGAATTAGTTTGCAGATGCACTCGCCACACTAGCATCTATGATTCGGATAACAGGGGGAGCAGAAATCCAACCGTTAAAAATAGATATCGAAAATCGGCCCGCCTACTGTTTAGCAATTGAAAAAGCACAAGATGACAAGCCCTGGTACCACGACATCAAAACTTTTCTCTAAGAAAGCAAATACCCTGAAATGGCTAGCAAGAATGACCAGAGAACACTCAGAAGGTTAGCAAGTCATTTCTTATTAAGTGGGTCTATACTTTACAAAAGATCGTCTGATACCACCTTGCTAAGATGTGTGGATAAAAATGAAGCATGTGAACTGATGAAAGAAGTACACAAAGGGGTATGTGGACCTCATATGAACGGCTACATGTTGGCCCGAAAAATCATGAGGTTGGGATACTATTGGCTAACCATAGAATCAGATTGCAAAAAATATGTCAATTACTGTCATTTGTGTCAAGTGTACGCAAACCGGATAAATGCTCCGCCCAACGAGCTGCACTCATTGTCAGCACCATGGCCTTTCTCCATGTGGGGGATCGACATAATCAGCCCAATCACTCTGATAGCATCTAATGGCCATAGGTTCATATTGGTAGCAATTGATTACTTCACCAAGTGGGTAGAAGCTTCATCATATACCAATGTCACCAAAGGGGTAACAGTCCGATTCTTACAGAGGGACATAATAGCTTGATATGGAGTTCCTGAGTCAATCATCACCGACAACGGTACCAATCTTAACAACAAATCGATGACAGGTTTATGTCAACAATTCCACATAAACCATAGAAATCCAAATCCCTACCGACCTCAGATGAATGGGGCAGTAGAAGCAGCCAACAAGAATATCAAAAAGATCATCGAAAAAATGACAACTACTTACAAAGATTGGCACGAGATGTTGCCGTTTGCTCTCATGGCTTATAGGACCTTAATTAGAATATCTACTGGAGCTACCCCATATTCATTGGTATATGGTACTGAGGCGGTCTTGCCAGTCGAGGTCAAAATATCATCATTTAGAATTCTGTCAGAAACTCAGTTAACTGAAGCAGACTAGATAAAGAAGATACTTGATCAATTGAATTTGATTGATGAAAAAAGACTCACTACATTATGTCAAGGCCAGTGTTACCAACAAAGGATGGCCCGAGCATTTAACAAGAAAACGAGGCTTCAATGCTTCAAAGAAGGGGATATGGTGCTAAAGAAAGTTTTTCCGAATGCCCAAGATTCCAGAGGGAAATTTACCCCAAACTATGAGGGTCCCTATATGGTGAAGAAGATATTGTCAGGAGGCGCTCTGATATTGACTCAAATGGATGGTCCAGAATTGAGGGACCCCATTAATGCAGATGCTGTTAAGATGTACTATCCTTAGGTAAGGGAATTGAAATTTTACCAATGTTTATGAAAGCCAATATTCAATACAAATTTCGTTGAGTCTAGTTTTCATTTTTTTTACAAGCAAAGTTAATGTCTCTAAATGGTCAATAATTCCAACTAATTCTCATTACAACAAACAATCCTAAACACATTACCCATCACTTCACCAATGAACAATAAACATTGAAATGATAATAAATCTCAATAAATTTTGTGATATAATTCTACCTACTTTTGAGCATTGAACCTGGTGCATTAGTAGGATAACACTACCGTCAAAAGAGCCATATGCACAAGAAAGGAAGTGCATCAAGACCTTCAACCCTGTGTTAAAGCAAGAGTAAGCGAAGCAGGAGCAAACCAGCACGAAGGTTCGGTTGTTTGGTTGTTATCTGCGATAAATTGGTAAGTATATTATAACAAATAACTATCATCCACATATCATGAAAACATCAAATCATTTTACTCAGTCAGTAGAAGCATTTTCAAAAGCATAAGATTAGTCAGCCCACAACAGGGCACTTGTTTAAACATCCCCTTGAAAATGTCAGCCCACATTGGGGCACTTCCCTAAACATTCTCTCTTAGGGTTAGCCTATGAGGGCACTTTTTGAGATGTTTCTCCTTGTAGGTTAGTCGGTCCACAATGGGGCACTTCCCTGAACATCTCTTCCTAAGGTTAGCCTATAGAGGTACATTTCGAAACATTTCTTCCCCAGGGTTATGAGTCTAAGAAGACACTTCCTACCATATATTAGTTAGCCCACAATGGGGCACTTTTCCCAAACATCCCTTCAAAAATTTCAGCCCATAGGGGCACCTTTTGAGACATGTCCTCTCGCTATAGGTTAGTTAGCCCGCGAATGGGGCACTTTCCTAGACACTTTTTCTTGAAGTTAACTTATAGGAGCACTTTTCAAATCTAGCAATAAGTTAGCTCAGAGGAGCACTTCTCAAATCTATCGATAAGTTAGCTTAGAGAAGCACTTTCAAATCTATCGATTAGTTAGCCTATGAGAACACTTTTCGAAGCTATCAATTGGTTAGCTCGTAGGAGCACTTTTCAAATGTGTCGATAACCGATTGGTCAGCTCATAAGAGCACTCTTTGGCGGTATTTCTCTTCAAACAGTTGCTAGTTTAGTCAGACGCTTCTGTTGACAGGTGGCCAGCTCATAAGAGCGCTTCTTAAAACAATCTTCTCTCCAAGGTTGCTAGTCCGATAAGATGCTTCCTATCATCAACTATTCCACTTACAATAACACACTCCTAAACAATCCTTGAGATGTTTCCTATCGCCAATTAGTTAGCCTATAAAGCACTTTTTGGGAAGATACATTACTCTAGATTATTAGGTTGTTTCCTAAACTATACCAACCATCACAAAACACTCGTGGGATTATTAGCTCATAGAGCATTTTCCTACTAGAGACCCAATTCCAGATAACTAGCCAAACCAAGGCGTTATCCATTCAATCAAGAGGCCAAAAATGACGTCTTTCTTGTCTTTATAGTTAAGTTTTGCAAACTTTACTACAAAGAGGGGTAGCTGTAAACACCCCATTTTTGCCCCTAATGATCAATAATAATCAATAATAAATAATTACCATTTTCTCCAATTTTTTCTATTTTTTCTCCAAATTAGCAAAAATAGAAAAAAATATTCAAAAAATAAAATAAATAGGAAAATATATCGATTTTGGAAAATAATTGCAGAAATGGCAATAAAAGGAACTAAAAAATTTTTACAAATTTTTGAAATTTCAAAAAACACAAAAAATAAAAAAATCGCATTGCATATATGCAAATTGCAAAAATAGAAAATCAAGTAAGTGGGCTAGCCCAGCTGGTCCGGACCATGGCCTAAGGCGCGCGCGGGGGGGCCAGGTCGCAGGTTCGAAGCGCGGGGGAGGCAGAATTCGCGTTTTGCAATTTTTCTTCATCGCTTGGGACACGTGGCAACAGCTGATTGGCTGGAGCAGACGCACGCGCCGGGAGCGTAATCATCTTCAACCTTCATCTGAGATCGCCGGCGAGGAGGAAAAATCGAATTTCGGTCATTTTGATTCGACTTTTTTTCACAAATCCAGTAGATCTTTAATAGAAATAAGATAAACATCATCCTATTGGAATCAAATCGCAACAAATCAAAGGATTTGCACAAATTGGAGATGGGTTTCAACCGAAATCCAATTTGCCTCAATCGGTGGAAATCCGAGCTTATCCAGCTCGATTTCTTATGCCTATAAATAGAGGATGAAGGGAGGAGGCAAGATCACGGATAAAAAGTGAGGAAAAGAGAGAGAATCGAAGCCTCGCCGAAGTTTCCAAAGCTGCGATCATCGATCAAGCATCGAGCTGCTACCAGGAGGCGTTTTTGGAGAAATCCACCACTACAGTTGAGTTCCCCACCCCCGAAAACTTAGGAACCAACACCTCAATCGCTTCGAAAAGCCGTCGAAACGCCGTCAACGAGCACCCCCAGCCACCGTGCCCGATCGACCTGACCCGACCCGCTTCGACCTGATCGGACCCGACCCGCGCACCGACCCTGATCCAGGTAAGTCGGATTTTTCAATTTTTATTTATTTATTTATTTATCTATTTTATTCATTTCGAATTTATTTATTTACTTATTTTCTATTTATAATTCAAAAAATATAAAAAAATGTTAGAATTTAGATTAGTTTTTTTTTTTAGGATTTAATTTAAGATGAATAATAAAATAAAAATAATAATTATAATAATAAATAATAAAAATGTGAAAATTTATAAAGAAAATAAAAAAATATTAGAAAAGAATAATAATTAAAATTTAGATTTTAGAATAGGCTAGATAAAAAAAATCTAAGAGAAATTTTTTCAGTAAAAATTTAATAAAAATTCATAAAAATTAATGAAAATAAAAAAAATTTAATAATAATAGAAATAAGTTGAAAAATAGAAAAAAATGATGAAATTTTTATCACTTAAAAAAATCATTTTCTTAAATAAATCCAAAATTGGTTTTTCCTTAAAATATCACTTTCAAAAAAATCAAATTATCAAGCTTAGGCTTAGATTTTTTAGAAAAAATACTAAGATGATAAAAACATAAATAAAAAGAGATTTCACAATTAAAATTCACAAACACACTAAAGTTTTTCAGGAAAAGCGAACTACGGCAAGTTTGATCATGAATAGTAGGTACGTATGCACCCATTTGGGGCAACCCTAAAAAGGAATGAAAATCATTTTCTCAGAATAGGTTATTCAAGAATAAAATAAAAAGACAACAAAATAAATAAAAGACATTTCGGATAAGGTTTAGATTTTAGGAGATTAGGTGGTAACCTTAGGGTTTTAATAAGTTAGCCTTCGAACTCAGAAACTCTGGTTTTCCTCTTTCCTCTTTTCACAAAAAACGAGAAGAGAAAATCACGCTGACTAGTGGTCCAAATTAGGATTAATCTGCTCAATTAGTCCTAATTCAGTTTTTTCCAACCACAATTGGATGGCGACTCCAAAACAAAACGAAGTTCCTAACTCAAGTCGAGGATCTACATTAGATGAGTATAAGGTCTAGTATAAATCGGATTAGAAATGGGAAAATAAAAAATTAGACTCGACATTAACTTAACAAGCACAAGAAAATAAACAAGTTATTCATACCTGGAATCTTAGTCTTAAGCAAGTCAGTTCCTAAACTTAAAGTGATCTATAATCTGTTAAAACAACAATGATCTCTTCTTAGTACTAATATAAGAATAATCTAAATTTCTTAATTCTCTTAGTCTATTGGGTTTTCTAAGGTTTTACTAGTTGTCTAGGTTACATAGAAGTTTGTTTAATTAGAAAATAAATTAAGAAACAAAGTGTTTCTAAGTACACAATCGTGCTTAAGGTCGTGCACTTTGGCTTGATTAAGATACACGATTGTGTAGAGTGGTCGCGTATCTTTCTGTGGACTTTGGCATTTTGGCATGCCCTGGTACATGGCCATGTAGTTGGCTGTATTCCTTTTTATAAATTTTAATGTTTTGGTACGCTTAGGTACACGGTCGTGTAGTTGGTCCTGTACTTTTCTATAAATTTTCCATAATCGACAAGCCCTAGTACGCGTGCCTGTACTTCAGCCGTGTTCCTCTCTGTATACATGTGTATTCTTGCATAGGCAAGTACACGGGCATGTACTTGATCGTGTACTATGTTTTTCTTCAAGAACCCTAATTTCTCTTTTTCAATTCATTCTAATTCCTAAATCTCTTTGATCATAGGCTTAATTGAATCCTAAAACTTGTAATCTCTAATCGAATTAAATGGATTAGTGAATTTACTTTTCAAATTCTATGAATTGAATCCTTAATCGCCTTGTCTCTATGCTCATTCTACCCTGTTCCTTAATCCATGTTCTATCAATCATAACATAATACTTGTATAAATCCTCAATTCTATACTTATGAATATAATTTGTATCATTAAAGCCTTTACCTTGTATAATGGGTTTGATCCTTGTTGTCATCTGCTAAGTCGTCATAGTGTTTCCAAGAGAGTATTTAGTTTATTACTGCAAAATAGCAAAAGGAGAGGTCTTTAAGTCGAACATGGATTTATATACCCCATTTGTAAAATGACCAATTTATTCCTCATTTCATATAAAATTCTTACCTTTAACCGTGGTGATCTCATGCTGTCTCTCTCTCATCTCCACCTTCCCCGGTCTCTCTCTCCCTCTCTTTCTCTCTTACTCTCGCTTTGTCTCTCTTTATCTCTCTCAATATTGGGACTCATATCCTACAAATTCTTATTTCATGTATAACTACATGGACACGCATTTGCTAAGTGAGAACATTAAAAATAAAGATGAATAATATTACATGTAATTATAAAAACATAAGTTTAAATTTTTTTTCATGCTCTTCAGAAAAAAAAAATGATTACTTCATAAAAAAATAGCAATTTCCCATGTTTATAATTTCCTACAATCACTATATTTTTGCCACAATATAGTCATATGGAAGAGGAGTCCAATGGATTGTTTTCACTTAATAATATCGATAATTTCATAAATAATATAGATAAATCGATAGATATATTATAGCTACTTCTTCCCCCTAACAAAAGGTTCTTATACTCAGTTTGTTTGTGAATAGGAGATGTTCCAAACTCCGAGTCATACTCAGCCTTTTTTGTCTTACCCTTTATTTATTTTTGTGCTGCAATTCATATTAATTATTGCTTACTCTTATTGATTTGCATCAAGTTTGTCAATTCAACTCAACCTATTTAAGTTTTTCCACATGGCAAACGAACCTTTAAATTGCAATGTGGTTGACTTTAATAAAAAAAACGTTGCAAAAACGTTCAATTGAAGGAAAAGTACAAAGCTTGCCTTCCACTTTGCTATCTTTCTATTTAATTCCTTGGAGTTTTCAAATTTTGGTTCATGTCCACTGATTTTTAGGAATGAGTTGATCAAGTGGACCTTATGTACAAAATGAAGGATCAAATAGAAAATTGATTAAAATTGGATGATTAGTAGGTATATTTCAGTTGTAATATTTTAAGAATTAAAGGTATTAATATAAATTTTTGAAACCAAAAGATATCATTAAAATGGGTTAAACAATGAAATTTCGAGGACTAAACTTCAATCTAAAAATCAATTGCTAACGACATTCAGGATTTTAAGGTGATGAATTTTCATATGTAAGATTCAAAACAATAAAATTTACTAATTTAGTATATAAATTTTAACTTGAGTCGGCGTCGGCATTTGAAGGATGGAGACAATCAACTTTTTTTGGAAGAATGGGGATGCATTTGGAATCCGACCAAAGCATCCGACAGCGACCACTCTTCCTCACGCACCACGTACGCCGGCTTAGCTTAGCCACCATTACCTACCTTTTCATTTGGTCTTCTCAATAAGTGATTTAAGTCCACCTTAGATTTACCATTTCGAAGTTTCTTACGTTAATCGTTTTATTCTCGAAAATGTATTTAATTACTATTTTATTTAAGTTTTTAACAATTATTTTTTAATTTAAATCCTCAACGTTATTTTTTATTTTTTATTTTAAATTTGTTAAAAAGAAACCATTATCTCTTAACATATGTCAACTCATTATAGATTAATAATAATTAATTTAATAAAAATAACATAATTAAATCTTAAATTATACATTATTATAAAAACAATAAAAAGAAAGCGAGGATTATCTTAGGCCACTATCAAGCCTTGAGATTGTTGGCTAAGGCTAGAGACTTGTGATGGGCAACCACTAACCACCCTTTGGAAGAAAAAAAAATGAAATAAAAATCCATTGTATGTCAAATCATGCAGATCTGTTGGTTTAAATTGCCAAAAAAAGAAAAAAAAATTAGAGTTGAAAATTTCAACCCACTTAAAAAGAGGGCTACTTTGGACTACGCTACTTAGCTCGTGGGTTAAAGCGGGCTAACCCACTGCATGTCAAGTTGGCTTGCAAACCCATAGAAACTTATAAATTAATTATTCATGTATGATTAATTAAATACTTTTAACACATAATTGCAAAAAAAGCTTGATTACTACTATATTGATTAATCAATGTGGACAAAGTTATTATATATTTCCTTTACACTTTATATTTCTATTAAAGTGGAATTGTAAAATAAAAGAAAACAATTGGATTAGTAATAGAAAACCTACATTTATTTAATAAAAATATAAATACAAACGCATTGCTAATTATACATTATTAATTAGATTTTATATATTACATCTTAGTGGGTTAGCGAGTCAGCCCACTTAACCCACTAAATTGTATAAATGGATTAGATGCTACAAATTGGTGAGTTAGCCTACTTAATCCACCAACCTATGGCAAGGCAAGTTAGGCCTAAATTTCTAATATGCTTTTTAAGTGAGCCACTACAAGTGGCCCATTTAACCTATAGTAGGAGTGCTCATGGTTAATTCGGTTCAAGGGTTAAACCAAACTAAATTGCATTTAAAATGCTTCAGTTCAAATCTTTAATGAACCAAACTATTTTTAACGATTTAAAATTTTGAATCAAACTACTTTAAATGTAGTTTGGTTCAATTTGATTCAATTCGATTTAAACCATTTTCCTTGTTTTAGCTAATAATATTAATAATCATTGAAGTTTTCAACCAAACATTGGGATGTTTAAATTCAAGAATATTACACAAGCATTAAAACTATATAACATTATATCATAGTGATATTACATCTTAGGATAGTGAAGAAATATGGGTCTACTTAAGAGATGAGAGACAATGACGAAGTAAAGGAGTAGACTATGAAGGCTTAGAGTGAGATGAGAGATGACAAAAAATGAAAGGTAAATAAGGTTAGATTGAAATGTTAAGAGGGTTTAAAACTAAAAAATATCACTTCTTTTTAAATTTTTTTATTAGAAGTAGTTTGATTCAATTCAATCCCCCTAAACTAAATCATGAATTGTTTAGACCTTTTTCAAACTAAACCATGAACTGAATCAAAATATATAAAAAAATCACATTTTGCAATTTGATTTGGTTTTATAAACAGCCCTAACCCATGGGCTAAAGCTAAGTGGAGCGAGCTAGCCCATTTAGCTTGCTTACACACTTCTACGTACAATAAACCACCAATCAAACAAAAAAGTTGGAATTTTCTTTTCTTATTTCTTTCTTCTTTTTCCCCTAACCACCCCCCTCTACACAAAGTGAAATCATTACCTTTTTTCTTTCTTTCTTTCTTTTTTCTTTTTCTTTTTCTTTTTCTTTTTTTTTTTTTGTTTTTGAGGTAATGGATGACGTGCCCCACTACAAAGGCTGATTTAATCTTTGAAAACTTTGTGAGTAAATGAGTGTCTAAGTCTTCAAACTTCATGAATAAATCCCTAAAAGTCTAGTTCAAATTAAGATAAATTTCAAAGGCAAGAGTCTAAATGATTAAAAATGGCTTGTAAGCTACCCAAACCTAGCTTAAGGTTGATCTTATTTAGCTCAATGAGCTTCTAAGCTTAACTAATTTGAAGTCAAGCTTAAGTATATGTTGAACTTTATAGAATTTTAGTCAAGTTCGAATTCTAATATAAATTTAATTAAAAAGAACATAATTTAAAATAATAATAATAATTAATCATGAGTGAGCTTAGTTAAGCTAAGCTTAAGCTTGTTAAACAACACTCTAGGGTAAGCTCAAGTTTGAAAATTTTAGAGTTTGAGGTCAATATTATTTTATTTGATTTTATACGCTCCTATTAAAATAGCTTACATAAATCCTATTAAGCTTCCTTTTAGGCATTTGACTTGTAGATTTGGGTGAATTTATAAACTTATTTGATGCATTCATGAAATTTAAGAACTTAATTGATGCATATTAAAGTTTAAAACAAAATTACTAATAAAGAAAAATTATAAAGTGGAATCATGAATATTTGGAAATAACACGATTTGTACTAAAATTGTGTGATTCACAATGGAATCACATTTTCTAATAAATAGTTATGAAAAACAAGTGTTTTACATACTTGTATGAGATTACAAAATATCACCTAAAACATGTGCCACTAGTATCAATCTAACTAATAGCCGAAGATGGATGGGTAAAGACATCCTCATGCCCTAACAGCTAACCTTCAAGTGATGTGTCAAATCATCACATAGAATCCACAATACAATGTGTGACTAATCTATATCAAACTATTCTAAAGTCCCTAACACTATGTTTGGTAATTTTAAGAAGAGTAGAAATGGATGGAAAAGAAAAAGGAAAGGAAATAAAAGGTAAGGAAATGAAAAGAAATGTAATGTTTATTTCTTGTTTGGTTCTATTATATATGATGAAAATAGAAGGAAATGTGTTATTAATAGACAAAAATATCCCTAACTTTATTAATTTAATTTTTCTTTTAGAGGTATTTTTATAATTTTATATGGTTTCCACTTATTTCCACCCTTTTTCTCTCCACTTTTGAAGAAAGTTTTTTATTTTAAAAATGGAAATATTTACACTATTTTTTCTTCATTTCCATCATCTTCCACTCTTATTTTTAATTATCAAATGTAATATTCCCATTATTTTCCTTCCATTTTCCACAATTTTCCTTCATTCCAAACATAGTGTAAGTTTCACAAGATCCATGCATTACATGGTAAAAGTATCAACTATTAATAGGAAAAATTGAATAGCCTATTCTATTATAACAATAGTTAGAAAAATAGTTGACCTACTAGGGCAAATTTATACATAGGAAATTCTTCAAAAGTTTCCAAATATACAAATTGGGTATTTAAAAAGGAGTCTAAAAGAAATATTTAACATGTGCAAAAATCCTCCAAACCCTTTTCCATGTCTTTAAGTGCTTTCTCCATCACTCTATAATTCCAAGCTTTAGAATCATGATCTAAGCCATACACGCCGAAGTAAAATTCATATCCCATAGCATGAAGTCCCATAATGAGATAAGTACATAATGTAGTTAGCATTTCATCTTATTAAAAGTGCTTTCTCATGCATAATGTACATATGACACATATATAATATTGTACTCGACATAAACATTAGCTCAAACTACAAATTAGTTTTGTTTATTTAGTTATGATAACCGAATACAACCATTAGTAGTTTGTCGATGGCCCTAACCCTATCCTATAATTGGTGAAAAGCACTTAGAGATTAGAGTAATCACTTCATCCCCATTTCCAATTCCTAATATTTTATGATGGACAATCTCACAACCCACTCATCCTAATTAAGTGTTGGTGTTGAATTCTCCATTCCTAACTACTTCTTTTCGACTTCTCAATCCACTCTAGTGGTTAATATTTGTTGGCCTATACCTCATATAACCTGCCTCTCTCATCAGGTGATAAGCGTCTTGCATCTTACCTCCTATCCTATCCAATTGCTTCATTTTAATTTTCCTACCCACTTAAATATCTATTATAGGTAAATCCATAGCCTATATATCCTACTCAACATTAGGTAATATGTATCCCTCATCAAACTAAGTCATGCATTACTTAACAACTAGCATACAACAAATAAGTTAAGTAACTTAGATTTCAAATTCCATAAAGAACATTATCATGCATAATGATAAGAAAGTAATGCATACTCAACAAATATTAAGAAAGAATTCAAGCTAGCTACTTACCTCAATTGATCAACCTTACCCTAAAAACATGACCAACTTGGTTACCGAATGAACCACACTTGAGAAAAGAACTCAAACTTTATAAGTACTTAATGTATTAAAAATAGGGGATTTAATCAATCCATAATCAGTTCTAATTTGATTCCATGTAGCTTTGATCCACATTTAGTGTTCAAACTTGCCATACAAGTTTCAAAATCATCAATACTATCCTCCTTATCATGTTTAAGCATTAATCTAATCCAAATTATCCAACATTCAAATATCCATTAGCTTTATTAAGAACTTCAAAAACCTATTTGGTTTACTTGAGACTTTATATATACATTTATGATCCAACAAGATACAAGCACCATCAAACACTCTATTTTAAGAGTGTAGAAAGCTTAGCAATGCCTTAACGAATAGAAGATATCTCAATCCCTTTACTATAGAATCCCTATACAAGTGAATAAAGACAATTGATTCTCTTAAAAATTATAACAAATTTATTTTGGAAGGCTTTTTAACTTAGCTTTGTGTTGTTATTAACCCTTCTTGCATTTCTTTGTCTACTTCCTTTGTTAAGATTTTAGAATGTAGTAAAGAGCAATAAAAGAATTAGCCATAGTAAAGAACATTCCATTAAGGTTTATGCTTTACTTTATTTGATGAGATTTCTCATTTAACTACTTTTTATAATTAAGCTCATGCCCTTTTCTTTCGTTATATTTTTAGGTATATTATTGATGTACCTCGAAACACGAAAGTAATAAAAGTATCAGCTCAATATAAAAGTAAATAAATAACTATAAAAATAAGACCTTTTTTCATTTAATTGAAAAATGGATATAATATAACAATAGACAATAATGTTATATATCATATTTTGTACGTAATATAGAACTTAATATAATATGTCTGAAATAATTATAACATATAAATCTATTGAAATTATATATTATGTATCAACTAACACTGATCAATATATTACATAATGTATCCATATAAAATATATGAAATACATAATACATGATTTTATATATATGTAAACAAATAAATAAATAATATAAGAGCTGGGGCAATCGTGCCAATATGAATAAAAGATGGAGGTAGTCTTGTCTTTTCTAACGGGACTATATATATGTGAAAATGACCTAAGGTTCTCCTTTTTTTTTCTACACATTTTCACAATAGCTGTTTAGAGACACAAAAAGAGAAGATGGGAGAGAAAGCCTCTTTAAGAAAACCTAGAGCAATCCGAGGACGTAACGCAACAAAGCAAAAATGTACGGTTTTAATCATTTCAATACATATTTTATTAAGAGGAGACTGACCCACGAAATTTATTTGGTTATTCATAGAAACCAAACTCAAGGATGGATTGACTAAGCACGAGAGTGATTAGATTGGGAGTTTCAAGTGAAATTCAGATCAGGTAAGAGATTATAATGCGTATGTTTGGATCTACTTAAGCTTAAAAGTAGGAAATGAGGAGATTGGACGAATTAAGGGTAGAAAAATAAGGGTTTGAAAAGAACCAAGGGATATACGACCATCCAACATAGTCATGTTGCTCTTGTGTTAATTTACCTAGGTATACTGAGAGATACACGGTCCCCAACACGGTTGTGTTTCGACCGTGTTGAATTAAGAGAAACACGGCCTCTTAACACGACCGTGTTCCAACTGTGTTAAAGCCAAATCTCACCGAGAGATACACGACCCCTAACATGGTCGTGTTAAGTGATGAACATTATTATTATATATCAAATTATCTTCTTAATTAACCAAGTTCTACATAACCAAAACAAATTAGTAAAACCTTAGATGACTTAATAGAATAAGAGGAATTAGGAGAGTTATATTATGTTGGATTAGTACTAAGATTGATGTGTTGATTATACAGATATCGACTTAGCTTAAGCTTAGGACAAGAAGTGCGTAAGGTTAAGATCCTAGGTACATGTTTACTTTGTTTGTTGTATGTGATTGTTAGGAAACTATCTAATTAGTTGTATGTGGAATGATGAAATGCTGAGATATAATGTGAATTATGTGGTATCATGAAGTAATACAGTGTTATGTGTTGAATGAGATATATTGCTTGTGCTTGGCTCAGCCTAGGGGCCTATAGTGGCAAATCTCTAAGGGGCATCTCGATGATCGATATGCCAAGTTGTCCCTAGGAGTCGTGTATTAAAATGATCTGAGGTAGATTAGGGTTAAATGAGGCACACGGTGGCAGTTCCCATTAAGGTTAGATGAAGCCCACAAAGGCAGTTCTTACTAGGACAAATGTTATGTGTATCAGGGTCATGAGTACCCCCATGTGTTATAATTCATTGTTAATGTTAATGTGTGAACTGAATTGTGATTGTGTTGAGGAAAAATGCTACATACATGCATGTGCTATTATTGTGGTGTATCATGTGCATGTGGATGTGGTACTCACGTACTAAGCTTAGCTTCACCCCCCTTCCTATATTTTTTTTTTAGCTGCAGGTGAAAATGATGAACAACTAGAGTATAATGAGAACAAAAATTTGGTGAGACATTACATGGATGAAATGAGAAGAGAACACTATTACTATGTGGAGGAAGAGTGACAAGAATTATAAATTATTGTAAATTGATGTTTCATTGTTAAATTGAAATTATGGGGATAGATTTTAGCTTAAGACTTTGTGGTTATTAAATAATGAAATTTGGAAGGACCCGTCTGTGAGTCATTCATTTAATTATAATTATAGTAATATAATGGATAATTTATATGAGCAGGTTTTGAAGTATGTTGAAATTTTAGAGCCTTAGTGTGTCGCTCGGTAATAGTGACACATGGCGGACTGTGGTGCTCCAAGTTCTAGGGCATTACAAAATATCTAATATATAATACAATATATAAATTCACATGCATATTCATATGTAAAGGAAATAATGAAATATATAATTACACAATTACACTTCTGAATGAAGAAGTAAAGACTTTTAGTAAAGACAAAACAAAACCTAATCCCTTGTAAACACTATAGATAAGGTCGTAGAGCCTCCCTTACAACTCAACTCTAGTAAGAAATCACTTACTCTGATAGCTAGGAGAAACAACTCTGAGGTGATGTCATAACAAGTAATCAAACATTAAATCCTTTTAATTCATAGTTTAAGACTTAGAAACATGAAAAAACTTAATTTGCAAGTATGAATAAAAGCCCTAAAACTAAAAAATCCAATTGAAAACAAAGAATTAGAATTGATAATTAAAGTTGTGATCATGAGCCTCGGAAACATAGTTATAAAACTTGAGGAAAGTCATAATTAGTTAGTATCTAAAACCTAATGATTGAGATATGAATAGGGATTGAAATGTTAAACTAGTAAATCAAGATAAAATAGAAAGTTAAATAAAATTGAATCTAGTAAGTCTAATATGAAAATCTACATTAAATCAAAGGTTAAGATTTATAAAAAAAAAAAAAAAAGGTTTTGCACTATAAACTGTCGTTGCAAAAGATTATGAGAACTATGACTCTATTAATAAACTAATTTGAATTAAACAAAGTAATTATGAAGATTTTGTTATAGAAGATATGTACGTTTTTAGATATAAAATCTATAAGAAATGTAGCATTGAATCAAATAAATAATAGAAACACCTTAAGATAATAGAATATATTTTAAAATCAAAACTTACGGAAGTAAGACCAAAGAGAAATTATGAAAGGAACCTAACAAATAGAGAAGGTCGGTCAACCCCCTAGTTGACCACACCTTGGTGGATCACCTTATCTCATCTAAATCTACCACACCAACTCGATCATGGAAATTTCATCCTCAAGAAAATTTAATAAATTGTTCATAAATCATGGACTAAACATTGTTAGGATATAGTTATAAATAAAAGAACATTGAAAATACGTTTAAGAATTTAATTACTTATTTAAATTACTATTTTAAGAATATTGCAAAGATGAAGGATCAAGAAATAGTCCTACAAAGAAGGCAAGTAATATGCTACTTGTGTGCTTGCTTATGCATGTAGGATAGTTGTAAATGGACTAATAAATATAAAATCTTAATATTGTGTGTGTTACTTGTGACCATTTGGACTTGTAGGTGCTAGTTCATGATAGGTGGCTAAGAGTATTAGACCTCTTGAATGATTTGTTAAAAATTAAATACAAATGTCACTATATGTAATTGAATAGGTCATTGATACGAGGAAATTGTTGTTGATATGGGTTAACTAAGCATATATGAAGTTCTAAATGAGTGTCTTAGTGGTATGGATGAGATGCTAATACGAACAATTTTGTAATGGATTGTGCTCTTGATGAGATGATACAAGTGATGAACTCACTATGAGATAGTTACATTATAGCAATGGGTAATAGAATCATCCCTTGCCAGTTATATATTACAAATGATAGGTCTATGAGCTTTGTTGTACTAGTGTTGCATGTGATGGGTCTATGGACTCTATCATATTTGAAAGTGGAATTTGACTATTCTAAACCTTGATTGCCAAGGTTATGTTGTTGTGATTCACTTATTAATTAATATAATTCAATGAATATTATTTATTGCATTTTATTCAAATAGATTGTTTGTGTGAATGGTTTGACATTCATGTGTGAGCACTGGAGTATAGTATTTGTTGCGTTTTTTGTGCACTCCATGTTGGGAAATTACTTTTTAAAAAATTAATTTTAAACATAGAGACTTAGAGAGCATAGGGATTGAGCCTTGTATATTCTTATTAAAGTAGGAATATGCAATGACCATAAAATTTGTGGTTAGGACATGGTAATTACAAACACCATAATAAATTGGGACTGCCTTTTGATTTTAATCATACGATAATAATCATAATGTAAGTATCTCAGCTCTAGTTTTTGAATTTTAGTTTTTTTTTCTTAGTAATTTTCATCAAATGTTGTTGCTCCTAACATATTATCACCTAAAACAAAAAGATAAAATTATTCAATTTAAATATGAGATGATTATATAACTTTGAATACTCATAATATGACTATAATAAAGATGTAGGTATCATTGGATGTAAGTAAAAGATGGAAAAAAATTATGGTTGTTGTTTTATGAGAAAGTATGATAAAAAGAGAAAATAACACCATATTAACTCTCTTTCTTTGTTTCCTTAGTCTTTATATAGCATCTATCATAGAGGGAGCTGTATAGGATGTATTGGCTTAATGATATAATTATCAAAGTCTAATATAGCCGATATTGTGGCTGCGGGCTTTAGAATTCTCTAGAGTACAATAATATTCATGCACATATAGAACCTAGGGACGATGAGGTTAATGATGGCTAGGATAAAAGGTGCTGCCTCTTTGTAGCTACATGTTTCCAAAATTTTTAAAATAAAACTTATTTTATAACATCTTAAAACAGAGCCCATTCTTTATCAAATTAATATGATATATTATGCCATATATATGCTACTATCATTGGAAATCATGCCTGGATAGTTATAGCTACTTTCATAATTAAAGTCAATAATCTTGATAATATAAGTCGAAAATCGGCTAAAGATAAATTAAACCTCAAAGTTTATGACTCGGGCGTAATCTTTATGGATTTCTGCTTCTGGACTGTATAAGACAATGAGCTATATAGTGAACTGGCTTCTTACCCTTGGCTAAATAGCTTGATACGGATTAGCTATTTAAACTTTTATATACAAAATTTAATTATATTTATTAATGATATTTTACAAGATATATAAGATATAACCTATATGTAATAGCAAAATATAGAATACTTGAAAACTTATAATATATGATATGCAAGACATAGATTATGAATAATTCTTATGTTACGTTTAGTTTTCTAGACTTAAACAAAGTTGGATTGAAATAACAATTTCTTGTATTATTATGTTTTATTATGAGAGCAATTTTTTAAATAAAAGTTATATTATGTGAAAAATAGTAATTTCTCTGATAAAGAGAAGGAATTAAAATTTCTCATCTATTCCATAATACATAGAATAGATATTTTTTATAGTATAATTTTTTATAAACCAAATGAGAGAATTTTTATTTCACAGTAATAAAGGTAAAATAACAATTTCATTCTAGTAAACCAAACATAATATTAGGATAGATATGAGAACATATCATATATCATATTCCACGAGAGAAGAGTCCAAAAATTTGAAACCATTGTCAGTATAACTCATAACATCAACAATGGTAGTAGGGCCCTATAAGTTTTGGGGTCTATAGCTTCTAATTATCACCTTTATGAGATGAAAACATAAAACAAGTATTAATTTTAGGGTAAATTACAAATATACTGAATAGAGTGTTTACACCCTATTATCTTCAAAAAGTTATATTTGAACTCTTATATGATCATTTTACTCTTAAATTTCTATATATATATATTTAAATTTGTATTTTTTATTGTTTTATCCAAAGGTAGAATAGTGAAAAAAGGTTTAAAAGTATGTTTTTCAAAGATTTAGAAGTTTAAATGCTCAATTTTGAAGGAAAAAAAAAAACTAAGTATACATAAACTAAAAATAAGGGAATGTATTTACAATTTACCCTTAACTTCATTGCATTTAATCATATTTACTAAAATATTTTATAGGATGGACAAGGTAGAGACTTCAAAAGTGATAGACAACCATATTTATACTTTAAATGGGTATATAGCTTCGAAATTGTGAAACTTATTTTATGGTCTTAAGTATCTAATCTAGAATCTTTTAATCATAAGGTTTTCAGATTTTGTATATTCCAATGGAATACCCATAATAGATCTTCCCTCTTAAGCCTATATATATTTTCTTGATTAACCCTATACTAAAAGTGATGTCTTGAACCGGTGCTAAATGTTCTTATATATCTAAGATTAGGGCTCAGTTGACTTAAGTGTTAAATGCAACATTAATGATACTCATTATTAAGGAATATTAAAAATAAATAAATAAGAAGAAGAACATAGAAAGTACAACTCACTTTGGAAGACTAAGAGCTCATCATGACACCATCTCAAGTACTTAAAGTTACTTCATACTAGCTTTGGTATTGATTTTAGCGTTATAGATAATTTTATAATGATCTCCCATTCCTCCAAATGCAGTTGCACTTTTATGTCGTTTTATTGTATCTGCATTCCTTATTGATCAGCATTTCAAATGGTGCATTTAATATTTGCAGCCAAATATACCTCTAGTTCGTTTACATATTTAGACTATATCTTATTACTTAATACAGATGCAAGTCGTTTTTTCCGCATTCAACATGTTAACTCCTTTATTATTATCATTATTATTACCGACCCATATGTCCATATCTTCTTTTTTTTTTCTTATATTAAAATATATTTATTAAAAAAAAAACCAAATCCGATCTATTCCCAAAAAGAAAAAAGAAAAAAGAAAAAAAACACTATTAATACAATTTAGCTACAACAATACGCATGATATGTCGATATCTGATTTCTTTACTTTTGCAACCCCACTTTTTCAAGTTAAAAGACTGGAAATGAAAGCACAGTAAACGAGGAGAAAACGATAGGGGAACCAATAACACCAGTAATCCGTTGAAAGAAGAAAGAACACGGTAAGTTGGGTATGTATTATTGTTCCAAAATGAACATTCTCGATTGAAATGAGCACACATCTTTTCACGTATATGTAGTATATGTATATTGGCCACGAAGGAGGGCCTAAATGTCTTTTTACTATGGGGATCTACGTAAAACTTGGAAAGAGAAGCTGAAAAAGCTTTTTACAATTCCATGCACAATTAATAATTTACATTTCTACAAACAGGAAGACGCAATGGTACGTTCGATTTTGACACTGCCACTAAAGTAATGGCACCTAATATTCACTCGTCCATTGGCTAAAACAGAGTTATTTAACCATATTCTCTCTAAATAAAATATTTGAACTTCATAAGAACACTTGAAAATATCTATTTTAGTATAACTTTTATTATTCCTCAATATAAAAATCATTGAATTTGAATCTATTAGTAGAAAATTAAACCGTATATATATGTATATATATATCCGGTTTCTTCAAAGTATTAAAAAATTTAGAAAAAATGCACTTACTTCTAGTTGCACGGAGCCAACAATTTTCTCTTCTTCTTCTTTTTTTTTTTCTCTTCCCTCTACCATGCATGGCTAGCATAGCAACAACTTTTTAGAAAGGGCACTAGTTAATAGAGAATAAGATTAAAAAACAAAGAAAACACAAAAGCTTCTGTCTTAAGAAAAGTTATATGCCCTTAAAAAGACCCTTAATTTTTATTAAAATAATTACAAAAAGAGAATGTGGAGAACAAAGAGCAAAATAAATTTAACACACCCCTCCTTTATCTTTCCATCTCTCTTTCTTTCTCTCTGCAACACACACACACCCCTCTCTCTCTCTTTCTTTCTCTCTCTCTATTGTTTGATGTGATTCTCCACCATATCCACCCAAAAGGAGCAAACCCCATTAAGCTTTTCAAAAAAAAAAAGAGAAAATTAAAAGCTCAAGAGCCAAACAATGGTGTTCTCTTCTATTCCGGTCTATCTAGATCCACCCAACTGGCCTCAGGTATAATTAATACTAGTGTTTTTTGTTTTTCATTGTTGCTTTTCCTACTTCTTTTTGCTTCTCAAAACAAAAAACCAAAAGCTAATTAAAAGATAAATATTCTTAAAATTCTTCTTCTTTTTCCCTCTTGAATATACTATAGATATTTCATTTGATTTATGTTCTTGACCCTTTTTTTTAGCAACAAAGTCACCAAGGAGAAGGCAGTGAAATCCCTAATATTCCACTAGTTGCATCACAAGCGCCTCCTGCGGGAGGCGGTGGTGGTGGTGGTGGCCCGGCAGGATCCATCCGGCCTGGGTCGATGGCGGATCGAGCTCGGCTTGCGAAGATCCCTCAACCTGAGGCTGGACTCAAATGCCCTAGATGCGAATCCAGCAACACCAAGTTTTGTTACTTCAACAACTACAGCCTCACACAACCCCGCCACTTCTGCAAGACCTGCCGCCGTTACTGGACCCGAGGTGGTGCCCTAAGGAACGTGCCGGTAGGTGGCGGTTGCAGGAGAAACAAAAGGAGCAAGAGAAGTAGGTCAAAGTCCCCCATCATGGCCTCCGACCGCCACGCCACGGCTTCAACATCCAATAGTGCGGGTGTTTCTTCTTCCACCACCCCGAATACCTCAGATATCATTCCCCACTTCCCACCCCCTCCATCCCAACTACCCTTTTTACCTCCTTTGCATAGCTTCAACGATTACATTTCAAGGGATGTAGGGCTGAATTTCAGCAGAGCTGGTTCACATCTCGCCACCATGGTGGCCCGAGGAAGTCATGGAAATAATAATAATACGAGTGATATGGAATTTCAAATTGGTGGTACTACAACCGGACTAAATGGGCAGATGCTACCAAACAGTAGCTTTTTGCACCAATTCCCATTTTTCGCTAATATCTCACCATCGCAGCAACCACCACTACCACCACCAACACAACCTGCTGGGTTATACCCTATGGAGGGTGAAGGGCACGAGCCTCCGAGCGGCGGCATAAACGGTGCGGTTCATCAACTTCTTACCAAGCAATTGGATTCTAGGGAAAGTCAGATGGCCAGCAATGCAGTGAAGATGGAAGAAACACAAGGGTTGAATAATCTGTCCAGAAATTTAAACTTCTCATCAGCCCTATCTTCAGGAAGTGATCATCATCAATTTTGGAGCAACAATGGATGGACTGATCTATCTGGGTTTTCATCTTCAACCAGTAACAATATCTTGTGAGCATTTCGATCTACTACTTCGAAACGGTGATGGAAGTATCGAATCAAATATAAACCCCACAAATTAAAAAAAAAAAAAAAAGGAATTCTAAGGTGAAATGGGAAAGGATCATCTTCATCCTCATTCTCATGCATGAGATGGATATGGGTTATTAACTTACTTTCTTTTCTTTTTCTTTTTATTTTTTATTTTCTGGAATATGATTTGTTGATATAAACTTATAAACAATCTTGTGGTATGGCGCTAGGTTTTTCTAGTAATTAGGTTCAAAATCAAAATGTGCTTGAGGTGTTATTCTTTTTTTTTTTTTTTTTGAATCATTTTAGTTTCATTTTGGTAATTCTTTTTTACAAATTAAATAGCTATGTATCCATAGAGTTTGGTATATATTATTTCTAACTATGGTGCTCTCAATGGTTGGCTGATCTAGTGGTGACATTGCTATTAGAAATTGCGTCTTAGCCCTAATTTCTTTTTCTCCTTTTTTCTTTTTAATTTCATTGCAATGGATTACTTGTGTACTATATTGCATTTTTAATGCCATTATAGATTAGAAAGGGTGTTTTCTTAACCTATCCAGGATTACTTATGCTATATAGTATATATCCAGCTTTCTTGATTTTCTTTTCTGCATTTAGAAAGAGAGAATCTATCCTCTCCCACCAGTCTCGTATCTAGGCGATCGATGCTGAAATAATTCTTTTTTTTTTTTTTTCAATCATATCAAATCTCTATACAAACATGTTTCCATTGCATTCTATACATATATTAATAATGCACATATATATGTATAAATAATCATATATACAATATTGGAAAAAGCTGACTGCCAAGCCCATCAATTAAAAAATTTAGAAATATATGTTGTCAATCTTGCGGCTGAAAACGAAAATAAAAATACAAGACTTTGTTCAAGGAGGTATGGTTTTTCATATTATTATTTCAAATTTCAGTTGATCTCATTGGTGGGATCTTATATATATGAAAATAATTAAGAACATCAAAGAAACATTACAAAAAAATAAAATAAAATAATAAGAAAAAAGAGAGGCGAAATAGCTGTACCAATGTTAATCGCATCTACTTTAATTAAACAAAAAGCAAAGTGCAAGTTATTGACTAAAAACTGTTTCCATGGATGAAAGTTTCGGTTTGTATATATCATGGTTCATTATTATATTAATCATGGTTTTTTCCCATTCAAATTCAAAAAGGGAATTCACATAAATTTTCTGTAAAGTTTGAAAAAAAATCTGATGCACCTATACTCTCTCTCGACAAGGCTCTTGTAACACAATTATAGTATGAATTGTTGGTTTTCAGTGGGATATGTTGAATTCGAATGTTGGCTTTCAGTGAGATAGATCGAATTCGAATCTCTCATTTTCATCGTAATAACAGAAAGAAAGATAAAAAATTACTACACTCTTTCTGTTGGATACAGAAGAATAAGAGCAGATTAATTGCTTTGAGAAAGCACTGAACTATATGTGTACAGTGTAGTAGCTTCACGTTGCCGCTTTAAGCCAATGCAGAGTTTCCTTTTCCACTGAGACCGTTGCTTTACGTTTGATTTCAAAGAGAAACTGTTGCATTTGTTGAAGCTAGAGGCCTATGGGGATCTGCACGCCCCTTGATTTCTTCACATTATCCCACATCAGCATCACCCATTAGTGCTTTTTAATATTCATTATTATTTACCCGCCAATGGCTTTTAAAATAATCCTGGCTCCTTTGACCCTTTGAAATATCAAACTGAAAGGAGCATGTAATAATAGCACAGCTTTAATTATTTTTTCTTTTCTTTTCTTTTTTTGCCGATGCATTTTATTTTATGCTCTAACAACTAAGTTTATCTGATGCATGAGTTCTCGACCCCTAATGAAATATCGTTTTATTTAAATATGAGAAAAGCTACACTAATGTGTGTATGAAATTGCTCTCAATATTACTAAAAGAATATGTTTTACTAATAAATATAAAATCATACCAGATTGAATTAGCTTAAGTTTTATAGTCAATGGTTGTCGAATTAAATTAATCATGATATAAGTATTGGAAATCTTGAGTTTAAATCATGTATTACTTATTTCACAACTATTTAGGCGACACACTTGATGGGGCTCCAAACTTTTACATCAGTTGGTTAAAGAGTAAATTTGTCTTCATATATAGTAGAAGACTAGAAATCAGGGCATTTTGTATTTTCTAGCCACCCACATAAGTTGTTTAAATTAAGAAGCCGTTTTAGCGGGTAAGTACTCAATGTTCGTGAAAGTACTGTAGAAAGGTTGTCTATTATTAAAACCCTCCTCTGGAGTCAATAGCATATGAAATCATAAGTAGACTCACAAGTTATATAGACACAATTGTATACAATTGCAGTTAAGTATATATATGTATATATTCTCATCCTATGTTAGCCATGTATCTATAATATAAAACAAAGTAGACTCACAAGTTATATAGACACAATTGTATACAATTGCAGTTAAGTATATATATGTATATATTCTCATCCTATGTCAGCCATGTATCTATAATATAACACAAAAAATTGAAAAGATGTTCTAGAAAATTTAAATCTAACAAACAACCTTCTAGAAAATTTCTCATGAGTGTAGTAAACCTAAAAATAACTCAATAAATCAAATTGAAACCAAGGGCATAGTGATAGTTAGCCATTTAGTAACTAGGGAAAAATAGTTTATTAACCGCCTAAGTGCATTGAGGAAACCTTGTTGATGTAGCACCTAAATAAGCTATAATTAAGTTAAGAGGTTTCTATTTTGGGTATTTCAATTTTATTGCAATTTAAGACAAAATCAAGTTAGTGAATCCTATTACTCTCTTTCATTTTCATCGAATAATGTTTTCCCAAGCTTAATTCATCCATAAGTTAATCTAATCTAGAGTTAAGGTTAGGCTAAATTTTGAAATGTGGTTAATGATTTTAAACTAGTTTAATCAAGTCAATTAAGATATATGATAATAGTTTACTAGCTAATTAACATAGGAAACAATGAGCATGGTTTTATTTAAATTGAAAATTGGATTTGAATGACATTAAATGAATTAGTTCAATTTAAATAAGTGCTGACAAGTTAAAAAAAAAAAAAAAAGAAATAAAGAAAGGAAGAATCTTTGATTTGTTAATTAGCAAGGACTTAAATGAAACATCCAAGCTAAAACGATGACTAATAAAGATTAATATTAATGGAAATTGGTTGCTAGGACAAACGAAGGGCTAAGGAATTAGATAAAAGGAATTTGAGCTCAAACTCAATTATAGACATCTAAAAAGCTTAAATTTCAGTTGGCTAAAGCTTAACTCAAGTGACCAAATTAGATAAAGATATGAAAAACTTGAGTTTAGAGTAGTTTGGTCAATCAAACTATAGGAACTATTGATTAAACTTGACCAAACCTAAACCTTGTGCCCTTTGCTTGGTTTAAGCAACTAAATTCTACATTCAATCGATTGAATGAGATAGCTACGCAATTTAAATCTTCCAATGAGTTATAGTTGACTAAACCCTAAATTAGGTCAGTTGAACCCCTATTTATGATACAAGGCTCTTAATATTTTATTAAATTGATTACAAGTATCTACAGAAGACTTAGGGCATCATAGATGCTTTCTAAGTGAGACTAACAATTCGATACCATACAGTTTGTTCATTATTGTGATTGCAATGCATCTTTTATGATATATATACTTGTGAATAAACATAAGAATCATTCTAATTGGTCTTAATGACAAACCTCAAGTCTTCAATGATAATTGGCTATGTATCTCGTAGAACTTCTACTTTAATGTAGGATTGGGTACATAGGTCATGGAAACCTATTTTAATAGTTTGGAATGTTGGGAGAAATGTCTATGTTAGGTTTAGATGTGTACATAATGCCTAAACCTAATATAAGGCAAGATACACAAGTCATGGATGGATTAGCAATGATCATTTAAGTGGATCTTAAAGTTGAGATCAGATGGAAGAATAAGATGCGAGATATCTACCTTTAATGTATGGTTGGGTAAGTGAATTATAGATCATTTGATAATGGTTATTTAAGTGGGTTTGAAAGTTAGAAGAAAACAACTTGAGATCATGATTACAGTACTAGGCCTATTTATGATAGGCAGGTCATGAACCAATAATCTGTTGTCGTTAGGGATTTGGAACTCAAAGGGTAGTAGTTGCCTCGACTGCCGGTCTCTTCAAAAAAGCAAGGTATGAGACCATGGCTTGAATATTAAACGTTGGATCGGCGCGAGAATTTGGATGTGAATACCATTATTTGATTTGCATATATATATATATATATATATATAGTGTTAAGTGTATTTACTGTAGGTTAGTTAGGTTACTCAGTAAACATTATACTTCATCTTTGAGGACTCTTTTATTTTTCTAAGTGTCGACAAATCAGCAAAAGCGGATGATTAAGTGCTATAAATGCTATGATGCATTACATGTCCTTACTCATGAATAGGAACACGTGATCAATTACCATCTCTTCCAAGCTTAGGGTTCAAAAGACACTCATCGGAACATATGCACCTCAAATTTTTGGGGGGCCATCATTTACTTATGATTTTTGAATGAAAAGATGACCTAACAAACTTGTGCCTGCTGTTGTCTAAGTACTGATGACCGAATACCAATTATCCCGTAATGAAGAGCGGGAATAACCAATCTAGCTAGCATTGGGTCAAAAAGGGGTCTTAGGTTATTATTGTTAGTGATTTGCTTATGTAGTGTTGAAGCAAAAGAGAGTTCTTACTTATATTCTTTTGGTAATGCAGTAGTGCCTAAAATGATTATGCAATTATAACGGAATGGGCTAAATGTCCAAGAGAGACGTGTACTTGCTTGGTTTTTTGTGCAGCGTCCTTGAGTATGGTGGGCAAGGATGGACACGAAGAAACGGTTGAAAAACGCCAAAATCACACAAAAAAACATGCAAGGAGGATTGTTCGCGGATATTGCTTACACCAATATCAAACGTAAGACCCAAAACAGTCAAAAGTGTGTAATAAAAAAACAAAAAAAAAAAAGAAAGGGACACAATTTCAAACGAAATCAATTTTTGTTTGATAAGAGTTCCTTTCCCTTTTCAAGAGCTGCAAAATGAACCATTTTTCTTCTTAAAATTAATTACTAGGAAGACGTATTGGTAATATTTTCTACGTGTTACTATTGTTGAAATATAGATAATATCCTAATTTTTTCCGTAACAAGAAGCAATACCTTAAATTTAGCATAACTTGTTATTCCCTAGTAATTAATAAAACAATTAGTCTTCATATTTTTATTCACGTTTTTGCTAATTTTGCATTGCCATGCTCAAACTCAAGATTTTATCTGATGGAAAGCAAGCTGCATATATGATGGGCAAAAATAATAAAAAATTACTTATATTTTCAAATATCTTTCAAAAGTTCTTCTCACATTTTAAACACATATTATATATAAGTAGCAAATAAATAGAATGATTTATCAATAAAATATAATTACAAAGTAACATATCGGAGTGTTCATAATTGGAGCTCTATTCTAAGGGAAACATATATCATTTTTCCTAAGCAATATTTTCAATAAATATAAATTCGCATACTAATAATTTTTTTTAATGATATGTAATAAATTTAATTTTACCAAAATTTGGAAAGCCATTTTATTTTTGTTAGTCAGTGGAACTGTCTCCAAGAAACCGTGTATTCCGTACATATATGCTTCTTGTTTGTGTCTTTCAATGTAGATTTAAGGAAAACTTTACCAAAATTAAGATAGTTTAAATTGACTAAACTATTAGATTATAGCGTGTACAACAATATCATAGCCATTGCTTTTGCAAGGACCAATAAGGCAAGGTGGGTCATCTAGGGAACGAGGAATAAAGCTATCAACACCATAAAAAAAAAAAAAAAGCATCCCTATCACACACTCTCTCTCTCTCATTCTAATAGATGATGTGATAAGGATCCTTTTTTTTTGGTCGGTTGGTCTATTTGTCCTGAGAAATATGTACCCTAGTAGACATCTCCCCTTAATATCTATACTTTAAGTGGCTAGCTAAGTATAAGATGAAAATAATGATAATAATAATAATCTTTAATTATTTCTACATATTTTATCTTCTTATAACTTTAAAAATATATAAATATATTATAAACTATGGTTAAAACCTTGGTAAAGATACACTTTATAAGTTTAAGAATCTATTTATATCAATTATTAACATTATGATATATTTGCAATATGAAATGGGAAAAAAAAAAAAAGACATGATAGGGATATAAAAAATGGAAGTTAGAGCTCAGAATTCCGAGCTGTATGTGAAAGGGGGTGTGGGATCTTACGATACATATAGATGCCCACACATGTATAGGCGTGAGATGTTCTCTGCGTTTCCATGGCAGCTTTCTTTTTTGAAACGTCCTTGTTACTATTAGTCTCTCTCTAACTTCATGACAGATTCCAATCTATGCTCTTCTTTTTGCTCACGTTGTCCCACATGAGCTCAATCATAGATATATAAAAGAGATTCTTCGTCAATTCTAGATAGCTAATTGGCAACAGGGTTCAATTGCCATGTATTTCTTTTAATAATTTCTAATTTAATCGTGCAACGCGTTTTAACTTTCAGATTTTTCTTTTTTCTTTTTCTTTTTTTTTTTTTGCCCATTTGTTATGATTGATGTTTTCAAACTGTCAAATATTGTTGAGGTAACAATGAAAGGTTGCAGTTAAAGGTGAATTTTAACAAGAAGTACTGGTGGAAGTTGAAAATGGCAATCAATAGCGGGTGGTGATTATTAGCCATTACAAAAAATGCAATAGAAACTAGGGGAAATGGTTTTCATATTAAAATGATGAAATCGTTTTCTGCTTTTTCAATTTTTTATAGTTATTAACCGTAACCATTATCAGTTGATTATCTTCCTGCTTTTCACAATTGCTTACTACTCAAGGCCATTCCTTGGTGGAACCTTTTAAGATTAGTAAAATAATACTTGACAATTTTGAAGTTTTGGTTACAATAAATATCAATAAAAAATTTTAAAACGTTTGCTTATATTTATTATAATAAAAATTTTAAAATTATTAAATATTATTATAATAATTTCAAGAAATCGCAATCATTAATACCTTTTAAAAACAAGACCGTCATGAAAAATGTTAATAAAAATGAAGAAAATGATTTCCATTCTTAAAAAAAGAAGTTATGTTCCTCATATTCTATAAATATATTTCTTGATTGTTAATCATCGGCCATCGTTGTTGTGTTCTACCAACATTTGCTACTAAAAGCCACGAATATATACAATTTCCTAAAATTATTATAACAACATTTGATAACTCCAAAGATTTCATTATAAAAAATAGGAAAATAATTCAAGAAAATGTTTTCCACAAAGCAATACATCCTTAGTTTTATATTTATATGAAATTCAATTCTTTCTTCCTTTTTAGTGTCATGATGCTTGTCACATTTGACGAAAATTAAGGATGATTTCACCTAAAGATAAGACGAAGTAGGGTCGGGCATATTAATGAGTATAAGTTAGCAGAAATTAAGGAAAAGAAAACATCCTACATGGACATGCCACGTGTGAAAAATACAACGCAAGTGCCTAGTTTGGCATAAACAGATAAACATAATTAAATTCCTCAATTGGGTTTTCTTTAAAAACATTAAGACTTAGATCTTCTAACTCAATTGAAAGAAAAGGGAAAAAAAGAAAAAAAATATATATCCTAAAGATTTAACTATAACTTTCCTTAAAAAAATAGAACATTATAGCTAATTCGTTTGAGTCAGTACTGGTATTATTACGACCTTTTTGATAAATGACTAGCTAGCATCTTGCACATGATGCTAAACTGGCCCTTAGTCATTGGCTGGAATTCCATCTTCCCTCTCCCGAAAGCAACTATTAGATACATATATATATACAGTCGACTATACGGAGTTCCCACTGTGGTCTCAATAGGGCACAAGCACATTGTTGCAAACCCATGAAATATAAGGCAGTTTTGGCAATTTTGATCTTACAACTTAGAACAAAGCAACTATAGTGGACGTGTAGAAATAGTATATATATTTTTACTTTTACTAAAATGTTCCATTTACATGTGTATTTATTTAAATAATCACAAAAAAAAAAAAAACAGCTATTTCTCAACTTTGCTCTTTCTCCGTATTTCAATTATTTGATCCATGGAAGTTCAAGTAAATTTCATATGGTAACAGAACTTTAAGACATTGATTTTTCAATTTTTGCTCTAATTTTATATATTTCCTTATTCGAATTTCAAACCTTTTCTAGCTGCTATAACTCTAGTTTTGTGGTTAACATGGAGATTCATAATAATAATCTTCGAACTTTTGATAGAGAATTGATTAATACAAATCCTTTATATGTTTTTAGATTTCATAATTAGGAAATATTCTTGTCAATGGTATAAACTATTTAGGATGGAGTAGGTCAATTAGGATGGCTTTAGGTGATAAATTGAAGTAAGGGATTATAGATAGAAGTATTGTGAAACTGGATGAGAATTCCATTGATTTAGTTTGTGGGATCCATTGTGATTATATGTTTAGACATTGGATTTTTAATTTCGTGATCGATGAAGTATCATACTATTTTGATGCTCTATAAATAGTCTCAAGAAATGTCCTTAATGGGTTGAACCTAAAACCTCACACAACTTAACCTCAATAGATTTTCAATTTTTTTTTAATTTTGAAATGGTGGGTGACCACTTACTAAATGCATTATATCGTTGTCTCTTTACATATCTTATTCTTCTATTGCAAACATTACCAATAATAGACTACATACGACATTTATTAAATGTAACTAGAACACATAGGAATTTGTGATATATACAAAATCTAAAAACTATCTTCAAAAGTATAAATTCGTGTAGTGCTTATAACTACACTTTCGCATGGAACAAACAGATGAAGATATCTTGTGAATATTGTTTGCAAGCAAAGATAATATAAATTAAGATTTTTATAGTAGCATTTTGTGTTGATTAAAAATATGGAAGAAGTCATAAAGTTAAATTACATACATCACCAATTCATCTTCCTCTAATTAAAAAATGGAAAAACTCAATAAAATTAATTACTAGTAGAACTCAATCTCTTGCCAAGGCATATCCTCGAGCGATATACATGACTAAGCGGGGGAAAATTGTGGTTAAATGACTGTGTTTTGGTTTATCTAGTTATAAAGATATTTAAATTAATGAGCTTTACCTACGTGTTGTTTCATATTTGAGGAATACATATATCCATATACATAAAGAGAAAGAGAGACCTTTAAACTTTAAACTTTCTCTTTTTGACTTCTTAATGACTCGTTATGTGTTTTTAAACATATGCTTGTATATGATTTCATTCAAATTTTAGAAACTAGACAGAAATAATTTATACTTGGAATTTCAGGGCGGTAATTGATGGATAATGCAATTGACAAAATGATAATTTGCACTTTCATAACAAAAATTATACTAAATTCCATGATAATAAGAATAGAAATATTTGAAATGAATTATCAACATACAAGAAATTATCTTTCCTTTGTTCTAGTGGATGTGTACAAGGAAACCTCTATCATCCTGTCGATTAGATTATCCAGTGAACCGCTTGACCATTAAAACGGTCATGGCAGTCAATATAATAAAGGATTTGATACTCCAATAATGAACCCAAGGATCATGTTAATATAACTATAGAATAACCCATTTGCATAACATGATGCTTTTTACAAATTTCACTTACAAAAGTGCCTTTCCAATCATCACCCTCCCATTATTAATAAATTGATGTATTCAGACGTGAACGTGTGCCTTTTTGAACCCGCTAAGTAACTGGTAATTTTACATGATTACATTACTTTGCAATCATATCAGTTGCATAAGTTACTAATCTTTATGCAATACCAAAAAACAGGAAAAAAATGTAACATACAATTGCTAAGTTAGATAGAATTAAGAAAAAGGTTCCCTTTTAACTTTTGTTACCTTTCTTTCTTTTACAAATCACAATTATTTCATCAAAAGATGCTTTTATATCTTTCAACTCTCTTTAGGATTGCAATTGAAGGTATATAACTGAGTTAAAATCACATAATTGAAATAAAATATAAACTCAATTCGAAAATGTTACCGTTCTTGGGCTCCCATCAAATAAAAAGATTTATATAGATTTGAAATTGACTTTTTAACCTATCGAATCAAATATTCAAAAATATGAGTTTGAATTAATAAAATATAACTTTTAATAAATATAAACCTAACTACATAATTGCACCTGTTTTCTCTTTTTTAGGCCAGACAAGTCTGCATCTATTGACTTGGTCCATTTAAACCCAATCAGGTGCAATTGAACTGTCAATAGATGGCCCTCTGAAGTTGATAATGTCTCTCATACGATATGTCAGTAGGATTACAAATAGGAACAAGATTAGGAATATATAACTATAAAAATAAAACACGGAATTAACACAATATAGTATACAAGATTTAATAAATAAAACTATGGTATAAACAAATACAATCGTTTTATAAAATGATCATATATAAACTATATTTAATTTCATATATTTTTAATATGTATACGAATTCAACTCGAAATAAGGTATATCAAAAATTTCCACTCATAAAACTGCACATAGCATGTCTGTTCACCATGAAGCGTGATTCTCCTTTCTGCGCGGGCTGACAAACGCTGTTACAATATCAACATCATACGTGTCTTACGTGGTCGGAAATCCTTTGTGGTAGTCAATGTCGTCCTGTGGCTTTCTTTAATAAAGTTCTTTCGTAGAAAAAACACCTGAGCCCATTGCGTTTTGACTAAAATTCTCTTCATCAATGTGATAAGCCAAGTTGATTTATTTGCTTGACATGTGAAAGTCTGTCTCGATAGTTTGAGGACAAGATTGTTTAACATTTCGGGTTCGATTATTATTGAAGAGTCATGACAAAAAAAAAAAAAAACTTTTTTATTTTTGTTAGTTTACTACTTGTTATGACAGCAAATATTTTGTTTTTGGTTTGTTTCAATTTATTTTACCTTTTAAGAAGTGATTAAGTTTGTTTTTATTTGTTTTGCTTAAATTCAGATGTTAAATTTATCAACTTGTTGCTTCTATATATTTTAGAAGCTTGCAAAAACAAAATGAATAAGATCAAATGTGTTCTTCCTTATTTTTATTCCTCTGTTCCTAGCCTCTGAAACAACAATTGGTATCAAAGCAACCTTCTCGCGGTATCTGAGTAGAAGTTTTTCTAAACGTCATGGAAGCCGAAGCAAATTTTTCTTCAATAGCTTTGCTTGTGTTCGACGGAGAAAACTACCAAATTTGGGCAGTCCGTATGGAGACTTATCTGGAGGCTTTGGATCTTTGAGAAGCAGTGGAAAAAGACTTATGTGTCTACACTTCCAGACAATCCCACCATGGCTCAAATCAAAACACATAAGGAGAAGAAGACCAAAAAGTCGAAGGCTAAAGCATGCTTGTTCGTTGCGGTATCATCAACAATTTTCACAAGAATCATGTCTTGTAAGACAACCAAGTCTATATGGGAATATCTTAAGAAAGAATATGCAGGAGACAAAAGGATCAAAGGAATGAAAGTTCTAAATTTGATAAGGGATTTTGAATTGCAAAGGATGAAGAAATCTAAAACAATCAAAGAATATTCAGATAGACTTCTTGATATTGCAAACAAAATCAAACTACTGGGATCAGAATTTAATGATTCAAGGATTGTTGAGAAGATCCTTGTCACAGTACCTGAAAGATATGAGGCAACTGTAACAACACTCGAAAATACCAAGGATCTATCAAAGATTTCCTTGGTAGAATTGCTACATTCACTATAGGTGCAAGAACAAAGAATGCATATGAGGGAAAATGTTAGCATCGAAGGAGCTTTATTTGCTAAACACCATGGAGCTGATAAAAACAAAAGGAAAAGGAAGAAAGGTGAAGATGGAAATTTTTCTTCTGCTTCAAATAACAACAAAGGAAGAAAAGGAAGCTTCAAGGGTAAATATCCTCCTTACTGTCATTGCGGAAAGGAAGGTCACCCACTATTCAAATGCTGGAGGAGACCTGATGTAAAATGTTCCAAGTGTAATCAAATGGGACATGAAGCAATTATATGCAAAAGAAAGATTCAGCAACAAGTGATCAAAGCACAAGTTGCTAAACAAGAGGATAAAGATCAACTTTTTATGGCATCTTGTGTTGCTAATGGTTGTTCATCTGAAAGTTGCTTAATTGATAGTGGTTGTACAAACCATATGTCCAAAGATAAAAAAACTCTTCAAAAATTTGAGGCCAATTGACATTACTAAAGTCAAAATTGGTAATGGCGATTACATCTCTGTTAAAGGAATAGGGATAGTAATCATATCGGGTGCTGAAGGTTCAAAGAACATCTCTGATGTTCTTTATGTACTTGAGATTAACCAAGACTTGCTAAGTGTGGGTCAATTGATTGAACGCAGCTTCAAAGTAATTTTTGAAGATAACTTCTGCCACATACTTGATGCCACCGGTCAAAAGGTTCTTAATGTGAGAATAAAAGGGAAAAGTTTTTCTTTTGATCCAATCAAATAAGAACCTACTGCGTTCTCCACATAAGCTAGCAACACGGAGATATAACATAAGAGACTCGGTCATTATCACTTGAAAAGGATGCAATTTATGAAGGAAATGGAGCTTACAATTGGATTACCAACATTTGGAAATCACTTACCAAGATGCAATGCTTGTCAATATGGTAAGCAAAACCGAAAACCATTCCCAAAGCCATCGTGGAGAGCTACTCACAAGTTGCAACTGATTCATACAGATGTTGCAGGTCCTCATAGAACTCTATCCTTAGCAGGTAGTCAATATCATGTTATCTTCATTGATGATTTTACAAGAATGTGTTGGATTTTTTTTTTCTAAAATATAAATTAGAAGTGGCTAGCATGTTCTGGAAATTCAAGAGAATGGTAGAAAACCAAAGTGATTGCAAAATCCAAGTTGTAAGATCATACACATCAAGAGAATTTAATTTGTTTTGTGAAGAAGCGAGCATACAACATTAGCTCACTGCTCTTTACACTCCGCAACAAAACGGGGTTAACGAAAGGAGAAATAGATATATAATGGAGATGACTAAATGTATGCTGCATGATAAAGATCTGCCAAAGAATTTGTGGGCTGAGGCGGCTATTACTACGGTCTTCTTGCAAAACAGATTACCTACCAAAGCATTGAAGGATAAAACACCATTCGAGGCATAGTATGGCTACAAACTCTTACTGAATTTTTTTAAAGTGTTTGGTTGTTTGTGTTTCTCTCATATTCCACGAGTTAAGCGTGATAAGCTTGACAAGAAGTCAAAACCAGGTATCTTTATAGGCTACAATTCTTCCTCCAAGGTGTATAAGATCTATCAACCTCAAACAAGAAAAATAATAGTCAGTTTAGATATGTTCTTTAATGAAGATGAAAAGTGGAACTGGGAACGGACAAAGGAGATACATGTGACCAAGCAACAATTAAGCTTGTCCTTCCAAACAAGAGAAGAACAAGCTTCAGAACAGTGGCAAGAAGAACTAAAAGATGATCTGCCAATTCATGGAACAAGACCTCTCCATGATGTCTATCAAAGATGCAATATAGGCATTTGTGAACCTACTGGTTATGAAGATGCCATTAAAGACCAAAAATGGCAGAAAGCAATGGAAGAAGAGTTAACAATGATAAAGAAAAACAAGACTTGGGAGCTAGTTGATAAACCAACTAATAGAAAAATCATTCGAGTAAAATGGGTGTTTAAAACTAAACTCAATGCGGATGGATCTGTCAACAAGTATAAAGCGAGGCTTGTTGTCAAAGGATATGCTCAAGTTTTTGCAATTGATTACTCTGATACGTTTGCTCCTATTGCTAGATTAGATACTATCCGACTAGTATTAGCAATGGCTACACAAAATGGTTGGAAAGTGTTTCAACTAGATGTAAAATCTACATTTTTTAATGGGACTTTACAAGAGGAAATCTATGTTGAGCAACCTAAGGGATTTATGGAACAAGGTAAAGAAGAAAAGGTTTACTTGCTCAAGAAGGCTCTATACGGCTTGAAACAAGCACCTAGAGCATGGTATAGCAAGATAGATAAGCATCTATCAAGCTTAGGATTTTTGAAAAGCATGTCAGAAAGCCACTCTTTATGTAAAACGTAAAGGAGATAATCTTATTATAGTTTCTCTTTATGTTGATGATCTTCTAATTACAAGTGGAAATTCTAAGCTTATTAAAGAATTTAAAATGGAAATATTGTAGAGTTTTGAAATGATAGACCGTAGATTAATGACATATTTTTTGGGAATGGAGATTAAGCAGCTAGAAGATGAATTTTTCATATGTCAAAAGAAATATACAAAGGAAATTCTTAAGAAGTTTCATATAGAATATTGCAAGGAAATGGCTACTCCTATGAATCAAAAGGAAAGCTTAAGCAAGGAGGATGGCACAAACAAAGTTGAAGAAGGTTACTTCAGAAGCTTGGTTAGATGTTTGATGTATTTAACCACAACTAGGCCTGATATTCTCTTTGCTGTAAGTATTCTCTCTCGTTTTATGCATTGCTCTAGTGAAATACATCTTAAAGTTGCAAAAAGAGTTATTAGATACATAAAAGGAACTATCAATCTTGGTGTAAAATTCAAGAAGTGTCAAAGCTTAAATCTACTGGGATTTTTCGATAGTGATTAGCATGGATCCATAGATGACATGAAGAGTACATTAATATATTGTTTTAGTTTAAGATCAGGAGTTTTTTCATGGAGTTCCAAGAAGCAAGAGATTGTGGCACAATCCACTACAAAGGCCGAGTTTGTTGCTGCTACTGATGATGTGAACCAAGTATTGTGGCTGAGGAAGCTATTGTGCTATCTACATTTGGAGCAACAAAATGATAGAAAGGTTTATGTAGATAATCAAGCAGCAATTGCAATCTTGCACAATTCGGTTTTTCATGGAAAAACTAATCACTTCAAGATCAAATTTTTCTTCTTAAGAGAAGTGCAAAAGGAAGGAGATATAAGTCTCCTTTATTGCGAATCCGATGAATAACTTGCAGACATTTTCACAAAGCCTTTGCTAGCAAACAAGTTCGAACTTCTTAGGCAAAAACTTGGAATTTGTAACTCAAAAAAGCATAGAGGAGTGTTAGTTTACTGCTTGTTAGGATAGCAATTATTTTGTTTTTGGTTTGATTCAATTTGTTCTACCTTTTAGGAAGTGATTAAGTTTGTTTTGATTTGTTTTGCTAAAATTCGAATGTTAAATTTATCAACTTGTTGCTTCTATATATTTTAGATGCTTGCAAAAATAGAATGAATAAGATCATATTTGTTCTTCCTTATTTTTATTCCTTTGTTCCTGGCCTCTAAAACAACAATTTTGTAAACCTTGTAGGTAAACATGCCTTTTGATTCATATTCACAATTGTTAAAAAAAAAAAAATTATTTACTTGAGATATAATGAGCATAGCAGACATATGCATCTAGGGATGAAGGTAATTACACCTAAGTAGGGTTTCTTTCCCTCCTCTAATGAGTGAATAAATGTAAAATTATAAAATTAAAGATCAAATTTATCTTATTTAAGTTAATTTTAGAATTATTTCTAGAAAAATATACTCTTGCTATTGTAATTCAATATATATATATATATATATATATGAGAGATAAATATTTCTTGTCTCAAATTCCCAATCTCAAGTATGCCCCCCACCAATCATAAGCATATGTAGGGATAAAGAATTAATGTATAGTCATGAAAATTTGCCCTACCACACGAAGAGTGTGCACATGAAAATTATGTATATACTCAAGATATAAAGTTGGAGACAATAAATATTCATTATTAAAGAAGCTTGTTAACAAGTAGGGATAAGTAAAAAAAAAAAAAAACAACAACAACTAAGCTTAACCAATCTACAAACCAAATCAAAACAAACTTTTTTTTTTTTTTGGAAATTTGGTTTGAAAATTTTTTAACCAGAAAAAAACTGAAAATTTATCGTAAAGCTAAACCAAAAAATTTTGAAAAACATAACGATATTTTACTTGTAATTAAAAAATTCTTTTATTAAAATATAACATTTAAAAGAATTTTTAAAAATTAGTTTAAATTTATTAAAAAATATATTTTTTAAAATTTTATAAATATAATTTAGCAAATATATATATATATAGGTTGACTCAAAATTTATATTATATGCTAACTTCAAAAATAAATTAGTTATATTACATATTTAAAATTTTTTAGTTACTCATATATTGATTTTATCAATCTTTTATATGACACCAATAAATGTTATTATTAAATGAATTTAAACTGCTCATATAAAATTACATGTTATGCAAATATATTTTCTTAAGAAATAAATTATGATTTAATCCATAAACTAAACTAAAATTTTATGGTTTAAAAAAAAATCTAAAACCAAACTGCTTAACTTGGCTCAAAGTGATAAAAAACCAAACTAAATCGTGCCTACCCCTATTAACAAGTGTACACATGATACTTTTTAATACTCGATAGGAAGAAAACTTTAAACTTATTTATAAATACATAATCTAGTCTTTTTTTCTAGCACATTTTAATTAATACGTTTTTTTATCTATAACTTCAATTTAAGTTTGAAATTCTCTACTTTCTAATTAAATTATTCAAAAGAATTTTTCGAGTTTAAGTAGATTAGTACCAACTATCATTTGCTAAGGTTGGTTTGTTTTTTGTCTTTTAGATAACTTCAACAATCATATAGTTCATCAAGGAGTAGCTTTTCTATTGAAATCCTACATAATCTCGAATGTTATCAATTCTAATATGTAGACCAAATAATACAATGTACTATGGGAAAAATTGCTTGGATATTGGTGAGTAAGGCTCCATAGAAATAGTTTTCTCAATCCATATTTGTCAAAAATCCTTCATCAAAATTAAGTTAGAGTAATCATGGACCAAAATAAAATCAGAAGCGAACATCACATAAAAAACAAGAAGGCCAATTAATGAAGGGGTAGGCAACCGCCCATGAAGTGTAGTTAACCGACAAAAGGGGAATTAGCAACTATGAGGAGGAAAGGTCGATCTAATATCAATTCCATGGAGGGTTCTATAACTCCTTTTCTCATTTTATGTCTTTTAAGTAGTTTTCCTTCTTGTGAAGGCTTTGTAGCTCAGTTTGTATAAACATTATTTTCACATAGGATGGAATAGGTTTAAATCCACCTTTTTCAAGTTGTGTAACATGTATTTGGATAAATAAAATATATATATATATGTTATCTCTACATGTTTAGTTTATAATTAGCTATTTATTTTAATGTTATTCATTAGTTTCCTTTTTATGTTAAGGAATTAGGTTTATCTTGTATAAGCCTATAAATAAGCCAGTATGTAGATGGACATTCATTTTTTGGGTGATACTTTCTATTAATGCATTAAGATTATCATGTCTTATTTTTAAATATTGAGAAAATATTTTCTCATTGTTCATATTTGCATTTTTATCAATTTTTATCTTGATTATGGTAAGCTTTATTGATTGAATCCATGATTAAATAGAAATTTCAATTTAAGAATTAGCATGAAGGAAAATCTCAAGAAATATGTCAAAAAAACAAATAAGAAAAACTGATTGCGGAACAGAATTCGCTTGGTGATACGCGAACCAACTAGCATATCCAAAGGCCAAAGAATTCAAAACCTGACCAAACCCCGACTATAGAACATCGCCTTAGGAAAACTAAACTTGGATTTCGATATTCAAAAAGCCAAAATTCAATTCCCAAAATCTTAGAACCAATTGTCGATATTAAGATTTCCTTTTGACTTAAGAAAAAACTAACGTTGAGCAAAAAAAAAACCCGATATTTGATTCAAACGAAACTGAAACTTAAATGACAATGAACTAGCCTATAATTAGTTTAAAGAAACCCCAAAATTTAATCAAATCCAACTCTACAAAATAATTAAATTGGGTAAAACAAAAATTAGAAAACATGACACTTAACTAATCCCTATATATGGCATGAAAGGGGAGGGAATAATGCCCCATTTGAACCACCAAATGATCTTATATAAAGCCCAAACTTAATATGAAACTCCCTCCATAAAAGCCTTAATTAAAGCCTAATTAACCAAAGAAAACAAGGAAAATTATTAGCCCAAACCTAGCCCCAAACTCTGTCCTATCCACGTGATCCCAATTAGAGTAACTTAGGGAATTAGCTAAGGAAACTAACTAAACTACTTTGGCTAACTACAAGAGCAATTGGGGAACTAAACTTCAGGAAGAAGAAGGGGTAAAATCTGCCAAAAATCCCCTCAATAGTAGATATGTTCCCTAGGACTTGACCCTTTATACAATGGATAAAGTTTTTACCCAAGTACTTAAGCTAAGTACCCAAGGATCATTCCCTCCAACTTGTCGCCTAAACTTCTGATTTCCTACTCCCCATTTCCCCCATGTAGACTTCCCTTTTTCTAAACAAATGACCCTACAAAAGCTCTCAAGAAAATTAGCTAACACTCCAAAAAAATCATATTAGGCACACACCCTGAAAGCAACGTCTAACGTTCTTCTTCCAAGCTTTTCATTTAGACTTCACCTCCTTCTGATTACCATGTGAAACCCCACCCTTCTAGACATTAGTGTAAGGAAAGTACTCCCAAGAACTCTCCAAAAATCCCAAAAAGTTCACCCAAAATCCGGATAGAAAGGGAGACTTCTAAATCACCCCTATTCTATCCTTATTGTGCACCTCCAAGTTCCACCTTCTAATCAAGCCCACAACAACCTCCATTCAAGCCTAATTTTTAATATTATCAACACCACTCAAGAGGCTATTAGGGGAGCTAAGGATCGAAGAAAAATCAAAGCTTAAAACCACCCTAAGAGGTAGAAAAAGAAGGAGGATCCCAGCACCCTAAACTGTAAAGAGTAAGAATCCTTCACTCTCATGTTGATACTGCTTTCTTTCCTTGTAATATTTCAATTCCACAGCTTAGAATAGAGTTATATTGCTTTAGCTTTGTAACTGTCCATGTGCATTGAAGTATATTTGGCTTAAGAAAAAGATTGGAAATGTAATTCCCCTTTAAGATGTAAAATTGTGAAGCTTCAACTTTCCTTTATAGCCTATATGTTAAAGCTTATAGAAAAAATCAATTGGAATCAAAATTTAGAGAATTTTAGTGCTACTAGACGTCAAGATTAAAGGGCTAATTAAGGACATTTTTTATATAATTCATGCCCTTATTAGTGGTGGAAAGTTAGGATGACTAAATGAACCATTTAAGAGTAGTGAAAAAATTGAAGAAATGGTGAGATGCATCTAAGAACCCCAAAGCTATTAAACTTGGAGATTTCCCTTATTTCCAAAACTTAAACATACGAAAATATCATTAGAAAAGTTATAAAATTAATAATCTAAAAGGGAAACACAAAACTAGTGCCAACTAAGAAGGAAAAGTGCAATTGAAGCATTGAAAAAGACATGTAAAGTGCTTGTGTTAGATTCTAGAATTTGCATAAAGAAACAAAGGATAAATACGCCATTTGGAAGTCCTAAACATGTTCTAAATGGTTAGGGTTAATTTTTTTAGGATTAATGGATCACATTAGACCAAAAAGAACCTTAAATTAAAAACATACTAGGTGCACCCGATCTGTTTGGGCCCTAGCACTATGTTCGAAATTCCAAAAAATCAAAATGACTTTGAAAATAGAAAGAACATTCAAAACCCTTTTAAAAAGACTATAAATACATGAAAAAAGAACTTAAAATGAAAAAATTAGGAAGAAAATACTAAAACCTTAAAAACTGAGAAAATCACTAAAACTAGCAAAACTAAAGTAGGCTAGTTTCTGATCCAAACTTATAAGAATATTTTGTCTTACCAAGTGACATGTTATTTGAGGACAATCTACCGCCTGACTACTACAACTAGAGACCATAGGGTAGAATGAGTGAAAAATCCGATAATTACTATACCTTGTTTGTGTTTATAATTAATGCACGTACATGTTGTAAATATATGATATTTGAACTAGATTTGTATACAGGGGTAACATGAGGTATTGTATATGCTTGAATGCCATGTTTGAATGCCAATTGAACTTAATTATACCCGGCTAAGTGAATTCTACTTTTCCCTACATTTAGACTATAGAAATTGTGAGTGTATATATAAATTGTAGTGGATGCCTTATAATTAAACTTAAGTCTATTTAGCCTAATGAAACAAATCTTGTATCATGAAGTCTTGCATGTAAAAAGGCTATCAGTATCATGCAATGGTACGGAAAGGCCCTATGGAGGTCGCACTCATGGACACACCTTATCTCGACCTTTGGAAACTAAGTGGAACCAAGGAAATGTTGCCTTCTAATTAAGACCTAAGATTTCCTAGTCCGGAGATTCATCGCTTATGAGTGTTTGAATTGCGTGCTATTCACAATCTATACCCCATAAAAGGCTTAGTACATATATATGTATTTTCCAATCTACTGAAGTACATTTCAAATATATATATATAGACTCTACAAATTCTTCTAAAAGACAACTTGAGGTCATTAGAGCCTGGTGCTAGCGTATAGTTTGTGATTTCCTAACCCTTAGCAATAGAGGGCGTTAAATTCGTGCTATATGTGGTGTTTGGTAAACCATGTATATTATTGCATTCATGTGATTGCTCATGCATGGCTTATGTGTGAATTAAATAACTTGCTTGCTATTTGCTTATTAGTTTGATAAGAAGATTTAACTTACTGAGCTTTATGGCTTACACCCCCCCCCCCCCCCCCCACAGACTTCCCTTATTGCAGGCACCCATCTAGATAAAGCTTGGCAAACAGATGCTAGAGATTAGTGTAAGATGTAAGGAAACCATGAAAGACTAGAGTGGAGAGATCACTTATATATGTGTTTGGTCTAAGCTCTTATTTTAAATTTTATATACATAGCTTAAATTGATATCTATTAGGATTATTAATCCTTGAACTTATTATTATATATCTGTAGACTTCATAAAATGTTGTTACTTTGAGTTATTATGTATATATCTCTGTATTTCTTGAAAAATATTAAACCCTGATTTGGGAATTTTATATGTGAATACGCCTTGTACATTGTAGGGTAAGCTATTGGATAATAGAGAGGTTATCCCTATGTTTCCATATGATATACGGTGGAAACTATATGTCCTAAAGGCCCACGGGGCATGACAATATCTATTTCTTTAACACCCATAATAGCTTCACAAATTGTGTGCAATATTAATCTATTATTCAATCATAAACCAACTTGTTTTTAGTATTTGTACATAGTATCTAATATTGATCCCGTTCATATTCTTTTTGGTCTCATTCATTCATAAACACAAAATTCCTAAAATGCATAAATATCCCTTTCTATTTATAAACCTAAGAAAACAAAAACAATTATTGGATTACTTTAAAGCAACCTATAATTCTTATCATTGAAGGTGCACTATGCACTTGAACTTTTTATCTTTTTTATTGAGGTATATATATTAATTAAAATTAAATTATTACTTTATAAAAGAAATTGAAATTAATATATAAAACTTGTATAAGTTTTGTTAAAATAGATCAAAAAAATATTTAAATAGGATATTGTAAGTAGAGCGTGAAAAAGCATATAAATAATTCTATGAATTCTTTTTGTAATGACTTTGCAAAATTGTTTCATGAGCAATGTTATACCATTTTCTATGAGTGATTGAGCAATCAATCATTCAATAATCCACATTTATTTCAAAATATTAATTGTCCTAGATTATTATTTACCAAGGATGGATGCAGAAACATGCAACCACCAAGGGAAGACTTACTTTATCTAAGTTAATAATAGAATCACTCATAGAATCTCTTGCTAGAATCACTTATAGGAAAAATATTCACTTGTTATAGGATTATATTATTTTAGAGAATGACTTAAGGTTGAAAATTTAAGTTCTTTTAGAAAATAACTAAAAATACTCAATGCACTTCATAAGAGACCAAAAATAATAAAGTTTAAACTTTTTCATTATAATATTAGTTGAAATTTCACTACCAATTTATGAAAAAAATAAAACTAATATATAACCCTTGCATAAGTTTTGCTATCAATAAAAATAGATTAGAAAAGTATTTGAACAAAAAATTGCATGTCTAGCAAAAAGAGCAATATGAGAAAAATATATGTATTCTAAGATTTGTTTTGACGATGACTTTACAAGATCAATTCATTAGCAATGATACAAACATATCATTTTTAATTTAAATGATTAGACAATGATTAATTCAATTATTCATATTTATTTTCATAATATTAATAGTAAAAAAAATTATTAGTAAATAAAGTCATAGAATGGTATTATTTACTAATACTTTATATGATAAAATCAAAACTTTATGACAATGTTATTATTATTTATGGTATATTACTAATTGATAATAGAATCTCAGGAAAATTTATTTAATTAACTATATTTTTTAATGAATTAAATTCTATCTTATTAGTTATTTCGAAAAAAAAAAAGGTAAAAACATAAAGAGAAAATGCCATTCAAGTAATATAAAATTTAATACAACTTATCAAATAAGATAATTTTAATTGGGAATCCATGACCCCCTACTCACATAATCATGCACTTCACCACTTAAATAAGTCTAATAATATATTGAAAGTTGCTCTTCAAAATAAATATGTAATAATTATTTTCTTCTTTCTTAATAATTTTAACAATTTATGTTTTTTTAGAAGCCATCAACCACCATCTAGGTCCATTCGCTCTGTGTCAAAATCTATAACAATAAAGTAGATATGATCGGATCAACTTGGGCTTAATATGTAATAAGTGGTATCAATAGGGTAGTTTATTCTAAGAGTTGGGTTTTCTGAAGTTACATTTGATTACTTGTGAGTAAACTAGTTGGGTGCTATTGTCGCTTTCCTAATGATGGCCATAGCAGGCTGAAATCAATTGTGAATATTGGTCCCCTCATGAAGGATGAGCTTAGAACAATTCTAAGTAAAAAATAGGAAAAGAAGACTAGCTCATCATCCAAAAATGAATAAAACATATGAGGTAAATGATTGTTAAGCACTACATGGGATCTTTAGGAGGGGGGAACCTTTCGTCCCATGACACTCTACATACATCTCTATATCAGTTATATTATATCTTTCTGGTATCTTATATATCTAGACCTTTCTGATGGAAATCTCTTAAATAAATGGAAAAATTACAAATAACTCTTTTAAATTTTGACCTATTGTAGATATATCTCCTAAACTTTTAAATATTACAAATAACTCTCATAAATTTTGATAAATCGGTAATATAAAAAACACTTACTTTTTTAGTTTAAAGTGCACATGCACACACACAAAGCTTAGTGTTTAGGGGTATTAAAACATATTTTGATAAGTTCGAAGGATATTTCTACACCAAGATCAATGTTTAGAGAGGTTTATCAAAGTTTAAAAGAGTAGTTTGTAACATTTGAAAGTTGAAAAAATATATCTACATATAGATTAAAGTTAAGAAAATATTTATATATTCTCCTTAATATTATTCAAGTCTAGAATTCCTTATATTCTTCCATAATTCATAATCTTTAAAACTATTTTCAACTTTTTTTTATTTTTTATTTTTTTCAGGTTGATACACCTATCCTATCCTTTTTTTTTTTTTAAGTTGCATATACTCAAATTTTCCTTTAGGAAAATGTCAGAGTTTCTCATCATAATTAAGTAAAAATACTCAAAATGCATACTAGATTTAAGCATGACTGATACATACAAAAAATTTCAAATAAAAGATATAGATCAAAATATACCTATAGGAAAATAGAGTAATTGTAACTATAATTTATGAGTAATTTTTATAGTTGTTAACTTACATTATTACATTATTGACTATCTACTATGATAATTCTTTTCTTGTAACTATAATGTATACATTAGTATGAATTTTCTAATTTTTCATATAAAATACCACCACAAAATATACTTTTGCCTTTATAATATGCCAATTACTTTTAAACCACTAGTTCATCACCTTTTAAACTGCCAGTAAGTAATAATAATCTGAAAGTGCTAGGTATATATAGCAAAATTGTGACAGTTTTTTATATTCCAAATTTAAAAAAAAAAATGTTTCTAATATAACCAACTACAATTAGGGGAAAAATATAAAGAACTGCAAATTAACAACCGTAGCAATCGTTCATAAAATATTGAATACAGTTCAATTTTCTTGTAGTGATATTGGACATAAAATATAGCAAATAGTTATAGACCTATTGAAAATAACATATTCTACAATAGATTCAAGTTTGTAACAATATATATATCAAAACTATCAGTGTCACATCTACTATAAATGAGAAGATAATAAAGAAATAAGGCATCACTCAAGAGTTCCCTTGAGATTGTATTTCTCATCTCCTTCCTTCATCTTCATCCTCCACCTTTAGAGTCCGTTGGCACTCTAAAGTTCCATAGTTATCTTAGATGCACAAACAAACGACATATAATTAAGATTGATTCAGATCAATCCCATAAGTGCATAGAAATATTGTGAAATCCTAATTCAAACAAACACATAGAAATATCGTAAAACCCTAATTCAAACGGACATCTTAGAAATAAAAAGAAAATAAAGAGTTTAAACTTTTTACACGAAATACACTAGAGACTAGAGAGAGATAAAATACACATTAAACTACCCTGCAGAAAGTCAATATTTATAACTCGGTGGCATGAGCATCGAGGTTTGTCAAAAATTGGATCATCAATTCCACTTGATGTTATGGCACCATTCATTCTTGGTAATTTTTCAAGGTATTTTCGTCCATTGGTTCAGGTCTTCTCAAAAGAACAACCCGGCTATTCATTTCCATATTCGGGTTAAAGAAAGACTTATTGGGCCAGCTTGTTTTACATCCAAATGCGAAGGGGGGCCATCAATGAAGAATGATTCAAATTCCTAGCTAGAAGGGCGCCTCAAGCTGGGCACTAATTTTAGGGAAGTGAAGAATCATTTGGATTGGTTCAATTAGATATGTAAACAAGTTCAATTTGGGACAAAATTTCAAAACTCAAATCTCAAGTTTGATTTGGAGTAGTACTCAACAAGCCCAAACTCGTAATACTCAAGAAATTTTTTATCAATTCAATTAAACTCGTTGAAACTTGAATTATCTAACAAATAATTCTCAAAAGTAATCTAATATTTAAGCTCAATTCAAACTCGATTAGGCTAGCAAGGTAAATATTATAGAGATCAACCAATAACTTACTATTTAAGTAACTCAAGTTTGAGATATTATTGAATTAAATTAAAATAACTTGCAAGTATATTTGCTTATTTATTGCCCCATGATAAATTATACATGATGACTAGTATGTACGTTATTGAATAATTAACATATATTGAAAATTTGCAATCGTAAAGTTGTATCTCAACTGTGTCACCTACCAATCATTATTTAACATCCGATCAAATTCAACAATCAAACATGGCTATTTATTATTTAAACTGTTAGATGTTTAATCATGATTAGCGAAGACAACATTGAAATAGCAAAATTAAGATTGAAAATATAAATCCGAAGGTCTCGTTACCCAATATACTATTTTTTTTCCCCTCATGTAACTCAATGTGGTCCAGAGTGCTGTTTTATGCTTAAAGACGTGGAACAGATAAATTGCAAATACTTTTATCATTACCTAAATTATAGCTTAAATGGGGGTCCATTTCTGATGGGAACTGGGGTTCTTATGGTCAAATTAGTCAAGATTGGCGTGAAGCATGCACCATTAAAGCAACATGACATCCTAGTATTCATGCATTTCCATGTATGAAATAATAATTTGGTTCCTTTCATGAGTGCTTTCGAAATATTTGTAAAAATTATATAAAATTTTTTACGTATGTTTTTAGAAATACCTTAATACTAATCATAATAGAATGAATATTTTTTGAAATTTACAAATTAAGCAAGAAGAAACTTGGTATATAACTGTTTGTTGTGAAAACCGATGATAATAAAATATTCTGGAGAATTAAGAGCTGTTTTACAGTAAAAGAGATTGTCATTTTCAAAAGGCTTTCTGTCTTTTGTCTCATTCCTTGAGTTTGTTTTATCTGAGGAAGACAATTAGTAGTGGCAATAATACATCTCTCTCAGAATAAGGTTCATGCAAATATAGTTATAATTCCTGATAAGCATGATAAAATACTTTTCATTCAAAAAAAAAAAGGAGCCTATAGAAAAAGATTAATATGAATAAACAGAAGCTATTATAAGCTGTGAAATGACTAAAACACATATATGGTATTACTCTTTTTTAGTGTATATACATAGGTATATGCAGTTATAATTTTATTTTTTTTCTGCTGCTGATAATGTCAACATAGGAAAACCTCAAGACAAGAAGATGGTGTTCTTTTACACATAGAAAGCTTAAGCCTCCATATTGAAAAGTATAATCTATATATAAGTCTCATTATCCAATATACTAAATGATATTAGAAGATGTATTTAATTCAACATATAACCAAATCTATCTATTCATTTTTTCTTTTTCTTTTTTTTACCAAGATAGAATTCACAAACCCTTTTTATTCAAATATTCAACGTCCATGAGTTTGTCTATAGAACATCAATTTGCATGCAGTTGCATTGATATGGGCATGCATGAGTCCGGTCCCAGGCTGATTACTCCAAGGCAGCTCTGTGACCCAACCGGTCCCCAGTTGAAAAAATAAGGTGTGAGGCTGCAAGTTACATGAACCCGAGTGGTCGCTGGAGGGGAGGGGGGACCTGTGCATGTGTACGATTGCAAATATGGAAAGTGGAAGCGTAGGCAGCCAAGCACTAATTATTGAAAGGCTTATTATACTTCAACTTGGGAGGGTGATTAAGATATGCACTAAAGACAAGTGGGTCGGTCGCCCTTGTTTTATGCGGAGAAGGAAAAGACAGAAGGCAGGGAATAAAGATTAAGGAATGCTCTGACTGCCCTCTTCAAATTTTTGTTGGGATGGATTAGGGAAATGTATAAATTTGACTGTTTTTTTTTATTTTTCCCAAACATGAATCTTCCTAGCGACTTCATCAAAGAAATCCTAATCATTATGGAATCTACTAACAATTTCGTATTCAATTATTTGTCACATATAGCTTTATGCCTCATATTTTCAAAATGCGATTTTATCCTATTATAACATCTGAAAATATGTAAATATTTTCAAATTATTATTAGAATTCTAAGACCGAATCTATTTATGATTCTTTTAGAGATGGTTTTAAAAGTATAGCAATGGTATGGATATCCACATATCTTAAATATTGTGTAGAAATGAAGTTATACTTTGAGGATAGAAAAATTACAAGCGAGGAGATCAATATTAGAGATAAAATTTAAATAAAAAATTAAACTTTCAAATAGTTAAAATAGATAATCAATATTATATTAAGTAATTCAAATAAATTACCCCATTATGGTACTGTTACAAACAATAACGAATCTTTTATATAAACCACTCAACATGTTTATGAGACAGTAACAAATCTTTTGTTTGAACTACTTTATATAATATTGATCATCTATCTTAATCACTTAAAAATTTGATCATTTAATTTAATCATTTAATGTAACATTAATCCTCTTTTTAAATACTTAAAAATTCAATTATTTATTTAAACTTAACCTAAAAAATTGATCGCTTACTTATAATTTTTCCCACTTCAAAACTAGAAATATATTTTTTCAAACACATAATATACTCATTTTTTACCCCCATTATCTTTGGAGTACAATGGTTACAATAGGTTTCTACACCAAAGAGCAAATATAGAAGTTCATCTGCTACACCCTACGGCCAAAGGCAATTATATGAGTGCTTTGTATTAGGGAAATTTGGCTCCGAGGATTGAAGAAGAATCGGAAATCCAAATTCAGTTTTCATGTCCCGAGAAAGTTCTAAGGGAGAAAATGTTATTCAGAAACTTATCTTCTCTATTTTCTCTTAATTATTACACTGAAAAGAAGCCTTCTAAGTAGAAAAGAATTTTCTTTCTAAAAGAAAATATTTTTCCACTAAAGAAAAAAATTCTAAATTTAACTTACTCTTTTCAAAAAAGAATGTTAATTTCATAAGTACTTTGACTCAAAGAAATTGATATTTACTTGATTTTTGTTGTAATTTACTTATAGATTATAGGGTTAATTGTATAAATCACTCTTAAAAAATTTTTAAAATTGCATGAATCTTTTTTTTTTTTTCAAAAGTTGGTACTTAATACCTCTAAAACAAGCATAAGCTCTATTTTCTTTACTAACTAGAATATTACATGTAAAGTGAGCTGATATAAATGATTATTAGGTGATTTATTTATCTATTTAATTAATTAAATTAACTAAAATTAAAAAAATAAAAAAGACAGAAAATTAAAAGAAAAAACTAGAAAATAAATGGGAGATCGGCAATAGTTTTAACAACTTTTTCCTTCTTTTGTTTTCTAGTTTTTTTTTTTAACTCCCAACCTTTTTTAATATATTTTCTACCTTTTTTTATTTTCTACTTTTGCTTTTCAGCTTTTTTTTAGTTATTTTTTAATTTTAATTAATTAAATATGTAAATAAATGTCCTTGTAATTATTCATTTTACACGTGGTAGTCTAATCAACAAATAAAATGGAGTTTATACTTGTTTTAGGGGTGTTAAGTGCCAACTTAAAAAAAAATTTAGGGGTCCATGTAATTTTGAAAGATTTTAAGTATGGTCTTTGCATTTTACCCTAAATTATATTATAAATAAGAAAAGAATTTAATGGGGAAAAATTAAATACTTATTAAAAAATTATAAAAATCAACTGAAGATATTAGAATATTGCATATCACAAAATCATTTACACTTTTACCTTTAAAATAAAACGTTTAACATAATATATATATATATATATATATATATATAACATACATTAATACGTTGACATTAATTTATTTAAGTATAACTATGAATTATATAATATTGGTAAGCCAAAAAGTGAAAAAGCTTTCAGTGTATTTTCATAAATACAACCAAATTGAAAATTTATCATTTTTAGGATATTGTTTTTAGGAGAGAACATTTCCGTTAAGAGATGATTTTCTTTTGAGACAAACTGGATGTGCTTTTCGATAATCCACCGCTACAAGGTTACCGCAGGTAGAACGGTTCTATTGTGCTGTGCATCACCCTCGAACAGTGTGGCTAGACACCATCCTTTATTGCTGTACTGCGGCCCTTCACTAGAACTAGAACATTAGACGCATTGCAATCCACAAAGCATTGGATTTCCGAAAAATATACGCGTGCTAAATGATCTCTAGTAAATCTAATGTTCAGGTAAGATACTAATATCATAGTAGCAAGGTTATTTCAAATGCCTAGTAATGATGCTTTAATTGTGAAAATGTAATATCCTAGCAAACCAAAAATTCAGGTATGGAGAAAGGATGTAGGCAGCAAGCAATTCAATAACTTCAATCCACCCACCTAGGACAGATGGCTACAGTTATAAAATATTCTTTGGCTTATAAATCAATTGTTCTATTGCTATACCATCTCAGCCAAATTGAAGTGATTATGCTACTTTCTGCATACAATTGATCACCTAAAGAACCTTTTCTCAAGGATGATCTCAAGAGAAAGATTTACAAAATTACTCAATGCCCAGCTGTGAGAATAAAAATTGAATAGAGAAATGGAATTCTCCATCCAGGCATCCTGGATAAACTACACATCAACAGAAAACAACTGGAAGATCCCATGCCAGTTCCTTCTTTCCGATCCCAACTGCGTGTCTACAATTCAAGCCAACCAATCATCTTTGTCGTTGTCTAGGCCCAAGAGTAGACACACAATTCAATGTCACCACGGTTGAATCAAAGTTTGGGGCTAATAGTCATGATTTCCTTGTGCCTATGATATCCCATTCAACCAAGGCCACTATAGCTTGAAACTTTCTTAATGGCCTCCTCCTCCATTTCCACCAGCTGGCTACAGAATGATTCAATGTTCTGTGCTTCATACTTTAATGTAAATCTGTATTCTTTCCAATGGAATTGCTGGGAAGCATCCATCACTGATGTGCTGGGGACCTTGGCAAGAACATCAAATCCCTTTCGATCTAGAGAGAGCATGAAAGCATCCTGGAATTATCACAGGTCATTGCAAAGTTCAGCAAAGGTACTTCAATAATGTTCATAAATCAAGAAAAATCAAATTATGCATTTATAATAACTACAGCAATTTAATAGGTGGAATCAAATTTGACAGTGCCTAGAACGCACCAAAAATGCAATGAATTCCCCAGGAATAATATTGATGTCATAAAATTTTATCCTACAGTACTGATTCAAGATAATCTTTTGCATGGTATTCAATTACTTTTTATGCCAACTTTTCATCAATATGGGGTTCCAATTTTACAAATTTGGCATTTTGGCTGTAGACAGAGTCATCCAATCCCATGTGGGCTCCATGATTTGACATAAAAGAATAGTAATAATAATATTTAGACATAGAACCTCACTCAGTGCAGCATAAATTTTGCTAAATCAATGTTTTTCAAGGATGAAAGTGCTCATTTTTCAAAATTCGGCATAACTGTATCTTTTGTATTTGCCACAGGCACAAGACCACTGTAATTTCCTTTTTGGTAATTAAAGACTACAGTCGAAAATTTTTGGTAAAAGACTATTTAAGCAAGTGTAGCAACCAATTCAAGAACTTCACCACTCCTTGACGGAGAAACAAGGATTTCTTCAGATAGAATAATACAGTAGACCCTGCTGGCAAATATTCTTTCTGCTCAAAAATAGAATTGACCATTGCTCTATCACCTCCATGATGCAGCCCCAATAGTATCAACTAAATCTTTGGAACCAATCCATGACTCCAAACAAAGTGCAAAATTCATTATTCTTGCAAATTTTTAAATGGGAACAAAACTTGGACATTGTATTGGATGAAAAGCACAATCTTAAGTGCAAATACTATTTACTTTGGCTGACACAGATGCAGAACTCATTTGTATGATTATTTGCATTGTTCTTTTGCCTTAAAAATGAAAATAGCAAATTTTCTTGGAACTCTGAGGAGATGGTCTCGATTGTTTTTTCATGGATTTCAGAGGACAAGGAGGCCCCTGCTTGTTTCTCATTTAACAAAATTATAATTGAAAAACAAGAACAAACTTAACATGCCTTAAATTTAATGAAGCAGCACATCTCTATGATAGACCCCAGTAAATTCACCATACTGACACAAGAAATAAATATTTGGACACAAGTACAAACATCCATAAATCTAACACAAGTTCACATGTCATGGTGTATATAAGCAATTCAACAACTATTAAATTATGCAAATCTTGGTGACTATGATCTTATACTCCAAGTACAATCTCAATGGTGTCACAAGATAATTAGAAGAAAATTTATTATGCATAATGATACAAACATGGAATCCAGAAATTAAGACGTGAAACCAACTGAAACACTTGATGCCAAATATTGCAATATTAAATTGAGTATGTTTTTTGCCCCAATTCTCAATCAAAAAAGTGCCTTCCAGCTTTCGAGAATTTGCAAAAAAAAGAACCCATTAAATTTTTTCAACAGTCATTACCTCCAATCCCTTCCCTATATCAACCTCTTTATAGCACTTTTGATGCATTAGAAAAATATGTTTTTTCACAGGAAAAATATACTGGGAGGAGCATCAACAATGTTATATGCTAGAAGCAGGGATGCAATCACTAAGGCAACTTACCCTGGCCCGAGCACCAAAGTATGATAAGCAAAAGAGCACCAGAGCTTTGCGCCTTAATTCACTTTGATTAATTCCATCTATCAGCATTGCTGAATAGGGTGCTGAAAAGATGTATCAAAATAAGACAGACAAGTTGAAGAAAAAACTGTACTACCAATGGGAACAAAGAACTCCATGAGAAGACAGTCATTGTGACATGATCCCAAGAGTTCATGCTCCTGTTGTAAATGTTTATAGGAGGAGAAATAGTGAGGAGGCATTTCCTAATGGGGATGCTTGATGCTGTGTTCTGTGTTTCATGGTGTTGGTGTGTATTGTGTGATGCTTGTATTGTATATATGTGTGTTAGTGCTGTAGTGTCTGTGGTGTTGTGTGTTTTGTGCTGTTTTGGTTGTGTTGGTGGACATGTGGTATATTGTAGGGTGGATATTTGTGTTAGGGGGTGTTATTGGGTGTTTTGGATGTAAGATCATATAGGGTAGGTGGAGTGGTATGGGAATAAAGTGCAAAGTGGAAGTGGTTGGGTATATAAGGAGGTAGTGTTTTGTGAAAGAGTTAGTAACGGAGCATAACCAACTTTGAAGTATTTTGTTGGCTAAGCCTTCTGCTCAGGAGATCTTTCTCTCTCATTTCATTTCCTTACCACTTGCAACCCTAATTATACACTCCAATCATTCAATTATAAACCCTAAATCACTTTCTGAGATTGGAATCATATTACATTGTCAATCCTTGAAGGGCCTTACCTAAGACATCTGTCTTTGAAGCTTTTATATTTTCTAATTCTACTTCATGATTTGCTCCATTGTTGTCAATAAACATGCACGATCTGAAAAAGAAATTTTAAATTAAAAAAAAAAAAAAAAATTTGTGATCTGACGAAATGTGTAAGATTAAGGCAACTCATTCATGACTTCAACACTTGCTGTGAAGAGGAGAATTTCCTACCTTATATCAAACTTATAGATTATGTAATTCTGGTCCGCATCAATTAGTTCACGAAGGTTTTCGCTACAAGAAGTTGAAACAAGATTAGCGGAAGTTAATACACCAGTAACCGCATAGCTTGACTCTCTTATTGCTTTCTGCTCAGATGACATGACTTCTTTAAGACTTTCTGCAGCCAATGGAACCTATTCCCACAACAAGGAAGATCATTTTAAAAATGTTGCATTAAAACTGCTTTATTAATATAGATAACGCCAAACCAATTTTTTATTATTGTGCATATCATATCTCAATTTTATATCACAATGAAGATGCAGAAAGAAACTGGGGAACTTTGACATGGATTTCTCCGGGGGAACAAAGAGATGAGATTAATAAGGTGTAAATGGTATTAAAATTTGATGATGAATTGATGATAATTTCTATTCTAAATTTGAGAATTTTATTCTTGAGAAACGAGGGAGAAATGTTCAAATAGCAAGCCAGAACCTTGATAGAAAATCATTCATCTCTCAAAATTGAGATTTAAAAATAAAGATAATTTCAAGTGGTTTAAAAATGCTAAAACAATTGTAACAGAAGTCAATTCCTGGATAGCAGAAGAAGGGAGCAGTGTCAAGGAATAACTGAACATGTGAGAACTTTGATCTTATATTCTTGACCTTAAATCAGATTGGACAAAACTCCACAGAAATTAACTAACTGAAAAGACAATTGATACAAAATTAATCAAGAAAACAAATGAATTGGACAAATGAAGTCAGTGCTTCTGCTGTGATTATGCCAGTTTAAAATAGCAAAAAGTAATAATCAGATTATTGTTTCATCCAAAATTGAAAAAAAAAAAAAAAGAAATGGTTGAATAATTGATATATAATTTTAAGCAAGGATCTTTTTAACCTTGATAAGTCCATTAGAATCACAGTTAAATTCAAGCTAAGTCCCAAAAGGTGAACGTGTTGAGTCACTTTGATCAAGTAACAGATCCATCAGTATGGACACTTCCAACAAGACTACAACGATACATGGCTATGAGGCATCCTAAATCTCAAACTCTCATGTTCAGTTATTATTCATACCTTTTGTTCTTTAAGAGGTAGAACATCACCAATTAGAGCAATCCGAGAAGGTAACTGCGGCAAGTTCATAAATTGATGTTAGTCTGCTGGACATCTCAGACAGCTATCCAAGTAACAACCATTAACAATTGCAAATATATATCTAGACCAACCTTTTTAGTAGATTTGAGAATACTTGCTAGTGGACCAGGGAAAGGACTAGTCACTGCTAGAGAACCCCTCTCATCAATTACTGTATTCTGTATGTATATGAAAAAAAAATGGCATTAACAAATGAGAACATTTTACCAAAACTTGTCCATTATAGTCTGTTTAACCACAATCTAACAATTGTGTTTTATCAATGCAAAAAGTTAAATTACATAAGCATCATAGACTAAGGTTAATTAAATTACAACTGTTGCTAAGAATGCAACAGTTGGAATTCCAGTTTGTGCATTGCACCCCAAAAAAAGAAAAAAAAAATCCTTCACACTCATGTAAGAAAGTCCATTGAAAAGCTGCTTTTTTAAGTACAAGGCAAAGATCACCAATGATGGGACCATGGAATGTTACTACTGAAAAGTAGCTGCTATCAATGAGTCAATCATAGGATACCTATTTGATAGTTTACACCCAACAAAGCATTATAAAGAAAATAAATAAATAAATAAAAATAAAGAAAGAAAGAAAGAAAAGAAAATAATCCTACTCTTGACATGATAATAAAACCATCTAATAAAGCATAAATTATTCACAAGAAGCACCAATCCATCTATAGTCATGACCCGTTATACCCTAAAATCCACCTTTTAACATCCATGACTGCCCCAATGGAAAGAGAAGCACAGTTCTAAAATTACTTGATTAAGCTTAGACCCATCATTTATCCTTAATACAAAAATATAATTCATTCGAGAAAGTAACACAGCAGGAACTTAATCTTATCAACCAGATAAACAAACAAGTATCAGCATTCCCTCCAACTACAAAACACAACCTTACCACATTATGCAAATCTTTTTCCCACACCCAAATATAAGGCTTCCCTTTCCTCACTATGTATTTGACCTTTGAACTGTAAACGTCACCCTTGCTGGAACAAGAAGCCAAAAGTTGTCAACAGAAGTAAAACATGCAACAGGCAACACAAGCTCTCTTTCTCTCAAACTTCATGCAAAAATTCATCGGAAAAAAGTAAAGCAACAAAACAAAATGAACTTAGGACATTAGTTTTAATTTGAGATGTAGAAATATAGGTGGATGTATCATGGAAAGTCTCTTCCATGCAATCTTAACTTTATATATCCATTCAATATTTGAAACTGTTATAATTATCATAATTAGATTATGGTCAATTGTTGGTGGTTCACTCCAGCAAAAAATAGTGATGGAAAAAATCATTTTCCTCATTCTCTATATCCTAGGATAGCACCGCCACTGTTTGTTAGTCACTATTGTGGCCATTCACCATCACCTCACACTAAAAACACTAGTAACCGCATCTAGGCTCCTCATTTCTTAGGCCATACAGTTCCTCAGGATCCGATGACACATCCAAACTTGCTATCACACAAAATAAATTCCATCCGAGAGAAGAAACAGCATTCCATTCCTAAACTCCAACTTCATGTCTAAGCAAACCAAGCAAATTTCTTAAAACTCAGTTCACTTGCTTCAAACCATTTATGGGCAGATTGAATTCCCTCCAAACACTACAACCGATCCAACTCCAAGCACCACCAATCAATTCAACAATTTCTCAAATTTTTCCGCAGAACAAAATCGCTTCTTTAGTATAATACAGCATTACTTAACACAAAATGAACTAAAAATTTGAAAAAAGGAGGAAAATTACGACATATAAACCAAAAAAAAAAAAAAGAAACAAACAAGAAAGCACCTTCCTTTCGTGTCGGCTTTAATGGTATGAAGTTGAGCTTGCCAGTTGGAAGCCAATATATTCTGCATAAAATTCATTAGGAAAATGCTGGCAGGTGCCCGAGATGCTTTTATGATGACAAATAAAGAATCTTTCATTTTTACAGTTTATTTCTCGTAAAGCACATAATTAATAATGGAAATTGTGAAATTTTTCGTTTTTGAACCTTCAACTGGATCCAAATTCATATAGAAGTTACATATGAGTACGGAGATTATGCCGTGTAAATTTAGGTATATGTGAGAGGAACAACTTACTTTGCATTTCTCTGCTAGGGTTAGGACTGTTGATTTGTTGCCTCTCATGACTGTTAACGACAGCACACCAAGTATTCGACTTAAAGTCGTCTTCTTCTGCTTCTTATAACTGCTATTTCGGTAGCGAGAGTCTCACTCGGGTATTTGCCCAAATAAAGCGCCAAGCAGGGACGTTTAACTTCTTCTTTTTTTTAACATTTCTTTATGTCTATATATATATATATCATTGTTCTCCAAATCTATTAAAAGAGCATTTCCAACAAGTTTTGACTAACCATTTATCTATAATAAATAATTTTATAAAACAATAATATTAAGTGGAGCTACAACCTAATTTCATTTTAGATGAAATTTTTCTTTTTTCATTTTCAAAGGTAATGGATAGTTAGTTTTAGTACTCCCCATAAACACAAGTGTAAACACATGGTAAGCTAAAGCAGTATTATGTTATAAATATAAGGGTAAATTATAAAAAATATATATATATGTTTTGGATCATTTGTAAAGAAATTATTTTTTTTTTTAATAAAGAGGTGACATATGCTTTTTAATCTTGTGTCAATAATAAATATCACGTATCGATATTCTATTCGTTAGTAAATAATTAATTAAATAAAGTATCATTAGTAATTAAGTAATATTCATTAAATAAAGAAATATCAATAAATACTAAATTATTTACTATCAAATAGAACATCGTGTTATTATTTATTATTGACACAAAATTAAAAAAAAAAAACACATATTACTTTTGTGTAATTTACCCTAAATATAATGCTAAATTTTTCTTAGTTTTTCATAACATCTATCAAAAGAGACTTTGCACAATTAGTCTCAGTGAAACAAAATATAGATTTTTTTAGCTAAATACTAATGTTTTTCAAAGTTATACCTAAACCTTATACTAAGACATGTTCTTTGATGATTTTTATATAAAGACACAACAAAAACACTACAAGTAGCCCCTAATTAGAGATAAAAATGTGTCATTTCAAGCATGTGGTGATGTAGTTCTAACAAGTGCAAGTTTGTTAGTTACTTGGTAGACTACAACGTGATGGGGTGAGCAACCAACCTGCAATATATTACTAAATATATACATGTTTAATAAAGATATTAAGTTAGTAATTTTGTTGCCCATGCATCCTAAGGATGTATAAAAGGATCAAAATATTCATGATAAATATAAGAAATAGCAATTTTAGCATTAATCATTTATAAGTTCTACATAACAATTCTAGGGGAGCATTTACAAGTGGCCATAATGTACATTCAATGGTGAATTTTTTTACAAAACCTCATAAATAATAGAATTTGAGAAGGTAGCTTCAAAACCAACCAACCAAACAAGCACAACTGACTGGTCAAGTATTGGAAGATCACTAGTAGATAACACCAATCGATTAGCATGAAGCTATTAGTTGTAGTGAAGCAACATTGGTGTTATGTTACTAGTCGATGAGGTGGTGAAGAGGAACATATATGGTTAGGTTGTAGAGGATTGGGTTGAGAATGATATTTCATAATGTTTTCCTATTTATATATGGGACTATTAGTAGGTTAAGATAAACCTAAGCTCACTAATAAGTATTAAAAGCCCTAACTCTCTCTTTTACTACTTTTAAAATGTCTCTCTCTCTTTCCTTTCTCCTGCTTGACTACAAGGTATAGTAATGGAACCTTAATTTCCATTTTATGAATAGTAGATATAATTAATTTTTTATTTGTGTGTTTGTAAGGAAAATTGATAATGTCCTTTTGAGCATAACAAGCACCAAATGCATAAGGCACCAATTTTAAGGAAAATTCAAGGTCTCCTTTACATTCTTTTCTTCTCTTATTTATACTATTTTCATGAGTATAATCTGTAAATTTGTTTGATTCTCAATTGTGTAACTATATTTTCCTGCTCATAAGCAATTACAACTTGCCTTATGCGAAATACAATTTGAGTTACATTTGATAATCTCCTTGCCATGCTGGCAATCTCCTACTCCCTATAGCAATACATGTAACAACTTCTTTCCCTTCTAGAAAAACAACCTTGTCCCCAAGGTTGTAATGAGAGTAGAGTTCATAAAAGGTTCCCAAATCTTCCCATGTAGTCTCCTCAAGAGGAAGGCTTTACCATTGTACTAAGACCTATTCAATAAGAATACCCTCTTGCAAAACAATACAAATACTGACAATCCCTAAAGGAACCAATAAAGGATGACCATCCATAACTTCACTAAGAAGTGTCAAAGAAGGTATAGTAGAACCGTGAGCACATTTAAGAACAAAAACATGAAAAAATCATGAATACAAACCCATGGAAGTATCTACAGTTTATAAGTACAGTCTCTAATTCGTTGAAGTACTGTAAGGGGTCCATAAAATCATTTAAAAAGCTTATGTCCTAATTTCTTTATCACATAAATCTATTTATAGGGATAAAGCTTGAAAAAAAACAAATCACTAGGAGCAAAATCCACATCCCTTCGATGCCTGTTAGATATCATCTTCAACCTATGTTGAGCCTTACTCAAATTGCTGTGTAACACTTATAACATCTCATCTCTTGCTCTTGACTCCACATCTACTGCATCCACCCAAGAACTACCTCTCACATAAGTAAGAATATTAGGTAGAGAATGTATAAAAACCAACTCAAAAGGTGTAGCTTTGGCACCTTCATAGAATGAAGTATTATAAACAAATTCTAGCTATGGCAAGAATTTTACTCATTTATTTGGACAATTCATGACAAAACAACACAATACTATTATATTGTCCTATTTATAACCTCTGTTTAGCCATTGCTTTATGAATGATATGCACTACTCATGTCTAGTTTAGTTCCACTTGACTTAAAAAGTTCTTGCCAAAACTTACATACAAAGATTAGATCTCTATTTGATACATTAGTTCTTAGTATTTCGTGCAGCTTGACTATCATGTCAACAAATAAAGTTGCTACTTTAAGAACATTAAAAGTAGATTCCAAAGCACCTAAATGGCAATGCTTTGATAATCAATCAACTACCAAAATTACTATAAAACCTTGAGACATAGGAAGACAAGTGATGAAATCATAACAATGTCTTCCCATACTCTCATTGGAATAGGTAAAGGGGCCAATAGACCAGTAGGAGACTTAGTAGAATTCTTCACTTGTTGACAGATTTGACAATTTCGAACAAAGTCCTCAACTTGTTGCCACATCCCTTCTAAAAAAATAGCAAAAATACATTTAAAAGTCTTCAAAATCCAAAATGACCAACTACTAGGGAAAATGAAACTCATTTAACAATGTTGGAATGAATGATGATTGAGGCACCAAAAAAGGCTTCGTCTAATAATATAATAACCCAGTCTTCTATACCAATGGCCATTTATAAGGCACTACCTTATTAAGACTATCAATAATCTACAGAAAAGTGAGAATGGAAAGATATTCCTTTTTTAAGGTCTCGACAAAAGCAAAAGAAGTCATCTAATAAGGATGATATAAACACTCATCCACATATTGTTGAGAAAGTGAATCTTCCACCTAATTATCCACTCTACTCTTATATACAATATTATAGTCATTGCCCATCAATTTCATCAAATATTTTTTGCTACTCAAGTGTTTGAATAACTTGAGTCAAATAGTTCCTTTAAACTCTAATGATAAGTTTGAACAATGAAATGGAGCCAACAAGTACGTCTCCATTTTTTGATTGCCTCCACTATTCCAAACAACTCACACACATAAGTTGAAGCTTTTCTTGTATGAAAAGGCATCTTCTTACTAAAATAAGCAACTAAATAGTTTGCTTTCAATAAAACTGCACCAATCCTAAACCTTGAAGTTTTTGTTTCAATAATAAATTGTTGAGAAAAATCTAGCAGTGCTAAAATATGAATAGTTACAAGAGTTGTCTACATTGTCTCAAAGGCCCTAGTCACATCCTTAGACTATTCAAAACTGTCCTTCTTTAAAAAATCTATTCAAGGACTAGTAATAAAGGCATAATTGTTTATAAAGTGCCTATAGTATCTTGAGAGTCCTAAAATAGAACGCAGTTGCTTACAAGATGTAGGAACTAGCCAATTTCTTATAGCAACAACCTTAGTTGGCTTTAGATTAACTCCTTGAAAAAAAAAATGTGCCTCAAATATTTAATGTTGCTTTTGCCAAAAGAACACTTGTTGGCTTTAAGAAAAAATTGAGGCTCAACCAAAATAAACAATACTACAAATAGATGCTTAACATGATACTCTAAAGATTTACTATACATGAGAATATCACCAAAGAAAACAATGACAAACTTTTGTAAATGAGCCTTAAAGATTTTGCTCATCATTGCCTAAAATATGGTAGGAGCATTACATAACCCAAAAGGCTTAACTAAGAACTCAAATTGCCCCTCATGAGTTATAAAAGTCATTTTCTTCGTATCCCTTGGAAACATGCGAATCTAGTGATAACTAGAATGCAAAACCAACTTAGAAAATTTAGAAGCACCATATAGTTCATCTAACAATTCATTAATTGTTGAAATGGGAAACTCATCCTTGATTGTCTCTTGATTAAGTGCTTTGTAATCAATACAAAACCTCCAAGTACCATCTTTCTTCTTGACCAATAACATCAAAGAAGAAAAAGGACTAGTACTCCTTTAAATAATTCCTTAAGTTAACATCCCTTGAACTTGCTTTTCAATTTTTGTCTTCTAGACATGTTGGTATTGATAAGGACAAACGTTAATAGGTAAAGCACCTTCCTTATTATGAATATGATGCTAAGAATCTCATAATGGAGGCAATGATAATGATGCTTTAAAAACTTGAGGAAATCTACCCAACATCTTAAAAATAAAGGCATTGATGGTAGTATCCACCGAATTCTCATTATAAACTATTTAAGTTTTAAGTTGAAAATAAGATACCATAGAATCTATTCTCACAAGTCTATGTAATTGATAATGAGATATTTGAGATAACCCATTAACTTCACCGTGAAGATGCACCCTATTTCCATTAGCAGTAAAAGACATAGTTAAAGCATTATAATCAATAGTAATAGGGCCCAAATCATGCAACCATCAAACTCCTAAGACGACATCAACCCCTTGAATAGGAAGCATTTACAAGGTGGTAGGAAAAGAAAATCGTTAAATTTGTAAAGAAACATTAAAACACATCCCTTCACAAGTTAAAGTACTCCCATTGCCAGTCATGATAGAAAAAACTCGAAGATGAAGTTACAACTAATACCAAATGCTTTACCAAAGAATTTTAAATAAAATTTTGAGTGCTTCTAAAGTATATCAACATGTGTAACCCTTTTCCGTTTACCATTCCTTGAAATTTTAAGGTTTTTCAAATGAAAGAATCGAATAGAGCTTGATAACTTATAGAAACTAGAATCTCCTCTTCAATATTAATTGATTTAGTATCATTGGAAACAACCACTTTATCAACTACATCATCCTCTATATCACTAAGCAACATTAAAAATTTAGGTTTACATTTATGTGACTTATGATACTTCTCATCACAATTAAACATAGACCATGATCTCTTCATGCTAGCATTTTAGCAAGGGTTAAACATTTATTAAGCAAAGATGGTTGGGTTCAAGAGACAAAGGGGTAAGAGAAGTAGGGTATAGTGTGTGAAGGGGAAGATGGCTATGAAAATGGAGGTTTAGAAAATTGTAATGTAGAAGAAAGTTTAGGAGAATAAGAAGTAAAGTGTTTAGGTAGGAAAATGATTTACATATTTGGAATCATACATCTTTGCAAGCCGCACAACATCCATTTAAGGAAATAAGTCTAGCTACTTGAACATCCTTATGAATATAGGGTTTAAAAACAAATACAAAGCAACTACAAAGAAAATGATCAAAAAGGTGTACTACCCCGTTGAATAAAGACTTAAACTATGATTGATAATCTTCAACAAAACCTGTCTATATGAGTTTTGAAAGTGCACCCTCAACATCCTCAAAATCTAAAGTTCTAAAGCGTGATACCAACACATTCTTGAAATTCATCCAACAACTTAACCATTTATCCCTAAACATCCATTGAAACCACTCCAATACTTAAGCTTTCATTACAAAAGAAGCAATTACAATTCATTTCTCATCAAGAATCTAATGAAACTCAAAGAACTATTATGCTTTGAAGAGTCATTCTAAAGCATCATCATTAAACTTTAAAATTTTTTACTTTATACCTTTCATCAATGAATCTACATGAGTTAGTATTTCATGTGAATGTGAAGAAGTATAAGAAGTCTAACAGCTTGAAACTCAATTATGTTGTAATTGATTAAACAAAGAATCAAACTTTTTTTTTTCTGATTCCTAAAAAGACTTTGTTGCAAAGCTTGCGCATACTTGTCAAACTTTTCCTTCGTTGCTGAAAAATGAGTGTTAGGTCCAATAGACAAAAGCACCAATTGTTAGAAGCCATGATAAACCCAAGCCCATTAACAAGTACTAAAGGCCCTAACTCTCTCTCTCTTATTACTTTTAGAATGTCTCTCTCTCTTTTCTTTCTCCTACTCAATTGCAAGGTATAGTGATAAAACCCCAATTTTTTTTTTATTTTCTATTTTATGAGTAGTAGATCTAACTAATTTCTTGTTTGCGTGTTTACAAGGAAAATTGATAAAGTCCTTTTGAGCAGGAGAAGCTCTAAATGCACAAGGCACCAATTTTAGGGAAAAATCGAGGTCCATTTTCATTCTTTTCTTTTCATATATATAGTGTTTTCATGAGTACAATCTATAAGTTTGTTTAATTCTCAACTATGTAACTATATTATCCTGCTCATAATCAGTTACAACTTGTCTTATGCAAAATACAATTTAAGTCACATTTGATAATCTCCTAGCCATGCTAGCAATCTCTTGCTTTTTATAGATCTATGTGTAACAAGAACTTTTCGAAATCAATAGAAATTACTTTTCTTATATATGCTTTATGTTTCAATGGTCTAAACTGAGATTAAATAGATCAATTCAACTAATTAGTAACTATTTAGGGGGAAAATACCAAGTAGAAGATAATTGAGTTTAGCTTTAGAGACAAATGAAGAATCACGTAATCGACAAGATGGGTTATCTTATTTAATTTAATTTTAACATTACTCGTAGAAAAATTTATATTTGTTATTGTAATTATAGTGAATCTTATATATATAAAAGAACTTTGTTATAAATGTACAAACAACACTTTCTAATACTTAATAGGAATGAAACTTTAAAATTTTTTATGAAATAATTATTGATACTCGATGCATTGTGTAAAAATGTTAAAAGAGCAAATTCTTTATTTTTTTTATTGGGAATATATAGTAATTGAAAATTAACTATTGATTTTAAAAAGATGGAAATAATACATAAAACTTGAATCAAATAAGTTCTGTCATTAACAAAAATAGATCATAAAAAATAATTAAATAAAACTTGGATAAGTTTTGTCATTACAAAAATAGATCACAGCGATTTGTGACGGTGATATTATAAGATTGTTTTATAAGCATTAATGCTAAAACAAATATCCTTTTTAATATAAGTAATTAGGTAATTAATCATCCAATAATACCTATTCATTATTATAATATTAAGTAAAAAATGTTAATACATCAAGTAACAAGACCATTATTTTTTATTAATGCTTTATGTAATAGTACTGTAAGTATTACCAGTATATAAATAGCATCTAATGAGAATTTATTTAGTAAATTACTAATTTTTTTTATAAATGAAGGTTTTGTTAGTTATTGTGGGAAGGAAAAAAAAAAAAGTAAAAAGAGAATGGAAATCATTTGTTAGTAGACAAATAATAGATATAACTTAAAAAAATACGAGGAAAAATTATGCAAACACTAACTATATTTTGAGGATTTTGCAAACAAATGACTTGTATTTATCTTTTTAGCAAACACATGACCCGTGTTTCGTAATTACTTATTAATTTTAATTAGGAACATATGTCAGCTTATCATTAGACAAGTAATATTATTACATATATGTAATTAATTAATGTAGTAAAAATACAGAAAATAAAAGAAAGGCAAAAAATAAAGAAGAAAACTTCACTTTTATGAATTTTTTTTCTTTCAAAATTGCGTTCTCGATCACTTCTCTACTTAATCTTAGTACTTCAATCTCACTTAGTCATCCCTTTGTCATTTATAATCTTCTTCTTTTTTTTGTGTCATTTTACTTTATTTGAATGGCTATTTTCAAGCGTGGATTTTTACTAAATTTGGGAGCTTCCATTTGAATCCCTTGTGTATTTTCATCCTTCATTGCTGTCTTGATTAAGTGGTTCGGTGTTGTTGGATACGTCGAATCATCTTCCACTTCCTTTGTTTTCGGTTTTCAAAAACAAGGCCGTTCCTTTTTTTCCAGGTCAAGAGGTTGTAACTTCATGATTAGCAAGTAGCAATCAAGAGGGGGCAAATTGAATACTTAATATTAAAAATTTTCTCAAAATTATTCCCTTTTAATTTCTAAATTAGTAGATAATAATATTATAATATCATAAATAAATTGTATATAAAATAAATAAAATAAGAATAAGAAGATCAATCAAATCAATTTATAGTGATTTTACCTTATACGTCAATCTACTCTATTAGCTCTAACTATTGGGGACCTAGTTATCTTCACCAATATCGTTCTACTATTACTAATGTTACAACAATTAAGCCTTCTCAGTATAGTTGCTCACCGATCTACCTATATAACTTTAACACAAGCTATTTAGAAATCTACAGCGAAAAATATGCAACCCCTCAACATAGCCTAACAATCACTTCTTTTTCTCATGTACAATCAATGAGTAAAAAATAAATATCCTCTATAATTTTTGCTCAATTATAAAATGAACACCTCTAGAAAAATGTAGCTCAATAATTTTTTTTTTTTTCTCATATGCTTTTGCCTTGTATTGCTCCTTTATATAGCAATCCTCCAAATGCCAATATGGAAGTAGTCGTTATGACAATAATTGCTCCATAAATAATTTGTTTATTACTCCTTCCTTTTTCTTTATGAATCTTCATAAGGTAAATTCTACGAATTCATATGATTAAAAGGTCATTTTGGGCTAGGCCTAAGTATAGCTCAATCCCAAGCTCGGTTTAATGCAATGGACACAACCATGAGCTTAAATGGTAGCCTAGCCTCTCATCCCATATAGCCTTTTGACTCAGTTAACTCCATATAAGGCTCACAGTAGGCCATTAACCATCATAATTGTCCACTCCTCCATTACCTGAATACTTCGAACGTGGTCCAAAGGATATGGCTCATGCTCTCCACTTTCAATTGTTCAACAGAATCTTCAATAAATATTTAAGACTGTCTACTAGTAAAGAGATCTAAACCTTAAGCTCTCTTACTCTCCTCTAAGCTTCTCTTCCCAACACACATTCAAATACTAACTTGAGCATTAGAGTGTTATGCCAAATAGCCTAAGCACCTCTTATTTCATTACTTTACTATGTTTTGTAGGTCATTACACTTCTCCCAAATCTACAATCAACATTTGGCATTGTCTTTTAGTGAACCACAAGCATAGTTGACAATACTAAATCCAAATCTAAAGCTATTGAAAACTTAAATACCCAAACACAATACAACCCCCATCTATCTATTCAACAACCATAAAGGTTGTAAGGTGAGGAGGATAGGTTGGCTCACCTTGAGGAAATGCTTGCCAGCCTTCATATTGAAAACATGCAACTCCATGTGTGGGTAGATCAACTACAATAGCAATAGCAACACTATTTGCAGCATACACACTCAGCAGAGTACAATGACGATCATGCCTTGATCTACTCTCCACTATTACCTAACTAAAAGCAATAGCACAAAACGCAACACCAGCTACATACCCATTACAGCCTCTTCCTATTATGTCACCTAGCCGAGCAACACCACCTCCGCCTCAACCATAGTCATTCAAGGCGCACTCCCATCGCTTCCTACACAATGTAGATGTAGGTGAGCTGGAGGATATGATTAAGAGGCTTTCTAACCTCCATGACATGAAGAAGTCTAATCTTTAAGATCAATACTCATTTACCCAATCTCCATTTACCTAAGAGATCTATGACGAGGTGCTCCCCCCCAATATTTACATCCCAATGCTTCAATTCTATGATGGAACTACCAACCCAGGGTATCACCTCAACTACTTTATGTCACAAATGCATCTTTTGGGATGCAGTGACATAATTGCTCATAAGGCTTTTCCAAGCACTCTTAGGAAGTCAATTCAAACCTAATACAACCACGTGAAGCAAAACTCCATTTCCAACTTCAAGGACCTTAGAAAATAGTTTTACCAGCATTTTCTAGCCAACAAAATACCAGTGAAGGGTTCCTTTAGCCTCAATCTCATTCGATAGAGGCAAGATGAGTCTATTTAAGATTATTTTTCCCCTTTTATAGTAACCATGCTCAAGATTTCCAATCTTAACATGTAAGCCCTTAAAGCCAGAATCATGGACATGCGACCTTTTGGCCACTTCTACCTCTCCATATCAAAAAAACAAGATGTAGAGCTTTAATGAATTTCGCAAGTAAGCTATGAAATTCATCACCATGAAAGATAACATCAAAGCTTGTAGAGATGCCAACTAAACCTAGTATAAAAAAGAAAAAGGATGAAAACGATCAACCCAACATAAAGGACTGACTCAGACTTAAAAGTGATGATGGATTGTCTTGCAAACGGAATAATGGTAAACACAACAAAAGGAATGCCATTCCAATCTACATGGACCTAGTCTAAAGGCTAGATACTCCTCAAAGTGCATAATAGAGGTATCCTTACATAGCTTGAGAAACTTAAGGGACCCCCTTCCTAATGCAACTCAAATAAATACTATGAGTTCTATAAATATAAAGAACACAATACAAAGGATTGTGTCTAACTAAAAAACACTTTAGAGGATGCCATCAGACAAGGTTACCTCCATAAATACATTGACAATCAACCTAGGCTAAGAGACCTACTTAAAGAAGAAGAGCTGAGCTTGAAAACTAACCAAGCACCTTGGCTGCTAACAATCATAGGGCCCCCAACAATGTCGTCAACACCATCATCGAAGGACCCTCTTTAAGAAGGCCACCAAGCTCAAGCAATGAGGCCTATGCCCAATGCTAGCAAGTTATGAGCTTGTATAATAAAAAAACTTATAGTGTATAACTCTATTTTCTTCTTTAACAAGGATATAGAAGGGATTCAAAGCCCACATGATGACATGCTCATTATAATAGCCCAAATTGCTGGCTTCGAGGTCTAGAAAATGTTAATTGATACTAGAAGCTCGGTTTACATCATTTTCAAAGCTACTTATGACAAGATGAAGCTTGAGTTGAAGGCCAAGTTGAAACTATATAATCAAGACCTTTATGGTTTTAATAACCAGCCTATCTGAGCTACTGGAATAATTTCTCTCCCCATGGAGCTCGATGATGACGAAAACATTGTTGAACAGCTCATTAACTTCCTAATAGTGGATTGTTGGTTGCCCTATAACGTTATATTAAAGAGATCGAGCCAAAACGCCTTTAAGATGATCACCTCTACGTTATATTTAAAAGGTAAATTCCTAACCCTTACAAGAGTTAACATATGACAAGGGGACTAACAACTCAAGGTTATGCTATCTACAAACATTGACTAGGGGAGAAGTTCTTACTAATGAGATTAGGCTGAAGGAAAAGCTAGGCAATAGGAGGGAACCAACTAAGGAGATAATGACAATACGACTTGGTAGCAATTTTGAGTAAACCACATAGGTCGAAAAGTTGACACCACTTGTGAAGTTAAAATAATGTCTCGTCGACTTTCTCCAATCCAATAAGGATGTATTTGTTTGGTTGCCATTTGACATGCCAAGTATTCCACTAAAAGTAATCACACACCAACTCAACGTCAATTTGACCTATAAGGCTGTAAATAGAAGAAATGCCATTTCACTCCTAAAAGGTAAGCAACAATCGAGGAAAAGGTGTAGACATTGCTTCAAGCTAGTTTTATGTGGGAGAAACCTTATCTGAATCGGTTGGCTAATTGCGTATTGGTTAAGAAATCCAATAGGAAATGGTGTATGTGATTCAACTTTACGGATCTAAACAAAGCTTGCCCGAAGAATTGCTTTCCCCTCCCAAGGATTGATCAACTAGTTAATTTAACCTAGGGTTATGCACTTTTGAGCTTTATGAATGCCTTTCTAAGCTACAATCAGATAAGAATGCATGAACTTGACCAAGTTCACATTTCATTTATCACTAATTTCAGAACGTATTGTTACAATGTTATGCCCTTCGAACTGAAAAATGTAAAGGCAACTTATTAGTGCTTAGTGACAACAATGTTCATGTCTCAAATTTGAAAAAATGTGGAGGTGTATGTGGATGATATGATCATCAAGAGTATAGATAACCTAATGACTATAATGAAGACCTCCAGGAAACTTTCGACACCCTAAGAAAATATAATATAAAACTAAATCCCTAGAAATGTGTATTTAGGGTTACCTTAGGGAAGTTTTTTAGATATATGGTCACAATCCATGGCATTAAGGCAAATCTAGAGAAAATTCTAACCGTTTTGGACATATGACCCCCAAGAACTATCAAGGATGTGCAATGCTTCATAGGACAAATTACCATGTTAAGTAGGTTTGTGTCCAAATTAGCTGATAGATGTGTAGAGTTCTTTCAATTTTTAAAGAACCCTTTGAACTTCAAATGGACTAATTGGTTTCAAGTAACAATTAAAGACTTGAAGATGTTCTTGATTACTCCACTAGTATTGTTGAAATTAGTTCTTAGGAGAAGAGTTATACCTATACTTGTCCGTAAGTGATCAAATCCTTTCTTTAGTGCTAGTCTAAGCTAAAGGAAGGTAGCACAAGCCAGTGTACTATGTAAGTCATATCCTCTAGGGATTAGACGTCAGGTATTCCAATATGGAAAAGTTTGCATTGGTAGTGGTGATCTTTACATGAAAACTTCGACCCTATTTCAAGGCTCATCAAATAGTTGTCTTAATAAACCAACCACTATGTTAGATATTATAGAAACCGAATGCTACTAAAAGAATGGCCAAATATGCTTTAGAGTTGAGTACATATGGTGTCCAATAACAACTAGGGGAGGCCATTGAAGCACAAATCCTAGTTGATTTTATGGTAGAGTACATGGCATGAGAGAAAGTGCTTATCGATGAGGATATGTCGGTTTGGACTCTACACATCAACAGATCATCCACTCAGGAGGAGAGTGGAGTAGGATTAGTGCTAAGAGGACCACATGGAAAAGTGATACACTATGCACTTAAATTTAGAAGATGATGATGATGAGAAAGATGATGACGATGATGAGGAGGAGGAAGACGAGGATGATGATAGTAATGAAGATAGAGGGAAACGATGATGATTGTTAAGATTTTTTTTTTATGTACTTTCAATATAACTCCAATGGCCTGTTTCCTTTTTCCAGTTTTTTTATGATTTTAGATTGTCTTTCAGTTTTATTTTTTTCCTATGCTTTCTTCTTTTCTTTTGTAGTTTCCCTTGTGATCACAACACTTGCAGTGTACAATTCAGAATACTCTAAAAGAATTCTCGTGAAATGAAGATTGAAGAAATTTTCAAGGGAGTAAAATTTTCTCCTTTTCTTATAGTTTTTCTTTCCTTTGCTTTTATTGTCTTTTATCTTTCATAAGATATAATATGTACATTGCGGACAATGTATAACTATAAGTGTGGGGAGTTAATGTTTTAATTAACTTGTAATTTAGAATAGCAACTTTTAATAACAATATTTTTTAATGATTCACCAAGATTGTGCTTATTACACTTTATTAGAGTTGAACAGTGAAATCTGTATAAAGTAGAGCTATATTTCATTTAAGCCTTGGTTCTAAACTTAGAGTTAGAACAATATCACTAATTAGGAATTAATCATTTATATTTTAAAATTTTACTTGGATATATACTCATTCTTTGGAAATTTTTAAAGCACTATAATTTTTAGTAAGAGAACAAAAACTTATTTCTTAACAATTCCCTAAAAAATCAATAAAATTAAAGGATAAATAAATAAATTGAATTAAACAAAAGTTTAGAAGTGGGCCTCGTTGACTCGAGTAATTAAGCTTGTGGGATGCCTCTTTTTAAGAGGGATAACATATGTTGACTTGAGTGATGAACTCGGGATCATCGACCTAAAGCTCATTAAAAGGGTCAAGAGAAAAGTCCAAGAAAGCTAAATACAATAAAACTAAAGTAATTGATGGTTTGAAAGGGTATCTTAAAACCTAATAGCCTAAAGTCATCTGGCTTGGGGTGTACTGACAAATGAAACTACTTGAAAAAAAAATGAATGAACGAAAATGAAAATAAATCCTCTAACAAAAATCAATACTAAGGGGATGATCAAGAGATGAGTAATTAATAATGCTTAATAAGATTGAAGAGGAAAGTGTACATATCTTAGCTAAGTGGTTAATATATCGATGATTTTCTTTTAATTGGTTGATGTTGGATTTGATTTAAAGTTTATGAATCTTTGTTTAAATGATATGAGTAAACTCTAACTTATATGGATTAACTCTTGAACTCTAATACTTAGTGTTCTTGATAAATAAAAAATGAAATGATTAAGTAGTGTTTCATTGTTTTTAAATTCTTACTTTACAAGTTGATTTAAAACAGTATTGAGATAAAAGAAATGAAATGATAAAAATCTTCCCTAAGTAATCCTTAGTTTAAATAAACATTTCTTGTCCTAAATTATGAATTGATTAATTTGCTTGCAGACGAGCAAATGTCTAAGTATGGGGGGGAATTTTATAGATGATTAATAGAATATATTTGTGAAAAAGATTTTTGACAAATTCATTTAAAATATAAGAATTTAAAAGAAATATGCTACCTAATTGAATAATATTTTAATTTAAGGATTAATATGTTCTTTAATCAACAAAGGAAGAAAATGAGTCAAGTTCACTTGATTTGAAGTTAAAATGAAGAATTATGAGCGTTTGAAGATCAACACAATCAATTAACATGGTCCTGTTGATATTGAAGGAAAAAAATCAAGAAAGATATATGAGGAAACAACACGACCATGTTAATAGTCGTGTAACTTTTGGAGCACTTGAAGCCAAACATGACCATATAACACGGCCATGTTGAATTAGTGCAACACAACCTGACAACATGACCATGTTGAGATTGTGTTGACTGTATCTTCCCTAGATCTAGATACATTTGAAATATTTAAGTTGAACATGACCTAAACATGACTGTGTTGAAGGGTTATGTTGAGTTCAATAGCTATGTAACATAAATAGCTAGATATAAAACCTAAAAGAGATGAGAGAAAGGAGAGAGTTTTTTACAGGAAAAAGAAGAGAGTTTTTGAGCAAACTAAGAGAAGAATTCCTTGAAGCTAGAGAATATTGAAGATCAAATTGTACACTTCAGAAGTACAAGAACGGATTTTTACAAGGGCTTTTCTTTCCATTATGCGTTATTTTGATTCTATTGTCTCATAATGTTAGTTTAATTTCTTCTAATATCTAGATTTGTAGAATCCTATAATTATTATATAATTTTATTTCAGTTATTATTCAATGGATTCTTTATTTTCTTAATTCAATTATGCATATTCTTCATTATATGAAATTGGTATTTCTAGATTATTAATTTTTAATTATTGATATCATACAAATAGATTGAAAAATCACCTGTATAATTAAATCTAGCGTAATTGAAAAGAGTTGCATGCAAACCTAGAGATGGGATAACATAAATCTTCCGAATTAGGGTCAAACCTAATTGTCGAGTCTAATTTTTTATTTTCCATTCCTAATCCGATCTATACTAAACCTTATGCTCATCCAATGTAGACCATCGACTTGAGTTAGGAATTTCATTTTATTTTGGAGTCGCCACCCAACAGTGGTTGGGAAAGATTGAATTAGGACTAATTAAGCAGATTAATCCTAATTTAGACCACTAGTCAGCAAGATTTCCTCTTTTCGTTTTTTGTGAAAGAGGAAACGGAAAACCAGAGTTTCTAGGTTCGGAGGTTAACCTATTAAAACCTTAAAGTTACCACCCTATCTCCTGAAATCTAAACCTTATTCAAATGTCTTATTTTATTTTTGTTGTTTCTTTATTGTGTTTTTGAATAACTTATTCAAAAAAATGATTTTTTTTTCTTTTTAGAGTTACCCCAAACAGGTGCCTACGTACCTGCTATTCAGGATCAAACAGGCCGTAGTTCGCTTTTCCTGAAAAACTTTAATGTGTTTGTGAATTTTAATTATGAAATTACTTTTGGTTTACGTTCTTATCATTTTAGTATTTATCTGGAAAAATCTAAGCCTAAGCTTGATCATTTGATTTTTTTTTTTAAATAATGATTTTAAGGAAAAAAACCATTTTTGGATTTATTATTAAAAAATATTTTTCTAAGTGATAAAGATTTATTTCCCTATTTTTTTAACCTACCTCTAATATTATTATTAATTTTATTTATTTATTTATTTATTTTTGTTAATTTATTAATTAAAAAATTTCTCTTGTATTATTTTATCTAACCTAAACTAAAAATCTAAATTTTATCATTTTTTCTAATATATCTTTATCATTTTTTATTATTTTATTATTTTTTATTTTTATTATTATTTTCTATTATTCACCCTAAATTAAATCCTAAAAAAATGACTAATCTAAATTCTAATATTTTTCTTTTTTTTAATTATAAATAACAAATAAATAAATTGGAAAAAATAAATAACTAAAAAAAATCGAAAAATCCGACTTACCTAGATCCGATCGGTGCACAGGTTGGGTCGGGTCGATTGTCACGGCGATTGGCAGTGCTCGTTGACGGCGTTCCGGCGGCCTTTTGAGGAGGTTGAGGTGTCGTTTCCTAGGTTTTCGGAGATAAGGAACTGAACCGTGGTGGTGGATTTCTCCAAAAACGCCTCTTGGTAGCGGTTCGAGGCTTGATCGGTGGTCGCGGCTTGGGGAACTCCGGCAAAGCTTTGATTTCTCTCTTTTTCTCACTTCTGATCCGTGCTTCTACTTGCTGCCTTCATCCTCTATTTATAGCCATAAGGAATCGAGCTGGATAAGCTCGGATTTCCTCCGATTAAGGTGAATTGGATTTGCGGTTAAAACCCTCCTCCGATTTGTGCAAATCCATCAATTTGTTGCGATTTGATTCCAATTGGATGATGTTTATCCTATTTTAGTTAAAGATTTGTTGGATTTGTGCAAAAAATCGAATCAAAACGGCCAAAATGCGACTTTTTCCCCGCCGACGACGATCTCGGACGAAGGAGGAAGAAAATCACGCGCCTAGCGTGTGCCTTCGTTTCAGCCAATCAGTTGTTGACACGTGTCCTAGGCGAAAAAAAATTGCAAAACGCGGAATCTGCCTCCCCCGCATTTCGAACCTGTGACCAGCCATCCCCCCCGCGTGCATCGGACCACAGCTCGAACCAGCTAGGCTAGCTCACTTCTCATTTTTTTTTTTATTTTCGCAATTTACATATATGCAATGCGATTTTTATTATTTTTGTATTATTTTGAAATTCCAAAAATTTGTAAAAATTATTTAACCCCTTTTATTATTGTTTCCATAATTATTTTCCAAAATTGATGTATTTTTTCTATTTATTTTATTTTTTAAATATCTATTTTTGCTAAATTAGAAGAAATTTTGAAAAAAATGAAAAAAATTGAAAATTGATTATTATTGATCATTAGGGGCAAAAATGGAGTATTTACAGCTGCCCCTCTTTGTAGTAAAGTTTGAAAAAACTTAACTACAAAGACAAGAAAGACGTCATTTTTAGCCTCTTAACTGAATGGATAATGCCATGGTTTGGCTGGTTATCATGGAATTTAGTCTCTAGTAGGAAAATGCTCCATGAGCTAATAATCCCACGAGTATTTTGTAATGAATGGTACTGTTTAGGAAATGGTCTTAAACAACCTAACAATCTGAAGTAATGTATCTTCCCGAAAAGTGCTCTATGGGCTGACTAATCGTCAATGAGAAACATCTCAAGGATTGTGTAGGAATGTGTTATTGTGAGTGGAATAGCTGATGATAGGAAGCGTTTTATCGGACTAACAACCTTAAAGAGAAGATTGTCCCTAGAAGCACTCTTATGAGCTGGCAACCTGTCAGTAGAAGCGTCTGGCTAGACTAACGACTGTTTGGGGAGAAATACTTCCGAAGAGTGCTCTTATAAGCTGACTAATCGGTTATCAACAAGTTTGAAAAGTGCTCTCATGAGCTGACTAATCAACATATTCGAAAAGTGCTTTTCTGAGCTAACTAGTCGACAAATTCGAAAAGTGCTCCTCTGAGCTAACTAATCGACAAATTCAAAAAGTGCTCCTCCGAGCTAACTTAATCAATTGATTCAACAAGTGCTCCCTGAGCTAACTAATTGGCAGATTCGAAAAATGCTCCTATGAGCTAACTAATCGATAGCGGGAAGCGCCTTCTCAGACTTGCAACCCTAAAACATAGGTTTCTCGGAAAGTGCCCCTATGAGCTAACCTCGAGAAAGAGTGTTTAGGAAAGTGCCCCTTTTGCGGGCTAACTAACCTGCAGCGAGAAGATATGCCTCAAAAGGTGCCCCTATGGGATGACATTGAGAAGGGATGCTTAGGAAAGTGCCCCATTGTGGGCTGGCTAACCTATGGTGGGAAGCGTCTTCTTAGACTCGCGACCCTGGGGAAGAAATGTCTCGAAAGGTGCTCCTATGGGCTGACCCTAAGAGGAGATGTTTAGGAAAGTGCCCCATCGTGGGCTGACTAACCTATGGTGGGAAGGAATGCCTCGAAAGGTGCCCCTTACGGGCTAACCCTAAGAGAGGATGTTTTAGGAAAGTGCCCCATTGTGAGCTGACTAACCTATATTTTTTAAAATGCTTCTAACGAACGGGTCAAATGATTTGATAAGAGATGTTTTATAATATGTGAATGATGGTTATGTATTCTAAGATATTTACCAATTTATCGCAGATAGCAACCAAACAACCGATCCTTCGTGCTGGTTTGCTTCTCCTTTGCTTACTCTTGCTTTAAAACAGGGCTGAGGGTTTTGATGTGCTTCTTTTCTTATGTGTTTGGTGCTTGTGATTGTAGTATTATCCTATTAATGTACCAGGTTTAATGCTCAAAAATAGGTAGAATTATGTCACAAAATCTATTGAGATTCATTATCATTTCTATGTTCATCATTCATTGGTGAAGTGGTGGGTAATGTGCTTAGGAATGTTTGTTTTAATGAGAATTGGTTGGAATTATCGATTATTCAGAGACATTAACTTTGCTTGTAAAAAAATGAAAACTGGACTCAACGAAACTTATATTGATATTGGCATTCATAAACATTGGCAAAACTTCAATTTTCTTGCCTAAGGACAGTATATCTTAACAGCATCTGCATTAATAGGGTCTCTCAACTCTGGATCATCCATTTGAGTTAATATCAGAGCACCTCCCGATAATACCTTCTTTACAACATATAGACCCTCATGGTTTAGGGTAAACTTCCCTCTGGAATCTTGAGCATTCGAGAGAACTTTCTTTAGCACCAGATCCCCTTCTTTGAAGCATCGAGGCCTCATTTTCTTGTTAAATGCTCGGGCCATCCTTTGTTAGTAATACTGGCCGTGACATAATGCAGTGAGCCTTTTTTTGTCAGTTAAATTCAACTAATTAAGTCTCTTCTTCACCCAATCCGATTCATTTAACTACGCTTCTGACATAATTCTGAAGGATGGTATTTCGACCTCAACTGATAAAACTGCCTCGGTACCATATACTAAAGAATATGAGGTAACTCCAGTAGATGTTCTAATTGAGGTTCTGTAAGCCATGAGGGCGAATGGAAGCATCTCGTGCCAATCTTTGTAAGTGATTGTCATCTTTTCGATGATTCTTTTGATATTCTTGTTGGCTACTTCTACTGCCCCGTTCATCTAAGGTCGGTAGGGAGTTGAATTTCTATGGCTTATGAGGAACTGTTAACACAAATCTGTCATCGACTTATTGTTGAGATTGGTACCGTTGTCAGTGATGATAGACTCAGGAACTCCATATCAAGCTATTGTCCCTCTTCAGGAATCAAACTATTACCCCTTTTGTGACATTGGCATATGATGAAGCTTCCACTCACTTGGTGAAGTAATCAATGGCTACCAATATGAACCTGTAACCATTAGATGCTATTAGAGTAATCGGGCCGATTATGTCGATCCCCCACATGGAGAAAGGCCATGGTGTAGACAATGAATGAAGCTCTTTAGGTGGGGCATTTATTCGGTTTGCATAAACTTGACACAAATGACAGTGCTTGACATATTTAATGCAATCTGATTCCATGGTTAGCCAATAGTAAACCAATCTCATGATTTTTCGGGCCAACATGTAGCCGTTCATGTGAGGTCCACACACTCCTTCATGCACTTCTTTCATCAGTTCGCATGCCTCATTTCTATCCACACATCTTAGCAAGGTGGTATCAGGCGATCTTTTGTAAAGCACAGGCCCATTTAATAAGAAATGACTTGCTAACTTTCTTAGTGTTCTTTGGTCATTTTTGCTAGCCATTTCAGGGTATTTGCTTTCTTGGAGAAAAGTTTTGATGTCATGATACCGGGGCTTATCATCTTGTGCTTTTTCAATTATCAAACAATAGGCGGGCCGATTTTCGACGTCTATTTTCAATTGTTGGACTTCGACTCCCCTTGTTATCTGAATTATAGATGCTAATGTGACGAGTGCATCTGTAAACTGATTCTGAGTTCTCGAGACGTATGTGAAGGTGATTGCCTCAAATTCATCGATTAGTTCCATCAAATGCTGATGGTATGGTACCAATTTGGGGTCTTTAGTCTTATATTCCCCTCTTGTCTGTAATATGATGAGTGAAGAATCTCCGTACACTTCTAATTCACGGAGTTCCATGTGATAAGCCATTTTGAGGCCGAAGATGCATGCCTCATATTCTGCGATATTATTAGTATATGGAAATGTGAGTCTTGTTGCTGAAGGGAATTGTGTTCCGTCTGGGGATATCAACACTGCCCCGATCCCACAACCGAATACATTGGTAGCTCCGTCAAAGAACATCTTTCACTTAGGGTTCCGGTCTATCCCACAGTCTTCTACTGGTGTACTTCCCACTATTAATATATTTTCATCAGGGAATTGGGCTTGTGATTCTTGGGAATCTCCCTCAATTGGGTGTTTCGCCAACTGGTCGGCTAAAGATTGCCCTTTCATCGAATTTTGATTTATGCATGTGATATCAAATTCTAATAAGAGCATTTTCCATTTGGAGATTCTCCCTAATAAAACGAGTTTCCTTGCCAAGTACTTTAGAGGATCGTGTCTTGTTAGCAACTTAATGTGATAGTAAAGGGTATATTACCTCAATCGGTGCATGACCGAAATTAGAGTACAACAAGTCCTCTCTACTTCTGAATACCTTTGTTCCCCGTTTGTGAATTTCTTACTTAGATGATATATGGAACGTTCTCTTCCTTCTTCATCTTTCTGCCCCAACACGCACCCCATGGATTCAGGGAGTATCGTGAGGTATAAGAATAAGGGTTTCCCTTGCCTTGGAACTATCAAGACTGGGGGATTTATGAGATAGTCTTTGATTGTCCTAAATGCTTCTTCACATTCATCGTCCCATTCCACTGCAGCATTCGTTTTTAGCAGATGGAATAGTGGACAACATTTGTCTGTGAGTTGCGAGATGAAACAAGTTATGTAATTCAATCTTCCCAGCAAACCTCTTACCTCTTTGACAGTACGTGGAAAAGGTAGCTCCAGTATGGCCTTTACTTTGTCAGGGTCGATTTTAATGCCTTCCCGGCTTATGACAAACCCTAATAGCTTGCTTGTCGTGATCCAAAAAGTGCACTTCTCTAGATTTAGCTTGAGCTGAAATTTTCTCAATCGCTTGAACAACTTCCTCAGAATAACTGCATGGCTTTCTTCTTCTTTAGACTTGGCTATCATATCGTCGACGTATACTTCGACTTCTCAATGCATCATGTCATGAAGTATTGCGACCATGGCTCTCTGATACGTTGCCCCGGCGTTTTTTAAACCAAAAGGCATAACTTTGTAACAGAAAGTTCCCCATGTTGTAATGAAAGTCGTCTTAGTTTTATCCTCTTCAGCCATTTTTATTTGATTATATCCTAAGAAACCGTCCATAAATGAGAAAAGATGGTTTCCTGCAGTGTTGTCTACTAGAACATCGATGTGAGGTAGGGGGAAGTTATCTTTTAGTGTGGCTTGGTTTAAATCCCAGAAGTCTACGCATACACGCACTTTTCCATTCTTTTTTAAAACGGGGACTATATTCGCTACCCATTCCGGATAGTCAGATACTTCAATGAACCCCACTTCTAGTAGTTTCTTGACTTCCTCTTTAATTTTTAGTAAGATGTCAGGCCTAAATCTTCTCAATTTTTGTTTTTTAGGCTTGACATCTTCCCTTGTAGGAAGCCTGTGAACTACTATTGATTGGTCTAATCCTGGCATGTCGCCATATGACCAAGCAAACACATCTGCATACTCAGTTAATAGCTCGATTATCTCGCGTTTTTGCTCGGCATTTAAACTGGTCCCGATCTTCAGGTTTTTAGGTTGCTCAGCGCTTCCTAAATTTACTGTCTCCACCGGCTCGTCAATTGAAATTCCACTTTGTTCATGTTTTTGCCAATTTTCTTGTATTATTTCGTGGTCAAGGACATCGCCTCCAACGGCTGACCCAACAATGTTGGAAACGATATCAGTGTTTTTATTTCTTACCTGTGTGAAATGTCCCTAACGTTCGACAGTAGGGAATCTGGGTGAAGTGAAACGAAAGTACATATATAAGCAAGAAACAGATGAATGAATTGCAATTGATTGAATCTGAAAAGAAACCATAATAAAATTTTGGTTAATAATTGTTCCCTATCCTTGAGCTGACCTAGTGCTATCAATAGGATAACAGAACCAATTATTGAGAGCTAGATGCTGCTCGGACGTGCGAGGGGTCGGGCTCCCATTGCTGACGTTAGCTTTGCTTATCTTTGGCTTTTGAGTGGTAGTTGCTTGTTTGAATGATTGTTGGAGGGGTGGAAAACGCATCTGAGTGTCGCTTGGCTTCTCTTTCCTCCTACCTCTGACACCTCTGGCTCGTGCCTCTTCCTGGGCTGTAGGAACGTACCTTAGTCCAAACGTCCCTTGCTGTCCCTCCTTAAACTGATGGCCTTCCTTGCTGGTCACCACATTCACCTCGTTGAATATCTAGAGACCAAAGTCTTCGAAACCATCCTCCCCAATGTAAGCTATGGCGGTTTCTTTATAGATGACATAGTTTTGCTCTCCCAGCATAGTGATGATCTGTCCATTTGCAATGAACTTGACTTTCTGATGGAGGCTTGAAGGTATGGCTCCAGCGGTATGTATCCACAGCCTCCCCAAAAGCAGATTAAAAGACCTCGAGATGTTGAGGACCTGGAAGGAGATGTGGAATATCTACGGGCCAATCTCTATCGGCAAGCTTATTTCCCCTACTATATCTCTCTTCGACCCGTCGAAAGCCTTGACCACCGTTGAGCTTGGTTTGATGTTGCTTAGATCAACTCCCAGTAGGTCAAGGGTAGCCAATGGGCATATGTTGAGAGAAGATCCATTGTCAATGAGTACTCAGGAGACAATTGTGTCATTGCATTTTACCACTATGAACAACGGTTTTGTATGTTGGTCTCCGTCTTCTCCTAGCTCTTCGGGGGAGAAAGATATCTGGTTCATGGTGAAGATTGAATCTGCCACATGACTTAATTTGTCTGTAGCGATGCCCTCTGGTACCTTGATCTGTTTGAGCACTTTGAAGAGTGCTTCCCTGTGAGGCTTAGAGGTTGTAAGGAGACCCATAAGTGATATCTAGGTTGGAACCTTATTTAGTTGTTCCATGATCTTATATTCGCTCGCCTTGACCATCTTCGTGAATGCAGAGAGCCCCTCTTCTTCTTTTCCTACCTCCGTGTTGGGCTCCTCAGCTGAGATTTTGTATTTCGAGTCATAAATTCTCCCATAACGGGTGATTCCTCCTATGATAGGGGGTCTTTCTTGATCAAGAGCCCGATAATCAAATGGTGCCGCCTTATACCTCTCTGCGGGTATTAGGACATTGAACACATACCTCTTCTTTGGAATTTGCACCTCAGTCGATTGTCCTTCATAACATTTTATGACTATCGGCTTTTGTTCTGATTTTATCATGTTCACGGACTTCTCCCCCTCTTTTGGTGGGTTGTCTTCTTTCTTGAATCCGGGTCCCCATCCATTAGGTGGTCCATACTCGGTTGGAGTGAAAGAGTAATTCACCAGATACTCAAACTTCCCATGCGATTCGCCTAGGGTACCGACTGTTGGGTCTCCAGCTAACCATCTCTTCTTGATATGTGACTTAGGGGTTTCCTTTAGAGTTTGTTGTATGTGAATTTTTCATTGCACTGTTGCCTTTGGCTGTTTTAGGGATTCTTTAGGATCTGGCTCTTCGGATACGATCATATTGACAATGGGCTTATGGTTAGACAGCGGATTAGTGTTGACATTGGGTGCTGATGTGTTAACAAAGTCCAGCTGCACAATCCCAGCGTCAATCAGATCTTGGATTTTGTTTTGAAGCCTCCAACATCTGTCTGTAGAATGCCCCTCCTGGCCCATATGATAATCACATTTAAGGCTTGAGTCGAAATTTCTGGGCTTGTACCGGTCATTCAGGATCTCGAAGCTAATCAAATTATCCGCCCACAACCGAGCAAAAACCTGGCTGAGCGGGATTGGGATTGGAGTGAACTGTCTCAAGACTCTGGTGGCCTGGGTGTGGTTTGTCGAGGACTGCTGGATTGGGGCACTTGTAGTCTGGAATGTCACGCGAGTCCCAGCCTTGTCTACTTTGCCGGAATTAACTGTGCTGACAGTAGACTCCTTGGCTTTGTTACCTCTTAAGGGCCTTTGTGATGATGTGACCCTAGGAGGATCTATTGTTTGGAGTCTGCCTATTGTGATGGCATTCTCAATCCGGCACCCTGCTGCTACTACCTCTGCAAAGCTGGACGACGTCTGGCCCATCAGATGTGAGAAGTAGGTCTTATCCAGAGTATTGACAAAGATGAATGTCAACTTCTTTTCAGAAATTGGGTTTGCTACCCTGGCAGCCTGAGCTCTCCAACACTGAGCATACTCCTTAAAAGACTCAGTATGTCTCTTCCGAAGACTTCCCAAGTCGATTACTGAGGGGGCAACTTCAATGTTGAACTTGTATTGGTCATAGAATGCCCGAGCAAGCCTTTCCCAAGTATTGACTTGGTTGAAGTTTAGGTGTGCATACCAGACGAGGGCAGGGCCTGTAAGGTTATCTTAGAAGGTCTTGATCATAAGTTGGTCATATTGGGCATATTTGCTCATCTTCCGTACGTACAACCTTATGTGCATCTTGGGGCATCCAGTACCATCGTACTTTTCAAATTCCGGGGTCTTGAACTTCTCAGGGTATACCTCCTCCTTATATGCTGGCAAGCTAGTGATCCCTGCCTGTTCAAAACTGTCAAGCCCCTCTATTGTCTTCATCTTATCAGCTAGCTGCTGAAAAAGTCTCTTTTCCATTTCCTTTTGCTTGTCCTCCATTTCCCTCTTTATGTCATCAGAGATCAGAACCAGGTTGGCTCTTGGTTCATACTCAAAAGTCGGGTTGAGGTGGGAATTGATTTCTTTGTATTCTGGAGGCTGACCCTCCACTGCTTTCCCCTTTCTTGTCCCTAAGTGTTCTTCATGAGTTGGTTGGGTGGTGCGAAGGAGGCCAATGCTCTCAATCAGGAGGTGGACTTGTACAGCTAGCTGCTGGACGGTTTGTTCTAGGGATACGATCCTAGGGTCTGAGACGGCGTCAACACTTATGTTGTTGCGGTTGTCGCTGTTGTTGCCACTGTTTGCCATTCTAGTTCTTAAACGAGTCCGGATTGGGCTTCTAGGAAGATTCGGTTGTTTGGGAGCTATCTTTGATACCTGGCGCGCATTTTTTCTTAGTATGATGCAGGTATGTAGATGTGATGCATGTGTCATATGGATGCTAAAATAAAGGGGGGGCAACAATCGATTAATGATATAATACTAAAACTTTATTTTTATTAATATTGGAAACTTGGAGTTTGATACTTGAAAAAATAAAAACAAAGTACAATAGTAATCTATTTCCTAGTTCTCTTGGTCTTCTGCTGCGTAGGTGCTGGTTTTCCATTGATGATAGCTTCTAACTCTCTGACTATAGCTTGGGTCTTTTCTAGTTGAGCTTCCAATGCCTTGTTCCTTTGATCAGATTCTTTGAATCGGCCCTTCTAGATATCCTTATTGTAGTTTGCAGCTTCAAAATATACTTCCATCTGAGCCCTAACTTACTCCAGATAGGTTTTTAACTCTGAGTCTACCTTGTCTGCCTTAGGTTGGGTGATATCTGAGACCTAGTATGTTCTTTCCCCTATTTGATATAGCTGGTGGATTATGAAATCCCTGGTGGCTCGGTGCTTGCCCACTTCGCCATCCAACTCTTCGAGGTCTACATTAGGACTCTTGATTCAAGCTTACCATAGTGCTTTGACCTCTGCCAGCTTGGCAAACTTCTCAGCTGCTAGTAACTTTGGGTCTTGATACTCCAATGTGATTGCTTCTAACGAAGGCTGATAAATTATGTCTTGAATAGTACCGAACTGGCGAACCACCGAGTTGGGATGATAACCTATACATCCGCTGATACCGATTAAAGGTACGGCCTGAAGGTTTCTGCAGGTTAGGATGACCTTGTCGCAGCAACTCCATCTAGCCGTCTACAGGATGTCGTCAGCATTAAAACCCTTAAGCACTTCTACCCAACTGTGGCTAATAAGGTCGTCGGGCAGCTTTATCTTCTCTATGCATGAGTCCACGAGGTCCACCTGTTGGGCCAAAGTTTTTCGGACCAGGTTCAGCCCGAAACATTTAAGGTGGCTCACAAACCAGATCAGGATGAGGTTGATGTTTGAGCGGAGGATCCCGTGGCCCTTTTTCTTGACAAAGTTTAAGTTCCGGATCTGTTCAGCTAGTAGAGCTGGGATGTAAGATTTTCCTTCTAGTAATTGGGCCACCAGTTCTGCAACTCGGTAATGGACATAAAAAGTTCCGGTGGGGAAGGGTATGGTGGCAAAGGTTATCAAGATGAAAGCACTCACCCTCCTTTGTTTATAGCTCTTGGGGTCCCCACACAATATGTCTTTCCTATCCCCATTATCTTCTCGGGCTATGAACCAAGCTTCTAACTCATCCATCCGTATGCAATATCCATTACAGTTCGCTAAGGCTTTGTTGATTGCTGTCTTGAGGATACCCAGAAGTCTGTTGAAGATACCAGCTGGCTCGGCCTCAAGATCTGGCACGTACACTTCACTGGTTAGTGCTAGAGCCTGTATGAGTTGGGTGTATTCTTCCAAAGTGGGAGTGATCTCATGTGGCCCAATGACGAAAGCTGCGAGCTCTACTTCCTATAGATGGAGGATGGCCCGTATCAAGAGTAAGTTCATTTCCATCTTCATCAGCGAGAGGATGGGCCCTATCTTCTGCTGAATAAAGGCCTGCTCTTCCGGGTTGTACAGAGTAAACCAATGGTCCAGCACCAATTTTGGGTCCAGAGGTTTGCAAACTCGAATCTCTTTATGGAAGAGGAGGTCGATTGTGAAACTAGTCATCTATTACAACAGAAATTTCTAATTACAAAAAAAAAAAAAAAACTATATTATAATGATAGCATTACAGGGAAATGTATTTGAACTCCATGAATAGAATAAAAGTATTACATCATTATTCAATTATCAGCCCATGATTTCGTGTATGCAGATAGGTAGGTTCTAACAAGTCCCCAAGCTCTATGGCCTCTCGCATTCTCGAAAAAATGGATCTCAGGCCATATCGAAGCATTGGGTGTGGTAGCCTAATCAGTCCCGAACGATGATCATATCACTTCGGCCGAAACCTACACAATGGCCCCCCATCTTTGTGTCCTAAGACGGTCCAGGTTTGACCGTATCTACTCACACAATTTACATGAATGCAGACTTAAAAGTAAATAACCAAACCCTAAACCTAGGCAAATTCCTGAAAGGTTAGCAACAGTGTAACAAGCCAAAAAAGACATTTATTGAAAAAGCGATTTGAGGAGATTCAAGTGGCTAGCCTACTAGAGAGTTTCTTCCCTAGTGGAGTCACCATTCTATCGAGTATAATTTTTTATTTTTCATTCCTAATCTGATCTATACTAGACCCTATGCTCATCCAATGTAAACCATCGACTTGAGTTAGGAATTTCATTTTATTTTGGAGTCGCCACCCAACCGTGGTTGGGAAAGATTGAATTAGGACTAATTGAGCAGATTAATCATAATTTAGACCACTAATCAGCAAGATTTCCTCTTTTCATTTTTTGTGAAAGAGGAAATGGAAAACTAGAGTTTCTGGGTTCGGAGGCTAACTTATTAAAACCTTAAAGTTACCACCCTATCTTCTGAAATCTAAACCTTATCCAAATGTCTTATTTTATTTTTGTTGTCTTTTTATTGTGTTTTTGAATAACTTATTCAAAAAAATGATTTTTCATTCTTTTTAGAGTTGCCCCAAACGGGTGCCTACGTACCTGCTATTCAGGACCAAACGGGCCGTAGTTCGCTTTTCTTGAAAAACTTTAATGTATTTGTGAATTTTAATTATGAAATTACTTTTGGTTTACGTTCTTATCATTTTAGTATTTATCTAGAAAAATCTAAACCTAAGCTTGATCATTTGATTTTTTGAAAAAAAAAATAATGATTTTAAGGAAAAAACCAATTTTGGATTTATTATTAAAAAAAAAAAATTTAAGTGATAAAGATTTATTTCCCTATTTTTTTTAACCTACCTCTAATATTATTATTAATTTATTTATTTATTTATTTATTAATTAAAAAAATTTCTCTTATATTATTTTATCTACCCTAAACTAAAAATCTAAATTTTATCATTTTTTCTAATACATCTTTATCATTTTTTATTATTTTATAATTTTTAATTATTTATTATTATTATTTTCTATTATTCACCCTAAATTAAATCCTAAAAAAAATACTAATCTAAATTCTAATATTTTTCCTTTTTTTTGAATTATAAATAACAAAAAAATAAATAACTAAAAAAAATCAAAAAATCCAACTTACCTATATCCGAGTCGGTGCACAGGTCGGGTCGAAGCGGGTCGAGTCAGGTCGACGGTCACGGCGGCTGGGAGTGCTCGTTGACAGTGTTCCAGCGGCCTTTTGAGGAGGTTGAGGTGTCGTTTCCTAGGTTTTTGGGGGTGAGGAACTGAACCGTGGTGGTGGATTTCTCCAAAAAGCCTCCCGGTGGCGGTTCGAGGCTTGATCGGCGGTCGCGGCTTGGGGAACTCCGGCGAAGCTTTGATTTCTCTCTTTTTCTCACTTCTGATCCGTGCTTCTGCTTGCTGCCTTCATCCTCTATTTATAGCAGCAAGGAATTGAGCTGGATAAGCTCGAATTTCCTCCGATTAAGGTGAATCGTATTTGCGGTTAAAACCCTCCTCCGATTTGTGCAAATCCATCAATTTGTTACGATTTGATTCCAATTGAATGATGTTTATCCTATTTTAGTTAAAGATCTGTTGGATTTGTGCAAAAAATTGAATCAAAAAGGCCAAAATGTGATTTTTTCTCCGCCGGCGACGATCTCGAACGAAGGAGGAAGAAGATCACGTGTCCAGCGCTTATATTCGTTCCAGCCAATCAGCTGTTGACACATGTCCTGGACGAGAAAAAAATTGCAAAACGCGGAATCTGCCTCCCCCATGTTTCTAACCTGTGACGAGCTATCCCACCCGCGTGCATCGGACCACAGCCCGGACCAGCTGGGCTAACCCACTTCTTAGTTTTTTTTTTTATTTCCGCAATTTGCATATATGCAATGCGATTTTTATTATTTTTGTATTATTTTGAAATTCCAAAAATTTGTAAAAATTATTTAACCCCTTTTATTATTATTTCCACAATTATTTTCCAAAATTGATGTATTTTTCCTATTTATTTTATTTTTTGAATATTTTTCCTATTTTTGCTAAATTAGAAGAAAATTTGAAAAAAATGAAAAAAATTGAAAATTGATTATTATTGATCATTAGGGACAAAAATGGGGTGTTTACACTAATTAAGGAATTCAAAGATCAATAATGCAATTTTAGGGGTTTTAATTAGAAAGAAATCTAGATTAATCAACCTAAGATTAGAAATTAATAATCTTAATAAAGATATTAATTTGACTACAAAATTCCTACAATTAAGAAAATAAAAAATGAAATTGGAAGTAACTCTAATAAGTTATATATGATTATAGGAGAAAACTAAATCTAGATACATGTCTTTGCAATATTAATTTAAATTCTTTAGTATATCTATTTTCTTTCCATTATTTTAAACATTATTAGCTAAATAGTTAAAACTTCTTATTTAATTAATAAATTTTAATTTAACAATTAGATAATAAAATCCTAGTCAATATTAGTAACTATAGTATCTATGAGACGACATTCATAATTAATCCACTATATTATATTAATCGATAAGTGCACTTGCCTAATGCTATCATTAGCCTACGGGCCATTCAAGGCTGGCCAAAAAGCCTATAATTATTGCAAACCAATTTTTTTCGGCCTAACCCACAAAAAATTATGGGTTGGGCAAACTAGCCAGCGTGACTCATCCTACATTCCCAGCTCTATTTCTACATGCTAAACTAAAATCTTTCTATTTTTTGTAACTCCCCCAATGACGCTTGCTTAAAGCATTTATGTGTCTCTTTTTATCTATTAATTGTTTTTCTTTTGCAATAATCTTTTCTAAGCATGATTCTCTCAAATCAAAGTTCTCATTTGCCTTGTGCTCTAAGTTCAAGGCTTGTCTTGGATTCTTTTCTTAAAGGTATTGTGTTTGCTTTTATCTTTCCCAAGTGTGTCTTCATTAGGTATTTCCTTTTGTATTTATTTACTGCAGTTTCATTTTTATTCGTATACATTAATTAAATTAATATATTTAATAATATTAGCAATCCAATAAAAAATGGGCACATGTTATAATTAAAATTAACAAGTAGTTATAAAATACAGGTCATGTATTCTTTAAAAAGAAAAATACAAGTCACCTCTATGCAAAAACCCAAAAACAAAAGTAATGTTTATGTAATTTTCCCAAAGTAAAATAACTTTAATGTACATAACCACTTAGCTATGTCTCATGTTTTGATAAGGTTCGCTCTTTAAAATATAAATATAACACTTTTTTTCCCCCTTGATTAGTAAATTTTGATAATTGTTTTTTTTTTTTAAGTTGAGGGTAGGGAGCCTTCACTCCTTTTGACCCTATTGAGTTTGCCTTAGAGCTTTAACTGAGTTAAATTAAAATGATATAATACTATATTTGAGCTAAAACTCGATAAGACATTTCAAAACTTTAACTCAACATGAAGTTGTGCTTAATGAGTTTGAGTTTGAATTAATTAAACTCATTTAGTTTTGATTTATATAAAAAAATTATATATATTTTTTTAATTAAAATAATATTATTGTCCATATTCGATTTAGACTCAATTCATATTTAAGTTCAATTTGGACTCAATTAGACATACAAACTAATCCAATCAAAATTTGAGCATGTAATGATAATAATTTAAATAACCCCAACTCAAATTCAACTCAATAACTTGAGTAAATGTCCTCATCAAATGTTTATTTGAATTTGATTTTGCTATAATCAAAATGACTTTAAGTTTGAACATCTCAAATAGATTACCGATAAGTTTTAAGCTTTAACTTATTAGGCTCGACAAGCTCATAAAAATAATCAAGTTATGGACTTATGTATTTTTTTTTTTTTTATGACACTGGGAGCATATTTCCATGTCAAAATTCTCGAGCCAACCTCAAACGCCTACACTGGTAAGGCCCAGATTGGACGAATAAATCTGAACAGAAGCCGGTCCAACCCAGAACCTCTACTCCGGTCGGACCGCTTCGACCTTCTGTATTCTTTTTCTGTTACCTTCATTATCACAGCCATTTCCATAGACGGGCTCCGTTACATCAACTAATCTCTCTCTCTCTCTCTTTCATACGGCCATGGAGGACGTGGAAGAGACATTTTCGGATCCACCTTCTCCTTCACTTTCTCCTCCATTAAGTCCTCACCAAGCCTTCTTTGACAGAGAACGGCACATAGCTTTCTTGGAGATGATGTACCGCATGCTGCCATCTCATTATCAGATCCAAGAGATCAACGGTCTCACTCTTGCTTACTTTGTCATCTCCGGTCTCGATATTCTAAACGCCCTTGATCGTGTACTCTCTCTCTCTCTCTCTGTCGATCGCTCATGTGATGAATTATTGCGTTTTGTTGGGGAATTATGTAGTTTTTGCTCGTAGTGTGGGTTAGTGAATTTTTTTTGCATGTGTTTTAGTTATAGTTCGATGCTGAATTGGTTTCGTTAATTCTGATTGATCACGGCTGACTCGACTCTTCATTGCCAAGCAAACTGCTGGCGGTGGATAATTGAGTATTTCCCCTTATAAGGTCATATAACCTGTATAGTATAAAGGCCAACGTTGGCCATGCGAAGGTGTCTCAGACTAAGGGTGTTAGTTAGTCAAATTGGATAGCAAGCAACTCGAGTTCTATTTGAGTATAATCAAAGGAAGCTTGAGCTTAGTTTACTTGTTTCTCGTGTTTGAGGTAGAGTCTGGGTATCAATGTTACTTTTATTAGAAGGTAAAACACTTTTAAATAAGTTGAACTCAAAAGAACTTAATCAGGCTGATTAAGCTAGTTGAGTGCCATTTTGAGTCAAGCTTGTGCTTAAATATTCTAAATTTGGACAAGTTGGAGCTTTGAATAATCTAGTGGACCTTGAGGTTGTGTTCCATATGGGGCCTGTTCAACTCAGTTCATTTACTCCTGCATCTAAGTCTGACATTAAGGATTCGGAAGTATGCAAACTTGATGTAGTATTATGCATCACTCCATACCCCTAAACATACATAACTAATACATACAGCTCAGATGATAGTATCACCAAGATACTATCCTGATGGTAGACAATTTGATAGATCTAACACAGTATGATCCAATTTGCCAGCACATGAGGTTGCAAAGGAGATTTCCCAGGTGTGCTCTCATTTTGTTCCCTCCAAACGAAATGCATAGAGGTGGCCAAGGCCAATTTCCATGCTTGTAAAAAGCAAGTTAATTTCTTGTGGCATTGCACAGGCTTCCTATTGTGTTGCATCATGTGATAAAATTCTCTGGGCAGTCAAATTTCTGAATAACTCTCCCCCACACATCTTGGTGTAAGAACATTCAAAATGTAGATGGTCATGAGTTTCATCAGCTGTGGAACGGAGTAAAATCACATTCGGTTTTATGACTCGCTGTGCCACCATATTATCCATGTTGCCTATCCTGGATAACCAACCACAATATAAAAGCATGCCTACAAACATGGCTATTAATCCAGATAAAAACCCATCCATGTCATTTTAGGGGTATTTATTAGAGTTATTCATAGGCAAAGCTTAACAGAAACCTAGCTGTTGGTTTAGGTTTCTATAAAAGTTCATCTGCTTGGTGTAGGTTGCACTAATCAACTCCCAAATCTGCCTTTCAGACCAGTCCAAATGAGATATCCCATTATAGAATACAGCCGAGTTTCAGGTGCAATGTCTGAATCATGAATCTAACTATGCTGTATTGTAGATCAAGTGTAGTATCAGTGCTTATCATTTTAATTGTTGTTATTTTGTTGAAGTGTAAGAGTTGAATTGTACAAATTAGGCTTGAATTTCAAGCTGCTGTCAAGTTATTGTTTAGCTAGGATTTGATTGTTATAGGCCATATCATGTGGAGCAATTACCACTATGTGAGAGTGATTAGTAATTTGACACATGGCAATATATATCTACCACATTTAGAACTGCCTGGTGTCAGATTTTTGCTTGGCCTTACTTTTATCAATTTAGGAGGCAGATTGGTTTGAAGCCTTTCTGATTTTTGCAAGGGAACTATATGGGTAGAACATATTATTAATCTAGGTGGCAATTGAGTTTGAAGCCTTTCTAATTCTATATTTCCTCCCTCTCAATGAAGCCTTTGTGCTTCTTGTAAGGGAAGTATGTGTAGAGAAATAGTGAACTCTGAATTGATATTTTATGAATGTGTAAATTGGGGTAAATTATTAGCTTCCTTGGCCTGAAACTAAGGTAATTGGTCTAGTGACTCAGCTGTTACAGCATTTCAGCCAATTTTGCCACATTTCTACAGCGGTGTGATTGATACAGATAAATAATATTATCTATGTCGGTTTCCTTTCCATCTTTCTTTCTTCCTTTCTTTATTTATTTTTTTTTGTGGGGGGCTGGGCAAGGGGGGTGGGGGGTGATCATAAAGTCACTGCATACAAATTTTGATGGGCTAGTTGGTAATGCTATAGTGTATGGAATTATGGAGTAGAAATTTTTCTATTTCAATGCCACTGGCTAATCTTTAAAACCATCCATGTTAGTTTCTTTCATTTGAGTTAAATGTGACTAAATAGTTGTGAAAATCACTGGAGACAAATTTTCACGGCCTAGTTAGTAGACTAAAAAAATGTACAGAACAGTGGAGTAGAAACTTTTCTATTTTTGTTTCTCAATGCCTCTGGCTGTTCTTTAGTTTTGGACTTATTGTGTCTGCCTTTTTTTAAAAAAAAAAAAAAAAATTGATGGACAATTGATGTAGTGTAGTTTCTTTTGGACAAACAAGAAGGCTATATTTTTTGTGCTTCTGATCTGGTATACTAACTGCACATTGAATTTTCAAAGTATGACCTGTTACCTTGTCCATGTAAATGCAAAGTGCTGAGAATTTGCAAGATGCATTTCTTTTTGTTATGACCAACATAATATGTACTCTCATGTATAATGAAGATGTTGATTTATTGGAAATAAGCATGATGAATCAGAAAGAGCTGAGCATAATCTAATATGTGAGTTGTTTATTTTGTTTTGGTTAGGTTGATAGAAAGGCAGTTGTGGACTGGATTTTATCTTTGCAAGCACACCCAAGGAGTAAAGATGACTTACACAACGGTATGATTTCTGTGAAGAGGCCATATGGTTTGATTTTGTAATGATGGAAAAAAAATAAAAACGACATTTAAAGATGAGACGGTTTATCTTTTTTCAATCAGCATTGGCTTTTACTGTCCCTTCCTTGAACTACAATAGAAGCAAAACATTGAAAAATACTTCTTCATGTTTCTGTGGGTATCTGATTTAGTGTATTGGTTTGCCTCAGGACAATTTTATGGGTTCCATGGTTCCAGAAGTTCCTGGTTCTGTTCGGAAGATGGTAAGGTATGATACAAGATCATTACTTTTCTAGCACTTTGATTATGTGGGTGTTGGGTGCTACGTAGCCCAGTATTTTCATTCCTGTTCTGCTGTCTCCATCACAACACAATTTCCTTTTTCTTCTTCCAGGTTTTAAATCAAAATAATTGCCATTTGGCAAGCACATATTGCGCCCTGGCTATACTGAAAATTGTTGGATATGACTTATCAAATATAGACTCTGAGTCTATCTTAACATCAATGAGAAGCCTTCAACAGCCAGATGGGAGGTAATCCACAATGTTTCTTCAATCCTTTTCCCCCCTCTCCCTTCACTGAATAAAAGATGGTAGACTAACTACTGAAGAATAGGCTATAATGGATAGGACCAACCCAATATTCAGATGATACTAGTGTTTACAACTTTTGCTTTCTAGGTGAATATTTGTGGAAGGATTTAGTAAACTCTAGCTCTGAATAAATGCTGATTCTAGATAATGTATTGACTGATTTAGATTTTTTCTATTGGAGCTGACTTTGAACTTAACTAACTAGGTAGGCATGCTTTCTTTATTTACAGCTTTATGCCCATCCATTCTGGGGCAGAAACAGATCTTCGGTTTGTATATTGTGCTGGTAAGATGGTAGTGGATTCTCTTTCAAAACCAGTAAATTGATTGTGCTTATTCAAATAGAGTTTGCCGATTGATGGTTACAGCTGCAATATGCTTCATGTTCAATAATTGGAGTGGGATGGACAGGCAAAAAGCCAAAGAGTACATATTGAACTGCCAGGTCAATGAGATTCCACTTTTTCTCTGATTAATCTTCCTTATCATGGCCAAATTTTAGATATCAATGGTCAAAGCAAATGATCTATTCTTGCACATGAATTTTGTATGTCTGTAATGTGGAAACGATCCTTTTGCTTATTTCAGTCATATGATGGTGGCTTTGGATTAAATCCTGGTTCAGAGACTCATGGTGAGTTAGAAAAGATGTTGTTCAAGTTCATTAAGTTTTCCCTATAAACGTCTGTTGACTGTAAATACTTGAAATAGACTATCATCAAGAGCTTTGCGAACATCTAGTATTATCCTTAATTATTTATTAATTTGTTTTTCCTGATGTTGAATCACTTATCAAGTAAATCTTCATTGTTAGAAAACTCATCAATAATATTCACGATCTAATATCTGTTTTGTATAATTTTTAGTCTTTAGGTGATACGAGCTGCATAATTAGAATGTGGTTTTCTGTCAAGTTAATAGATTTAATTACATGAACTTGAAGCCCTTGAGCACATGGGTTGACATTGTTTGTATAATACTTTCTATGAGGCTGTATTTGCATGTTGGTTCAAGGGTCTCACTCCAATTATGGAACATGATACCAGATATAGGAAATTTCCGATATAACTTAAATAAAGTGGCTTTTTAGTTTGGAGGCAAGATAACTTGAATAAGATAAGTTTTGCCCATAGTATAAAAACAAATATAAGTATAATGTATTACATATCAAATTCTATCCTATCCTTATTTGTCCTATCCTATCTGAACTTTTCATGTGGATGATCTGAACTGGAAAAATTCCTTTTCTTCTGCTTGTTGCAGAAGATGTAAAAGAAAATTGAGCAGAAAATTTTGGGGACATATTTTGTTTGCTAGATAATTCATTAGTTGGTCCATAGGTACATAATATTTTCCATGATAATTTGTGGAAGCACCTATCAAATTTTGACTATGACCCACTCACTGGAATAACTAAATATAAATGCAGAGAAAAAATTATTTTTCTTCCCTTTTCCCTTTTTGCACAAGTGAGAATGTACTTATTTGCAGAAATGAACTCTTTTTGATATTTTTTTAGCAGTGCCACTTCATAGAAGTGCACATAATCAATGTTTTGGTTCCTCAAAACCTCTTCTTTGAGTTAACAGGTGTTAAAACTCTGTGTGTATTGACATTGATATGAAGTGCAATTGCCTGTTATGAATGTAAATTTAACTTTTCATGTTTGCTTCAAACTGTTCACTAACTAATAGTTATGCCGATAGCATCAATGGTGTTGGGATTATTGTGCCTTATATATGTTATCCATTTCAAATATTAATTGAGGATTATTGAAGTTCAATATGTTAGTGCTTGGATAAAGTATAGGATTAAGAACACTTCAATCTGAAGCCCTACATGCCCTTGCAAGTTTTCACGCCATGAAAGTTCACCTGCTTGGTTGCTCAAACTAGGTGGCTGGCTACCCATTTTTCTTATGCCTTACTTTACAGGCTTTTGATGACAGTGTACAAGTGTAAACAATGAGTAAAAGGAGTTCCTTTCATCAGTTCATGTCAACCTTCCAATGCTATCTGATTCTAAGCATAGTGAACATGCATCTCCATAATCACATCAATAGGGTTGATAATGGTTCTGCACAGTATTGCTTTGGTAAAATCTTTCCATCTTTTAAAGGATTGGAGATCTCTCCAATCTTGAGTTGCCTCAAATAATGTAGGTTAGGAAACCCATTTTCTAGGCTCTGGCTCTTCCTGTCTTAAGAGCATGCAATGTGATGAGCGTAAACTGCTTATAAGAAGGTTCTGCCTCGGTTCATAATGCTAAAAATAGGGACATGGTCCTCACATTGAATGGGAATTGTCAAAGAACACATAAGAAGGGTTGTCGATTTGCAAAAACAACTATGTGGTCATTGTAGTTTGTTTTCTGTGTAAAGATCTTGTGTTAATAGATAGTGAGATCTCAGAGTGGTGCTTCTCATGTTCTTTTGAGACATTGTCACATCCCAAGCCCCAGTAAATAAATCAATTAAAGTGCTTGTTCCTGCACATCATTCTAGTGGAAGTTTCATTTAAGCATTTTTGTTGGTGCTGCAGGTTGCAATATATATGCAGTACTCTGTTTGTCTGACATTTTAGTACTTTATTGAATGTAATGATTTATATCAATTTATTAATTTTAGTGGCACAGGTGGAGCAACTTACTGTGCTATTGCATCTCTACGATTAATGGGATTTATTGAAGACAATCTTTTATCCAGTGCTCTGCCAGCTACTGCACTAAATGCTTCATCTCTTCTAGATTGGAGCATACAGGTTTGACATGCTTGATACTGTATGCATAATTGACTTGGTCTTGATGTTCCATCTGATTAGTAAAGAACCTGTTGGTCCCAACTATAATGCTTTTGGTCTGTCAGATGCTTTTGCAATCCTGTATTTAATTCACTCTTCTCTGATTCAGAGGCAGGTGGCTGATGGAGGAATCCAAGGCAGACTCAACAAGTCGAGTGACACATGTTATGCCTTTTGGTGAGTGCCAAAGAATGCTTGTACAAGGTATTACAGTTATAGTTGTTGACAAGAGTAATGTGCTTGCCAGGATTGGAGCCATTTTGAGGATTCTAGGGGCTTACAAATTCCTTGATAAGGATGCACTTCGAAGATTTTTGTTGACTTGCCAATCTCAGGTAATATATTTCTTTTACGTTTACTATGATTTCCTTTTATATTTTCTTTCATCTTAGAGTCAAGACTTTCAATTCCCAATAGTTAAATATCCCCTCTTGCTACATAAGGCACTTCCTTTTTTTCTTTCTGAGTAATAGGGAGTACAAGCTTGTGATTAGCTTAAGCGTATGCTGAATCTTTTGGTACTTATATAAGACAATTATGAAATCTTATTTGTCCGAGAAAGGGATTGCTCCACCTCCATGGGTTTAGGTAGCTTGACTGTGGTATTAGTGAGTCTTTTTTTGTGTTCTTGCCATCAAATGTAATTTCTGGCAGAAAATATGGTAAGGCAATGAAAGAAATGCTCACGTGTTTGTAAACTTATCTTCTGCTGACATGAGCATACATGTGTCTTAAGAAATTGCCCTCGAAGGACAAATTATTGTTGTTGAAACTATAGATCAGTAAATGAAGGCAATATGTTCAAGTTTGAATCTTTACCCAGAAATAAATAAATAAATAAAAGTTCATGTTTGAATCTGTCACCACTCATTGCCAGTTTAGTTGCTCATAAATAGCTCTTGCTCTTCGGATACATTAAACTGCAAATTATGCATCCTCCTAGGTCAGAATTTTTATTTTATTCTAGTTTGGTACCTACAGGTTATGCAATCACATCTAAAAGGCATTCTTCGTTACAATTTACAATGATATATGAATCATAGTCTCTTGTTAAATTTTCCTTCACTTTAAATTCTGATTTTGTTGCTCATTTATGCTGCCACATTAGTATGGTGGGTTTAGCAAATTTCCAGATGGGCTGCCAGATCTCTATCATTCTTACTATGGATATACAGCATTCAGTCTCTTGGAAGAACCCGGACTCAACTCCTTATGTGTAGAACTTGGAGTATCAATGGATGCTGCGGCTAGATTCTGACTGAATATTGTTTGTTACCTTCGACGTCTTTCATTATGGTTTCCACAACCATGTCGAGTACATGGTTGTGGTTGTTTTAATTTTTTGGACGACTCCTCCTGGTGGTGACACTTATGACTCAGATTTCGGGGGTTTGATCTAGTGCCATGCATCTGCGTGGTTTGTAAGGGATCATACAGCTTGCATACTCCATTTATTTTAGGAAAACTTTGTCAGGAATCAAATATTTATCGAGGCATTATTACTGTAGAAACATTTTGCTATGGATTAGAGTCGTGTCTTTATTCTATCTTTATTTACATTTTTTTTTAGAATAATTTGTTTGCAAATACGGTCATATATCCTCCCAGGGTGCAGTGGAAGTTGAATGGAGCTAGTGTATAAACCACTTGAGTTTGTTTTGATTACTCGAGTTGTTTAGTAGATGAAGCTTAAGCTCTACACATTTAATTCGAAAGATTTGCTAGTCTACTTGAATTCAGATTGAGTTCTATCTCCGAAAAGCAATTGCATCCATGGATTGTATAACCTTTTCAAAAGCTACAACTGAAAAGCTTAGCTCAGGTTTTGAGTTTTCAGGTCCCCATATTACCCTTACCTGGTGGCAATGTGACACCCGTACTATCAAAGCTAAAAGCTAACGATGTTTTCTCGTTGCATGGTCAAATATAACACAGCACGACTAATAAACAGGATGAGTTTTGTATTTGATCCATACATTATCTATTAATTTTATAACACAAAATAATAAAATAAAGACTCAGTGTTTGAGTGGGAGAACTATTACTGTTGTGTGTTAGGCACACTAAGCACTCAATTAAGTTATGTTAATAGTTATCATATAGTAGGAATAAGCAGATGGGTAGGATATAAGGTTTTACTCATTTTTTATTTTGTAAGATATAGGTTTCTAAATTTTTAAAATTGAAAGATGCTTTATATCACTTCGAAACCACCTTGTACTCGTAAAACTTATAGATACATGATATTTTATAAAATTTATAAAAAAAAAATTTCCTATAAAATTTAAGTCATGTGATATTAAAATATAATTCACATGCAAATTATAATGAGATAGTGTCATTAAACAAAAGACTAAATTGCTAATGTGCATAGAATAATACTATAATGAGATAGTGTCAAATTGTTTTATCTCTAGGGTAAGTAAGTAACATTCTTGTATAGGGTATTTATCTATATTCTACTTAATTAAATAAGTTTGAAATAGATATTAAAGATTATACTTATTCTAGAACTTATACTTTAAGATATACAAAATATAAATTTCATAGTACCTTTTACTTATCTTATAAAAAATTATTAAATATTATTAATAAATAATAATATTATATTTTTCAACCAATAAATATTTTAATAAAACAAAAAATAGCAAAGCTTAAAACCATAAATAGTAGTGAGTGGGCATAAGGCGAGTAAGGCATGAGACCCCACTTGTACCCTACTTTGTAATATATAAGTTCTCGATTTTTAAAATCGAAACTTATCCCGTAATACCTTGAAACCATGTTATATCCAAGTATAGGGTACTTTTTGTAACTTGTAAATTTTATTTTATTTTTTTTTAATTTCAAGTTTTTGTGATATTAAAAAAAATCTATAAATGAATTATAAATTCTCAATATATAAAAATTATGGAACTTGTAACAAAATATATATAATTAATTTTTTTGACCTTAATTATTTCAAGTTCTACAATCTTACTACTTAACAAATGGAAAAGAGCAATCTAAAGTTAGAAAGAAAAATGAGGAAGAATAAGGGAAAAAAAAGGATGGCATTAGGTTTAATCGTTTAGGGTTTGAACCTATAGACTTAAACTCTCTTTTTTTTTCTTTTAACTAAAATATTTATCGTAAAAAAATTATAATATTGTCATTTATTATTTATTTATTAATATTATTTAATAATATTTTATAGAGTAAGTACATAAAACCTGAAACCTATACTCTAGATACCTTGAAATATAAGTTTTAATGCAAGTATAGAGTAAAAAGATTTTATACTTATACCTTATTATGTAGGAGTAGGTTTTTAAAAAAATTGCACCTAGAATCCACTCTATAACTCTTAATATTTATGCAAAACCTATCTCGTTAAGTAAGGTATAGTTGAATATCTTATACAATAAGGTTATCTACTTACCCCTACTCATAAGTTAATAACCTAAATATTAAAACTAATGTTGCATTTGGCATTTCTCACTTATATTTTCTATTTTCTCTCTTGTTCTTCCACATTTTTTCTTTCCAACTTTATATTTTTCATTCTTTCTCATTATTCTTTCTTTTTTGTTAAGTAATAAAATCACATAAACTTAAAATAATAAAGAGATGAAAATTTACTTTTTAAATTTTATAAGTTTGCTATAAGTATCATAAATTTTACATATAAAGGACTTGTAATATCATATGTAAATTAATTTTTCAATATTACATAAACTTAAACTTTATAAGAAAAAAAAAAAAGAAATTTACAAGTTCTACAGAAGTATCATGTATCTTATAAATTTTACAAAATATAGAATATAAGATGGTTTTAAGGTGTTATAGAGTAGGTTTCGATTTCAAATTTAAGAATATATATTTTATAAATAAATCTTTATATCTTGCCTATTTTGTATTCACTCATCTTAGTTATCTCAAATCATTGATTAATTAGAATACATTAGGTCTAGCCCGTTTATTAAAGACCTAATTCAAAGTTGATGTGCATAGCTTGTGAGTTAACTTATTCTATTGGGTTGATTAATCAACATAACCTATCCTTGATTTCATAGGTTTGACATGACTATAATACAAAAACCAATCTCTTATACTTTATTATTATGAATTATACGAATAAGTTTCTTAATTTCGAAGAATGATTTAAACAAACAACATAATTTCAAATTTGAAAAGAATTAGAAAAGTGGAGTTACGTGATGTGTATATTTTTATGAGTTATCAAAAATCTTCCAAAATAATGTCATGGGACTTGGGATGGATGCTCATTTCAATCATTGTGCAAAACTCAATAGCTTAACATTTATAAAATTTAGGCATCTTATTTTTAAATTAAGCATTTAAATCTTCAATCTTAAAAAAAAAAAGTATTTTTATACTCTATTTTACTTTTTTTTTCCTTAGATAAAATGATAAAAAAGTATAGATTTTTTTTAATTAGCAAAATATTCATTTGCAGATTAAAAAACATTTTTTTAATATTTGTTTTTAAATACTCAATTGCAAATATATCTCTTTGGCCTATATATGTATTTCATTCTCCTTATGTATACCTGATTTTTATTATATATATATTTGAATATATTATAAATATCCACTCTTATATTTGTTCGATATGTGATTAGGCACCTTATTTTTAAATCAAGTACTTAAATCCTCAATCTTAAAAAAAATATTTAAGTGTTTTTATACTCTATTTTACTCTTTTTTTTCTGTAGATAAAATGATCAAGAAGTACGAAAATGTTTTTTTTATTATTATTATTACTTTTAATTAGCAAAATAGTCATTGGAGGATTAAAATTTTTTTTTAATAATTTTTTTTAAAATACTCAATTGAAAATATATTGATTAAATGCACATAAGGTTGTTAAACTCACAATCTTATCTACAATTAAGTATTATTATACAAAATCTATAAAATTGAAAATTTTTTAAATTATACATTTTATAGTTTTATTAAGAGTTTATATCTAAATAATTTTTTATTTTTTTAATTGTAAAATTATAAAATTATAAATCTATAAACTCATAAAATTGTATAATTTAATTCGTAATTGTAATAATCATGAATATAAACATAAAATGTGTAGTTGTTTTTCCTCCCAGTCCTTTTTGTCCAAAAAGAGTAAAATGAATATTTTTCCATTATTTTATTCTTCTTTCAATTCTTTCCCCACACGTCATTACCTACCGCCTTTTATACGTTTAAAGCGGCTCCAGTAAAAGCGCACGTGAAATTCATTTTTTCGTCTGCCTATATTCACGGACATTCGATGGTCCCACAGAAATTTCTAGATTTTGACTTTAATTAATTTTTTTTCATAGATTTTAATTTTAAAATCGATGTTCCCACAGAAATTTCTAGATTTTAATTGTAAACTTAAAAACCAATAAAACATAACGAAAGGTGAAAAAGGAAAAAAAGAAAAAGAAAAAGCCCTACCTCCTAAGAGGGAAAATTTTTTGAAAGAAAAACAATTGATTGGGGAAATATAAGAAGAAATACTCATGAGGGTATTTAATTATTTTTAACTTGTTTGGATAATAAAAAATAAAAGTAATTTAATTATTATTGATAAAAAATAAAATATAATACAAAATTATTAATAAAAAAAGGATTGATTTGAAAATATAGTTAGTTAGTTCTCCATTTTCTCTTCCCATAGAAATTTCTAGGTTTTGATTTCAATTTTAAGTTGAAAAACCAAGAAAAACCTAACAAAAGGTTAAAAAAGGGGATAAAAAAAAGCACCTCTATTTTTTAAGAAGGAAAAAAATTAGAAAGAAGAAAAAAATACAATTGAAGGAATATAAGAAGAAATACTTGAAAGGGCATTTAATTTTTTTTTTTAAATGTGTTTGAATGGTGGGAAAAGAAAAATAAAAGTAATTTAATTATTATTAATGATAAAATAAAATATAATATAAAATTATAAATATACCATTAAAAAGATAAATAAAAGAAGAGAAGTAAAGAAAAGAAAGAATGATAGATTTAAAAATACAATTAGTTTTCCATTTCCAAATCCCTTTAAATGAGGGAAATTTTAATTGTCCGATTTGTGTTTTTTATGGGATCTATTTAATCTTTAATTTTATCATTAATTTATATATTAATAATAGATATTTAATAGTGATTAATGGTGGAAATTTAATGTATGTAAATGTACAATGAAATTGAATGTTGAATTGATTCTGTTAAAGTAGTAGACGGAGACTATCGAAGGTCTCTTAAATAAGTGGGGCTTAGAATTTTTTTTTCCTAAAACTTTTCATCCCTAAATTTTTCTCTAACTAAAAAAAACAGAAGCAAATAATAGAATTTAGATTTTTTTTCCCTCCTCATTTCCTTTTCTCTTCATTCTCTCTTTCCAAACATAGTATTACTATTTTTACATTTAAATTTATAAAAATTTTAAGTTTTTTTATTCAAATCAGCTATCTTTTTAACTAATTAAAAAATGTCATGTATAATATATAATATAGATTATTGATTTTGTTAAAACATTGGATATTGAATTGTTTATTATTTTGAATGGCATTAAAGATACTATAATTATATCTTTTATAATATAAATAAATTTAGAATTACATTTTATAATTTAGAAATATTAATGTTAATTTTTTAAATATAATCATAAGTTATTAAGGTTTTATAATCAGTTGAATTGAATACCTTTTTCTTTAAAAATAAAACAGGTTTAGATTTTTGTTATTTATTGTCTGTGTGTAATTTATAGTTAAAGAAGAAAAAGAATAAGCAGAAGAGTGGTTACGTTGAAATCTATTTATCCTGCAATCAGGAAAAAAAAAAAACTCGAAATTACCGGACCAAGTCGACAGAGGACATTTTTGTACTTTCACGCAAAACGAAATGTGAAATGAAATGATCGCGTGTTCTCTCTCCTCCAATCACAGATCGACCGTTCATCCAGCTGAGTATGTATTCGCCTAACTGAACATTCTAGAACTCTTTTCTCACCATAAAAACCCTAACCCTAACGCCTTCTGCAACACATTGTTAGTTCATTCTATTATATCCTGTTCTATTCTATTCTCTCTCTTTTCCAAACCCTAATTCACTCTTATTTCTCTCTCAAAAGCTTGAGCATCTCCATTTGATAAATGGCGGGCAAAGGAGAAGGACCGGCAATAGGTATCGATCTCGGAACAACGTACTCCTGCGTCGGAGTATGGCAACATGACCGTGTCGAGATCATCGCCAACGATCAAGGAAACAGAACGACGCCATCCTACGTGGCTTTCACCGACACCGAGAGGTTGATCGGTGATGCGGCCAAGAATCAGGTCGCTATGAATCCTATCAACACTGTTTTCGGTGAGATTCTGTCGCTCTATCTAGAACCCTCTATTTTATGCTTTTTCGATTGGTTTCCGTTGTAAGAGGCTTAGATCCGGTTGGTTTTGTGATTTTTAAGATTTTGCAGTGACTTAAAATTATCTAACTTTGGAGAAAAATTTATAGGTAGGTTCGATTTCTTATGGTTGTCTCGTTTGTGTCTACAATGAGGTCCACATTACGTATACATTATATACCGCAGTAGCATCGCGGTAATGAGTTCCAAGGAAATTCTTTGTCTTAGTGATAATTGGGGCTTTGTTACATATATATATATATATATATATATATATTGGGAGAGAGGAAACTGCTTTTCATGAAATTCCAACCTTTTGATTACAATTTATGGATGTGTAAACAATTCCACTTTTAGCTTGACATTTTATAACATTTGACTACAATTGTGATTCTGGGGAATGTATAGTTTATTATTTCTTTCCCTTTCTTTTTGTGCACTTTGGGATTATGATTTGTTCTCTAGAGCTATATCTTCGATATGTTAAGTGTTTGATGACTTGTGGGTCTGAGTGCCTTAAACAATCGATTGTTTTCTGATTGAAATATTTTATTTTCATGTGATGAGACGTGGAAACGTTTTTGGTACATCTTCCTCCATAGAACTGGAACTGCTTTCTATCTTGTGTATTATGAAAGATTTGTATCGTGTTGATGTTCTGAGAATCAAGGTTGCTTTGATGTTTTATTTGGTTTTTGGAATATTCTTTATTATTTTGTATATGATTCCTTCCCTGCCCCCCTTCTCTATAATAGGTTTTTATAATAAAGCTTTTGATGTTTTGTAAACTGTTACTGTATTTTTGTTTTCCCTTCTCTTGAAAGCGCTAATGTTGCTTTGTTTCTGTCAACAGATGCGAAGCGGTTGATTGGAAGAAGGTTCAGTGATGCCTCAGTACAGAGCGATATCAAGCTCTGGCCTTTCAAGGTCATTGCTGGTCCTGGTGACAAACCCATGATTGTTGTAGCCTACAAGGGGGAGGAGAAGCAGTTTGCTGCTGAGGAAATCTCATCTATGGTCCTCATCAAGATGCGCGAAATTGCAGAAGCATATCTTGGGTCAACAGTTAAGAATGCTGTTGTCACAGTGCCTGCTTACTTCAATGATTCCCAGCGTCAAGCTACCAAAGATGCTGGGGTCATTGCTGGCCTCAATGTCATGCGCATCATTAATGAGCCCACAGCTGCAGCCATTGCTTATGGTCTGGACAAGAGGGCTACTAGTTCTGGGGAGAAGAATGTGCTGATTTTCGATCTTGGTGGTGGCACTTTTGATGTGTCTCTTCTAACCATTGAAGAGGGTATCTTTGAAGTGAAGGCTACAGCTGGAGACACTCATCTTGGAGGTGAGGACTTTGACAACCGGATGGTGAACCATTTTGTACAAGAGTTTAAGAGAAAGCATAAGAAGGACATTAGTGGAAATCCTAGAGCTCTTAGGCGATTGAGAACTGCTTGTGAAAGGGCAAAGAGGACTTTGTCATCAACTGCCCAGACAACAATTGAAATAGATTCTTTGTATGAGGGTGTTGATTTCTATTCTACCATTACTCGTGCTAGATTTGAGGAGCTCAACATGGATCTCTTCAGGAAATGTATGGAGCCTGTTGAGAAGTGTTTGAGGGATGCCAAGATGGACAAGAGGAGTGTCCATGATGTTGTCCTTGTGGGTGGTTCAACTAGGATTCCTAAGGTTCAGCAACTCTTGCAAGATTTCTTTAATGGCAAAGAACTTTGCAAGAGCATCAACCCTGATGAGGCTGTTGCTTATGGTGCTGCTGTACAAGCTGCAATTTTGAGTGGTGAGGGCAACGAGAAGGTTCAGGACCTTCTGCTCTTGGATGTTACCCCTCTTTCTCTTGGTCTGGAGACAGCCGGAGGTGTCATGACAGTGTTGATCCCAAGGAATACCACGATCCCGACTAAGAAGGAGCAGGTCTTCTCCACCTACTCAGATAACCAGCCTGGTGTCCTTATCCAGGTGTATGAAGGTGAAAGAGCAAGGACTAGGGATAACAACTTGTTGGGAAAATTTGAGCTTTCTGGCATTCCTCCTGCTCCAAGAGGTGTCCCTCAGATCACTGTTTGCTTTGATATTGATGCCAATGGCATCTTGAATGTCTCAGCGGAAGATAAGACCACTGGGCAGAAGAACAAGATTACCATTACTAATGACAAGGGTAGATTGTCCAAGGAGGAAATTGAGAAGATGGTGCAGGAGGCTGAGAAGTACAAGTCTGAAGATGAGGAACACAAGAAGAAGGTTGAGGCCAAGAATGCCCTAGAAAACTATGCCTACAACATGAGGAACACAATCAAGGACGAAAAGATAAGCGCCAAGTTGTCTGATGGAGATAAGAAGAAGATTGAAGATGCCATTGACCAAGCTATCAACTGGTTGGATGGCAACCAGCTAGCAGAAGCAGATGAGTTTGAAGACAAAATGAAAGAGCTTGAAAACATTTGCAACCCAATTATTGCCAAGATGTACCAGGGTGCTGGCCCTGACATGGGTGGTGGAATGGACGAGGATGTTCCTCCCGCTAGTGGAAGCGGGGCAGGCCCCAAGATTGAAGAAGTTGATTAAGTTGGTTGATAAATGTTCTATCCCCCATTTTTGCCCTGCGATTCAATTATATTCCCTATGATATTTAGTTCTGAAATTTCAATATTTTCCGGTTAGACACTATGTACGGATTTGAGCATTTGGTGTTGGCTCTTTTTCTTTTCTTTTCTTTTCTTTTTCCCTTATTTTTTAAGTAGTTATTTATCATAGGCTTCGCTACATGATGTCGTCCTATGTTCTCCCTAGGGACAGTCCGTTAACCAAAATTTCTTGTCGATTTCCTTGCTGTTGGGAAGTTTATTTTTAAGTAATTCAATACATTTTCTTTTTCACCACCCACTCTTTCATGCTGTTGAAAAGTGATATTGTAACAGGTACCCACAATTAAACTTCATGTCTTAGGAAATAGAAATTAGTGATCTATTTACCAGCATTCTACTGGTCTCGTACCCTGCTTTTGAAGGTTGCAAAGACATCAAATTTAATTGTAGACTGCTCAAGCGGGTTTAGGGCTTTAAAACTAAATGGTTTTAGCTTGATAAACAGCAAATGCAATCGGTTTGCATCGAGTGTAAGGCTTTATGGATTAGAGGAAGGAAGGGACTATTTTCCCCTGTTTGGAAATTGCAGGAAGGAATTCGTGGAGGACGTTTTTCTTGGTTCCAATGGAAAAGAAAAATCACATTCTTGGATGTCAGTAGTAAAACTTCTATTGTTTAGGAATAGAGAAGATAGATGGTTTATTTTGGTAGTATAAAGTTCGCCTTTCGATTTGCACTCTTTTAAAACCAAAAAATTGTAAAACTGGACTATTGTTTGCTAATGATTTTGGTAAGTTTTAATAGAAAAGCACTTAATAGTTGTTGTTTTTAAAAATTAATGACTTTTCCAAGACAAGATAAAAGAAATCAATAAATAAAGATTTGTACGCGTGAAGCGTGATGGTAGTTCAAATGGCACCATTGCCAATAATTGCTGAAAATAAACGAAAATGAGCGTCCAATACTTGGATTCCTTATGCAAAAGGCAAACAGCAAAAGTGATCCAGAGTCTCTTATGTGGAATAGCAACAAAAACTTGAGGCAAATCATATTTTCCTTATGGTTGTTTAGGAAAATTATAGAAGTAACGAGTGACTATTGTCAAGATCGATTTACATTTTATTGAGTGTTAATTTACAGTAAATTTAAATCTAATTGCGTGATTGTTGGCTAGTACAAGAGATTTCGGTTTGGTGCTCTTGGTAGAGATTCTAAACTTATAGATATTCTATAAGGGAAATTCAAGATTTCGTTTTTAGGTGGTGATTTATGTGTGACAACCTAGGGTGTGAGTTGGAAAAGCTGATATGGTTAAACTCTTTTATGAGTTTTAATCCTTTATTTGCTAATGTACAAATTAGGGTTTTATGAGAAGAAAGAAAGAAAAGATATGAGATTTAAGGATTATAGAAAAGGAAATAGAAGTGTTGTTGACTGTTTGATGATAAAATTATGGAAAATTAAGAGTTGAGATGAATTTTCTAATAGTTGAATTTGAAAAGATGAAATGAATCAATATGGAATATATTGAAGGATTATAGACTTGTCGGTTAATTCATAAAAATATGGGTTATGGAAGAATTTGATTTAATAAATACTAATTAGCTATTATATTTTGAGGGTTGGAAGTCCAATTTATGATTTGTAGGTAATGAAAAGTTGAGAAACTCGAGTTGTTTTTATATTTGAACAAGGTGCTTGATTCATTAAAAAAACATTTTTTTCCTACTTGGAATTTTGGAAAGAAGAGGAGGTTGCCAGTTAGCTAGCCAATAGAGGCTAAATGATCAACTTGATTGATTGGGGTGACTGGTTGCTATAATTGTTTAACCTATTACTTATAGCCAATAAACTAGTTACATAAAAGATTGATCAATTGATCCTCATAGGCCGGTCAATTGGCCCCTAATTTATTTAATGGGCCGACTCTATAAGAGAAAAGGATCTATAATCTACACCTAATACAACATGTATGGCCATTAAGTAGTCTCGTATCCAAAGGATCTATTTAGTTAGGTGCTAACTTTTAAGTTAGTGGGTCATTGACATAGATGAGAATGTATAATGTGTTAATGTATTGGGACAAAGCCACAAGCGTGTTATACTTGTGTAATGGGACACTCGTGAGTGGATTGATATACTAATGGTCGCTCGGTATTGCTTCGAGGATGACATGATTTCTAGTATGGTTTGCATATGCTTGTTCATATATATATATATATGTCAAGAGTCACTTCAAGTTTGAGGTTAGTTTAGAATAATTTCAAATCATGTTGTTTGAGTGGCTAATAGAAAAGATAATAAATTTGTGATTCTTGCATTAGATTGTGATATGTGTATATAATTTGCATATGCTTGTTCATACACATGCATTTGTGACTGTGTATAAGGCTTTTAGCTCAACCCTTTGGGATTTTTCATTCTTTCTTCCTTTTTTTTTTTTCTTTTTTCTAAAAATAAGTGAAGCTATGAACATAGATTTATATGATTATCTTAGATATGATATTTTCTTTGGGGATAAGACTAAGGATAGTACATATGTGAATCCGGTATACTATGATGAGAGTTGGAGTGATTATTAGGATAGCTTTGTGCAAGATGATCTTGATTTAAAGATGGTTATATTTTTATATTGTTATAGAGACCTTTAGTTTGAGTTTTCCTTGGTAACCAGTTCCAAGTTTGATGAGTTACTAAGACTTTTGGCAAGTAACATTTGATGATTTTTAGACAATTTAGATTTATTCAATGAAGCAACCTTTTAAGGGAGTTCATGTGGTCTTTGTATATGTATTTGTAAATTTTGATGGGTATCTAAGCTTTAGCATATGCTATGGACATGAGTTGGAGTTGTCACATCCTGACTTTGGGGCATGACAAATTATATAGCAATGTCAAAGATTGACTCGATATTGAATTAAATGATAAAGTTTCTAGTGTAAGTATTTTTCAAAAAGTATAAGTACTATATTTTAAAATTTTAATAATTTCAATAATTTTTAGGGATTGTGTTGTAAGTTATGCTAATATGTCTCCCTCATCTACTTTCTTCCCCCAAAGAACATAATTTTTTCCTTAAAGTTAGGCAATGAAATGGTTTATTGTCCCTTATTTGCAAGGAAAATTCTTTGCAGGATGAAAGTGGTTGAGTCGCCACACTATATTATTCTCCTTTTTTCTTAAAACATTACGTATTTTGGATTATGATTCAAAAGTTTAAGATAAAGCGTTTTTTATGACCTTTAATGAAGTGGATTCATTCTTGTGAGGATATCTAAACATATGATGATTTGGTCTTGAGAGATTAATGAAGTGGATACTTTCTTGTAAAGATATCTAAACATAAGGATGATGTGGTCTTGAGAGTTACACTTAGTTGTGTAATGAATGAAAATGTGACCCAATTCACATTATCTAAGAACTCTAAAAGATTGAAAAGAAAACTATAAATTTTGTGATTTTGAGAATAGAAAATCAATACTAAGAAAACTAGAGAGTCCTCTTATCTTGTCAATGAAGCTATTATTGAAGCCAATCCGATCCAAAACTTTGAAGATAAGTTGCTTCATCAAACTAGGACTTTGCCATATCGTGCTCGCAAAATAATACAGCCATCGCTTGCTATCTTATTTAAAGAAACAAGAGATTTTTAAGTTAGTAAGCTAATCTGAATTATCGATTTGCCTCATTTAAATCATTAATTTGGGCAAAAGAATTTTATGATGAAAACTAAATAGTTAAGCCGTACATAGGCTAATAAATCTAAAATCCCTCAAAATGGGGAGTAGGATAATTAAGGTAACTTAAGGTTTGTTTATTTGAAGGTAATAGAGGGGAAATAGCCATTATTCCCTCTTAACTATATATTACTATTTTTACTTACAAAAATAAGGAGGAAATTTTAATTTTTGAAAATTTTTTATTCTCACTCAATTAAGAATAGATATTACCTAAGAAAATATAGAATTTTTATTTCTCTCTATAATGGGAATAAAAATTTCAAATATTATGTCAATTATATTTTTATTAATATTGCAATTAATCATTAAATAGACGTAAATTGGTAATTTTATTTGTATTCCTAACTTAATACTATAATTAATGAGGTAAAGTAAATGTTAGAATGAATATTTTCTATAATAAAAAAAATTACATGAAGTAAACGCTAGAATATAAATTCTTAACTTATTTCTGGTAATAGTCATTTTCAAAATATAACTTTTTCATTCCCTATCTATTTTATTTCAAAAGGTAAATAGATGTTATAGAACCATCAAGAAGTGATGCAGCTTGGTGTAAATCTTCATGTATGGATTCTTGATACACTTGAAAGAATACACTTTTTCACAAGATAAGTAAAAGAATAAATTTGTTGTTATTTTTTGCATTGCTTTTGTTATTGTTCGAGGCATCATACTCATAAATCGTGATGGAAGTTGTTTTTATTATTACCCTACTACTACTACTAGTATTATTATTATTATTATTATTATTATTATTATTATTATTATTATTATTTTGCTAGCTACTATTGCAATTGGAGAGGAATAATTGAACTTGATCTATCTTGATGGAAAACTAGCATTATATCTCTAATAAAAGAGAATCAATTCTACCTTTTTTTTCCACGAACTATTAGCCTACTACATAAATGTCACTTATCCTCGGTATATCATTTGTAAAAATGACATTTTTGACAGAGTGAATATGTTAAAGTAAGCTAATAAAGTTATAGTTGCCAAGGCGCTTATATAGCTATGGATATATTGTCTCATAATAGGATGGAATATATATAAACTTAGGGCTTTTAGGCTTAAGAATACTATCCCACATTTATCACTATTGAATCATCTTAAGTGCAATACTAAGTCTTGATGGAATATATATAAACTTAGGGCTTTTAGGCTTAAGAATACTATCCCACATTTATCACTATTGAATCATCTTAAGTGCAATACTAAGTCTTGCCCATAATATATTTATTTACACAAACATCGACGTCTTCACTCACCTTAATTCTTTGTCTTGATTACTCGTATTGGTTTAATATATATTTATTTGGACTATCGATGGATAACCTAGTCCAGGACCTCCATAAGCACATTATAATCATATAATATAATACTCGTAGCTATATATAAGTGCTTAGGGTTCAAAGCAGCTAATTTCAGTTGTAACATTTCAAAACATAGGATATAACAACTCATCCCATGTCATTACTGGATAATGATACATTAAGGCTTTTAATTTAGTAACTCCAAATGGCACTTGTAGTAACTGCCAACACACAATAACATAATTCACTAAACATCGAAATTAAGCAGCTTAACTAAATCCCACTTTACACCCACAAATACAACAACCAAGATTAACTAAACACATTAAATGCCTAAGTGAAGCTAGTGTCGTCAGCACTAACATCAAAGAACTTAAGATGACTAACAAGAGTCTCATCTCTCAAAAACAACTTCTTTCAACCCACTCTTAACACTGTAAGTAGCTTCTCTCATCTACTAATCATCATAGTAGTAAAGATACTCTACGCCATCCCCATCTTGCTCGTAGTCCACTACGTCCTTATCATATGCTACGTAATGCCCAACACATATAACCTGAAATCACATGTGTAGGAATAAACATTCCACATTCACATGCATCAATACAATCAAATAGTCACACATTTAGTTATTGTCTCATTTAAGCCCTTTTAACAACATAGAGGTACTTATAATCCTACCATGCTTATATAATATATAAGATACATAGATACTATAGTGTTAGGAATTGCCAATCTAAGTCCCAACACCCATGAGTTAGCTAAATTTATCAAATTATCTCGATATGTAACTCTATTAGGGATATCGCTACATACTGATCAATAAGTGCCCTTTCTAAGGTTCTATCATTATGGGTCTTTAGCTCAAACTAAGCACAAACAGCAACTAATTTATTAATTATATATTCATTAGGTTTGTTTTTATCTCTAACATGAAAACCACAAGTAACACTCTAGGTATACACATACTTGGAAGAGCAGATCCTATCGATTACAATTCTTTGCCATAGCTAATACTTAATCATGCTAATGCTTGAAACTTACAACTAACCAAGAAAAAGAGAGAAAAAATCTATGCAAAAAAGTTACATGCTTAAGAACATAGCCATGTTCCTTAACCATGTATCTCTTGTCTCTCAAAAACCAATTACATAGCCACATGTTATGGTCATGTAGGAGTAGATGCTCAACTACATAGTTGTGTATTTCTTGGTATACAAAAATACAATATTATGACCATGATTTAAGGTCATATAAAAGTATATGGTCTAGTACACAGGTGTGTATCCCTCTACTTGATTTTCTTCTTTCTCTACATCCAAAACCAAGGCTTACATTCTCGCCATTCTAATACCCAAAGCTTACATTATTTTGCAGAAAACTACCCCAAACATGCCAAATTATCCTTCCCAATGTGATTTTTATGACATACGATAAATATATAACAAGAATTTAATAGATTCCAATACCTACTTGTTTCCTACGTTTTTATACGAACCATAACTTCGAAGCGAGAATGACCATTTTCCGCACTACACAGTCCCACAGCATGACTTAAGGCTGATCTTTGTTGAAAGTGTATCATCTCATGTTGACGTTTTTGGTATAAAAAAAGATAGAAACTGCCCACAACAAAAAGTCATGTCTTTCTTTTTTTGGCCAAAATAAGAAAAGTAACGTCTAATAAGAGGAGAAGGAAAAGAATAGAGAAAAGAGGGAAAAGGAATGTGCGTAACTTAAAGAGCAGGGTTTTAAAAGATTTCGAAAAGACTAATTTGCTCCCAAACATACTAGGTTTATCTATTTATTATTATTATTATTATTATTTTCTCTCAAATTTCTGGATATCACATCAGCAAAAGGCTACACTAGCACCTATGTCCCATGCAATGCTTGAAAACCTTTTGAGATGCATGTTGGCCTCTGATGTGTAATTCAGAAGAAACCACTTTCTGGACCACAGAAGATGTGTAAAACACAGTACATCCAGTTTAATGATATACTGTTGATCTGCGTAGGATTGGATAAAATATTTTAACGTCATGTCGCTTATTTTATACTTGCTTTGATGCTCTCTATGTATATGTACACGACTCGTAAATGAATCGAACTGTTTTTCTTTTGATGCCATTGCAGCCCGTGCTCATTAACGCTACTTTGCTCTACTTTACTCTCACCAGCCCTTTACACTTCAACGTCGTCTTGTTCCTCCCCTCCATCTCACTCTCAAGCCCTTGAGCTTCTGCGATGGATTAATGGCCGGCAAAGGAGAAGGACCTGCAATCGGAATCGATCTCGGGACGGCATGCTCCTGCGTTGGAGTATGGCAACACGACCATGTCGAAATCATAGCCAACGACCAGGGAAACAGAACGACGCCGTCTTATGTGGCTTTCTCCGACACCGAGAGGTTGATTGGTGATCCGGCCAAGAATCAGGTCGCCAGGAACCCTATCAACACTGTCTTCGGTGAGATTCTCTCTCCATCTAAAACTCTCTCTTCCATGTGGTAGCAGACTGCCCTATTTTGTAATGTTTATCGGAGAAATTCGTGAATCATGCACCATGACAATGTGCGAGGATCAAAATCTCCTTCAAAGTTTATATTAAAACTTTGCTAATTTCTACTTTCTTTTGTCTATGATTTTTTTGTTTATATTTCCCCAGTAGACCGTTCAATGTTTCTTCAGGTCTTGCTATATTGTTCTTTTGCTTTTCTTCCCTTCGAGGTTCTAATGTCGTTCCATTGTTGTGTAAATAGATGCTAAGCGGTTGATTGGTAGAAGGTTCGGTGATGCTTCAGTACAGGGTGATATTAAGCTTTGGCCTTTCAAGGTCATTCCTGCCCTTGGTGACAGACCCGTGATTGTTGTAAACTACAAGGGCAAGGAGAAGCAGTTTGTCCATGAGGAAATCTCATCTATGGTCCTCATGAAGATGCGCGAAATTGGTGAAGCCTATCTTGGGTCGTCAGTTAAGAATGCAGTCATTACAGTGCCTGCTTACTTCAGTGATTCCCTAAGTCAAGCTACAATAGATGCTGCGGTCATCGCCGGCCTCAATGTCATGCGTATCATTAATGAACCCACAGCTGCAGCCATTGCTTATGGTCTGGACAGGAAGGCAATGAATTCTGGGAAGAAGAATGTGGTGATTTTCGATATTGGTGGTGGCACTTTTGATGTGTCCTTGCTGACCTTCTTAGGGGGTACTTTTATAGTGAAGGCTACTGCCGGAGACACCCATCTTGGAGGCGAGGACTTCGACGACAGAATGGTGAACCATTTTGTACAGGATTTCAAGCGTAGGCATAAGAAGGACATCAACGGAAGTCCAAGAGCTCTTAGGAGATTGAGAACTGCTTGTGAAAAGGCAAAGAGGGTTCTGTCATCCGCTGCTCAGACAACAATTGAAATCGATTGCTTTTATGAAGGTGTTGACTTCTATTCAACGATAACGCGTGCCAGATTTGAGGATCCCAACTTGGATCTATTTTGGAAGTGTATGGAGCCAGTTGAGAAGTGCTTGAGAGATGCCAAGTTGGAGAAGAGCAGTGTCCATGATGTTGTCCTCGTTGGAGGTTCAACGACTCTTGCAAGGCTTCTTCAATGGGAAAAGACTTCGCAAAAGTATCAACCCTGATGAGGCTGTTGCTTATGGCGCTGCTGTACAAGCTGCAATTTTGAGTGGCGAGGGTAACGAGAAACTTCAGGACCTTTTGCACTTGGATGTTACCCCTCTCTCTGTTGGTCCTCATCCTGGTCTATGAAGGTGAGAGGGCAGGGACAAGGGACAGCAACTTGTTGGGAAAATTCGAGCTTTCTGGCATTGTTCCTGCACAAAGAGGTGTCCCTCAGATCACTGTTTGTTTTGGTATTGATGCCAACGGTATCTTAAGCGTGTCTGCTCAAGACAATACCACTGGGCAGAAGAGAAAGAATGCCTTTAGTTTTCTAGAGCATTTTTGGGCTTCACTTTCTTCTTTTTATCCTCATCTTCAGCCTTCCAATTTACGGCCTTGTATTTCTCAGGTTCCTGGACCATCTCATTCCAAGGGTAGGTTGTCTAAGGAAGAAATTGAGAAGTTGGTCCAGGAAGCTGAGAAATACAAGGCTGAAGATGAAGAGCATGAGAAGGAAGTGGAGACCAAGAATGTTCTAAAGAACTTTGCCTACAATGTGAGGAACGCTATGAAGGACGAAAAGATCAGTGCCAAGTTGTCAGATTTTGACAAGATGAAGATTGAAGACGCTATTGACCAAGCCAAAAACTAGTTGGACGGCAACCGCAAAGCAGAAGCAGTTGAGTTTGAGGACAAAATGAAGGAGCTGGAAAGCATCTGCAACCCAATTATTGCTAAGATGTACCTGAGTGCTGGCCCTGACATGGGTGGTTGGAATGGACGAGGATGTTCCTTCCTCTAGTGGGAGCAGCACGGGCCCAAAGATTGAAGAAATTGATTAAGCTGGTTGCTAAATGTTTTCTCTGCATTTTTGCCTTTAGGATTCAAATGTATCCTCACGTCTTTAGTTTCCAAAAGTTTAAAAAATTTCCAGTTAGATGATTCTCATTATGGACAAAAAGAACAAACAAGAAACGAAGGGGGTAACATAACCAAGAATTTTCCTCCCTCTGCTAGCAACGCAGGTCTGAAGATTGACGATAGCTTTTTTGCCGTTAGGATTCAAATGTATCCTCTCGTCTTTAGTCTTTTCAGTTTCAAAAATTTCCAGTTTTATGATCCTCTGTATGCACTATCATAGGCTTTGCTACATGATGTTGTGTAGCTTGCTTCCTCCCGAGGTGCAACCTGATGCCCCAGGATTTCTTGTCAATTTCTTTGCTGCTGGGAAAAGATTGCTGTCAGTTATTCAGTACATTTTCTGCCACTTTCTCATGTATAAGAAGTAAGTGCCTCATGTCCTATATTCGATTCAACTACTGTTTAAAGACGCCTCATGTATAAGCAAATCTCATACGGATCTTGCGTCCCTACATTAGAGTCCCCGAAACAAACTACCAACCTACCTTCTTCCTCTAGAAAACATAATTTTTTCCTATGCTACTATCCCTTATGTTTTCTCAAAGAAACTAATCAAACCCTTAATTAGTATATAATAAATAACCCCTTAGTTGGTGATAGAGCTTGAAAGAAGTAATCTGGAAGTGAATAAAGAATAGCCTTTTAACATCATCAAGCATCCAAGAGGTACTAGAAAGTATGGATGGTCATTGAACACGGGAGACGTTTTCAACAATAATAGTGGTAGAGCCATCTCGATCATGGTATATAGTATGTTCTCTTTGGGATAATGATTCAGAGTTTGAGTCAAATAAAGTATTTTCGAATACAATATATTTTACATGTCTTTTTTTATTTATCGTTGCAGCTTTTGCAAAATTTTAATTAACTATTTTTTTCAACTAGCTTCACTCAATTTTCAATTAGAGAAAAGGTATTATCTAACTCCACAAACTTTGTATGATAATCATGATACAATAGCTTGTTAATTAACATTGCTAAAGAAAAAATAGCTCTTCCCTTCATTTATTAGCAGGCCAAAAAAAAAAATTCATGGAAGAGTTTTAGTGAGTTTGGGACTCGCCTTATGGACTCTATTCCCTTGCCAAAAATCAACGAGTCATCTGCAAAATAAAGATAGTTAATTTCTCAAGTTCACATCTCCAACGAAAGGAAAAAGGTAACAACAGTCAGAGGGAAGAAGCTTGGTTCCATGGAAATCTTGTTAACCAGGGTTGTCAACAACAATATCAACCTAGCATATGAGAAGATTCCCCACTCCTGTTATTAAGTTTCGAAAAATATATAGACACATCTAAATAAGTTATGTAATTGTATAAATACCATTCAAAACTTTTTTATAAACGTGGGCTTAGTATATAACTGAGTAGTGCAAGTGTAATTAAAAAATTAGAGTGTCAATGTAATTTACTCTTTACTTATTTATTTATATTCATTTGCCTTTTCGAATCGTTTTAAGGGCAATACCAAGGCTTTTCTATACAGCTCACCTAATTTTCATGATACACAACTGTTGACTTCTAGAATTCTCTTGTGTGTCTTGATTTCTTGTACTGGTTTAACATATATTTGTGTGGATTATTTATGGATAACCTAGTCATGCCTCTTCGTAAGCACAATATAATTGTATACTATAATAGTCATAATTATAAGAGCTTGGGGCCTTCCAATCAAAGCAGCTGATTTCAGCAATATGCAACCACTAACAACAGCTTTAATAAATTACTAAAAGGTAAAATTTATATGGCCATTCAGCAGACACACCTGCACCTATGCCCTATACAACACTTGAAAACTTTATGAGATGCATGTTGGAATTTATAGTTTCTAACAAAGTCCTCTGATGTTTAATTCAGAAGAAATTTTGGACCATCGAAAACTTGTAAACATTGTGTGTCTAACCTGAGGACCAAAATGTAAATGATATACTTTTGATTCGCATAATGTTATAGGGCTGGATTAAAGTAAAATGTTTGTGTCATGTTGAGTTTGCAAATTGGCTGTAGTACTATATTATTCTTCAAGGGACATAACAAATAAGCCTAAAAATTTCATACAGGTGGTATAATAGATTTACTATCGAACAAATAAAATCTTCTTAAATCCTCTCAAATAACCCCTTCAGGCATGTCTTGATTAGCAAACACCACTAAAATGAAATGTTAAGGGTTTTTAAAAGCTGTTAATATAGCTTTTTTCTAGGCATTTTAGAGGTGGATACAACAATTTGTATAATATATGCAGGAACAATCGATTTCTCTTACAAAAAGGGATATATTAGATTTCCCCGGCTATCAATTTTTTACAAGGCATTCAAGGGGCAGAATAGTGGGCACACATAATCAGGGGGGTCAACCAGCTTAATAGACCTAGAAGGGCAAGTAAATGGTGGATTTCATTAGAAACTAATATCACATTTGGTTTGCGGGAATAGAATTGCAATTCTATATTTCATTCCTTTTTTTATATTTGGAAGTACTTTTAGATGGTGGAATTGCAATTACCGCTTCAAGGGGAAATGCGATTTTGCTTTTCGTGGAATCATAATTCCATTCCATCTCATTTATTATCATTAATTAAAATTACATTAACTAACCTTTAACATAATTATGCCATTTAATAATCAAGGATATTTTGATAAATACTTATTTATACGCATCCCATTCAATGGTGTTTCTAAACATAGAAATTGATTTATCATTCCAGTTTTAATTTTATTTCATTTCAGACCATTTTTATATACTAAACATAATATAAGTTCAGGTCTCAATTCTTGAATTCTAAGTTTGAGACTCACTATTTGTTTCCTATATTAGTGTTTATAATGATCCAACCCACCCTATGGAATCTACTCTTTGGAATTTTCTATGGTTTCCAGGATCATGCAGTTCATCGTTTGACTATTAAGATGACTATAAAAGCCTATTTGCTCGAAAGTAATAGAGAGAAAATAAAATAATTATTTCTATAGTACTTTACATTACCTTGTTTATTCGCAAATTAGTCTAGAAATTTTATTTAAGATAACTTTTCATTCCCTCTTTATAGGAATAATTATTACCTTTTGTAGGGTAGTATTTTTATTCCCTCCCCATAAGGGATAAAAATTTTAAATAAGAATTATAATACTCTTAATAAATAACTATTGATTATATTGCATAATAACCAAATAAGGAAATTTTAGTATTTTTGGTCATATTCCCAATTTAATGCTAAAATTAATGAGGTGGGGGTAAATACTTAACTAACTATTCGCTATAATAAAACTAAAATATGAATTTCTAGCCTATTACTGATAAGTGTCATTCCCATGAAATAATTTTGCTATTTCTTATCTATTATATTCTAGAAAATAAACGAGTTATAAGAGTTAATGCAATAGGAATTTCAATGATAATATCATGGGTATATGGTCTCGCAGGATTGTAGAAAAACCCCCACTCTTAAGAGATAATTAAGTTTTCATGTTTGCCTTTTATGGTATACTTATAAAATCTATCATTGCCTTTCATTAAGAATATTTTTAACTCAAATTTTCTCATTTGACATGGAATCAATATTTTCCCACATAAGCGCCTTCATTAATTTCTACCAGACAAACTTAAGCAAGATCTTCATTTGCTTTTTTTATATTTTCATATCTCTAGTATGTTGTGGTTGTTGATGGTTTGCTTGTGGTGTGGGTATTATTTGGAGTAGAGAGTGGTGAGAGAGAGAGAGAGATGGTAGTGTTGAAGAAAGAGGAAGGAGTTTAAAAGGTTTTTTTTTTTGTTTTTAATAAAAGGGACAATGTCAATTTTTTCTCTCTTTGATCCGTGTAGTTGTCCACATGGACTTCTTTCATCTTATTAGCAATTTCGAAGAGGAAGAGCACAAAAGTTTCCTCTTCTTCTTCTTCATGGACTTTAAACTGGAGTTTTTAGTTGCTCATTGAAAAATCCAATTTCAAGCTTCAAAGCATGCTCAACAACCAAATAAAAATAAAAAAAAAATAAAAAAGTATCATAATTTATCCTTAGGATTTAAGTTAAGATTTAATTTTCCTCTCTAAGCCTAGCCAAGACCCATCTCAACTTCTCTCCAAAGATTATTTAAAATTAATCAATCTCAAAAGGTGCATTTGGTGTTAGTGGATTCTATAGGTTAAGTTCTCTTAGAAAAATGGGGAAAAGGCACATAAAGTTTCTTTATTTTTTTATTTGGGCAATTTATGCTTGAATTTCATTCTTTAGAAATTTAGTACCAAAATAAACACTACGTTGTACCTTATTTCAAAGTACATACACTACATATATATATATATATTTAAAAAGAAACATTATATACTAAATTATCCAAATCCAAAAGTATAGACACTTCGCATGCCTTTATTCCTATAAAAACCCAACTTTAGGTTCAATTTCATCAAGTTAGCATCTGATTAGAAAACCCTAATTAACCTTTTGTGGGTATTTGAGAACCACTATTACATCACTTCATCAAAGCAAACCACTAAGGTTACACTATTGGACACTAGTAGAAAGCCACTTTCGACACATTCACTAGCCTCAACAATGGTTGAGGTGTTTCATGGAAGTGGAAGACCACCTCCATTAATTTCTATTGAACAAACTTAAGCGAGATCTTCATTTGCTTTCTTTATATTTTCATATCTCTGATATGTTGTGGTTGTTGATGGTTTGCTTGTGGTGTGGGTATTATTTGGGGTAGAGAGTGGTGAGAGAGAGAGAGATGGTAGTGTTGAAGAAAGAGGAAAGAGTTTAAAAGGTTTTTTTTTTTTTAATGACAGTGTCAATTTTTTCCCTCTTTGATCCATGTAATTGTCCACATGGACTTCTTTCATCTTGTTAATCTAATAATCCAAATGTCAAATTGTGATTGGTTGACATATCCATGTATGTTAATAGAGCTTAACGGTGTTGCCACAAGTAGTATAAACAATATCAAATTTTTCAATTAAATAGTAAATTGACTTTTTTTTTTTTAAGTTTAGGTACTTAATTGTAAATTTGAGCAAAGTCAAGATACCATTTGTGATGTTATCCCTTAATAACATTAACATAAGTTTTTCACATATTACTTTATTTGTCTTTGAAATTTTTAATATCTAATTAATATATATACCCATTATTGAATTCTAGATGATTGTGCTTTGTTGAACAATAGTTTTCCAATTTGATCCTCGAAGCGATTGGCTTTGCTCCAAGATGGTTTCTCAGGAAAGGTTTTCAACTCTAAAAATCTAAAACCGGCCTATATAGAGTAGATAAGAGGTTTTATAGTAGGAATTGGCTCACCTTAGGATTGGCTACTCCTAATGATAGGTACACACAACTAGGAAAACAATGGTACATTTTAGACCAATCGAACTGGGGCATTCCATGCATTGCATCCGCAACAAAAAAAAAAAAGATATTTAAAAAGTTGTTATTTAGAAAATGGGAGAAAAAGAAGAAGATGATGATGTAATTAGGATAGCTTAAGGTTTATTTATGATAGCTATTTTTATCGTTTTTGTGAAGTTGTTTGTGGGGGTGGAAAATTCAACTGATTAGTTGGTTAGTGAATTTAAACATAAGATATTTTGTTAAGTCATAGGAGAGATTGAACTGTAATTTTTAAAAATGGTTAATTAGTGGGAAAATAGAAAAGGATAAAAGCGTGGACTTAATTAGTGGGAAATCTAATGAAGTTATCAATGGTGTAAATGATTCATTTTATATGATGACGATTTACTTCCTTATTTTTTTTCTCATCTATACATAATCTGAATATTGCTTTTTGTATCTTACTCTTACTTTTGTAAGAATTTAAAAATAAAATTCTAAGGTTTTACTCGTTTCCTTTAGTATAATAATTCACTATTGTCTTCTCTAGATAATTTTTAAGAGGAAAATTATAAATGAGGGAATCAACGTTTGAGATCAAGTTCAAATAGAGCATCAAACTATCAAGTACTTAAAATAAAATATCAATGTTATACTAAATTATTAAAATAGATTATCAAACTTTTAGGTGATTAAAATAGATAATTAATATTATGTTAAGTAATTCAAATAGAGAATCCGTTATTATCTCATAAATATGCTAAATGGTTCGAACAAAGGATATTATTGTTTGTAATGACATGATAATGGAGTCACTTGTTTGAATTACTTAGTGTAATGTTAATCCTCTATTTATCTACTTGAAAGTTTAATCCTCTATTTGAACTTGACCTCAAATATTAATCTCTTCACTTGTAATTTTCTCAACTTTTAAACTTGATTATAAGCTTTTGTCTTAAAATTGTCTTTTGCATTTTATGATACCATTTGGTTGCCATAATTTTATGATACTAGATTGGACAAAATCCTTTATCATTTGTTTGGTTTATATAGTGAACCAAGTCACTAGATGAAAGAGAACTTAAATTACTGTACAAAACCAAAAAATTTTGTATTATATATTGAATAATATAAAAATTTATTTCACTAGAAATTAAAACTCAAAATATAATTATATATTATCACCATTCTTTTACTATTGTATCTATACCAAAACTCTTTAAGTGAACTCTCGTGTTGGCAAGAAAAATAACTTAATATTATTACAAAAGTTCATATCCTCTTATTCTTTTTATATTTTCTAATTCTGTCAACAAGATAAATCTATTATCATTTCTCATTTTGTTAATTTACAATGTAAAACTGAAGTGCTTAGCTTTTTTTTATAAATATAAAACCAGCTTAACAGCTTAACAAAAGTAGGAATTAGCACATCGATTGGACAAATGTCTATTTCAAGTTAGCGTATATTAAGTCATGTGGAATCACTTGAACCAGAGTTATATTAATTTTCTTAATCATTGCATACATGTTTTACATTTTCTTATGTCAATTTACACATTACAGATGATAAAGAAAAAGAACAATCAATCTTACACAGTTTTAGTAGAAGAAGATTAATCATATCATACAATTAAAGGAAAATATTTGGGTTTTGTATTCATCATCTAACTTTACCTCCCCAAATTCGGCATGTCATTTGATAAACACAATATAGTAACCTGGATTACACTTGACTATAGTTGGTATGTAATTTATAACATGAAATGTATGTTATTCCTTATAAACACCTCCGTTTCTTAAGCCCACCCACATCACCAAAATTACAAATAGAGAGAGAGAAGTGGGGGAGTTCCATGGAAAACACCGAGAACCATGACAAATCTACAGTGTCGACTAAGAGAAAGTATGATCTCACTCTATCTGAAGCAAAGGAGGAGTTGCCTATCAAGGTTATGAAGAAATCAAACGAAGATATGATGAATCAATTAGAAAAGAATATGGTCATCGGTAAGGACAAGGAGAAGGTTGATTTGAATGAAAAAGGAATTGTGAGAGACGAGAAAGGGAAGGGGAAAACGACATTGGAGAAAGTTAATCACTGTAAAGAGTTCAATTATCATGATTTTAATCCTAACTATAATGATGATGATGATGATAGTGAAGATGATAGTGATGATGATAGTCATGATTCATGGATTGATGATCTTGAAGATATGCTTCTGTATAGTCAGGAAAAATTGGATAGCATGTTGCAGAATGAAGGAGGAAGCGAGGAAAAAGGTGGTGGAAAAGGCAAAGGAGGGGGACCTCAAAAGGGGAACGTAATTGATGATGATCCAAAGGAGCACCATGGAAATGATGATGGCGATCCTAGCAATAGCCGAGTGGAAAAGGAGGAGAAAGATGGTAAGAAAAACGTTGATCATTGAGAATGAATTTAGGGTCTTATAGAGGATTGATATGGAGCATATTGGAAGTCAACAGAAGTTTGAAAGGAATATCAAGAATGGAGGTTGAACAAATGGGAAACTCTGTTGAATTTACTTCTTGTAAAATGGTATTTAGTATAGCTTATTGGTATTGCATGTGATTTGATGATTTGAAGGGAAAAAAAAAGGGTAATAATGTTTTACTGATCTAGAAGGTTGTAACCTTTTGTCCTTATAACTACTAATTTTATTTTACCTAGAACTTTGAAGACTAAGGTTAAGAAGGTCATGGATGTCTAGTTCAATTGTGCTCAACAACAAGCTAGCCTTACGGATTGGCAAAGTATTATTGTCCCTGAGTGATAATCTAGTTTCTTAAACTAGTTGGTTTATACATGGTAAGAATGTCTTCGATAAGGTGCTACATCTTCTTTCTTTTTCTTTTTCTTTTTTTCTTTTCACGGGTTCTAAGAAAAATTCATCATGATGTTTAGCATAAACTTCAACTAGCAATTGTTTTATTTGTTTTAAATAATGGAATTCATTGTTTAGGAAACTTTAGTGTAAGATTTAGCATCATTTTGTGTGTGTTGCTTCATTTTTTGCTATGAGTCCAACTTACTGATTCAACACATACGTTTGGGTATTTGGGTTGAGAGAGAGTAACCCCACAACGCCCCCAACCTAATACTTGTCCACCCGCCCACCACAATACGCAATTGGCAATAAAAAATGAGTGAAAAAAAATAATGGAAGGATATTTATTGTCTTACTCACATGCCTTAATGGCATTCCAATAAATCACAATAAGATACATAAAGAATAAAGTTTATGGGCCTGTTTGTTTCTTCTTTTTTTTTCTTTTCATTCAACGTCCGTTTGGTATCCATTCTAATGTGTATTAAGCCAAAAAAAAAAAAGATACGAAAAGCATGAAAATAAAAATACATATGTACCCTTCTTAAAAAATTAAATATCCAACATATCTTTATAAATTTAAACTTATTTACCCATTACTTCAATAATTTTCACAAAAACACCAACTAATATCCTTTATTTTCAATATATATAATATATTTTTTAAGCATTTTCTCTTAAAAATACGTAAACTTTTACTTTATAATATCTATTTTTCAATCATCATTTTCATCATAATTATGAAGAAAAGATATAGATAAGATAATTAAATCAACATTAAATTTCATATTAGATACTAATTAGATATAGTTAAGATACAAATAAAATACAAAAAAAAAGAGATAATTCTAACTAGCCCTAAATGTGTTAAAGCAAAATAATGTGTGGAAATGGAGGTTTCGTCCAAAGTCTTAATGGTACCAAATTGCACAAGCCAAATGTAGCTTGAAAGACTTTGCACAACCTACATTCACTTTTGTTTTTAGGCACATGCCTTCCTTTGTCTCGTGATGGTAGACTTCAATAAACCAAAGTACACTGCAGTTGATTGAAGCCATTTCCCTATTTAACTATAGCTTAGTAAAAAATCAATTTTACATTATAAATCTATATATTTTCTCTTAAACTTTCTTTCAAACGATGAGACTACAAATGGTTCGTACTTGTTAATAGGCCTAGTTCTTGTACTGGACACATATTGCTTTTATTATTTTTAATGTTTCCTATAGATCATAGACTATAATGAAGGTAAGATTTTTTATTTAACAAAATTGTATTTATATTCTATTGTTGTCATATGTATAATATATTAGTGCACATTTTGCATTTTATGCTACTGATGAACAAATTATCCATGTGAATATATTTGTAAAAAATGAACACTTTTTCTACCCAAGCAAAGAGCACATTTTGGAATGCAATTTGGTTAAGTTTGTGCCTATATAAAACTCAACACATCCCAATAAGGAAAGAAAGTTTGATTAGTGATTACCAACTTAATTTTATAGGGTTTCTTATCATTTACCTAATTGTTGATTGATAAGAATATATGTTACACTATATCAATTGAACCATATCAATAAGATAAAAAGTTTTCAATTTAATTATAATTAGATTCATATTTTTGTACATAAAAATATAGAAATGCATTTTTATGCCTATTGTAAATATTTCATTAATTTATTTCAAGAGTATTTTCTTATTTGATCAAGTTTATCGAGAATCAAGTTTTTACACAGCAACCCAAAACTCATAAATATTGAAGCTAAAGTTTGAATTTTGTCCTACTATCCACTAGGAATATTCCATTGATTTTTATTGAATTAGGATGAGTTAAATAATAGTACCTTATAGATCTTAACCATAATATCCCTAACTACGCTTGAGCAATGGAAGGAAGTACCAAACTAGGTGTGCTTGTTAATTTTATCCCATGAAATCTAAACACCATATTAGCTTCCAATCACTAATAGTTAGTAGGTTTGATATGTTATGAGAGCAAACATTAGACAATAGAGTGGATTAATTGAATTCACCATTTAACATTACTCTAGACTTAAATGAAAAAATTGTTATTATTCACTTATTGAAGTTACACCTTACATTATTTGTTTGTGTTTACTAGTATAGTTTTGATGTTAATGTAGTTTTTTATTCAACTATATACTTTTGTTGGTTTACAAAATAAATTTAGCTAAGGCTTGTGTTGATACTCGCTAAATTATTCCTTATAAGTTTGAGAACTTGAGTTAGAAAACCCAATCTTTTAAAACTAAATGAAGTGATCCAATGATTTACATCATCACCACCATAATAGGATGTTAAGGTGACAAATCTATGTACAAGTTTTGGTTCTTCCTAGCTTGTCAAAATAAAGAACTAAATAACTCTTCTCTAGGCTTTTTCACCATTTTATTAATATAGATTGATTGTCACAATGAGGAACTATAGGAAGATCAAGAAGCAATGCAAATTTAAGATCACAAATATCTTTTTGAAACAATTACTAGCTAAAATAATTTTTGATCTAAATCTTAAGTTATTAACATTTATAATTTTATATTCTTATTTGCTAGATCCCTTCTCTCTCCCCTATCTCTACTTAATGGTACCAAGGGTTTAGCTAATTGTATCTTGGATGTAAATGGGTTAAACTTGTTTACGATTTATTTATCTTTATGTATGAGCTTTTGTATGGCATATAGACCTGCATGGAGATCCATTTAATAAACAAGTGTAGGCTTGTTAAGACATTATTATACACCCACTAGCCTATTTAAAAGAAGTTAGATTACGGTTACACCCTCCCTTCTTAATTGTTTACTTAGCCTTGCCACTTCCTTCATACTCCCTCTTTCTCTTCTTGTTCATCTTGATCCTATTTAAATGCAAATAGCAAACCTATTCTCGGATTTTTAACAACCATCTCTCTCTCTCTCTCTCTCTAAATCATTTGTATATTGAAATGATAAAAGAAAACTAACAAAAATAATATAAGAAAACATTTCCATCTCTTTAAATAAGTAAAAAATGTTCTTGCTTAAGTGGATAACTAGATTATAACTAGTTTAAAAAGGTTCTTGATCAATTTTATCATAATCAGGATAGTTAATTATTTGACCATTGACCATTTGCTATTGCAAGTGATGGTTGTAGTACTTTAAAGCATTACAAGCATAAGTTAGTTTATGAAATAGAGGGCCAAAATAGACATGTAAGTGTCATGGAAGATTTTCCCATGGCACTTCCATGTGGCAATCAATCACTCTAAACTTAAGCACTCTAAGAAGTTATTTGAAAGTGCTAAATCCAAACTAACACATAAATTTTAAAGAGAAAAAAGTAGAAATGGATAATTGAGAAAATGTATTTTACTCAATAAATGGATAATTTATAAACGAAGAATAACCTCCTTAATATATAAGAGGCTTGCTTAAACAAATGGTCCAAATTATTTTAATCTAATGGCTACAAATCAATGCACCTTCTACTATCATTAGGACCTCTTCCTACCCTCATGTGTTGAACTTGCTAATTAGCATCGAATCTAGACACTAGATAAGTACAACCTCCTTGGGGACCTTAGTCTTGGGTTGCAACTTACCAAGCCATTTTGATTAGGCCTTAAATGGGCTCTACGTAATTCTTTGTGAGACTTCTTATGCGTCTTCAACCATGGGCCTTCCTCTATTCCATGCTTTTCAACACTTAGTTGAAGTTTCCTTCCAATGTCCTCATCCTTCTTATAGTATTTATATTACCCTTATAGTTCTCTCTCTCTAATCGGAAGAAAGCATTGCTTTCATGTGGCCCATCTTTCCTCTGTCTAAGATCCATTGGTTTTTCTTAAGTTTCTCCTCTCTTATGGGACTTGAACATGCTTTAATACATCATTAGGCTTCAATCTTCATAAGGGTATGGACTTTCACTGTAGTCTCCCTTACCAAGAGTATACCTTTCTCCTCTTTCAGTAACAACAACCTAATTGGCTCATCTTTTTCTATGATTTGCATTGGCATAATTAACTTTATAGCTTGACCCTTCCTTTTAGCCATTAATATCATACATTAAGACTTTCCATTAAGCAAGTAAATGTGATTGGACCAAAGAACAATGATGACATTGGTCTTATTGAGAAAATTCATACTAAAGTCATATTTGGAGTCATCTGTAGAACTATCTCTATTGTTTCCCTCCCTTACCAGTTGCCAAAGCTAGGTTCCATGTTTTTAGCAACTCTTGAAGTTGTTATCTCTTTGGAGCTTACTATCTTGAGTTAGGATTCACATCTCTCCACCCTTTCCATAAGTTAATCAACAGCTTCCTTGGAAGTGAACAAATTTGGGGCTCTTGTGTCTACCATGATATTTATCTTCCTCCCATTCACCTTGAATTCAATGTATATTAAACCTCTACACTTCTTAATGTCTTGTGATTTCATGTATAAAGGAGTTGCTTTATACTAGGTTGACCTTTCTCATTATTATCCGATTTGTCTTTTTCCATTAGAAAAAATTTACTATTCTTTCTTTGCCTGGTAATTTGCACAATGAAACTCATCACAAAAGTGACACTTTATCTCTTAGACTTTCCCTTTTTTATCTCCTTCTCTTTAGTGGACTTGGGAACCCATTACTCATAGTCTCGTCGTCTTCATTACTAATGGAAGATCTCATATCCCACTTTTGAAACTTCACTAACCACTCAACAAGCGCTATGACCTTAGAGACATTTTCTATCCCCTTTTGACCCAACTCCAATCTGGCATAGGGTTTCAAACTATCCAAAAACATGATTAGACCATCATTTGGGTTGAGGTGTAGTATCTTCTAAATAAGCTCTAAAAATTCTTGTATGTAATGCTTCATATGCTCTTTTGGATAAGGTGGCAAAGTCTAATCTTAGCGTCCCTTTTGGCATTTTAGGGATAGAACCAATCCTTGAACTCTCTTATCTCATTATCCCTTCTCCTCTACAAGACTAAAACCAAATTTCTCAAGTATGAGGCCATATCTTGTAGTCCATACTTTACATGCTTCATCCACAAACCTAATAGCTCAAAAGTATCGTTTGGCTCCTCATAAAATACTGTCCACTTCTCCCGTAGACCACATCAACCTTAGGAGCTAGTTGAATAGTAACTGCATTAGCTACCGCTTCCCTATAAGTTGCCAAGTGGGTCTGAAGGTCCTTTATCTCCTTACCTATCAATAGCATTAAAACCTCTACTTACCTTTACCTGCCACACTTGCTAGAGTCTAAATACTTAGATAAGTACGACTTCCTCGTGGACCTTGGTCTAGATCCTCGATTGATCGAGCCATTTTCATTAGGTTCCTGATTGAATCGCAATTTAAGACTCCAACTAACTTTTCTGTGACATTAACATCGTATAGAGTTTTTTGAGGAGTCAATAAAAGTCCATCTCTAAATTTATTAAATAAATTGGTTTACCTTCATGATGGGGAATATTAGCACAAAGAGCGCCGACTCCTACACAGTTTCAAAGCTACACTGCTAGTCCACATGAATGCAGTATTAAACTAATCCTTAAGGTAGTCTTTACTCATACTCCTCTTGGTCTGAAATCTTAAATAAACATCAGATCTGCGCATTCATGTCCACGAGAAACACGAAGATAAAACCTGCATCAGAAAGCTCCTAAACTTAATGGACAGGTGATATCTGGGACGATAATATGTATTATAGGGAGGAGAAAATTTATTAGTATTAATATATTATATATTTAAATGAGCAATAGATAAATATTAATAATATTAGTATTTATACACTATATTTCATTCACGTGATATAATAATATCATTGAAACTTTTTTTGTATTATAGAGTCCTCATAAACGGCTACTTTTAAATAACTATGAAAGGTTTAAAAATGGAATTTTTTTATATTTTCTGTTAATGATTGTACAATTATGGAAAAAATAAAAGTATTTTTTGCGGCACCATGTGACAATAATTCTAATGGTGGGTAAACCATAAAAAAGTTTCCTACTCCGTATCCATGATTTATATGCATATGAATTACATTTTACCATTATAATAAATACTTAATATGGATTCATCCTGATTTTTTTTTTTTTTGCTTTTTTATTCAAATATGCTAGTATGTGTTAATATGAATACGAATAAAAATACCAAATATGAATATTTTAATAACACATATAAAATATAATAATAAGATTGCAAATCTTAACGGTACCTAAATAAGCTACCAGCTACCATTGTCATTGATATTTTAACCCTCTTATATATACATATAAATTCAAATGACATTATTTTAATGAGATGTCGATACGTAGAAAATTCCCGATACATAGTATTTTCCTATGCTCATAGGGTCTGCCAATTTTGCTGCATAAAGTAAGGTCAAGATACTGCATATTATTTTTTATTTCGATTAAAAATAAAAATCTAAGCAAGCTGGGACTCATTTCATGCAAGTTGCAGTTGCCTTTGTTCTCTTATGGAATATTCAGAAAAATACTGATGGTACAATCCTAAAACGAGAAATATGTTTGTAAACCCAGAATATTTTTCTCTTTTACTATGTTCTCTTTGTCTTTTACTATGTTCTTCTTCTTCTTCTTCTTCATAAGATCGATAACTGATGCAACAAAAGAAGAACTAACAAGCACAATTCAAATCAATTGTTAAAATTTTTTAAATAGATATAATGTCAAGAAAAATTATAATTTTCTTTTTAATCCTAGAAATATGCATGTCTAAAAAGTGATATCAAGAATACAGTACATAAAATCTTATCATGAAAATACAATTTTAAATTGACTCAACAAGTCAAAATTGTGTATTCAAACACAATGTCATGGAGTCGTATAAAAATCATGTGTTAAAATACAATTCCACTACAATGGTTAAGATTGTGCCTTCAAGACAAGAATTTAACCTTATACATTATGGCATCAACTAAAATACAAGGGTAAATTACACAAACAATAAAAAAAAAAAACTTTTTAAATTACATTAACACCCCATTTTTTGAAAAATCAGCACTTGAAGCTCTTAAAACAACTGTGAGCCCCACTTTTTAATGTGTAAGAGATCACTGTGTATTTTCCTACTAACATAGATAATTAATTTAATACATTTACTTAATTAATGTTAAAACTAAAATATTCAGAAAATAAAATAAAAATCATAGAAAAGTTAAAGAGAAGAAAATATCGTTGTCTTTGGATCAAAATAAATCAAGTTCTTTTCCAACTTAGAATTTTTATAAACCAACTTTACTAGATCAATAGCTTAAAACACCTCAAAGCTACAAGAAAAATAAAATAAAACACCTTTTTTTCTTAAGAACAACAACTTTCCTCAATAACTTTATCAATAGAGCAATCAAACTTGGTTTGGTATGACTATAATCGTTTTGCCAAACAGCTTTATGGCAACATCCATCGCAAATGGGCAATATGGGGAAAATGCTCCCATGCCCACACTTGAAGTATGACCAACAGCCTATTGATTTCTACAATATCGATGTATGTAGCATGATAAAGCCGGTGACATAAACAAGTTAAATAGGCTATCCCTCAAACATACTAGTCGGTGGTAGTGAAGTCAAATAAAAGGGAGAGGAACATGAGGTGAGCCACAACTATGTGACTCCTAGAAATCTAGGCTGTTGGAGATAAGGAAGAACTCATGGATCTATGTCCACCTCTCGTCCCTCATACAGTTGCAATGTTGCCTCCAACTTAAAAATATGTGAGTAAGCTATTCTCCTACACATTACCATTAAAAAATCAAGTTATAACAAATCCAAACAACAACAATAACAAGCTATGGAATTATAATTACCTAAACACTCCACACTAGCTTTAACCTGTAGAATGGCTGGACATACAAAAGTGAACTATCTAACATTCTTGGATCCATGTCAGATTATGAAGAAAAAAAATATAAATGCACAATCAAGTATAACATGAATTGCGATCAACCACAACATGAATAATAAAGCATGTAAAATATGTATATTCACATAATAAACTTGACATGATTCATATTAACAAAGTGTACAAGCGGTTTTATTCCAATTAAGGTGTCTTCTCCTATTATGGCCTCCAATACTACATATGCTACATGCTACATGCTACATGTATTCCTACAAGATGGTCCCCCAATATCTATCTCATTTTGAAACTATTTTATATGTGCCTCCCTTGTTTTTATCTTTAGCCAATATTTGGATGTCATATTGAGATGTCAAGTGGGATTCGGTTAGCTTTGTTAGCACCAGGTTAGAAGGATGCCTATATACTCACCACTGATGTTCCCATGTCATACTATTGACCAATGTAAGCAAAATAAATTTATGTGCATCTTACCTATTATTGGCATTGCATGTGAGCATGGAATTTTATAGATTTCTCACTTTTAACAAGTGCATCTATGCAACTGAGTTCTATCGTGTGGTTGTTACCCACTTTTTAGCCTTGTACAGTAAGGCGTGATGTATTTATGACCTCAAATACTTGGTCCTTATGACTAAAAATTACAACACAATGACCACTCATTGCCTTTTGCCACCTATTAAACTTCTCTACTATAGAAGTAGTCAACACCTCACCATTAGCTAATGTCATAGATACATTGACCATTCGCTAATTGAAAAAAAAAAAATCATTGCAATTATGCATTGTCTTCTCGACCAATGTAACAAAAGGTAAGTTCCTAGTATCTTTCAACCTATTGTTATAGCCAATTGCAATATTTGTTGTCACATACCCAAATTGAACTCTCTCATTGTAAGTTAGGGTCCATTGTTATGGATGTAGCCTTTTAAGGTAATTAAGCATCTCTCCACTTATTTGCACAATCGATTCATAACACTCTCAAAACCTACAAGGTTACACTTGTAGAGTTGCTTTCTTTAGTAGCTCTTTGCATTAGATGCTCTTAGAACATTTATTGAAGTTACTTGCAATATGGCGAATGGAATAATGCCTTAGCCAACCCCTTGGCCATGTTGCACTCTCACCATCTACTATAGCCTTTATGCTACAACGATGGTTGGAGATTAAACAAATGTTATCTATGCTATCTTTTATGACATGAATGCACATGCCTTGTGTAGATGAAGAGTTTCAACTGGAGTTGTTACGTAAGTATCATATGAGTATCACATTACATGTGGCTTCCAAAAAGCGACGTAGAAATGGTACATAATAAGATAGCTTAAGAGAGAATGACAAGAAAGAGAAACAAGCAATCTTGGAGTCTCGAATGCACAAGTGATAAATAAGAGAGCTAAGGGAACCTCGAATGTCAACCTTACAATTCTTACACAATTGAGATTGTTTGTCACCTAAACGTTCATTTGATCTTAGAGAGCAGAGATTTCACGGTGGAATATCGTTTCTTGATTTTTGAAATTGTGTGAAATGAGGAGGAATGATTGGGTGTATTTATAGGCTCTTAAATCTAATTACATCCATTGGATCACCTTAATGATTTACAGACAAGATGAAAGATGCTCATTCTAAGATTATCCTAATGAGCTTACCATGAGTTCAAGGCCAATAACATTCCTCATGAGTTTATGAGCTAACCTGAGAAAAGTTTAAGGTAGATGAACCAATCCAACGATCCTCGATCCAAGCCTATAAAGCCAATTCTTTCTAAATCATCTTAATAGATAAACCAGACTCATTAGACCTAGTTACCTAACCTAATGAGTTAAGTCAAACAATTTATAAGCTTAGCCTAATATATTAATATAACAATCTTAACCCCCTACACACTACAAGAACTAACATGAATTATCCTCACACTCTTCATTTTATAATGTAAATGCTAATGGAACAATGTGATTTCCACCATCTACATTAGCCACTATTAATAGCTTCTACTTGCATTTTCCATACATAAAGATGTCATCAATGGTAATTAATGGCCCGAAAACAAGCAAAGAGTTAATTTATCCATTCATTATATAATAGGAATGGGTTTAGTAGCATAAGAAAAAATGTTGAAATCATAACTGCAATGGACAAATGCTTCAATGTAAGGTCTAAAGGCCTAGAATACTCTATCGAAACTTACATGTCCTACATGGTCAACCTTTAGCCATTTCTTCTCAACCTTGGTACCTAGTTGACTTCTTGTATGGCATTCAATAGGTGTAAGCATGATTCATCTTATGTGCAATGTAATTATTCAATAGCTTTCTACTTCGGCTCCTGAAGAGTATGAATAGTGTACCCAAATTACTTATAAATGGGTGTTTAGAGTTCTAGAAACCAAGTTTAGTTCTCCGATCCTAGGTTAGTGTTTATACCAATCCAATCCACCTTCTAGAAATTGCTCTTAAGATTAACCAAATGAAGTTTCCATATATGCCTTTTATGATATACGTATAAAATTTGTTGTTACCTTTCATTATATTTCTAAACTCAAGTTTTCTCACTTACATGAAATCAATATTTTTTCATATTATCTACTCTTCTAAAAGGTAAAAAGCTAATTCGCATGTTATATATCTCTAGTTTTATGTGTCTTTATTGCTTTTAAATCTAAACCAATAATAATAAATATACTAGTATGTAATCTTTTTACATATTACTTAATTTGATTTTGAAAATCTTTATATCTAGTTAGTATATTTTGTGAGTTTAAATTCTACGTTTTTTTTATTTGCCAAATAATAGGTTTACGATTTGATCCCTAAAAGCAATTGGTTTTGTTTTGAGTTGGTTCTCAATATAGTGGCTAGGTTTCTAATCTTGAAAATCTGGAACTAGCGTTATAGAGTAGATTTGAAATTGAAGCTTCATACTTGGAAATGGCTCGTATCGATGAGCACTAATTATGGCTACATAGAGCAAGATTGATCCTATTCCACAAGACCAAGAAAATGGTGCATGTTAAACCATTTTTCTATCGTTCCCATGCATTACGTCCACAATAGCAAAAGAATATTTAAAAAGTTGTTATTTAGAAAAAAGTTGTAATTAGCAAATTAAATGTAAATTTCTACTTCTTGTCCTAAAATGGAGGGAAAAAAGTTCCTTAATTCTGTAAGGACTATTATTTTACGAGTCATGGTACAGTTGTTAATGGGGGAAAAATCCTACTAGTTAGATAGTTAACCCTGAAGTTATTGAACAAATTAGACCAATACTTGGAGACACAACTTAGGGCAATATTACACAAAAAGGTGTACTTGGTAATGCCCAAATGATACAAGAAATTCTAGGAAGCAATAGGTAGATGAATTTAATTATCACGATAATGATTCAACTCATGTTTACTATAGCTACTCTTGCAGCTGGACATAAGGGTGTGGCTTTGCCAAATCCTACTAATGCTACACCATAATGGGTCCCTCAGGCACCTCAACAAGTCAAGTTTCCTACTACTAATGAGCAAGTCTCTTCTAAGGTTGAAGAACAAATTCCCATACTAGAACCTAAACCTAAGCAGCACCCAACACCTAAAGCAAGAGAGACAAGGATTTAAATTGGAGGCACTTCATCTTTACATACTATTCCTCATGTTGTAGTTATGGAGCCTATAAACCATCCTAAACTTACCCCTATTACACTAGTAGAAGTTGAAGAATTTGTTCTAAGGGGTTCATTTCTTACTAAGGAGGACTTAGATATATATATGAAGGAGACACAAATGTAGTCCACTGTGGGAGTATTAGAGCTGAAACTTCCCTATCACTAGCATATTGCTATGAAGCCTTATCTAAAGGACTATGTAAGCTTGAAGTTCATGTTATTTAATGGCAAAAAGGAAAGTGCCAAAGAACATTTGTTGAAATTTGTTAAGACTTTAGAGGTTTAGAGACTGGATGATGACTAAAAACTAAAAAAATTCTTGAAGTCTCTTATAGAAAAGGCATATACGTGGTATATTAATCTCTTTCTAAGGTTGGTGGATGCATGGGGGAGTATGAGTAAAATTTTTCAAGAGCGATCAATGTAATTTTCCCTATTATTAACCATGTTCAAAGAATTCTGAAGTTTCTTATAAAAGAGGCATATATGTGGTATATTAATCTCTTTCTAAGGTTAGTGGATTCATGAGGGAGTATGTGTAAAAGTTTTAAAAAGCGGTCAATGTAATTTTCGCTATTATCAACCATTTTCAAATCAAAGAACTTAATCATTAGGAAATTGATTGTGTCTTATCATTTAGTGCTATATTTTTTCTTTAAGGGTCTTCCAAAGCTCATTAGATGACTTAATTGACATGTACAAGTCATAAAGACCATCTAAAAGAGAATTGAAAATGTGTCATCGACATGCAAATGCATTTTCCAGCCTCTTCTTTTTCATTTTAGCTACTTTAACCTTCTCTTATGAACTTGCTTCTTCTGTTACTTATTTAGTTGGTTGAGTTTTTAGATTATCGATGTAGACTATATTTAGAATTGAGTGGACAAAGATCACTATATCTTTGCATATGTTAATATTTGTTTCCATCAAACTTTTTTTCTTTTTGTGCCAAACATCAAAACTTTTAAGTTTTACAAACTCTTTATTCATCACCAAAGAATAGCATTTGCCTCATTTGTTGCAATAAAATTCTTAAAATTGTTGCAAATTACACAAAAAAAAAGAGGAATTTTGAAGGACTTGTAAATTCATTGTGCTTAAAGAATTTTATGCCTCCTATACATAAATTTGATGAGGATTTCTAGTGAACCTCTCCTAAGATGCAACTAAGTCTAAGAATAATGATTAAAATTCTTACTATTCTTATGTAACAAACTATAAAATTTAGTTTTTGGATTTATGGGTTTCTTGGACATGCATACATACAGATATATATATACATATATATATAAAGAGAGAGAGAGAGATCATGTTGAAATTCATAATTAATTAACTACAAAATTATAAGGAATCATTGTATACAATCATTCAAATAACACAAGTTAATATACCTTTTCAAAGAGACATAACTTTTGGATTTTATTTTTAAATCTTATATCTAGTTATTAGATAAGTTTAAGGATGTCATGAACTCTAAGATGATTAGACATATCTATAATACTTGAATGAACACAAAGATTTAATAGAAAAAGTCACAAAACACAAATAGGTATAAAATTTTGCATATGACACTTTGTTCGAACAAAGTGTCATATATTAGGAACTTTTAGGCTCTCTAGGGAATTTTGTTCTAATGTGATTTACTTCATTTAGAAAATGTCCTCATCTACAAGACATGCAAACAAAAGTTTCAATCCTTTGCAAGAAAGAAGAAAATAGGGAAACCAACTTTGTTTGAACAAAGTGGTTAGTTTCTATTCCCTTTCAATGCTTCATTTGGATATCACTATGGACTTGCGAACCAAGTCCTACTATAGTAGTAAACTTGCACTTCAATTTGTTACTTGATCTTGTCACCACTCTAAATTAACTAATGAGTTCTTTAGGTGCTTTAATACTCATTCAAACATTTTGTTAAATAATTTCAAGCTCATAATTGCTAATCTATACAACATTTCTTGTATAAGGAAAAGTTAAAATTGCATTTTTTATAATTGTGTTATGTGTAAATGTTCTTTATATTCAGGCACATGCATGGTATTTAAACCCAAGTCAAGGTCCATAGAAAATAAATAATTAAAATCACCAAAGAGACAAAAAAAAAAAAAGTGCATAGTTGCAACATGGCATTTAAATGGCAAAACAAAGCCATCCAAATAGCACAAACATTGTTATAGATCACAAAATGCTCACGTATCCCATCTAAGTAGCTTGAGAAGCCATCTACATGGCGCATAACTTCAAGAGCATACTAGTTTGAGATTTAGCTTGTTTTTCTAATTATTCTTTTATTCATTCCTTTTTTTTTATCCTTACTAAGGTTAGTTAGTTTTAGAGTGATCATGTTTTCATTATCATAAAGTTATCAAATTTATTTTCAAACATTATGTCAAGTGACTTTTGAGTCTATTGTTGAGTATTCAAAATTAATTTCTATTTATTCATTGAGTTCTCATCAATCTATTCTAGATTGTAGCAATCCAAGTTATTAGATCGATGTTTCATATTAGTATCTTTCAACAACATTAATTATTTAATCAAAACTCAGTTTGTCTCTCGAATTAGTGCGTAATATCCAGCTTTTAGGTTTATCCATATCCTTTATTTTTACTTGTTCATATAAACTACAGTCCCATAAGAATACAATATTTATCATATATTGAATCTCATATTTGAAATCACATATTAAATTGAATCAAGGAGCAATATAGTTCATATCATCTTGCTATCAAAGCTACAAAGCAACATAAAATCCATAGAAGAAGTTTGTGATAAGTTTTTACTTCATCATTTTATCGAATTTCAATTTTCAATAAGGATCTAAGTTACAAAAAAAAAAAAAAAAAGCTGTTGATTGATTTTGGTGGAGACTTGTAGATTTGAAAATATTTTTGGCTATATTTAAGATAAATTAGTGATTGTGTATTGATGTTATTGAAACTTTTTATGTTTGATTTGTAGAAGATTTGAGTTTTGTAAAACTTAGATTTTTGAATGATTAGTGAGATAATGGAAAATAGTTTTCACACATCAGCGTGAATGACATTTTTCTTTCTTTTTTTTTTTTTTTTTTGCTGCATTACATGTAATTAGTTGATTGACATCCTTATATGCAATTGTTGTATCTACATATCCTTTTTGTTTCATTCATTTTACTAAGCTTTGGTTTTCTCACATTCTTATAGATTTCATTGCAAGTTCCTAGTAGTCATACTACAAATTATGTTACCGTAGGTTTGTAGCTAGTTTTAGTGGGGATTGAAGTGAGTATTAGTTCCAGATGGAACTTTTCTTCTTCTTCTTTTTATTTGGATCAATTGGGTCCCACCTAAGTAGCCCAATTTGATTTGTGTTCATAGGTTATAATAAAACCAATCTTATTTCCATATGCACTCTAAGTAAAACTCTATGAATATATGTTTATTATGTAATATATGTATGTCATGTATTTATTAGAGATAGCCCCTTCTGAATTAATTTTGAAGTATAATGTGGCAAAGCTAGAATTCACCACTGTCTAACATCCATGTCCTCATGAATCAATTTGTTACAATGCGGTAATCTAAGTGAAAAAACAAGCTAGGGTAACTACTCTTAACAATGTGTATTAGGATGAGATATTATATGATGTAGCTTTTATGAATGATTGCTACCCTTGTTTGAGAAAACCATTGCAATTATATCGTGAAGTCATGCATAATCCACTAAAGAACACATATAGCTTTGTTAAGGGTAGACGAGTTGTTTTATTGCCTATGACTCTCGAAGAGATCCAACAAGACTTAGCTATGCTAAGAAATGAAATGTAAAGATAGTTAGCTAAGAGAGCTGTGATAAGTATGAGAATATGAAGACTCTAGGGATACTAGTTGAGAAAGAGAATTGAAGTTGTTTCTACTTAGATTAAAAGATCAACAACTCTTTGCTTTGAAATTGTTACTGCTTAGATTCAAAAATTACAAAGTTGATGCTTTCGAGCTCCTTCATGCATGATTCTACTAAGACTTTTTGTTCCTCCTCCTTAAGCCCTTTCTCATTCCATTCCGATTGAAGTTATCATCTCAAGCCACACACTACTCTAACGATATGTAAAGCGCACACCTCATATTGCATATACATGATACACATCTCACATATCCCCACATCTACATTATGAATAATTTTGTAATAATCTAACATTAGTGAAGGAAAAATTGTGACATGATTTTAAAACATTTTGCTAGTTAATAAGGGAAAAATTGTCTTTCTTCATATAAAGTATTAGATTTCTTATTTATGTGATATTTTAAAGTAATCTATTTGTGATATTGCAAATTCTCTATATGTAAAACCTATATAACCTATAACAAAATATATGAAATTAAAAAATAATAATAATAATAATTTTTCTTTCATTCATTATTTCAAATTTATGTACTCTTACTATTTAGTAAATGGGAAAAATTAAGAGGAAAAAATTGAAAACGTAAAGTTAGAGAGGAAAATGGAAAAAAAAAAGGGAAATAATGGAAAATGTAAAGTGAGAGAAGTAACATTAGGTTTAACCATTTAGAATTATTAATTTATGGAATTGAGCTCCTTTTTTTTTTTACTAAAACATTTATTGACAAAAAAAATAATATTATCATTTACTATTCATTTATAAATATTATTTAATAATTTTTATATGTTGAATACATGGTATCTTAGCACTTTGTATACCTTAGAACAAAAGTTCCAGATAAGGTATGGGCTAAGAAGACCATGTACTCGTATCTCACTCTATAGGAGTATATTTTGAAAATCTATACTCGAAACCTACCCTATAATCCTTAATATTCACCTAAAACCTATCCAATCGAATAAAGTACGAGTAGATATTTTGTACAATAAGGTCATTCGCTCATCCCTAGTATTAGTTATCCATAATAAGACAACACAAGGAGTACAAATAGTATATCACAACACAACCTTTTGTATTGTGTTTAATATACATGTTTTTAAAAAATGAGAGAGTTACTTTAGAAGTTTTCCAAAAGTCCTTTAATTTATCAAGTAATAAAATTTTTGTATCATATATTTGATGATATAAATTTTTAAGTTTTGTCTTGCCTATAATAAGTCATTTGTCTAGTACAATATTTACATTATAAACTAAATAGTTAAGTAGATGTGTCAAATCTAATCCCTCAAAAACCATAAAAACTAAACACAACTATTAAAGTGACAGGACAATTGATTTAGTTGATAAATTGTAAATAATGAGTAAAATTAATTATGTACCATTTTATACATATATAAAAAATTATATTTTGATTTGTCTATAAAAATATGCTTTAATGATTAAAGGTTTGGTTCGAACTAAACAAAGTAAAATATTTCTTTTATAAATGTTTTTAAACGAGCACAAATTTTACTGCTTTTAACTCACCCCAATGTTCCTATCTCAATCTCTATCCCTATCCCTAGCCCATCTAGAACACATTCATTGAATCTCACGTAGATAAGCAAGCCGAAACCGATTTCAATAACCCATTATTTAATTATTTCTCTCCTTATCACTTTGTCCATTTTCCTATTCAATCACTACTTCTTTCCAAGCAAGCAAGCATACAAAAATCACAAAAGCAAAATCAAACTCTAATAAAGAAGTCAATCAAAACATTATAATTAAAAAATTGTGAAATCACCCTTCTCTCTCTCCTTTTTCTCTCTCTTTCCACTAGTTGTTGAAAGGCCACCATAGAAAGGCAAATGCACTTTTCGTTATATGAGAGAGTGGATATATATTGTAACTCTCTATGAAGAGACATGATTGGTCCTTTTTTTTCCTCAATTAGGGTTTCTAAAGATTAGATTTTTTTTTTTAGTATCACTAATCCCCCAAAACATCAAAGTCATACACATTACACAACAGCAACGACATTAACAAAAACACTATACACACAAAGGCACTTACACTAACGCATAACATGTCTTTTTTGACGTTCTGACCTCTGGAACACTTCTTTCCTCCCATTATGTTTGCCGTTAGTTAACGGCCGTTAAACCCTCCTCCATTAAAAATGAAAGGCTCGATCTCGCTGTTGCAATCCTGAAAAAATCTATTCATGTGGATTCGAGGGTTTGCTTTTTAGGTAAAAATAGTTGGTTCACTCCTTTTTTTGAATCTCTGATTCTGTTGCTTTTTCTAAGGCTATCGGGTTCTCGAGTAGGATTTTTTTTTTTTTTTGGGTAAATATGATTAGTTTGAATCTGGGTTTATATTTGATTTTGATTCTATGCATAGAATTGTAAAGAATTTGATTGAATTCGATCCGATTTGGATTCTAGGGTTTGCGAGATTTGGGGAAATGGAAAAGAATAGAATAATTAGGTTTGGCTTTCTAATTTTACATCTGGGGTTACACAAAAATGAAAATTGTGATTTAATCTTAAGATTTAAATTGTTTATCTAGGACTCGAAGTTATTATGCTTGAATTAAATTGATTTTATGATCATGTTATTATGTGAGTATCTTGTTTTGCAATTAGGAGTTTGTTGATGTTGTCGGATATTCAGTGGTACTGATTTTGAGTCATGTCTGAGCCAATTCGGTAGGTCTGTGATGGTTGATATATTTAGATTTGATTGAAATTTTAGGCGTTTTTCCTTTATTTTTGAATTGATTCTTGCATGATTAAAGAGAGAAAAGTGCAGAGGGTTGAATCGGGCCTTTTGGGGTTTGGATATAGTATGTATGTGTTAGGAAGTGCTTATTGAAGTTAATAGTTTTATGTTGGTAAAAATATTGTGCTGATTGCAGGTCAGTGGTCTCTTGAGCATGGTTATGTCAACTGTTGGGTATGCTCGCAATTTAATGGACGATATGTTTGGTTATCTTGTGGTTGGATTCTTGTGGTTTCCATTCATGACGGTTCTTGTAAGGGGACTATGCGGTTTTGTAGATTGATTGGTCCTCTATTTTAAAGTACCTGTGTTTTCTAGTTGATTCATGGAGATTTTTTCAAGATTACTGCTCTAGCATCGAACGTAGAACACCAGCATAGAACTAAGAAAGTTATAGAAAAAGGAAGTAATGGGAGAAACTTTGATCACTGCACTTTCAATGGAGAATCATCATCCATCAACGATGTTGTCAATGGACTCTGGCTTTATGTCACATGAAGAATTGGAGGGGGAGTTAAATCGCTCAATTATGCACTTGGGACCTCCTGATATTAATCTTCCATTGTCATCTGGGCCTAGTGCACCTCCCATGGCTTGGAATGACACCTGTGACATCTTAGATGTTGGCTTGGGACCTCAAGTTTACGAAGCCGAAGCCACTGTCCATATCCCGAAAGTAGGACGCAAGAGCGCTAAGCGCCTTGATAGTGTCTGGGGTGCCTGGTTTTTCTTCAGTTTCTATTTCAAACCTGTTCTGAATCAGAAATCAAAATCCAAAATCATTCAAGACAGTAATGGGGTGTCTGGCTATGAGAAACCCGACTTGCAACTTGATGCTTTCTTAGTCCAGCATGATATGGAGAATATGTACATGTGGGTGTTTAAGGAAAGGCCTGAAAATGCACTCGGGAAGATGCAGCTGAGAAGTTACATGAATGGGCATTCACGGCAAGGTGAGCGTCCATTTCCATTCAGTGTGGAGAAAGGTTTTATGCGATCCCACAGGATGCAGAGGAAGCATTATCGTGGTCTGTCCAATCCACAGTGTGTCCATGGAATTGAAATAATCCGAACACCCAATTTAGCTATGCTTGACGAGGAAGAGCGAAAGAGGTGGGTGGAACTTACTGGCCGAGATATAAACTTTGTTATACCACCTGAAGCTAGTGATTTCAGTTCCTGGAGAAATCTTTCGGGCACTGACTTTGAACTGGAGCGTTCGATGCCTTCTTCAAAGACTAGTATCAGCCACCAACCAAGGAAATTACTTAATGGCTGTGGTCTGAATCTGTCAACGCAGCCTTCAGACCATAGCAATGGTGATGTGGTTGATGTTTCTCCAGTCTGCCACAAGAGGAAGAAAGACTTTTTCCCTCATGGGAATAATGATGAGCACTATTCATCAAATAGTTCTCATTCTGACAGAGTTCTGGATCTAAAGATCAACCACAGTGAGCCATCTTGGTTAAATGAATTTACTGGGGTTATGAAAAATGTCTGTGGCCCCGTGACAGCTGCAAAAACTATATACGAGGACGACCAAGGTTTCCTGATCATTGTCAGTTTACCCTTTGTTGATCTCCAGAGGGTGAAAGTTACTTGGAGGAATAATGACTCACATGGAATTGTGAAAATATCTTGTTTTAGTACATCTTGCATGCCATTTATTAAGAGACATGATAGGACATTTAAGCTAACAGATCCAACACCGGAGCACTGCCCCCCAGGGGAATTTGTTAGAGAAATCCCACTGCCGACCCGCATCCCTGAAGATGCTAAATTGGAAGCATTTCGTGATGAGACAGGCATGTTGCTTGAAGTCCTCATACCCAAGCATCATGTGGGACCAGAAGAACATGAAGTCCATGTATGTCTTCGCCCTTCAACTTGGAGTGATCGAGCGTTTGTTGACTTAGAAGAGGCTTTGGTTTGAAGGGGGGTGTGGGTTGAATAAAACTGGTTGGTGTATCTCCACTAACTCATTCATGGAATTATGAAGTCAAATTCGCTCCTTTTATATTGGCTTCTATTATATGGATGTTTTTCCTTTTAAGTTTCTTTTCTTTTAGCATTATGCAGAAATGTCTTGCTATTATGTGGGCTTTTTAGTTTTTAGTGCAAGGGGATGGTATATTCATGATTTCAGCTGTATTTCATAATACTATCAATTTGATTTCTCTTTGATAACAGGGTTGTCAGATAAGTTCTAATTTTTTCTTTTCTTTTGATTCAATTCATTTTATGAGCGATACCATCAATAAGAACAAGTTGGTAGCATAGAGCTAGCTACCTCATACTCATTTTGTTTTGTTTTATGTTTCCGGATTAGTCTCTTAATTGCCTATGTCTATGTTTCAACCTATGGCTATTACTGGTAGACTTTACGGTCTCCTTCACCTGCTTATAGTTTCCATGCCACATTTATAAAGCAGAATTTCTTGGCTTATAATCTCTGCTAAGAGTTGTTTGTGGTTATTTGGACACTTGGGTTCTCGCTGGTTAGGAAGGATTTTCCTAATGGCTACTCATCTCTTTGTTTGTTCACTACTATGGGAAGAAAGCCTCAATATCTTTTATCCCATTTTAAATTAGTTACATTTTCCATCCATTCTCCACAGACCTCTGTTTTTTCTTCTTCGTCCGGTCGTATAACTTTGTAGAAGGAAGAAACTCCTGTTCGGTGGGGTTTTGGGTCTTTTTGGGGTGAAAATAAAGGTTCCATTGAAGGAAGAAGAAGAAGAGGAAGAAGAAACTGGCACGAAAGGATTAGACACGGTATTTTTAGCAACCACCATTTAGAAGTATGCTCACTAACGAAGTAGCCAAAAATTAGATCCATGTCTGCCTCGTTCACATTGTGAGTAGCGTTTGGTGGAGGATGTCCTTCCCCAATAGTTTGTGCTGGTCTTTCATAGGTGGATCTGTTTTAAGTAAAATGAATCGACCAATTCAAAAAAGTGTACTCACGTAGCAAAGACTAAGGGAAGCCATTTGTTGGGGGAGGAGGGGTTACACACAGCAGGCTCCACTTCCATGATTTCTACACCAAGTATCTCCCGGGCAGTGAAGCAGGTCGTGTGTGGCGCGGCTTAAAATGCCATCTTGGTGCCAATGGTAAGGATTTAGGTCGACTCCATCCTGGCAACCATGTCTCAGTGACCTGAACTTCGGCAAGAAAAATGTCTCTGCCTCGTCACGGTTGGAATTGTCCAGGACATGCTGTGCGTGGCTATTTGTGTTTTTTTCTTTTTTCTTTTTTTTTTTTACCATACATAGTACAACTATTAGAGGGAATTCAAATCCGAGTCATTCCGTTAGAAGATCAGTTTTTATGCTATTAGATTATAATTACCTTAGCATTTATGTTTTTTATATACTATGTAGCATATAGCAATATTGCAAATAGTTAGTCTTCTCCTATTTCCTTTTATTTTCTTATTTTTAGGATGGTTTCAGTTTTACCCATTTAATAGATCCCCCATTGAAGCCACAAATGTAAAATGAAGCCCTTTAGGGGTTTGAATTCAAGGTCTTGTTTGATCAAGGAACCTACTTTACACCAACCGCTCGTGCGCGTATTATTTGTAGCCTGTTATTCGAGTCAAATAACAAAAGGTAAAATTACAGCTATGTTCCATGAAATCTATCACAATTATATATAATAATTTTAAAAAATCCATATTTCTAGAATAGCATATTTACGTCAAATTGTTAACATCGAAATTTTTTTCTCAAATGCACTACTGAATAAATCTTTTGCATAAATGTATATTTGTAATTTCTTTTTTACGCCAATTCATCATTCAATTTAAGTGTTTTCTCAGCTTAGTTAATTTTTGATTGATTAAAGGAAATTTTTTCTAATGTTAAAGTAGTGTAAGGTAGGATTGTTAATTTTTATTAACATGTTGCATTACATGTTTAGATTTAAGCAGTTTATGTTTAAAAAAACTTTCATAATAGATTTGTTTATTAATTGTGTTTAAAAATCTAAATCTTAATATAACTCGTTTGATAAACGTAAAAAGATCATCATGATCATTCTAGTATTTTTATATTATCAAAGTCTAAAGAGTGTATAAAAAGATCATCATGATCCAAAAGGCACATTTAAATCATATAAATTCATCCATATACTAAGCAAAAGTAAGTATATTTGCACAACCATAAGATTCTATAAGCAAGTTCCCTATCGTAAACAAACTATTGAAACTCTTAAATTTTTACTTAAACAACATTACTAAAATTGTAAAACTAAAACAAAGATACAAAGTAAGGCACCAAACTATTAATCACGTAAAATCTCTATTAGATGTAGGTTAGAAGTTAAGCTAATAACTTAGAAAAATATTATCAACCATAACCTTAAACTAGTAGGCAGGTGTGTAAATAGGTTTCGGTATTTTACCAAAATTTAAACATATTTATGAATAAGTCTAAACAATTTGACCAGTTTATTAATTGTATTGAGTTTTTTCAACACTAATAATTTATAATCGTATCATATCATATTCAAGATGACATTTCGTATTCTAAATTACCGATCCTAACATAAAGATAATATTTTAAGAATTCAAAATATTTACATAATTTTAATAGTTTTCATAACGTTTGACTGTAATTTATCTATAATAAAGAGTGTTTTCATTCAATTGATTCCTACTTGTGCTGCTTAACGTTATTGCTTCGTTTTCCTTGAAGTCAATTGCCTACAAGTGAAAGGCAGCTATAGCATGTGCTAAGCTAGCTAACTTACTAATCGTGAACAAGGACAATAAGGTGCATGGTCTTGTGCTAGTGTTTGCTTTCGACCATAATACCTCGTGATAGATGCAATTGCCATACCATCAACAGCCTCTCAAGTACTGCTTTCAAATCTAAAGGTCTCACATGTAGTTGGCATGATTTGTACGGATAAAGGGATGATAGTCAAGCAAGCCCTTATATCTCCCACCATCTTCCTTTTTGACCCACCATACATGCATACGCGTTTATGTCCACACTGTCGGTCAGCCTTTTTCTTTTCCTACCCAACCAAGGGAAAAGGTTGCAGCATCCCGCGTCCGTCTCCTCATGCTCCCAAAATTTTTCAAACTCTCCCCTTTAGCTCACCTTTTTTATGCTATAAATGATTCAAGTCAAAACAAAATTGTATTAAACTTGAGTTCAAATTCAACTTAAAATTTCTAAGCTTAAATAAAAATTAATTGAACTTAAAATTTTGAGTTCAAACAAGATGCAATTGGGTCCTCAACAAGCTCAACCCAACTTAATTAAGGTCATTTAAGCTTCATTTTTATAATTATAAAAAAAATCTATTAATTAAAAAATATTGATATACAAACTCAACTAGAACTAAATTAACATTTAATCTCAACTCATGCTTGATTAAACTTATAAGTTAATTAAGCTAAATATTATAAAGTTTAAGTCCATCTTAATAAATTACCTAAATAGTTCGAGTTTTAATTTAATTCAATTTTTCTCAAATAGAACTCGAATAAATATTAAGTTAAATTCATATAAGTATTAAAAGTAATTTATAAATAGATTTAACTCATTTATATTCCAATTACCTTTCAATAAAGTATAAAGTCCATCACTAACTAGTGCTTGTTGCTAGAGGGCCCATAGCTCATGACCATTTGTGAAATAATATAAATTTATTAATGATTTGACTCATTTAAATTCCAATTACCCTCCAATAAAATATAAAGTTCATCACTAACTAGTGCTTGTTGCTAGAGGCCATTAGCTCATGATCATTTATTAAATAATATAAATTTATCGAGTGATTTGACTCATTTATATTCCAATCTCCCACCAATAAATCTTGTGTCCATCGCCATCCAATGCATGTTGCTAGAGGGCCCCATAGCTCATGACCATTTGTGAAACACTGTAAATTTGTCGGGTGACTCAACCTACATTTTATATGTAGACTTGTTTTCCATCTTCCATGTGTTTTTTTTTTTTTTTTAACTTGAATCGCGGAATATATGAAAGATTAAAGCAGACTGGCTAGCACTAGGAAAAAAAATACTTGCCTAGACCCATCTAGCATGTACTGGAATGTAGGCCATTTGATTAGTGGAGAGCCCATTCACTTTTTTTTTATGGCTCCATACACCTAACAGATCAATCGTGGACTGCGTCCATACAGTAATTTTTCCGAGCACAAAAAGCAAATATGAGCACCTGAAATTTCTTATTGAACCCTTCTCAAATAGGATTTAAAGAAAACCGACATAAGAGGGGGAGAGAGAGATCATAGGAAAGAGAGAGAAACATGTTAAGGATTCTCTTCCTAGGAGGACATACGGGCAACTCGTACGTGTCAATGAAGCAGGCACCTACGGTCAGATCTAGTATGAGGAACACAAGCCTATATCAATTCCACGTCTTCCGTTTAATGAACATCAGATTCTATTTTAGGGGCATTCGAAAATAGGAGCACCTCGTCTTGCAAACTAAAATAGTATCTTGCCCATACTCATTCGTTTATGTTTCTTTGGTTAACGCGTTCTTGTTTTTGGATACGGCAAATAAGTAGACATATAGTTGGACGTCGATAACGCAAGCGAAATTAGTTGGGCAAAAGGTCAACATTTGGAAAAATATTAGGGAGCTGTTGCATAGCATCACATGGCAGGCTATCAGACATGATGCAAATATTCAGTTCACTCCAGCTCAAGAACCACATACATTACGCAACAACCCTAAAGCACCACCATGACACCCAGCATTTGGAAATGTGTTCAGATTTCAGAGAGGGAAACCGGAACACGCTTCCAGAAAAATGAAAACGTAGTTCTGCTTAAGAGGTCTTCGACAATGAAACATCATACTGCTTCCACAAAGAAGCAACAAAACTAGGATTTAGCAAATATAAATCCAAATTTAACTAAATTCAAACACTTCATCAACTACAACCAACTTGATTTAGTCGCTTAATCGACTTCTTCAATCTTGGGGCCTGCACCGCTGCCACCTGCTGGAGGAACATCATCCTCCATACCACCACCCATGTCAGGACCGGCACCCTGGTACATTTTAGCAATGATAGGGTTGCAGATGCTTTCCAACTCCTTCATCTTGTCCTCAAACTCATCTGCTTCCGCAAGCTGGTTGCCATCCAACCAGTTAATGGTTTGATCAATAGCATCCTCAATCTTTTTCTTGTCCGCATCAGATAGCTTCGCACTGATTTTTTCATCCTTGATAGTGTTCCTCATGTTGTAGGCATAATTCTCCAAAGCATTCTTAGCCTCAACCTTCTTCTTGTGGTCCTCATCTTCAGCCTTGTACTTCTCGGCCTCTTGAACCATTTTCTCAATTTCCTCCTTTGATAATCTACCCTTGTCATTTGTGATAGTAATCTTGTTCTTCTGCCCAGTGGTCTTATCTTCAGCAGAGACATTCAAGATACCATTGGCATCAATATCAAAGCAAACAGTGATCTGAGGAACACCTCTAGGTGCAGGCGGAATGCCTGAAAGCTCAAATTTGCCCAGCAAATTATTGTCCCTTGTCCTTGCCCTCTCACCCTCATAGACCTGGATAAGGACACCAGGTTGGTTGTCAGAGTAGGTAGAGAAGACCTGTTCTTTCTTTGTTGGGATTGTGGTGTTTCTTGGGATCAACACTGTCATGACACCACCAGCAGTCTCCAAACCAAGAGAAAGAGGAGTAACATCCAAGAGCAAAAGGTCTTGAACCTTCTCATTACCCTCACCACTCAAAATTGCAGCTTGCACAGCAGCACCATAAGCAACAGCCTCATCAGGGTTGATGCTCTTGCAAAGTTCTTTACCATTAAAAAAATCCTGTAAGAGTTGCTGAACCTTTGGGATCCTAGTAGAACCACCCACAAGGACTACATCATGGACACTGTGCTTGTCCATCTTGGCATCTCTCAAACATTTCTCAACAGGCTCCATACACTTCCTGAAGAGGTCCATGTTGAGCTCCTCAAATCTAGCACGAGTGATGGTAGTATAGAAATCAACACCTTCATACAAAGAATCAATTTCTATTGTTGTCTGAGCAGTGGAAGAAAGAGTCCTCTTTGCCCTTTCACAAGCAGTTCTCAATCTCCTAAGAGCTCTAGGATTTCCACTGATGTCCTTCTTGTGCTTTCTCTTGAACTCCTGTACAAAATGGTTAACCATTCTGTTGTCAAAGTCCTCACCCCCAAGATGGGTGTCTCCAGCAGTAGCCTTCACTTCAAAGATACCCTCTTCAATTGTCAGCAAGGACACGTCAAAAGTACCACCACCTAGATCAAATATCAACACATTCTTCTCCCCAGAACTTGTTGCCTTCTTGTCCAAACCATAAGCAATGGCTGCTGCTGTAGGCTCGTTAATGATACGCATCACATTGAGGCCAGCAATGACCCCAGCATCTTTAGTAGCTTGACGCTGAGAATCATTGAAGTAAGCAGGCACTGTGACAACAGCATTCTTAATTGTAGACCCAAGATACGCTTCTGCAATTTCACGCATCTTTATAAGGACCATAGATGAGATTTCCTCAGCAGCAAACTGCTTCTCTTCACCTTTGTAATCTACAATAATCATGGGTTTGTCACCAGGGCCAGCAATGACCTTGAAAGGCCAGAGCTTGATATCACTCTGTACTGAAGCATCACTGAATCTTCTACCAATCAACCGCTTTGCATCTGCCCATAAAGCATCATTGTTAGATTAATAATACAGCTCACCAAAAATACATTAGAGAATGTACATGTGATTTTAGCAACCCATGAAATGACTTCCTAGTCAAGCTTTTCAGACTATAGGATCTAAAGTGACTTCTCCTCTAACTAGCACTTTCACAAAACACGGTCTGGTGATGCATGTAATAATCCCTGCATGTCCACACGAGATCATTCAAATATCAAAAAGTGATCATTGCCGGTCAATATGTAGCAGCAGTATAATCATAAGTTTTCAAGTTTTTTTAAGTCCAAAAAATCTAAAGGAAAGCCTAGAAACTCTTAGGAACAACTTGGAGAAACTTTCATAGGCACGGTCAAGAACCTCCAACACAATCATATTCTCACTAAACACATGACAAAGATACACTTAATATTTGGCAATTCTCACGCTTTGATTGCAGCAATCGTCAGATAAGGTTTGAAAAACATTTTCCAGAAAACAAACATACCCTAAAACCCTCTTTCAAAAAGACAAACTCAATCCAACTTCAAAACAATAAATACAGACTACTGCTAATAGTAAACAAATTAAACTATATCTCGAAATCTGCACGTGATGTGTTACCTTTATAACCCAGCTCTAAAAACAACCCAGTTTAAGATTAATTGCCAATTTTATCCTCAAAACCCTGACTTTGAGGATAAGTTCAGACATTTCCCCCCATAACTTCACATACAATAATTAGTATAAAAATTATGTACGGTCAAAACGACTGTATCGTGGCATAAGACGCGCCATTCATTAAATTCAAGGTCTGCACTACCATCTTCGATGAAACACCGAAGAGATCTCCATCCACAAGACTATAAATTTACAAATCACAGCTATATTACCACTACATTGAACTACTTCTATAACAACATAGTCATAAAAAGTCCATTTAAACGTAAAAGTAAGCAGAGGGAAAAGCAAATTAACAGATCTAAATAAAATATTAAAACCAAAAACAAAAATTGGAATTGAAAATTAAGATTCGCTCTCACCGAACACAGTGTTCATAGGGTTCATGGCGACCTGATTCTTGGCCGCATCACCAATCAACCTCTCGGTATCAGTGAAAGCTACATAAGACGGCGTCGTTCTGTTTCCTTGATCGTTGGCGATGATTTCAACACGGTCGTGTTGCCACACTCCGACGCAGGAGTACGTCGTTCCGAGATCGATTCCGATTGACGGTCCTTCTCCTTTCCCCGCCATTGATGGTTCTAGAGTAGGGCACGAGTCGAGGAAGAAGTAAAGAGGAAGAGGAAAATTGAAGATCGACGAGAAGAGAGAGAGACGCAGAGTGTGTGTGGCCTAGGGTTATAAAGGAAGGGGTTAAGAAGTGTTCTAGAATGTTCTGGTGAAGGACAGCCGTTGGATTGAGTGAGTTTCAATGGTTGAGATCTGAATAGGAACTCTAGTTTGAATTCAAAAGTGAAGACTTGTAAAGTAAAAGGAGAAAGAAAATTCAAATCTGTTGTCTTTCTTTATCAATTTGCTTCTTTTTTTTAAAAAAAAAATTAAGACTCGGGCAGTCTGGTTGGTTGTTTGGATCTTGAGCCATATAAAATTATTTTTTAGAATAGATAAAGAATAAAAAGTTATATTTTGATAATAATAATTATTATTAATAGATTAAAATTTTTTATTTTAATATTTACTTTGTATAATTTTTTTTATTATCAATATTTATCATGTCTTTTTAATTATAATATTAAGTTAAAAATATAAATAAAATTATCAATATGTCTCTATTTGATTATTACCTATAATATTAATGAGGGTATAGTTAAACTTTTTATTCTTTTTGCAATTTGGCCATGGCTTTATGTAATGCAATGATATGATGTGGCAAATTGATTATTCACTTTGTCATGCTTAATCCAACTTTACCGTAGAGTTTATTGTATTTACGAGTAAATTGTATTTTCTCATGAACTTTAATTTCATAATGATTTACGTTACTTTCTAATCTTTTTAATAGACTTAATAACTATATTAGGATGCATTTCAGGTTTATTTTAATCAATAAACAGGATTAATCTAAATACATAAGATGGTTAATAACGGATTGATGAGTTATGGGCTTGAATTCTTGGATAAAATTAATAAATGAATCATGTTATGAATTAAGGTGTTCTCATACGAATTTGTTTAAACCTGAATAGGAGATACAATCTTAATATGAATTAAAATGAATACACTTGTGCAAAAGATAAATTAAATGAAATGAAAAGAGTAGAAAGGTGATGTTGTAGTCAATGTAAGAGAGGCAAGGAGTGAGCAATGGAAGGGACTTGTGGAAGGTGTTAAGTGTAAGATTATTACATGAGATAACGAAGTCGATCAAGGAAGCATCGAACACTGTCAAAGTTAATACCGAAGAGATCTAGTGTCTTTGTTGTACCCTATAAAAGCAACTATTTATATTATTACCGAGATGTAGAATGGGGTTTGTAAGGCTATATATTTGGCTTCAAAGATTGCTTTTAGAAAAAGGAGATGCAAAAGGCAAGCTTTCATATGTAATCAACTTACATATAAATGATCTATGCACCCCATTACATAAGCTTATATCGAAGGGAAGAATAAAGGCCATTGCAAAATAGTTAATGGAATTGTTGGTGCCATTAGTTGGCATTTAAGGATTTAAATTCACACTCGCTAGTGACAAATACAAAGCAAGGGTATACATGTTGTTCAATTAACTTTCCATTTGTTAGAAGTATTATGAAAACCCAAATGAGAAAAAAAAATCACATAGATTGTGAGGAAGAACTACTGATGGTTAATATTTATAAGGTTAGAGTATTGAATTACAAGTCAATACTAACTATGGTAACATTTACTTGGCACAACTGGATAGTACGCAATGAGACTAGGACAACACTATGCAAGAAGAACATTATAATATAATCATTTTATACCATTTTTTATTTGTGTAGTATAAAACACGAATTTTAGTATTAATATTAGGTTTTTTTTTGCATCAATGTGAGAAATCATCAATGGAGTTTTGGACACAATAGTAAAAGAATAATGATAATATAGGTTATATTTTGGATTTTGAGGTTATGCTTATTTTATTTAGTAAAATAAATTTTATACCATCAATATGTATTATAAATTTTTTAACTTTATCTAATACCTTAAGGTCTATTTTGTCTAGTGGCTTAATTTATTATACAAACCAAACAAAGGATTTGGGCCTTTGTCCAGCCTAGTATAGTAAAATGATGATGACTAAATGCTAAATTTGAATTTTTTAGTTAAGTTGCTGAAAAAAATCACTAAGCACATGTTAGCTCAACTATCAATTACTTTTTTATTTGTAGCATCACAAATGGTATTAGAGTCAACCTCTTCACCAATAAGTAGATCGAGGGATGAACTACAATAGAAGCTAGTAAACCTATATCTACCCAGTTTGGTCTTAAAATCTTAGGATATGTGTTCAAATTGAAAAAAAAGGGAAAATCTAAGCCCAAATCATAAGGTGAGGCAACAAAAAAGAGTTTCTAAAATCCGAAGTGATAATTTCATATAAGTTTGTAGAAGAGAATTGGTAATAATTTATAGGATCGAGATATTAAATACTAAATCAACATTATAAGGAACTTTTTCGGTTAAGTGGCAAAAGAAACCGTTAGTCACCTATAGATTGACTCTAGGATACATCAGTACGCAGTTTGATTATTTGCTTTTATCCATATCTTCTCTTTTAGAAGTTAATAGAGGTGATTAAGAAGTAATTTGATAAATGCGTTTTCTTTTTCTTTATGGCTAGTTTGAGGAACAAACAAAAATCGTTGAAATTGCGAAGATTATTTCAATGAGCTTACATATCAACATCATATGCTCAACTAGAGGATTGTATTGGAAGGATAAGCAACTTAAAGTGAGGATTTAGGGAAGATTTGATGAAGTTCAATCCAAAACACTGGTGTAAGACATTTGTTAGACACAAAAGGAGACGTGATGTTGTAGATAATAACATTTTAGAGACATTCAACTTTGTTGTATATATGTCCATCATTTTTAAGGAAGTAGTTATCAAGACAATGTTAAAGAAAGAGATCACAAGTTGCAAGAATGATGCTAACGATTAACTTAAGTTAATCAAGTGAACCACATGACCAAGTGGATGGACCATAAGACTCAAGACGCATATTCCAGTATAGGATGATGTATCATTGACACAAATGTAGAAAGAAAACTTACTAAAAAAAATTCTTAATAGTGTGGATTAAACGCGATATAAAAGTTACATTCTACTATACGTCTTGTCCATATGCTCTCCTACCTTTCTTGGGTTGCCTAATAGGCGACTAAAATGGCTACATTAAAAGGTTAAATGATTCAACTATTCTTTGTTAAGTCTATTGATTGAAAGAGATGAATTGTGTATAATCTAAAATATAGTAGTAAGATAGCAGTTTGTCATGAAGAATCCTAACACTTTTCATGGGGGAATCGACACTTAATGAGCGGGGAAGAAGACAAGAACTAAGAAATTCTCTTAAACCTGCTCTAATAAGTAAATTTTCTAAAGCTGCTTATCCCTGAAGGAGACTCATGCATGCATTCTTATCATTAGCATAAATAGGGAATTTTCTTATAAGTTTACTAAACAAATAGGAAAATTGTAGAAGAAGAAACCAACGTTTTGGGTGAAGTTAAAATAGAGGATTGGATTTTTAAGTGGTTAAAATAAAGAATCGACGTTACATTAAATACTTTAAATAGGAAATCCCATTATAGCGCTATTAATGACAGTATCGGATTTACTGTTTAAACTATTTAGCATATATATGAAACAATAACATATATCATTTATTTGAACATTAATATAATATTGATTATCTATTTTAAACATTTAGTATAATGTTGATTATCTATTTTAATTATTAAAAAGTTTAATTATCTATTTGAACTTAATCTCAAACGTTAGTCTCCTTTTTGTAATTTTCTCCTAAACAAACTAACACATCTTAATTTAGGTTATAAAGAAAGAAGATTAATTGATAATGATATGGCATGTATGTGTTTGAATGAATATAGGTAAATAATGATGATATTTAAATACGTGATAATGATAATTATTTTTTTTAAAATTACCGTTTATATTTTTATGTTTTAAAATTGTATTAATACTTATAAGTCACTAATTCATCTACATATTATGTTAGTATTATTGAACTTTTTGTTATTATAAAAAAGATTATGCTTCGATTTGGTCTCCCCATTTTGTGCCACCGGTTCATTACCAACGAGATCATTAAATTGGGCTGCTTGTTCCCATTAACAATGTTGAATCTCCATTCTCCTCTAGCATCGGTTTGGACTGGTTTTGTTTGTCTACCATTCTACTGTTTCAATACATCTTTTGTTTATTCATTAAGTGGGAAAAGGAAAAAAAATGTTACATTTTTTAAAAAATAATCCTAAAATTGTACAAATTAAAAAACTAATCCCAAAATTATACTATTTGATATTTCAGGTGTTAATTTCATAAACAACAAAAATAATTAAGAGAAAAGATGAAATTTATTTTTAAAGTATCGATTTTAAATTATATAATTTTTAAAATATTTTTTTAATTAGTATATTTTTAATAAAATTAAAAAAAAAATTGTTTTTTGCCTTTTCCCTTCATTAACGGCTACTTTTGAAAAGCCATTCACGGCAAAATTTTTTATTGATTAGATGTTTTAAAGTTGCAGAAGATTTGAATTGGAAAGAAAGTGGGTACCCTTTTTTTTTCTTGGCAATATGTGATACGTGAAAGTGTTCCCTCTTGAAACAATTATTATTAAAAAGTGTTGCATATCAATAATTGATGCTACAGCTTATCTAAGGATCCAAACTCAAAAACAAGCAATTCTGCATATCATACTAGAAATAATTTATATAAAAATCAAAACTCTATAAATATCACAGTTTCATTACCTATATCACACACATATAGTATGCACGCACGTGCTTTACGTGAATAAAAAGGAATTAGTGTTATGGTATTTCCGAATTTACTTAAGAAATTTTATTTTAAAGTAAAATTAATGATTACATTAAAAAAGAGAGTGAAATTGCTTGGGAAGGACATGCTGTATCATAGTGTTGTTTTGTTTAAATATAGCCTTCGGATAATTACACCAAGAGGACATGTACGTATGTTAATTTGTGTGCAAGAAGGACATATAAGTTTTAAATTGTGCAAATAGGTTACAAATATTGCATCAATATGTACAAGTAAGTTATATAACCCATATCTTGAGTCTAAATGTGATTTAATTCTCACTTTTAGCTTTCTTTGAATAGGCTTATGGCCATGTTGGAATATAACTTATATCTTGAGTCTAAATGACCAGTACAAGAAGTCGTCACCTATTTAGGGCTAGGAGTATAAATGAGCAAAACCTAACCGCAAGCTATTTGAATTCAACTTGATGCTTACTCAAGTCTGATTCAATAATAGTTGCGTTAAGATTAAGCTCGAGCACAAGCAAGTAGTTTATCGAATAAGTTTAAGTTTTGTCGTATTTGGCTCATCTCTAAAGTCAAGATTTAAATTTTATTCAAGTTAAAGTTGAGTTTGCATATCAATATAACTTTAATTAAAAGAAACATAATTGTTTTAAAAAAATCAAGCCTAATTGAACTTAATCGATTCAAGCTTGAACTTGTTAAAAAGTTAATTTGAGTTGAGTTTAAACTTGAACTTAAGACTATAAATATTGACTCAACTTGTTTATAATCTTACGTTAAGCATTGAGTAGAATAGGATGTAAGAGCAACACTCTTGTAGCACTATATGCAATGGAGATTCGTAATATCAAAATTTTCAAGTATTTTAGAGCTAGGGATGACCAATCGTGGTGGGTCGAGCATTTGTATCAGCCTCAATTTGTATACTGTTTTTTCTTTTATGAGTGAATTTTGCCCTAGATATATATAAGGCTTATACATAATATTTTTGTGGTGTTTATGCACGAGAGATAATTTATTCTTGTACCATAACACTTTTTGTTTGCGATATTGTGATTTTACCATTCCATCTAAGTAGTTTTTAACACAATTTATATGGTGTTTCTACATAAATCTCTATGTTATTCTTCTTTCCCCCTTATTTTCGTTGCTCTCTATTTGTTTATATTGTAACAACTTATGCATCGAAAGTTTCCGCATTAGCTTGAAATAAGCCAGGGTCTTTCAAGTGATAAGAGATTTCAAGTAGTCTAAAGGTTCATTTTCTAAAGGATATAATTGAGTCGAGAACAAAATATTGAAATCAAACCTAACTTAAAGTTTATACCTAAAAGGTTAGAATCTAGCTTGATTAAGTTTGTTTAGGCTTATTTTTAAATTGGTTTCACTTGTTAGTTGTTAGTTGCTCTTACGAAAAGTAAGATTAAATATAGAATTCAATTGTTAATGACTAATCGTAAGTTTAAACTGTTTAGTGGAAAGGTAATAAGTGATAAAATATATAAATTTTTTATTTCAGATATGAACTTAGATCAACTTTTAGTTTCACTATTTCAGCATGGCTAATCATTTTGCAAACAGAAAGAAAATCTTGCAAAAGATTAAATATACTTCATTCATATAGAGTAGCCTATGTGGCATCATAGATGAAACACATCCTAGTTCCCAGTCTTGCAACAAAGTTCTACTCCTTATCTAAATTCTAAACTTGAGATGCTGTTCATGGATGGTTTGGAGGGGAGTGGCGATTTCCGATAGGGCTTGGTCCTGATGGAGGCTTTGATTTGCTTTCTTTCACCTGCATGCATTTAAATAATAAATCAATATTTAATAAATTGTATTGTCAATATAGGAGCTACTTACTTTTTAGAAATTCCAATTTCTTTCTTTTATATTAACAGCTTAAAAAAAATTTAAAAATTAAATTATGTTGAGTGGTTTTTTTTCTTCTTCTTATTTTTATGGAAGTAGTTTTTTTTGTTTTATTTTAATATCTTTTAAAATTTACTAATGCCACATTTGATGCATAAGAATGGTTCAAGATATAATAGATTGAAATGGAATGAAGTGAACTAGAATGGAATGGAATGGAATGAAATGGCAATGCGATTACTCCTCTCAAGTTTATAATTCGAAATTCTACTCCAAGGTAGAATCGTTAATTCTAAAGAATCAATTTCACTTTCTAAAATCACATCCAAATACATGAATAAAAGTAGAATGAAGAATGACAATTTTATTCCAAGTTCATTTTCTCATACCAAACATAACCATCCTAATCTTAATCACAAACAATAACTAACAAGGTCCAAAGGATGTTGTTTATAAGACTTCATTGACACCTTATGAGAAATCAAGGTTTTTGGGTTCTAAGGAAGTCTGAAACTTAGATAAATTGACTGAAAGGTAACATCAAGAATGAAGCCTGCAACTTAATTTCACTTAATACAAGAAAACTTATCAGTTATTCACAGACTGATAATTCTTTTAAAAGTATGAGAGATCAGTTTAGCACTTTTTATGGAAACAAATATAATGTAGAAGTTGCAATAAGAGAATCTCACTGGATTAGCAAAATTGTATGCGTTGGGTTGCAAACTTGTTTCCCCTGAGATTATGAGTTGTAGACCACCTGAAGGAATCATTGAAAAGGGTGAGAGATTAAGCTTTCCTACAAGAAACTTCATCAAAATGCGTTGGAATATAAACACACAAAATGCTAATGAAGTAAACCAAAATTAAATGGATTTCTAACATTAAGTGAAAACTTAGAATTCTAGCTAGGAAAAAACCCTAGGGTAATAGAACTTACTTGCTGCAAATAGTGCTAAGAGAATATAAACCATGACAAGCTTCTTCATCTCTGTCTTGGGTTTATTGTGATGGAAGATCAAGGCAAAATGCTAAAGCTAAAGCAGAGATTATGGCTCTAGAAAGCATGTATAATTTATATATGCGTGAAACTTGATTTAGGCTAATGATTGCTTAAGTTGAAAGGTATTCCAAAACCTGCTCATTATTATGTCTGGGAATAGTTTATTTTCTCGTGATCTATTGTAAAATTCAATGATTATGTAACTAGGTTTGTGCTATTTCCTTAAAAATACAACTAGTGTAATCATCCCCTAAACAATTAAAAATAACCACGTATTAAAAGTTTAAATATTTGTAAAATAAATTTATTTTGTCTTACAATTACAATACGTATTACAAAATATTTTATTTATTAAAATTGTAACAAAGTAAGACAGCTTATTCCATAAAAACTTATCTTAAAGTCCTTATAAAATAAAAGGGAATTTCCTAATAAATTCATAGAAAATTATTATAATGGCCATATACATAAGTGTTTTTTTAAGGGGTCCCATAAAAATCCGTTGCTATATTTATAAGATATTTCCTTATTGTTTTTCACTTTTACTAGACATTTATTTATTTTTTCCTTAGTATGGAAGGCAAATTCGATATAATATTGCAAGAAGATTTTTGGAACATCCATGCTTATAATAAATTTTACTTATATTAATAGGCAAACATATATTCTCTATGTGTGTACTATGTGTTCTAATGTTCGTCCCTTAAATAAATTAAAGATAGACAAGCATTCTTTATATAAACTACACATAATGTTTATTTTTAATTTATGCATTAAAATACATTTTCTCTATATACTCAAAGATTAACGTAGATGATCTTCATTATAATTATCCTATTTACATAAAACCCCCAGCTTTGAAAGTTGAAGCAGAATCAAGGCTAGCGAGCGTGAAAAGATGTTTTCATTTGTCTCATTTGAAGAAGATTACACTAATTTTAGGTATCCAAAGCTCTTTAATAGGGGTCACCGTGGTGCTCATGTCATGAATAGCATCAAGAAAACACTGATATGTCACATGGAGTCAAGGAAACATTGCAACGAGTCTGTGTTAATGAGCCAAATCCAACACCAATCAATTCACATGTGAGGATGATTTGTTTGGATTATATGTGAAATGTTCAAAAATAATTAAAAAAAGAAAAGAAGAAGTAAGGGTATTTTAATCATTATCATTTTTCGATTCTTTTTAAATTAATTTGATCAAATCCTGATGGGAATCAGCTAGCATCAAATGATCAAGAGCTAAAGTTTAATGACCCATTATATGATATGGGGGGACCGATGACTAGAGCTCGAGCCAAACGGGTCAAGGAAGCATTGAACGGATTGATCCGAGAGATTCATGAGAGGGAAGCTATTCAAGAAAGTCCTAAGGAGCACCACAAGTTTATCAACACTCTATATCAAAATGTCCGTTCAAGCTACTTGGATTTAGAAGCTTCAGAATAGGAGAATTGGTGGAACAAGGAGTTACGCCGCCGGCCTTGAGCCGGCCTACAATTTAAGCCGCCAGCCTTTAACCGGCCTAGGAATTACGCTGCCAGAATTTGAACCGTCCTTTCTTATATTACGCAAATCCGACAGTTAAGATTTGTTTTAGGTTATATTTTTTATTTTGAGACACCTTGAGATTGTATATAAACCAGAGAAAGGAGATTGTTTTTTATATGAATTTTGAAAAAATTATTGAGAGTTCTCTCTTTTGTTCTTTGTGAACAACTCCTTTGAATTTTCTTCAATCTAATGCTTGGGGAAAATCACATAGATAACGTAGGTTTCAATCAATGGGTGTGATTGGGGTCTCATTCCGTTCAATTGCTTGCTCGAGACGGTCCTTGGGTATTCGATTCAATTCGATCGTTGGGTTCTAGATTTAATATATCTAGGGTTCACATCAAATCCTTATCCGTCTTCTTGAACCAAACCATACCCCATAGATCAAACCCTACCATCGTATCTTTCTTTTCATTAGCTAAAAGAAAGCATAAATGGTGCAAAACAAAAGAAGCAAATAGATTTTATTTTATTTTACATCATTTATGATAAATATAACTTTATTATTATCTTTCATCCGATTAGATTTAGTTTTTTATAATTTAGTTAGAAAAATTATAAGCAAAGAAATCAATATTTGAGGTTAGGTTCAAATAGAAGATCGGACTTTTAAGTTAATTAAAATGGAAAATCAATATTACATTAAATAATTTAAACAAATAATCCAATTATGAGACAATTACAGATGTTAACGAATTATCTATTTGAATCACTTAATATGTTTATGAGATAATAACAGATCATATGTTTAAACTACTTAATATAATATTGATTTTCTACTTTAACTACTTAAAAATTCAATTTTCTATTTAAACTTAAATTTAAACATTAATTTCCTTATTTGTAATTTTCCCTAATTTAGTTAAATTAGCAAATCTTTTCTTTACTAGTGTCCTTAAAATTTAGTTTCCAAAAATATTAAGTCTTATTATATCTATGTATAATTAAAGCCCTAGATTAATTTATGATGATAAGACATTGAATGGTTAAAAGAAATTAGTTTTCTAAAAGATCAATGTGATACCATCTTTCTTTCTTTCTTTTTTTTTTTATATTGTGAGACCATTATAAATCATAGTATGGTGTGAAGGCATGCAAATTAACAATGGTGTTATGCCATCATCTAATCAATCTGATGGTGTAAGGTTACTAAATATATCTCATTTCTAGATTTATTATCTTTATAAAAAAATGAAAAAAATACTTTATTTGCTTCCCGGTATTTTCTTAGCATGATTGTTGTTTAGATTGATTTTTCTTATTAACTTTCATACTTTTCCTTAGTATTTCATTCCCTTTGTAATTTTTATTTTCGACGCCCTACATTAATAAAGGGTGCTCTCTCTTCTCTTTTCTCTTGCACCTCTCTCCCCATTCTTAGGAAGCACTCATTTTCTTCACAATTCAAGATGTGTTTTCCTTTTCCATCTTGGTTTTGCCTCCTTTTCTATGAGTAATAAAGCCTAATTAGGTGGTTTTATGATGGTATCATATATGTGTTGAAGAGCTACTATATGAAGTTTAGTAAGTGATGATTTGATTGAAGTCTTGTGGCTTTTACATGATATCCTAATTAAGATCTTCTCATTGTTGAAGGAAATTTTTGAATCAATTGAAAGTATGGAAATCGGTTGTTTTGTATCATGGTTTAAGGTTGTTTGAGTCAAGTACAAAACCAAGTGCATTAACTTATTCCTTTCTTTACGTTGTTATGTTCTCTTTTACAATTTTAATCTAGGGTTTAATCATTTTAGATTAGGGTTATGATGAATTTAACCTATAAATTGAGAAAATGCTATAAGAATTCCTAATTATTAAAATTGGTTCATAGATGAAACTAATGTTAAGGTGACGAAGAATTGTGATTTGGAAGTGTTTAGAGTGGAGGATTTAGGGCCTTTTGGGATCAAGATGGAAAAAACAGATGAAAATTTAAGGTTTTCCATTAAAACGGTAGCTTCTAACACATTTAGTTGAGTGAAACTCATTTCATCAATCAATTAAATGATGTTTTGGCCAACCTAAAGGAGCATGTTCGACCGATCTATCTTAGGCCATTTTAACCTTTGCAATTTCTCCTTAACTTCCTTTACAACAATGTTGGATTAAGGAGCGATCTATAAGTATCAAGATTGCAATATAATTTAGCTTAATTTTATAAGGAGAATTAAATTAATAGAATTCATACGCGACGAAACCCTATAGTATTATTGAGATTCTAATACATTTTGATTTATTGATTCTTAGGAGATGATTTTGTTTCTTGGTTACAATGGTTTCAAACAAGCACAATCCATTCCATTGTCTCCATCTTCTATATATTTTCTCCAATTCTTTGATTTGCAATGTGCTAGGTGCACTTCTTCTTTTTTTCTTTTTTTCTTTTTTTTTTTTAACATCCATATCACTTGATAAAGACTTGAATGATGCTAAAGTTCAAAAAGGTGGCTGATGTGAAGTGAATTAAGTGATGGAAAAAAATATGTGGAAGATAGAGATGATAAATACTTATATCTTATTAATACAAGTAACATCACAAAAAAAGATATAGTAATAAAGATTGCAATATATATTTAAATGTGGATATTTTTCATGTATTAGTCCATAATTTCAATTATTTTACTTTATGGCACCAATATTGAAATCAAGGTAATACCAAAGTAATCTTCATCTTCATCTTTCCATAATTTTTGCCATCCACGTTCTACTTCGCACCAATCACTTGTTTCAATGATTCATGATTTCAAAAACGATGAGATAACGATCCCTCAAATATCACATGAAAGTGTAAGGCCACATTAAGGGACACCGATGATGATTATTATACAAGTCATATGATTGCTCATAAAAGTTTATAGTACATGGAAAATATTAACATTGATAAATAACAATCAACAATATTTACATTTTAATTACTTTGTTGTTTCACTTTTAAATTATTTTATACAAGCATTGTATTTCTTTTTCTTGTAACAAGAATAGTGTTTTCTTGTATGTACTTGTCTCCAAATAAATTAACAAATTTTGTGTTCTTCCACTTGAATGAAGTAATGTAAAAAATACAACTTTGTAGTTTGCTTCAATTGACAAACTTTTATGTTGGACAAAGTGAAATTACGCAAAACAGCTAAAATTAAAATAAAAAAACCAATAAAATATAAAAGCCAATTTATGGGTCAGGACATTATGAACTAGAACCGGTTAAACTCCCGAGTCTAGGAACTTGGTACCAAATTGTCCCTATCCATTTAGTCACAGTTCATCTATATAGGGCTTTGTGACCTAAGGTGAAGACCCTATGCCCCCGTTTAGCTTGACTAGAATAGGAAGTCATTAGTTAATTCCTTTTTACTCTATAGGGATTGTAGTAGAACTGGTGATATGGGTCTTGAGCTTGTTCCAACATCTACCAATCAAACAAAAATCACAGTGGGCACATATATAAGTCGATGTCATGGCATAGTCAATTCCAATTAAATTCTATCCAACTTTTTTATGTTAAGATTCTGCTTGATTACCCTTAAGAATAAAAGGTAGACACCATAGACACTGGGGGTATATCTAGTTAAGGAGTGGAGTGGAGATCTACTCTCCTGTTTTGTCTTTGAAAATGGCCCACTTTACAAGGTGGAAAGACAATCAAAACAAAATGGCCAGTTATGTTTAATGGTTTTCTCTTTTTCATGCATTAGAGGATTTGATTGCTCAACATGATTCAATTATCACATCACTTTATTCTATAAAATTAATTTGCATATTCTTTCTTTCTTTCTTTTTTATTTGTTAGTCTAGCTTAATGATTAAGATATTAATTTAGATGATTGAGGGTTAATACTCGTAAAAAGTGGGATAAATTTTTTTTCTTACCTTATAAATTCTATAAATAAGTATAAATCCATTATCTTTAACTTGTTTTGAATGATTAATAGAAAAAAATATTATATATATATATATACTTTCTTTTAGAATATTCATGAAAGGGCTTAAATAAGTCATTGTCATTGCATAAAGCCCTGAGAATCGGTCTACCACATAAGGTGTGGGCAAAGTTATACTAAAAGGAGGAAAATGGTCTTCTCTTACCGGCCACAAAAATAGATTCTCATCAAATCATCTATTTATGTACATCATTTAAGCCGAAGAAGGAATTTTAGCTTTAGCACTCCTACGAATACATCAAACTTAGAATAATTCCCAATAAACCCTCACTTTTTTTAAGATTAAAAAAATAATAATAATAAATCACTTCTAGCTTTTGCTAAAAAATCCTCTTAATATGGTTATAAAATTAGTTCAATGAACTTTTAATAATTGATACCACTTTTTTTTTTCTTTTTAATAAAACCTATAGCATAACAATAAAAGGGAAGATTTGATTGTGTTTCATAATACTATGAAAAGAGTAATTGATTTAGGAATAGGTGTATAACTCAATACAAGCATAATTTAGTCCATAGCAAGCTATAATTAAAGGTTACATTCTTAACAATCCAAGCCCAAGGGAATAGTCCAATCCAAAGGACTAGTTTGATAGATGGAAAAACCACTTAGACTTAAGTATTACATTTAGCCCGTATTACTATTTTATGTGCAATTGTAACATTACCATCTTTCATTGGAAGTTAACATCTACATTAGCCTACTGTTAGTAGCTTACACTCTGAATAATTTTCACTCTACTTCACCACATAAACCTTTTCGAAATAGCTCTCTCTTAGGTCACTCCTTTTCTAGGTTACCCTTTCTACAAGATTGATTCTCAATGAGAGCTCTAAGTTTTATGATGTAAGCCCAATGATAGAGTCCAACTTAAAAGATTAGTCTAATAAGTTGGAAAATTCTTGAAACTTAAGTACTGTACTTAGTTCATACTACTATCCTATGTGTGATTATAACATTATATTATTCAATGTGGTTGAAAAACATTTACAAACCAAAGGGAACTAAATATTTGCGATTTATTTGTTAGGAATAACCAACCAAATAAAAAAAAAAAGCAAACGAACACTGTGTTTAACAAATATTTTAAATTGGAGATATGTGGAAATAAGTAGAAAGGAAAAGAAATGAGTGAAAATGGAAATAAATGGAATTTCTAGTGTGTTTGGAAATAATAGAAGGAAAATAAAGTAAATGGAAATAACCAAAATTAATAGTTGACAAAAATTTCCCCATCTTATTTGAATGAAAATTATTATGAGGGATAATCTTGTAATTGTCTCCTTATTTCAACTAATTTCCACCAATTTCCTTTCAAAATTGGAGAAAAAAGAAATTGAGCTTAAAGCGGAAATCTTTCTACTAATTTCCTTTTACTTCTACCATTTTGTAATCTTTATTTAATTTACCAAACACAATATTTCATTCCATTTTCATTTATTTCATTAGTATATAAATAAGATAAGCTATGGGAAAGCCTACTTTGGTATCTTAAACATCTAGAAAATAATTTTTATATATTATATTACAAAACCAAACACATGCACATATGACTTCCCACCTCTCCATTAAATAATGAGATAATTTTAGCACCAAATTGAACTTTTTTGTGTCAACATTGGTACAAGCCCTAACTCCGTTTGTTTCCATCAACTGAGGTGGAAATATGGACTAATTAGTGAGTGACACATTTTTTTAATAATACTAAAACCATAATTGGAACTTCCACGTCAAGTTTCCCATTTTTTAAAAAAATAGAATTAACACAATCTTTTTTTTAAATGAAATTAACAAATTGCTATATATCATTAACAAATTTTTAGGTAATTCCTTCAACTCAAGAAATGTAATTCTGGTTGAAATAAAAAAACGAAAAGAATCCAGCAAATAAAACTTAAAATAATTTACTCTAGATATATTATTTTTGAAATTAGAACCAAAACTAGAAAGAATTGTGATTATTATGTTTGAAATCAATTGTCTCTTTTTCTTCTACCTATCCATTAGAATCATGACCCATAAAATCAATTCTAGATTTAACAACAATGCCAAATAAATAAACTAATAAATGCAATATATTGATGCAATGAATCACACCAACAATTTACAATTTTAACTTCGAAAATGATCTCAAAAACCCAATAATGAAGCAACAATCACAGCAATGAAACACGTCACAAAATGGAAACAATGAAATACTCGAGCACGTTTCTAGTTTTGCTTTTCAATAGAACAAGGGCAAGAAATGAAAAGAGTTACAAAAATGTTTTCCAAACATAAGAATTTGACAAAACCAATATGAAAGTCCTAGGGACGATGTGTAGAGATTGATGGACTAAGCATATCGAAAGACAACTATTTCATATCGAAATAAGATCAACAAACACAAAGAGATCAATTTCTAACCCCACCTTTACGTTGATCAAAAGGAAAATTTACCCTTGTTCGTGGTAACAAGAAATAGCAAGATAAAGAAGTGCCTAGATCTACACACAAACACATGATTAAATGTGAAATAAAAGATGAGAAAGCATAATAATCACTAAAAACCACTCAAAAGAACTAGAAGAAGCCTAAAATGGTACTAAATAATTGATTAGATTAAAAGAAAATTTTAGATCTAGATATTTCTAGATTTCAAAAAGCCCAAGCAAAACAAACAAAATGGTGTTAAAAAATCTTAGATTAATTGAGAGAATGATGAAACAAATTGAAAGCCCAAAAAATTACGAGAAAAGGAGGTCATAATCAGTTAGGGGCATCTAGTGCTAGAGCTTGTGATCAATTAATCATATTCTAGATTTTAGCTCTAAGACAAACTTAATTGAGAAAAGGAGGTCAAAATCACTTGCTTTGCATTATCTTCTTCAATAATTTTGTTATTTGGTTTAGTTAGTTGATCATCCATAAAGATAAAGAGTTTCTTAGTGTCTTTTTTTTTTCTCCCGAGTTGTTAATGGGGATGATGACGAATTTAATTTATTTAAAGATATTAAAGGACAAATTTTGTCTTGTCTATTTTAATCTATTTTAGTTTAATGGTTATGTTTTAATAAGATATTATGTATTTATTTGAGCTATACCTTATTTTATCTTTTGATAAGATGTCATGTGTATATTTTTAAATTCATTTTTAGGCCACATGGCATGCTAAATAAGTGTCACACGTCATCTCTAAGATTAAAATATGCTTAAGTGGCATTCTGAGAGTTATTTTAATGATATAATACATGTGTCAAAGGCTTATTCATTGTAAATTTCACCACAATTAATGGAAGCTAACGGAGTTATGAGAAGTATAAACACTAACATGGTATTAAAATGGATGATTGAAAATTTAAAGTAATTTATTGAAAAATCACTAAAAATTTAGGTTAAATGAAACATTGCCCCCTTAAATAACCGCCTACCTATTAACTTTCCACCTCTCCATTACAAAATCAACACTGCAAAATAATAGCTTGCTTATTAACTCCAATAAGGTACATGAAAAAAATCTTAGACCTCTCAATTCTTTTATTTATTTACTATTTTTTATTCAGCCATCTAGGCCTCTCCATTCTTAAAGATAGTAAAATGGAGTCAAGAGCAGTGGTTCATATTTCAGGTTGTTGTTTAAAAGTTCGTATTATGAGGTTTGGAAATCTATTTTCTTTGGTTTTAATGTCACTACTTACAATGTTGGGCAAAAGAAAATTTAGGCATCCTCTAATAGGCAATTTTAGTAACCACGAAGAGAATATTGAATATCTACTCTTGCATTATTGGACTCATTTGATTTGGTTTAGTTCATTTGGATACCATGCAAATCTTTTTGCCTTAAACAAAATAGAAGATTGGGTTGTTTTGGTTGTTAACCTTAGCTTGGTCGATAGTAGTCAAGAAAAAAGAATTGTTGGTAAAGATGGCAATTACTCTTTGGCACATGTGGAAAGAGAGGAATGATATCAAAGACTATCGTTGATCCCGTTAAAATGATAGATAAATCTATAAAAATTCTCCGAATACATATACTGATTTCAAAGTGAAAAAGGATAAACATTTTTTTAAGGTATCACAATCAATCCTCATTTCCTTTTATGTAATTTGGTGCAAATTGGTGGGATTTTTGTAACTCTAGATTGATGATTCAAACTTATTCTCTTGATTCCTTTAATAACACTAGCCCCTTTGGCACAAAAGAAAAGAAGAAAACCACAACCTAAACTAAAAAACGAGATTTATCCTCGGAGGCCTTCTCACTTCACATTCCACATGTGAATTCATCATTTAAAAAAAAAAATCAATTAAATATTCATTTATTTCCCATTAAAGAAATTAAGTATCTCTTTTATTTATATTTATTCACTTTCTCAAACTCAATGGGGTCTCTTTCCTCTCTTCTATTTAAACGACTGCGTTCTCTTCAAACGCACCTCCTCTTAAGGCTTAAGCGAATCAATTTCCAAAACCCCAAAATTTACTATTAATCTTTTTCAATTCTTCAATGTCTTCAACGCAAGCGAGTCTTCTTCTCCAGAAGCAGCTTAAAGGTCAAATCTTTACCCAAAAATTTGCCCCAATCCTTACTAAAATTTAGGGTTTGAGTGAAATTTAGGGTTTTTCGTCATATTAATATAGTTTTGACGTAATCTTTTCGTGCAGATCTTTGTAGGAACCCTGTGGATGGATTCTCTGCAGGATTGGTGGATGAAAATAACGTTTTTGAATGGAGTGTTTCGATAATTGGACCTCCTGAAACCCTCTAGTGAGTAGTAGACTGATTCCCGAGTTAATTATCTGTTTAGGTTTAGGGTTTATTGGTGATGGTTTTTTTTTTTGCTGTTGTTGGTATAATCATAGTTTTTTATTTTTTATTTTTACTTTTGTCTGCGTCGTCTTTGATCTTGTGGGGTTTAAGATGAATTTTATGCGTATGCTTTTGATGGATTGAATGTTCTGCCCTCGTCTCTGCTAATCATACGTTGCCACATAGGATGAGCATATTATGTGGACCCCACTTTCTGATTATTTATTTACACGAGGAATTGTTTGGATGATTTTGGTTGCTTAGAATAAATATTGTCGTGCAGATCGCAAGGGGTCTCTCCATTCCCTTTATTTTCCTTTTTTATTTTTTTTATTTTCCTTCCCCACCCCCTACCCCCCCTTTTTTTCACTTTTGTGCAATACGGTAGCTTGTACTTTGTGTATTAATACGTTGTACGGGATGATTGAGTTTCAGTAGGTGGTAGATTTTGAGCTGGGTTTTTATTGATGGAAGATTATATGCATATGAGTTGGCATATAAGTTGCGGCAGATTCTAAGGCATGGTAATAATGTAGGATCATGAAAAGGTTACAGTTTGCAAGTCCTAAATATTTCGAAGTTACTTGTGGACAGTCTGATTAGTCTCAGCGGTATTTTAATTTTTAGTCCATTCTTTTAACTGGCAACAAGGATGACTTTGCTGTTTATATGCAACCCAGTTCATATGATGTTAGTGGCAGAGACTATGGGGGATTGCTGAATGCAGTTGCCCCTCCTAACTTTGAAACATTTTGGAAATTGTTAGAAAATTTAAAATTTTCGTCGAAAATTTGTTAATTTTTATGTTTCCCCAAACATATATTACTTTTAATTTGCAGCTCGTCCTTCCTTTAACAAAATTTTGCCCGTACCACTGTATGATGTGCTTTGAGATTGGAAATCCATTGTAGGTTCAAAATGCCAAGAGAATTGATCATCACTGGAATAACCATGGAAGAGAACAATCTTCATGTTATTACCAACTACTATCATCCTTACCACCAGGGACCGTCAGTAATTTCATCTACTAAGCTTGAGGAGTTTTCAGGAAGATGTTAGGATGGAAAGAATATTCATGATTTTCAATGACCATTGCATATACATATTTATGCAACTCTTTTCTTGCTTGCACAGAGATTTTTTGTTAAATTGCTTTGCAATTAAACAGATTCAATCCCTGATTTACAGTTGAATTTGGTCCTTCAATTTGTCACGTTATCTGTTTATTGTTATTCAACTTTCCTGTTAGATTTCTGTGTAGTTTCTGTTTCTTCTTTACTTCATCTGTAGAAATTAAGTATTTGCCTTCAATTTGTCACTTTATGTATTTATTGTTATTCAACTTTCTTGTTATGTTTCTCTGTAGTTTCTGTTTCTCCTTTACTTCATCAGTAGAAATTAAGTATCTGCCTTCTTGAGGAAAGAGTAGATCATATATATTTAAGTGTCATAAGGGAAATAAATTTGATCATAATTTAACCAAAAAATAAATTTGATCATAAGACTTAAAACAATCAATTTATTTGAGATGTGGCATGTCCTTTTTGTAATGATCTACTTCTGCTACAGTGATGGAGGTTTCTTCAATGCAATAATGAGCTTCCCGGCCAATTATCCCCTCAGTCCTCCAACAGTTAGGTTTACTTCAGAAATGTGGCATCCAAATGGTGAGAACTTAGTTTTATTATGTGAAAATTTACTGCCGTTATCTTTTGTTGGCTGAGTAAACTGCTAAGGCTGCTTTATTTATCGTAGTTTACCCTGATGGGAAGGTCTGCATTTCAATTCTTCATCCACCTGGTGATGATCCAAATGGATATGAGCTTGCAAGTGAACGTTGGTCGCCTGTGCATACAGTACGACTTCAAAATCTTACTATGTCTAATTTGTACCCCCAATTTCACTGGTTCTATTTGAGAAAAGAACATTGCTAGTTTTTAATTTAATTTTTTTTTTATACCATGCCTCAATTATTCAGTATGTTATACTTTCTAGTCTTTTATCGTGCTTGCACCTGTCTTGGTTGATTTTTCAGTTCATTTTTCCTTTTTTTTTGGTCTTATATTTATGTAGGTTGATGCTCAATATAAATGAAGTAACCACCCTTTATTCCTGAAGTTACAGTTTTTAGTTTTCCTGTTCTCTTGCACTTTAAGTGAAGGATACACGGGGATGGTACTGGGAATCATCAATTCTGTATTGAATCGACCAATAGGAGGCGAGCTATTTAGGCTCTTAGGTACATCAAAGGCTAGCCAATTGTCATGTAAAGCTTTCATGAATTGGTTTCTCCTTTCATTAAATAAGAAAATGAAGAACCCCTTTATTACCCAATTTGTGTTTACGCCTCAGGTAGCGGTCTGTTTTCTTAACTAGCGAGAGGTTTTTCATTGCCCCTAAAGAGGGTAGATGCAATATATGTGTCTCCATCGTGGAAGATTTCACCCTGAATGTCCTCAAGATTTGTTAGGTTAAAGGTTAGTGTTCCTTTGATGCAAATTTTGTAGTTTCTTTTTATGCTTAATGAGTTTTAAGGGGTTTGTATTTGGAGAGCAATATCACTAGAGAATTCTGTGAGGAATATCCTAAGTGTAAGAAACATATCGATCTTTGAGAGACAATATCATTCAACTTTCAAGAACTAGAAAACTTGATTGTCCATCTATCTTTCTGTCTTTGCTTTATTTTAATATGAAAATAAGAGCTAGTCAATTGGGTTGTTGATGGAGTATTGCTTGCACTAGCAGCCACTCGTAATTTTTTTCCTCTTTCGATAAGTAAGTTGGATTTGTTATTAGTTTATACATATAGAGGTTCCATACAAGGCTAGATGGAAGAATCATTTTAGAAGGTATAAAGTGATGCAAATATGAACTATTTTCAACGATTTGATACAGTTAGAAGAAAAGATTCTCAAAAAGAAAGCTAGTCCATCTAAGCAAGAACTTTCATTTGCAAATATGGTATTTACCGATGCAAGATGTTACTTGCCTGGAGTTTCCAAGTGCAAGCCTGCTTATTGACCCTTTCATTGCTGCATTCCATCCATAGGAAACAAACAAAAGCCCCAAAACTAATTTTCTGGTGAAGCAGTTGACCTACTGATCATATCATCCTTCCCAGCTGCTGAAATTTGCTTGGTATTTCATCCTTGAAGTTGGAAGCTCCAAATTTCCCAAGAGTATCCATGTTGGAAGCAAAAGGTGGTGGCTCTAAGATAATCTGTCATGAAGGAAGCAGGTATTGGAGCCAATTACTCCCCATTAGAGTAGTTTTTCCATAATTAGGAGCCTTCCTGGATAGCCTTCCACAGGCTAGATGAATGTCTTGGTACATGTTTTTTAAACCGAAAACATTTTGGCCCAAGCAACTTAAAGCCCGAGACTCAAAAGTGTCTCATTAATCATCTTAATGGAAGAAAGTTAATTAGGTTTAGGTTTCCACAGCAGCCTATCAGGAGTTGCTGGTGGATAATGTTAAAAGGGGTCAGTGGGCAGGCATCATGCAGGGCACATTGTGCCTAGACTATCCCAAAGTGGCCCCTGAGATGAGTCCTGATCAAAGTTTCCTATTATAGAGCACAATCTAGCTGTGCCTGGAATACCAAAGTGGTGAATCTCCCTTGGACTCACTCTCTCATTTAACGGTCCAAGGGGATATTTGTCGTCAAACCAAAGGGATATGAGGTTTCTATTTTTAATTGCTGCCCATAAAGGTACTGGACTTCTGCTCCAAGTAAGAGCAATTTGGTCCATGCCCAAGATCTATCAAAGGGGATCTTTGCGGCTCAAAAATTTGAATGCTTTAGTAGGTAAAGAGTACCCGGTGTTTACAGAGAGACTGTAATCACTCACAATATATGAATTCTGGATATGCTTGATCTTGACTTAATTAACAGTTTCCAAGTAATTGAATCCAAAATACTGAGACCCACCCTCCTTTGCTGGGCGCACCCTATTCCTACCAGCTTTTGTGTTAACGCTCACATCATCTTTCTGATTTGAAAAAAAAAAAGGTCTTTTGATTTATCTTTCAGGACATCTTTGGGAAGAATAAAAGGTGGAAGACCCAGTAAACCTGGGCAATCTTTTGAATTGACTCTGAGTCATGATGCTAGAGATGGATGCTGAGGGTACTCTATGGGTAGCTCACAATCTGGAAGACGAAAAATTTGGATTATATCTGTTCACAAAGGTTTGTGGTAGTTTGCCCAGATTAGTTTGCAACCCAGATAAAGCCAAACTTATTTAAAGCATCTTCGATTAAGTGAATAGAATCCAAAAAGGCACCGCAGAAAACCATAAAGGTCATCAGCATAGTAAGATGAGTGGCTCTTTCTTCTTTGCATTTCCGGTGATGTTTAATCCAGAGTTATTTGTTCTCTCTCATCAAACAAGAGAAACCATGTGTAGCCCAGACAAAAAGATTGGGAGAGTAAGGGGTGCATGCCTTAGTCCTCTAGAGTTTGGAAGATACCAGTTAACTCCCCATAGTTGAACATAGAGCTAATACATTGCTTTAGGGTAAAATTCATCATTGGCAGCACTTCCACTACAATACTCCATTTAATGGGATCATAGGCCTTCATCAAGTTGACTACTTAATTGCGAGCTGCTGTAACATAATCAATGCCATAGTAATAGGTTTGATGTTCCAGCAACTAGCTCTTGCGTCAGGTTTCAAGGGTTCATTTTTTTTCTATTTTTGCTGTACTGTTTTCTGGTTTCTGTTCTACATTTCCTTGGTCACTTGCCAGGAGTTGACCTTGTCGACCCTGGGAAACCTTTTAGGTTTAAAGAGTATTATGGTTGGGAAAGGCAGCTTTGCTAGGGTTCTGTCTATCTTTTATGTTTAATAAATGATCTATTAGCCTGTTTCCTGCAGGGGAAGTCACATTTATCCATGTGCTTATTTTCTATTTCATCAATCTTAGGGCAATGTGGGATTCATTGACTGGAGTTAATTGTTTGATGAGGGGTGGAAGCTTCTCTTTTTATCACCACTGCTCACTGAAACACTTACAAACATATGTGCACGTGCACACATGTCCAGGAGGAGAAAATTTGCTATAACCCCCCCCACACAAACCAACCTGCAACACCCTCCCAACCCAAAAAAAGAAGCATCCTCAGGGATCTTAGAGATGTAATGAAGATTGTTTGAATACAAAATCTAAAGGTGATTAACTAGTAAAAGAAAATATCCTTGGTTTGATTGCATTACCTTGAAGTTAAGATATGGTGAGATATGCTTCGAGAAAGATTTGCAGATTAGTGCTTGCTGTTTGATAGAGAAAAATTTTCTTGTGGAGAGATTTCTAATAGAATGATGGTCCGGTGAAGGGATTTTTCCTTTAATTGTTCTTTCTGTTTGATCATAATTACTTTTCAAAGAGTGTACTGAACAAAATGTGACGACACTATCTTCTCATAGCTTTTAATTACTATGGGGACCCCACTCGAATAGATTTTTTTGCTTGCTTTTATTGGTTTGCCTCTAGCCCTACTGCATTTGAAGTCTATTGCAGGCATCAGCTTTTTATGAAGTTCTCCTTGATAGCGTCTGAATGCACAGCTAATACACCCCCAGGTTATGGCATGCTCTGTTAATATGAGCAGTTGTATTTGCAGGTTGAGAGCATAGTCCTAAGTATCATATCAATGCTTTCCAGCCCTAATGATGAATCTCCAGCGAATGTTGAAGCTGCGGTGAGTATCATTTGTTTCTTCATGTCCCTTTTCTTCTTTCTTTCTTTTGGTGAAAGCAGTGTCAGAGGAATAACAGTAACCATCTTTTGCTACTGGACTTTTTTGTCAAATGGGGAAACAAGGGAATTTTAGCAAGATATGCCTATGTGATTTGACAAGCATATATGAATCATGAAGTTTTTCCATTTGGAATCTTCATCTATCTAATAAGAAAATGGAAGGGAATGTTAAATGTTATCATGTTTGATATATTCATCTGATAATGTCCTGCTCTCCTATCAAATTTATGTGCTATCGTTTTTATAGGGAAAATAGCAAATGGCTTATTACTGTTGGATTATGCCTCCACGTGTGGATCAGGATTATTTTATTATCATGAATTCATTTGCTGCAGATTAAGCTTGAATATGTAAAGGGCCTTGAGGTGCATGATGTTATTTGGTCCTTGTGTCTTTTGAATGGATGTAATTAGATTCTTGGTTGTTTGGCAGAAATTATGGAATATCTTTACACTGAGGCTTTTCATGTTTCAAAGTTCTCTTTAATTTTAACATATTTTGTCATTATTGCATAGTTGATTGGCAGAACCGTAGGATGTCTTTATGCTGAAGGTTTTTCATGTTTCAAAATTTTCTTTAGTTTTAACGTCTCTTGTTATTACTGCAGAAGGAATGGCGAGAGAACAGAAATGAGTTTAGGAAGAAAGTTGCTCGCTGTGTGAGACGATCGCAAGAAATGCTATGACCCGTTTCAGTGCCTTTTCTCTTCTTGCTGCCATTAATTTTGTCTCCTGAAAGACGTTACTACTTTATGAGGGAGAAGAGGGACTACTGGTCATCAACCCTTGCCATAGGTCCATGTAGAATTTTGTTTTGGTTTTTTGTCTTCTTTTGTTCGTTTCTATATTTTCATTTAGAGTAATGATTTCAATCGCTGAAATTGACAGACCGAGTTATCTGACTCTGACTAGAACTTGTTTGTTCCATCATGGTTAAGTTTCTGGGTTGGTTGTTTAAGTTTAAACACAGGATGGGTGTGATAATGTTCAACCTTACCGCTCCTTTTATGTCTCAAATCACTGTTTTGCTGGACGTATCATTTTGTACCTCCGGTTCCCCACTTTGACAGAATCGATGTGCTTTTGTGTATTTGTTGCAGAAAATAACCGGAGTCATTCATTGTTTTTACATTAAGTTCTGATGCATGACGTTCATGCTTTTGTGTTATGATCGGAATCCAAAGCCAACGTTGGTTCTGAAAAGTGGAAACCCCTCCCAAAAGAGAAAAAAAAGAAGAGGAAAGGTATTGTTGTCACATGTACTGATTCTTCATTCCTGCTTTTCTGCCTGAACATACATGCATACAAAGACTCAAAGAGGATAAAAACTTAAACGGCTGTCCTTGCCTCTGCCAGCACATTTAAAAGTTGATATGCTTCCTGTTCTTAGTTATTCCTTTTTAGGTCAAATTTCCTTTCATGCTTTTGTGTTGATAGTGTGAGAATCATTACATGCATCTAACCTTTAGGCTTTGCTCTTTATTTTTATGACCCTAAACCTTTATAAAACTGCAGGATATGTACTTTGTACGGTAAAGTCTATTAGCATCAATGAAAGGACAGATTCTCTTGCGTAAGTGTTGGGATTAGAATGATTAAAGGCAGTCCAGAAAGCTAAGATAGCCTTTATTTGCCCCTCTTTCTTTATGTTTACTACCTTTTTCCGAGAGCAGCAATCTTTCTCTTATTTAAAACCATGTTCAGAGGTGGGGGATAACAGATGAACAAATTGTAGAGTGCTTTCTTTGACTTAGTTAACTACACTGGCTGTAGAGTCCATCTTTTGGCAGTTAGTTTCAGATAGAGAAATTGAAATCTTTCAAAGGAGTTTTTAATAAAAAAATTTAACTAGTGATGGTGGAAGTCCAGTTTTTTACGTACTCCAAGAATCATCTTTAGACTTCTAAGTCTTGGTTTTCAGCTGTTTAATATTAGTATAGTACATGCATAACCATCTCTACACAGCATAAGTGTAGATAGATGTTGCAAGGACAATTTTATAAAGAGCTAATGAATAGCCAACGACGAGCTATGGAAGGATGGTGAAATCCCAATCCAGCATTTCCTGTAAGGGAGATTCCTCGTGTTATAGCTATTACACATTTAAAATAAAAGAAATAAAAAGCATTTAATAGCCATTAATTACATACAAGTGAACATGACATTAAGGATACGTGAAACAACTATTTCATTGGTAGTCACCGTGGCTAATCCACTGGGCTTGGGCTCTATCATAATTTATTATTTAAAAAGAATTTCATTTTTTCTTTGTCAACTGCTATGCATTTACAACTATTAGGGGAGGGGGGAGATTCAAATTGGTCCATCTTGTTGGGAGGATGTTTATGCCACTTGGTTATTTAAGTAGTGAAATTTAATATAATAACTGCATCCATTTGCAAGTCAAATGGAAAATGTGAAAGATATATATATGTTATTGCTCAAACCACTATTTATGCAACGAGTAGAATTCAAATATGCTTTGACAAAGCTTTTTATTTATGCAGATATTTCATGGAATATTGGCATTTAATTAATACATCAATTGATAGCCGTAGAAGTCAATTATATAACACAAATCAAAATTTCTTTTCAATAATGTTAAAATGAAAAAGTTTTTTTTTTTTAATTATGTTAGAAAACTAAACCCATATTAAAAATTAACTTGTATAGGGCTCATATATATATATATATATATATATATAAGCAACACATAGACTTTTTAAGAAAGCCACTCTTCCTTGAAAGCTATCTATCCCAAGATGAATAGAGGGGTTGATTATGATGAAAATTGGCTTTGATGCCATATTGGAATCGAAACTTACTTTGAAAGTTAGCTTATAAAATTGATAACCCAAATAGACATATATGCACTATGTAGAATTTTAAAGAGAATTTGGATACTAACACCCTTCCTTGATGGATATTCGATGCAAGATGATTAGATTGGATTGGATATAGAGATGCTTCCTCAATAGGTGTGATATAGGCCATTGATAATGTTGTTTATAGATTTCAGCAGATGCAAAATGTGGATTAATTATAAACTTTCTTCCCCATCTTCTCCTTTTTGGGGAGAATGAGATTTTAATTTTCCTCACCTTGTTAAATCCCTTCAATATGGAATACCATAAGGGTAAATTGCAATAAATCCTCATCTTTGCCTCATTTGACTTAATTATCCTTCATTTTTAAAATGAACATCTCGATGCCAAATCTTTAGAAACATGTTTTTTTCACCTCATTTTGTCCTCGATGAAGACTAAAAGTTCACCAATTAAGTATGACAAGACATTCCATAAATAAAAAGGGGGGGCAAAATAATAAATCAATATTTGAAAGCATTTTTTTTAACCAAAAATTTAAAAGCATGCTTTGGATGATTTAGATTTTTAATGCCCAATTTCAAATATAATACATGTATTTATAAAGCAGAATTTAGAGCCTTGCCTACTTTAAATCCCCGACTATTGTGTTATATATTGCTATCTATGGCACAATAATAATCTGACATTATAATTTCTTCGGTGATTTTAGCTATTTATTGCTTTTATTACCATACTTATTCTATTCATATTTAGAGGAGGAAATTAAATAATCCATAGAAAGTCACGTTGGTGAATCTTTTTCCGCATTTTGGACAATTTTAACATCAATAGATAAATAATGTTTACTGTTTAGTTAACGTGTAATATGATTGATTACTTGTTAATTATCTTTCTCCAATAATAATTTTGTTTATATTTCTCTTTTCGATGATTATGATGCGGAGCGAAGATTCGAACCTAATTCATGGACCGACTCCCATGCTACTAAGCTACAATAACTTTAGGCTTTTCGTTCATGCATTTAATAATTATATATATATAGAATATTTAATATATAGACAGTAACTTTTTATTTGTTTTTTAATATGTACTGATTATTATTGAATGATGTATAGAAGAGAACATCGAAAGAGAAAAGTTTATTATAGGAAAAATAAATACGTGCTTTCTAGATCATTTATTTTTAGTAAAAAAAATGTTTCTTGAATTGAAAATTAATTATGAAAGTAAAATTCTGAATAATATGGCGGGTATCATATTATTTAACCTTAGTCACAAATAAAAATAAATAAATTTATTATAATTTCGTATCAAATATTTGTATGTTTATCACTATCCTATCTATCAATACCTTCTATTAAGACTGGTGGACAAGAAAAGAGTAACACGTCCAAATCCAATTATATATAAATATATAGATATAATAAAAGGTATTGTCATCCTACTCACCAATCATTGACTGTGGAAAAAACGTAGCAACGAAATGGGTTGCCGTAAAGCTTTCGTGAAGATCACAAGACAAGACCTAAAATTCTGTCTATGAAGTGAGCCGATGAATAATTATAGCTTCGTGGTGTGAACTGCTGCTCACTGACTAATGACATTCTAGTCAAACAAATTTGACGTTGTCATGACACACGACAAGATCGATGTTTGCACGACTTTGGATAGACCCAAAAAAAGGAATTTTGAAACCAAAAGTCAAGGCTCATTCGAATAGGGTTTGGGTTTCACGTAATGTGGACTTCAGCCAACTATGTCATAATAGAATGAAGTATAAATTATGACAATACTTTTAATTTTCACCATTTCACAACTTTTTTATTTGTATCTTTTTTTTTTCTTCTTATATGGATTCTCATTGTTTTTTAATTTTTACAAATTATAGTTTTTATTGACACTGTTAATGTAAAGTTTTAAAAATTTCAAAAAATTATATAAACAATTAAAAAAATAAATGGAATAATAAATTCTTTGAAACACGAATTTCAAGCGAAATTATGTTAAATAGTGAAATTAATTTAAATTATAGATCTAAGAATTTTAAATAAAAATTTAAGTTCAAAATAATCAAATTAATTTAGACGTAAGTTTTTGTAATAAATTGCTAAAAAAATTTTAAAATTTAAATATATCATTATATGCGTGTGAAAATGTAATATAATATAATATAAATATATATACACATAAAAACATAGCTGAAAAAAAAATCAAACCTACTGCTATCCCATCCGTCTGTCACGTCAGGGACGGCAGCAACAAGCGGTAGCATAGTAGCACAACAGCCGTCCCAACTGTCTTCTCCTTCCCTTTCTCTTTTTCTTTTCTTTTCTTTTCTTCTTCTTCTTCTTCTCCTTCTGTAGCACTCTTCTTCCTCCCTTTACTTTTTCTTTTCTTCTTCATTCTCGGATCATGATCGAGCAGCGACCACGATCCCAACAGCAACGGCGGTGGCATCGACGACAGGGTAATGAAAAGCGGCTTGGCATCGTGTCTATCTTGTCTCCTTTCCTAATGAAGGAGGCAACGACTGCAGCAACCACGACGGTGGCAACCCCAATAGTAACTACAACGGCCGTAATGACAATAACAACGGCAACGACGATTACGACCATGGCAGCAACCGTGGTGACCTCAAAAGCAGCAGCAACGACCCAACAACCACAACAATGATGGTAATGGCAGTGGATGGAGTGTGAGGGTGTGTTTGTATGTGTGTGAGGAGGTGTGTGTGTGTGTGTAGGTGAAGCAAGTGGGTGTGCGTGGGTGTGCATGGATGGAGGCCGTAAGTGTGTGTGCGTGAGGGTGTGCTGGTGTTTTATGTGAGTGGGCATGAGGACGTATGTGTATAAGAGAAGAGTCCAATGGCAGTGATAGCAATAGCACAACAACGACGGTGACGGTAGCATCTAGCTAAAGGATAGCAGTGACGACAACCACAATGGCGACTACGACCCCAACGACAACAAAAACAACCACAACAATGACCATAGCAATAGCTACAATGGTGATCGTGGTGACAACCGTAACAGCGACGGCAACGATGAATGACAGCGATGGCGACCATAGCGGACCGCACCCACAATGACAATGACGATGGACGACACCTAGGTGAGGTTCACTGACTGGAAATGGCAACATCATGGCTACGGATGCTTAGGTTGGGGGGCGCTAAAGGAGGCACGGTGGATGGTTGTGTATGTGTGTATGCGCGAGAGAGGAGGATCGCGGCAATAGCGGCAACAGTAATCACGCTAGCATCCGCGACAACTACGACGACAGCAGCTACGATCCTCAACAGCAGTAGCAACGGTGATCTCCACAGCGACTATAACGACGAGCCCAATGATAACAACAATGATGATAACGACAACAACCATAGCAGTAATGACAACCACGTGATGACCATTGTAGCGACGTAAGAAGGGGGAAAGGGGAGAAGGAGCAAGGTGTGTGGTGTGTGTGAAGGTGAAGAATGGTGTATGGGGATGTGTGTGTGCGGGTGAAGGTGTCGTGTGTGTTAGGAAAGGAGAATAGTGACTACTAGTGACTACAACAACAGCAGCCGCAACAACTGCGTTCCGGAGGAGAAAAGACGAGGGGAAATAAGAGGAAGGGAAAGACATATATATGTATATATACAAATGTATGTTGGGCAGCAAGGAAGAAGAGGAAATGGGTAGGTGAATCTAAGGGAGAAGAGAGAATTGCGTGAAGGATGGTGAGTGTGTTTGCGAGTGTGTATGAGTGTATATAAGCATGTGTGGTGGTGTGCGGAATGTAGAGGGATATATGTGTGTGTGTGCGTGAATGGAGATTTGTATGTGTGTGTGCGTGAAAGAAGGTGCGTATGTGTGTGTGTGTGCTTGAATGAGGATGTATGTGTAAGTGTGTGAATGAAGGTGCGTAGTGTATGTAAAGATGTGGGTATGAGATGGTGGGTGGTGTGTGTGTAGGAATGTGTGTGTATGTGCGGGAAAAGAGGAGGCAAGTGCATATTCTATGTAAGGATGTGCGTATGTGCATGAGGTGATGTAAGGTGTGCGGTATGTGTATGTGGTGTATGCGAAGTATATGTGTATGGGATGGTATGCGGTATGTGCGAGAAAAGTGTATGCATATGGATGGTGGGTGTTAGGTGCGGTTTGTGTGTGTATGTGTGGATGCTACGTAGCGTGTGAGGGTATGTGTGTATATGGATGATGTGTGGAGTATGTAGCATGTGTGTATATGTATGGAAGATGCGTGGTGTGTGGGCATGTGTATATGTATAAGGAAGGAGAAGTATGTGTGGGATATGTATGTATGAGTATGAGACGATGTGTGGAGTGTGAATATGTATGTGTGGGTATGGAAGGCTAATGTGGTGTGAACAAAGTATGTGGGTGTGTGTATTGATGGTGTAAAGTGTATATGGAGTATGTGAGTAAGTGTATGAGATGATGTATGGTGTGGGTATGTGGGTATGGATATGAGAGGTGTGTAATGTGTGTAGAGTATGTGGGCAAGTGTGTATTGGTGGTGTGAAGTATATGTGGGGCATATGTGTGTGCGTGTGTGATAGTGGTGTGGGAGGTGAAAGGAGTATGCGTGTATGTATGCACTAGTGGTGTGTACATGTGGACTTGAGGAGAAAGGAGGATAATAATGTGCAATTGTTGGTGTGTGCAATTTGGTGTATGATATGGTTGTGTGTATATATGTATAGGTGCATACGTAGTGTGTGAAGTCTGTATGTATATAGATAAGAATATGTTGGTGTACATGTGATGTGTGGGAAAGGTTAGTGTATGTATGATGGAAGGGTGAGTGAGGATGAAAACTAGTAGAAAGTATGAGGAACTCGTAGGTGGAAATATCAACAAAGAAGAGAAGAAAGAAGATGATACAAAACCTTTAAGGACTGCTAAATCCTATGAGTTATCATATAAGTAGTTCGTTGGAAGATATTAGAGACAATTGGATAAATGCAAGGTTTAAAGATGCTCATGGACAAGAGAAGCGCCTATGATGGTGTAGATGGTGAAGGGAATGATTCAAGCAACATCTAAGATGATGGCATAGGAAATATTCGGAATGAAATGGATTTCACAATTAAATGTTCAAAGGATGTTGAAGAAGATCATTCTTGGCCAAATACCCTAATGCAAGATCTTCAGTTGTCCTTTCCAAGGGTATCTTGCATATACGAGAGAAGGAATTCGAAATTTAGCAGGTCGAAGACATTCCATTGCTCGACTTCTACACAAGGAAAGCAGACAGTCGATCACAGCAACTTGGGGTGTTGGAAGCACAGATTCGTAGGAAGTTCAACATTCGAATCTTGTTTGCCCGAAGTTCCTTAAGGAGGAAACTTCACGCCTTATCATCAAACACAAGATGAGTAAAGTACACATATCGGGAGCTAGAAGACTACCAAAGTCAGGTGGAGATGTGACCTTTTATAGTTGGTTGAGAAAGCATCGCAGAAGGACATTGATTTCAAGAGGAACGCCAAGAGGTTACTCGCTGGAATCGCTTGAGTCTGGCTAGGACTACGACAACCCTAAATAAGTGAGTGGGAAACTTAATGATATGCTACTATGTTGTGTTGTATGTTAAATGCAATGCATGTGAAATTGCTGTTTGTTATGTTTGCTATTTGATATGATTGTTGTTAAGTTGAATTAGGTAGTGGGGATTAATGTGTAGGGAAAGAAGTTGTGAAGAGTGTAGAGAAATGAATGGTACGAGGGTATAGATGTCGTTACCTTAATGATAGCACCTAGCACCATGTTGCTAGTGCTATGACCATGAACTTAACCTATGATTTAAAAATTGTTTTCTTCCAAAACATAGAAACTTAGCTTTTCCTTCTATAGCTACCGAGTAGGTAGGCTTAGTTGGAATAGGGTTTATAGGTATCATTATATATAAATATCAGAGTTGGTTATTGAATGTGTATACATATACTAAAACTAACTTATTTTCCTATTATATTTACGAAATACACTCATGAACCCAATCGTACAAATCATAAGTGCAACCTTGATTTTTACAACCTAACAATCCTGTTTTCTAATCCTCTTAAGTTAATAAGGAAAAGTGTCTAGTAAATTATCTTTAAATAAAGATGTGTCATAAATATGTATACACACACACACACACATATATATATACAAATGTCTTGAGGACATAAAAAAGAAAAGATGAGATGACCTTATTGGCTCTCGGAAGTGAAAATGATAAAGCACTTGAGAAGTGAGATGGCATAGAGGTGTCAGAGATGATGATTGTAAATCAACCCCGAGTGGTTGGTTTGACATGTAAGATAAATGACACAGAGGTGTCGGATATGATGATTGTAAGTTAACCCGAGCGGTTTGACATTTAAAAGGAAGTGGCACAGAGAGGTGCCGAGATAATTTAACTATTTATAAGACTAGATAAGTCTATATTAGTGGGGTTTGGGTTCGATGTCGGTTTGTGTGATAACAAATGCCTGATCCTTGCTTGATTGTAATGAGTGAAATGGAATGTTTGATGTTTACCTCTGCGGTATGATTGGGAATTGATTTTGATTATATATGTTGTTTGATCACTTTAAAGTAATCAATTAAAGTAGGAAGTGGACGAGATTAAAACTTGACATGCATTTCCACGAGACATATGCATGAGATTGAATGCTATCACTGCTATAGGATGCATCAGAAGTGATTAAGAGGATCGTTGTTTTGCCAAATTAAGTGATTAGGGGATTGTCGCGCCTTGACGGTTTTGAGTCCGGCCTGTCTTTGAGGGTTTTGCTCCGTTTGGTGTAAAGAGGCATGGGAGCATTCACTGTTGAGTTAAAAAGAGATCATAATTAATAAAGTGATAAGATAAATAAATAAGGTAATGCCTTGGGCACTGATGGTGGCTTCAAAATCCCTAACCCAAGGTCAAGGAGGGCGTAAACTCTAGACTTCACATCGGTTATCAGAAGACTACGTAAGATGTTGTATTCATATGGTTGCTCATGTATAGCATATGTTGGATAACTTGATTTGAAATTTGCTTGTGTGTAAGTAGCATTGAAAGTGTTACCATCCCATTCACCGAGCTATAATGTGCTCATCCCCTCATAGAATTTTTTGCAGGTAGCGATTACAAAAGTGTGGGATGGGATAAGATGTGAAGTATTGAGAGTTTTGGAAGACCAAAACAACAAAGTAAGAATTGTAAATGATAGATTTACTTAGAGGAAATGTTAGGATCCCCATGTGAATAGAATTTGAAATTGAGAAACCTAGGGTTTATCCTATTTTACTGATTGGTAGGGGATACAGATTCTCTACGATCATAGTTGATCGTGGAGCACGAGATCCATAGTTGTATTTTATTATCCAATTATATGTATTATAATTAGTTGTAAATGCAACTATTTATTTAGAGTCTTACAATCTTTGACACATAAGACGATCATCATGTAATGGGTGTACACGTGCCATTATGGTTTTAGTGGAGACTTCTAGGTCCCTTTTCGGGGCGTGACAGTTAATTTTTTCTTTCATAAAAAATAAGATAGCTATACATCATTTGTTAAAATAATTTAAATAAATGATATAATTAAATAAATATAATTTAGATAAAATAATGAAAAGTTTTAAAAAAAGAAAAGAAAAAAAAAAGAAGTTCGCCACTCCAATGATCCCCTCCAAATGGTTACTTATGAGCCTAGCTTCATTGGATATTATTATTTATCTTCTTTATCAATTTTAGGGATATGGAATTGCTGATTATTGTTGGATTACTATATGTTGCATGGTTTTACCATTAGGTTGTTAACTTCGCATTACAATGGCGTCAACTTTGCATAGTGCCAATTTAAGGCAATATGCATGCGGACTTTCCATGGCGAGCTTTGCATTGATTTACATGGCAGACACGTGAGAATTGATGTAGCGCCACCTCTTAGGAGCTTTACACGAAGACTTGTAATATTTTATTTTATTTCATATTATTCCATTATTTAGTATTTTAGTTATTAAAATAATTAGGAAACTATAACTTGTTAGTTATGTTCTTTGTTTTATGAGTTTTTTTACGTTATTGCCTTCAAGGTTTTAAGGCTTATATATATATATGTGTGTGTGTAATTTCTTATGAGAAGCTATTATTTAATTAGAAATTTCTTTTACAAAAAACCTTAAGAGAGACTTTATTCTTCTCATCTTTTCAATCTCCTCATTCAATTCATTAAATAGAATCGTGGTAATCAACCTTGTTTGATCTAGTGGTGGTGAGTTTCTGTTATCAATTAGATTAAACAATCCTTTGTTTAATTGTGATCATGCTATCATAACTTTGGTTCTAATTCGAGATTGCGAATTAGGGTCAAGTTTTGTTAGCTTGTTTTCAAGACGATCCTAGGGTTCCTTTTCCATCCGATCGGGTTCTAGGTTCATCTCAACTTAGGGTTCTCATCAATTGGTGTCGGAGCTTTGGCTCATGAAAATTAGGTGTTATCTATTCTTTGGTTATTTCATTATTATCTTTCATCCTTTAGTTCTTGAGTTTTTATTTTCGTTATTGTTCTTGTTCATAAAAAAAAAAAATCATCTTGTTCGTGTTCTTCATTAATTTGATTCATTGCTATTAGTCTATAATTTTTAATTTGTGTTTAAAGAGTTAAAAAAGAAGAAGAAAAGAAATTCGTATAAAAAAAAATCAAGATTGAGTTGTGCAATCAATACTTATTACATAATCTGAATTAAAAAAAAAACTTAATATGAAATCCCCTCTTTAAATTGCTTAGGCAGAGTTATTTCTTTGTTCTTGGTATTACTTTGTCATTAATGGTTGTCTGGTAAGGTCATCGATAAGGTTTTTATTAAAAAGCTTGTAAGGAGAAGTTTATTGGATAAAAAAAAAAATTAATTGAGTGAAACACAAGTGATTCGAATCCATATTTTTGAGTGTAAACACATTAGGAAGTGTTTGAGAGGAAAAGTCTCTTTTACTAACAAACTCTTTGCAGTAGTGGAGGAGATAATGTGGATTTTGATATGAAGTTGTTTATGAAAGTTGTCTAAGATCAATTTAAACTTCTGAATAGAAGATTAGATGATCTTGAATCTCCTTCTAAGCCTAAATCTTTTTGAAGGAATATGGATGAGGAGGGGGAAGATGAGGAGTCTGATGTTGATGTGAGTAGTTCTAGGAGAGGTAAAAGGACTGTTCAAAAGCAAGATAGTAATTTAGGAAGCATTAAAATGAAAATCCCTACTTTTCAAGGGAAAAATGATCCTAAATTGTATTTGGAGTGGGAGAAAAGGGTAGAACATGTGTTTGATTGTCATACTTACTCTAAGGAGAAGAAGGTTAAATTAGTAGCAGTTGAGTTCACTGATTATGCTAGCATTTGGTGGGATTAACTTGTGGTTAGTAGGCGAAGAAATGGTGAGAGACCTATTCGGTCATGGGAAGAGATGAAAGTGGTAATGAGAAAAATGTTTATACTTAGTCATTACTATAGGGACTTGTATAGGAAGTTGTAGGGGTTGACTCAAGGTTCCATGAGTGTTGAGGATTATTACAAGGAGATGAAGGTAGCTATGATTCGGGCTAACGTAGAAGAAGATTGTGAGGCAACAATGGCTAGATTTGTAAACGACCTAAATAGAGAAATAATTGATGTTTGGAGTTGCATCATTATGTGGAGATGGAGGAATTATTACATGAGGCTATTAAGGTGGAGAGGTAAGTAAAGTCTAAGGGTACCTTTAGGTATAGCTCCACTTTTGGCTCTTTAGGGAAGTCAAACCAGAAGAATAGCAAGGATGCCTTTAAGCAAAAGGAAGATGTAAAGGCTAAGGAATCAGCTATCTATCCTAAAGGTAAAACCGAAATTAAATCCTCTTTTAAATCACGTGATATTAAGTGTTTCAAGTATTAAGAATTAAGGCACATTGCATCTCAATGTCTAAACAAGAGGGTTATAGTTGTTTTAGATAATGGTGATGTAGAGAGTGTCAGTTCAATTGAGGAAAAGATGCCACCATTAGAGGAATGTAGTGATGTTGATATAGAGGGTCCTATGAAAGGAGAGATGTTGGTCACTAGGCATGCTCTAAACATACAACCTAAGGAAGATGTTGATGAGGAACAACATAAGCACATCTTTCATACTAGGTGCTCTGTGAGTGTTAAGGTATGTAGCATGATTATTGATAATGGTAGTTGCACCAATGTTGCAAGTTCTTTAATGGTTGAGAAATTGCATCTACCTACACTAAAGCATCCTAGACCATAATGTTGTAAAGTTAAGGTGGCAAAGTAGGTTTTAGTTGCATTTTCCATTGGTAACTACAAGGATGAGGTTTTTTGTGATGTGGTACTAATGCATGCTGGACATTTTCTTTTAGGGCGTCCATGGTAGTTTGATAGGAAGGTCACTCATAATGGGTACAAGAATGTGTACAAATTTGTGATGAATAACTGACTCATTATGTTAACACCTCTCAAACCTTTGGAGGCATATGAGGATTAAGTCAGGATAGTTAAAGAGTGCAAATTGAGAGATAACAAAGTGAGTATACAAGAAAAAGAAAAGAGTTGATAAAAGGAGTGAGTGTGTACAAAAGAGTGGGAAAAATAGTGAAGAGAGAAGAAATTTAGAATGTAGAGATCAAAATAAGGAGAGAAGCAAGAAAGTGAGCGCTTTTGCTACAAAAGGAGAGATTAAGAGAGTTATGTTGGCGAGGCAACAATTACTTGTACTTTTGTACAAAGATATTTATTTTTCAACTAACGATCTTAACTCCTCTTTGCCCAATGTGGTTGTGTCTTTATAGAAGGAATTTGAAGATTTGTTTCTTGAAGACATTCTGGATGGACTACCTCCTTTAAGAGTAATTAAACATCAGATCAACTTCATTCTGAGATCATCAATCCCTAATAGACCCGCTAATAAAGCTAATCTGGAAGAGACAAAAGAGATTTAAAGGTAGGTAGATGAGCTAGTGCAAAAGGAATTAGTGAGAGAGAGTCTTAGCCCACGTTCAGTTCCTGTGCTTTTGGTTCCCAAGAAAGATGGAACATGGCGCATGTGTGTTGATTGTCGAGCTATCAACAAGATCACTATAAAGTATATATATCCTACCCTAAGGTTAGATGATATGCTTGATGAGTTGTATGGTTCATGTTTGTTTTCTAAAATTGATTTAAAAAGTGGCTATCATCAAATCTGCATAAAGAAAGGTAATGAATGGAAAACTGCTTTTATGACAAAATATGGGTTGTATGAGTGGTTAGTCATGCCATTTGGCTTAACCAATGCACCTAGAACCTTTATGAGTCTAATGAATCATGTTTTGCGTTCTTTCATTGGAAAATTTGTTATAGTCTACTTTGATGATATCTTAGTGTATAGCAAAAATTTGGATGATCATGTTAGACATTTGCATGCTGTTTTGAGTGCTTTGAGGGAAAATAAATTATATGTTAATTTTTAGAAGTGTGATTTTTGCATGGAATCCATTGTCTTTCTTGGATTTGTTATAAGATCATAGGGAATAAAGGTGGATGAAGACAAGGTAAAGGCAATTAGGGATTAGCCTACACCTAATAATGTAAGTAAGGTAAGAAGTTTTTATGGTTTAGCAAGTTTCTATAGGAGATTTGTAAAGTACTTTAGTTTTGTTGCAGCACCTTTAAATGAACTTGTTAAAAAGAATGTTGAGTTTAGGTGGGGGGAAGTGCATGAGAAAGCTTTCAATACTTTGAAAGAAAAATTGACTAACACACCTTTGTTGTGTTTGCCTAATTTTGACAAAGTTTTTAAGGTTGAATGTGATGTATCAAGGGTTCGAATAGGGGTTGTTTTGATGCAGGATTCCAAACCAATTGCTTTTTTTAGTGAAAAGCTTAGTAGGGCAGCACTGAATTATCCTACCTATGACAAAGAACCGTATGCATTAGTGATGAGAATCAAACTTTTGGATCTAGCAGTGGGGAAGCCAATTTGAACTAATGATTCTAGACATCCACATGTTATCTTTATTCATTTCATAATAATTTGTCTTTGTCGAGTCTAATTTTTGAATTTTCCCATTCCTAATCCGATCTAGACTAGACCCTATGCTCATCTAATATAGATCCTCGACTTGAGTTAGGAACTTCGTTTAATTTTGGAGTCGGCACCCAATTGTTGTTGGGAAAGATTGAATTAAGACTAAAGGAGCGGATTAGTCTTAATTTGGACCACTAGTCGTCGTGATTTCCTCTTCTCGTTTTTGGTGAAAGAGGAAGAGGAAAAGGAAAACCAGAGTTTCTAAGTTCGGAGGCTAACCTATTAAAACTTTACGGTTACCACCTAATCTCCTAAAATTATCTCTATCTAAAAATGTCTTTTATTTTGTTTCTATTGCTTTTTATTATGTTCTTGAATGAATTATTTAAAAATGATTTTTTTTTATTTCATTTTATGGGTTGACCCAAATGGGTGCCTACGTACCTGCTATTCAGGATCAAACAAGCCGTAGTTCGCTTTTCTTGAAAAGATTTAGTGGGTTTGTGAATTTTAATTTTGAAATCTCTTTTGATTTATGTTTTTACCATTTTTGGGATTTTTCTAAAAAATCTAAACCTAAGCTTAATAATTTGATTTTTGAAAATAATTTTTGGGAAAAGCATCAATTTTGGATTTATTTGAGAAAATGATTTTTCTTAGTGATAAAACTCAATTTTTTTTCTATTTTTCTTAATTTTCGAATTTTTATTAATTTTTGTAAATTTTTATGATTTTTTATCATTTTTATGATTCTTTTATTATTTTACAATTTTTATAATCTTTATAAGTTTTTATAAGTTTTTATGATATTTTATTAATTTTTCATAATTTTTGTGCATTTTTGTTTTATTAAAAATTTTCCTCCTAGGTTCTACCCTATTTCAAAATCTAAAGTTTTTTTTTAATTTTTTTCTAATATTTTTATTATTTTCCACATTTTTATTATTTATTATTTTGATTATATTTTTTCTTTTTATTATTTATTATTATTATTTTATTATTAACTCCTAAAAAATATAATTTCTAATATTTTTCTATTTATTGAAATATAAATAACACATAAGTAAATAAACAAATAAATAAATCAATTCGGAATAAAATAAATAAAAAAAAACAGAAAATCCGACTTACTTGGATCCGGGTCAGTGCGCGGGTTGGGTCGGTCGGGTCGAAGCTGTCGGACACAGCGACGGGGAGTGCTCATTGACGGCGTTCCGGCGGCCTTTTGCAGCGGTTGAGGTGTCGAATCCTAGGTTATCGAGGGTGAGGAATCCAATGGTGGCGGTGGTTTGCTCCAAAAACGCCTCCTGGTGGTTGCTCAACTCCTAATCGGCGGTCGCGGCTTCGAACTCCTTCGGTGGACTTCGATTCTCTCTTTTCTCTCACTTTCTCTCGCTTTTGATCTGTGTTCTGGCTTCCTCACTTCATTCTCTATTTATAGGCTCTCGAAATCGAGCTGGATAAGCTCGGATTTCTACCGATCGAGGCAAATCGGATTTGCGGTTAAATGAACCAACTCCGATTCGTGTAAATCCTTCGATTTGTTGAGATTTGATTCTAATTGGATGATGTTTATCTCAATTCTCTTGAAGATCTGTTGGATTTGTGCAAAAAAATCGAATCGAAACGGCTGAAATTCGAATTTTTCTCCTCGCCGGCGATGTCGGACCGAGGTTAAAGACAATCACGCGCCCGGCGCGTGCGTTCGCTCTAGCCAATCAGATGCTGCCACGTGTCCCGGGTAAATGAAAAATTTGCAAAATGCGGAATCTGCTTCCCCTGCGTTTCGAACCCCTGAACTTGCACCCGCACGCACTCGCCTGACCAAGACTCGGACCAGCTGAGCTAGCCCATTTTCTTGATTTTGTTTATTTCGCAAATTGCATATATGCAATGCGATTTTTTTTTTTATTTTTTTGTATTTTTTGAAATTTCAAAAATTTGTAAAAATTATTTATTCCTTATTATTGCAATTTCTGAAATCATTTTTCAAAATTGATGTGTTTTCCTATTTATTTTTATTTTTTGAATATTTTTCTTATTTTTGCCAAATTAGAGAAAAATTGGAAAAAAATTAGGAAAATTGGAAATTGATTATTATTGATTCTTAGGGCAAAAATGGGGTGTTTACAGCTGCCCCTCTTTGTAGTAAAGTTTGAAAAACTTAACTACAAAGACAAGAAAGACGCCATTTTTGGCCTCTTAATTTGAATAGATAACGCCTTGTTTTGGTTGATTATCTGGAAATTGGTTTCTGGTGGGAAAATGCTCCAAGAGCTAATAATCCCACGAGTTTAAAATGGTCCTAACAATTTAGAGTAATGTTCCTTCCCAAAAAGCGCTTTATGGGCTGACTAATTGGCGATAGGAAACATTTCAAGCATTGTTTAGGAGTGTAGAATAAATGATGATAGGAAGCGTCTTATCAAACTAGCAACCTTGAAAAGAAGATTATCTTAAGAAGCGCCTTGATGAGCTGGCTATCTGTTAACAGAAGTGTCTGACTAGACTAGCAGCTGTTTGGAAAAATACCTTCGAAAAGTGCTCCATTGAGCTGACTAATCGGTTATTAGAAGTTTGAAAAAGTGCTCCTATGAGCTGATTAATTGATAGATTCGAAAAGTGCTCATCTGAGCTAACTAATCGATGGGTTCGAAAAGTGCTCCTCTGAGCTAACTAATCGAGGGAGTCTAGGAAAGTGCCCCTTCTTTGGGCTGATTGACCTATAGCGGCAAGTGTCTTCTTAGATTAACGACCCTAGGGGGAAATGTCTCAAAAAGTGCCCCTATGGGCTGACCTTGAGACAAGATATTTAGGAAGTGCCCCTCTTGAGCTGACTAACCTATAGCGGGAAGTGTCTTCTTAGACTAATGACCCTGGGGGAAATGTCTCAAAAAGTGCCCCTATAGGCTGACCTTGAGACAAAATATTTAGGAAAGTGCCCCTCTTGGGCTGACTGACCTATAGCGGGATGTGTCTTCTTAGACTAACGACCCTGGGGGAAATGTCTCAAAAAGTGCCCCTATGGGCTGACCTTGAGACAAAATATTTAGGAAAGTGCCCCTCTTGGGCTGACTGACCTATAGCGGGACGTGTCTTCTTAGACTAACGACCCTGGGGGAAATGTCTCAAAAAGTGCCCCTATGGGCTGACCTTGAGACAAAATATTTAGGAAAGTGCCTCTCTTGGGCTGACTGACCTATAGTGGGACGTGTCTTCTTAGACTAATGACCTTGGGGGAAATGTCTCAAAAAGTGCTCCTATGGGCTGACCTTGAGACAAGATATTTAGGAAAGTGCCCCTCTTGGGCTGACTGACCTATAGCGGGACGTGTCTTCTTAGACTAACGACCCTAGGGGAAATGTCTCAAAAAGTGCCCCTATGGGCTGACCTTGAGACAAGATATTTAGGAAAGTGCCCCTCTTGGGCTGATTGACCTATAGCGGGACGTGTCTTCTTAGACTAACGACCTTGGGGGAAATGTCTCAAAAAGTGCCCCTAGGCTGACCTTGAGACAAAATATTTAGGAAAGTGCCTCTCTTGGGCTGAATAACCTATAGCGAGACGTGTCTTCTTAGACTAACGACCCTGGGGAAATGTCTCAAAAAGTGCCCCTATGGGTTGACCTTGAGATAAAATATTTAGGAAAGTGCCCCTCTTGGGCTGACTGACCTATAGCGGGACGTGTCTTCTTAGACTAACAACCCTAAGGGAAATGTCTCAAAAAGTGCCCCTATGGGCTGACTTTGAGACAAGATATTTAGGAAAGTGCCTCTCTTGGGCCGACTGACCTATAGCGAGACGTGTCTTCTTAGACTAACGACCCTGGGGGAAATGTCTCAAAAAGTGCCCCTATGGGCTGACCTTGAGACAAAATATTTAGGAAAGTGCCCCTTTTGGGCTGACTGACCTATAGCGGGACATGTCTTCTTAGACTAACGACCTTGGGGAAATGTCTCAAAAAGTGCCCCTATGGGCTGACCTTGAGACAAGATATTTAGGAAAGTGCCCCTCTTGGGCTGACTAACCTATGATAAAGATATCTCAAAAAGGTGCCCCTATGGGCTGACCTTAAGAGGGGATATTTAGGAAAGTGCCCATCTTGGGCTGACTAACCTATGATAAAGATGTCTAAAAAAGGTGTCCCTATGGGCTGATCTTAAGAGAGGATATTTAGGAAAGTCCCCCTCTTGGGCTGACTAACCTATGATAAAAATGTCTCAAAAAGGTGCCCCTATGGGCTGACCTTAAGAGAGGATATTTAGGAAAGTGCCCCTCTTAGGCTGACTAACCTATTAAAGGGGATGTTTAGATAAGTGCCCCACTATGGGTTGACTCATCTTATGCTTTTTAAATATGCTTTCTACTGACTGAGCTAAATGATATGATGCTTTTCATGATATGATGATAGTTATTCATTTTAATATGCTTGCCAATTTATCGTGGATGGCAACCAAACAACCGAACCTTCGTGCCGGTTTGCTTCTGCTTCACTTCTTGTCATCTTGACACGGGGTTGAAAATCTTGATGTGCTTCCTTTTTTGTGTGCATGGCTCTTTTGCCGATAGTGTTATCCTACTAATGTGCTAAGTTTTAATGCTCAAGAATGGATAGAATTATATTACAAAACTTATTGAGATTCATTATTATTTTAGTGTTTATCATTTATTGGTGAAGTGATGGGTAATGTGTTTAGGAATATTTGTTGCGATGAGAATCGATTGGGATTATTGACCATTCAGGGACATTAACTTTGCTTGTAAAAAGTAAAAACTCGACTCAACGAAATTTGTACCGAACATTGGCTTTCATAAACATTGGCAAAATTTCAATTCCCTTGCTTAAGGATAATACATCTTTACAGTATCTGTGTTAATGAGGTCTCTCAATTCCGGACCATCCATTTGAGTCAGTATCAAAGCACCTCTTGACAGAACCTTTTTCACCACATAAGGGCTTTCATAGTTTTGGGGTAAATTTCCCTCTGGAGTCTTGGGCGTTCGAGAGAACCTTCCTTAGCACCGGATCCCCTTCTTTGAAGTATCGGGGCCTCATTTTCTTGTTAAATGCTCGGACCATCCTTTTTTGGTAACACTGGCCATGACATAGTGCAGTAAGTCTTTTTTCATCAATCAGATTCAACTGATCAAGCCTCTTCTTTACCCAATCTGATTCGGTTAGCTGAGTTTCTGATAAGATTCTGAATGATGGTATTTTGACTTCAACTGGTAGCACCGCTTCAGTACCATATACCAATGAATATGGGGTAGCTCCAGTAGATGTTCTTATTGAAGTCCTATAGGCCATGAGAGCAAACGGTAACATTTCATGCCAATCTTTGTAAGTAGTTGTCATTTTCTCGATGATCTTTTTGATATTCTTGTTAGCTGCTTCTACTGCCCCATTCATCTGAGGTCGGTAAGGAGTTGAATTTCTATGGTTTATGCAGAATTGTTGACATAAACCTGTCATCGATTTGTTGTTAAGATTGGTGCCGTTGTCAGTGATGATAGACTCAGGAACTCCATATCGGGCTATTATGTCCCTTTTCAAGAAGTGGACTATTACCCCTTTGGTAACATTGGCATATGACGAAGTTTCTACCCATTTGGTGAAGTAATCAATCGCTACCAGTATAAACCTATGGCTATTGGATGCTGTTGGAGTGATTAGGCTAATTATGTCGATTCCCTACATGGAGAAAGGCCATGGTGCTGACAACAAATGTAGCTCATTGGGCGGAGCATTTATCCGGTTCGCGTATACTTGACACAGATGACAATGCTTGACATATTTTATGCAATTTGATTCCATGGTTAACCAATAGTATCCTAACCTCATGATTTTTCGGGCTAACATGTAGCAATTCATATGAGGTCCACATACTCCTTCGTGTACCTCTTTCATCAGTTCGCATGCTTCATTTTTGTCTACACATCTCAACAAAGTGGTATCAGATGATCTTTTATAGAGTATAGACCCACTTAGTAAGAAATGGCTTACTAACCTTCTGAGTGTTCTTTAGTCATTCTTGCTAGCCATTTCAGGGTATTTACTTTCTTGGAGAAAGGTCCTGATGTCATGATACCAGGGCTTGTCATCTTGTACTTTTTCAATGGTTAAACAGTAGGCGGGCCGATTTTTGATGTCTATCTTCATCGGTTGGATTTCGGCTCCCCTTGTTATCTGGATCATAGATGCTAGTGTGGCTAGTGCATCTGCAAACTGATTCTGAGTTCTCGGGATGTATGTGAAAGTGATTGCCTTGAATTCTTCGATTAGCTTTGTTAAGTGTTGATGATACGTACCGGTTTAAGGTCTTTAGTCTTGTATTCCCCTCTTGTTTGTAGTATGATGAGCGACGAATCTCCGTATACTTCTAATTCGCGGATTTCCATTTGGCAGGCCATTTTGAGGCCAAGAATGTACGCCTCATATTCCGTGATATTATTGGTATATGGAAATGTAAGTCTTGTTGCTGCAGGAAATTGAGTGCCATCTGGGGATATCAATACTGCCCCAACTCCGCAACCAAATACGTTGGCGGCTCCATCGAAAAACAGTTTCCATTTCGGGTTCTGCTCGATCCCAAAGTCTTCTACTGGTATATCTTCCACTGTTAATATATTTTCGTCCGGGAATTGGGCTTGTAGTTCTTGGGAATCTATCTCAACAGGGTGTTCTGCCAATTAGTCGGCTAAGGCTTGCCCCTTCATCGAGTTTTGATTTATGTATGTGATGTTAAACTCGGATAGGACCATTTGCCATTTAAAGATTCTCCCTATCAAAGCTGGTTTCTCGGCCAAGTATTTCAAGGGATCATGCTTTGTCAGTAGCTCAATATGATAGTAAAGGGTGTATTGCCTTAGTCGATGCTTGACCCAAATTAGAGCACAACAAGTCTTCTCCACCTCTGAGTACCTTTGTTCCCCGTCTGTGAATTTCTTGCTCAAATAATATATGGAACACTCTCTTCCCTCTTCATCTTTCTGCCCCAGCACACAACCCGTGGATTCAGGGAGCATTGTGAGGTATAAGAATAAGGGCTTTCCTTACTTCGGGACTATCAAGACCGGAGGTTTTATAAGGTAGTCTTTGATCGTCCTGAATGCTTCTTCGCATTCGTCGTCCCATTCTACTGTGGCGTTCTTCTTCAACAGACGGAATAGTGGCCGGCACTTATCGGTGAGCTGTGAGATAAAACGAGCTATATAATTTAATCTTCCCAGCAAGCTTCTTACTTCTTTAACGGAGCGTGGGGAAGGTAAGTCTAATATGGACTTTACTTTTTCAGGGTCGATTTTAATGCCTTCCTGGCTTATGACAAACCCTAACAATTTCCCCGTTGTGACCCCGAAAGTACATTTCTCTGGGTTTAACTTGAGCTGGAATTTCCTTAGTCGTTTAAACAATTTCCTCAGGATATCTATATGGCTTTCCCCTTCTTTAGATTTGGCTATTATGTCGTCGACGTATGCTTCGACCTCTCGATGCATCATGTCATGAAGTATCGCGACCATGGCTCTCTGATACGTTACCCCGGCATTTTTCAAACCGAAGGGCATGACTTTGTAACAGAAAGTTCCCCATGTTGTGATGAAAGTCATTTTGGTTTTGTCTTCTTCAGCCATTTTTATTTGATTATATCCTGAGAAACCATCCATGAATGAGAAAAGATGGTTTCCTGCAGTGTTGTCCACTATAACATCAATGTGAGGTAGGGGGAAGTTATCCTTTAGCGTAGCTTGGTTCAAATCCCGGAAGTCTACGCATACGCGTACTTTTCCATTCTTTTTCATAACAGGGACTATATTTGCCACCCATTCCGGGTAATCGGATACTTCGACGAACCCTACTTCTAGCAGTTTCTTGACTTCTTCCTTAATCTTTAGCAAGATGTCAGGCCTAAATCTTCTCAGTTTTTGTTTTTTAGGTTTGACATCTTCCCTTGTGGGGAGCCTATGAACCACTATTGATTGGTCTAGTCCTAGCATATCACCATATGACCAGGCGAACACATCTGCATATTCTGTTAATAGCTCGGTTATCTCACATTTTTGCTCGGCACTCAAACTGGTCCCGATTTTGAGGTTTTTAGGTTTTTCCATGCTTCCTAAATTTATTGTCTCCACCGGCTCGTCAATTGAAATTCTGCTTTGTTCATGTTTTTGCCAATTTTCTTGTATTATTTCATTGTCAAGGATATCGCCTTCAATAACTAACTCAGCAGCGTTGGAAACGATATCAGCGTTTTTATTTTCTACCTGCGCGAAATATCCCTGATGTTCGATGGTAGGAGATCTGGGTAAAGTAAAATAAAAGCATGTATATAAGCAAAACAGACTGTAATTGAATTAATAAAGAGTCTCAATAAAACTTGTTCAATAATTGTTCTCTATCTTTAAATTGACCTAGAGCTATTGATAGGATAACAAAACCAATTATTCAGAGCTGGATGCTGACTGGACGTGCGGGGGGTTGGGTTCCCATTGCTGTCGTCACCCCCGCTTATCCGAGGCTCTTGAATGATATTTGCTTTTCGGAAAGATTGTTAGAGGAGTGGAATACACATCGGGGTGTTGCTTGGCTTTTCCTTCATTCTGCCTTTGACACCTCTTGCTTGTGCTTCTTCTCTGGCTGTAGGAACGTAATCAGTGCTGGTCTTATTGCGGTTGTCGCTGTTGTTGCCACTATTTGCCATTCTTGTTCTTGAACGTGTGCAAATTGGGCTTCTGGGAGGGTTTAGTTGTTTGGGAGCTATTTTGATGCCTGGCGCACATTTTTTTCTTTTTAGTATGATGTATGCAAATGTGATGCATGTGCCACACGGATGCTAAAAATAAAAGGGTCGACAATTGATTGACGATGTAATATTGAAACTTTACTTTTATTAATATTGAAAATTTTGGAGTTTGATACTTAAAACAAACGAAAGAGTACAATGATAATCTATTTCCTAGCTTTCTTGATCTTCTGTTGTGGAGACTCAGGCTTCCCGTTGATGACGGCTTCTAATTCTTTGACTTTGGCTTGGGTCTTCTCCAGCTGAGCTTCCAAGGCTTTGTTGATTGCTATTTTGCAGATACCCAAGAGTCTGTTGAAAATACCGGCTGGCCCAACCTCAAGATCAGGTACATAGACTTGGTCGGTTAGTGCTAGAGCCTGTAGCAGCTGGGTGTACTCTTCCAGGGTAGGGGTGATTTCATGAGGCCCGATAAAGAAGGTTGCAAGCTCGATTTCCCATAACTGGAGCATGGTCCGTACCAAAGGCAAATTCACCTCTATCTTTGTTAGTGAGAGGATGGGCCCTATCTTTTGCTGGATGAAGGCCTGCTCCTCTAGATTGTACAAGGTAAACCAATAGTCCAGTACTAACTTTGGGTCCAAAGGTTTGTACACTCGAATTTCTTTGCGGAGGAGGCGATCGACTGTGGTACTAGCCATCTATTACAACAAGAAATTCCCTAATTACAACAAGAACTATGAAAATATTACAGGGAAATAGATCCGAACTCCATGAACAAAACAACAATTTATTACATTATCATCAATTGTTAACCCATTACTTATGTATGCAAAATAGGTTTGTTCTAACTGGTCCCCAAGCTCTATGGCCTCCCGCATTCTCGGAGAAATGGATCTCAGGCCATATCGAAGCATTGGGTGGGGTAGCCTAATCGATCCCGAACGGTGATCAACTCACTTTGCCCGAAACCTATACAATGGCTCCCCGTCTTAGGGTTCTAGGACGGTCCAGGTTCGACCGCATCTATTCACACAAACATATGCATGCATGCAGACCCCAAAGTAAAGAAAACTAAACTTAACTAATCCCTGAAAAGTTAGTAACAGAATAATAATTGAAAGACATTTCTTTAAAAGAACAATTTGAGGAGATTCAGGTGGCTAGCCTACTTGAAAATTTCCCCAGCGGAGTCGCTATCCTATCGAGTCTAATTTTTTAATTTTCCCATTCCTAATCCGATCTAGACTAGACCCTATGCTCATCTAATATAGATCCTCGACTTAAGTTAGGAACTTCGTTTAATTTTGGAGTCGGCACCCAACTGTTGTTGGGAAAGATTGAATTAAGACTAAAGGAGCGGATTAGTCTTAATTTGGACCACTAGTCGTCGTGATTTCCTCTTCTCGTTTTTGGTGAAAAGAGGAAAAGGAAAACCAGAGTTTCTAAGTTCGGAGGCTAACCTATTAAAACCTTACGGTTACCACCTAATCTCCTAAAATTATCTCTATCTAGAAATGTCTTTTATTTTGTTTCTGTTGCTTTTTATTATGTTCTTGAATGAATTATTTAAAAATGATTTTTTTTATTTCATTTTATGGGTTGACCCAAATGGGTACCTAAGTACTTGCTATTCAGGATCAAACAAGTCGTAGTTTGCTTTTCCTGAAAAGATTTAGTGGGTTTGTGAATTTTAATTTTGAAATCTTTTTTGATTTATGTTTTTACCTTTTTTGGGATTTTTCTAAAAAATCTAAACCTAAGCTTAATAATTTGATTTTTGAAAATAATTTTTGGGGAAAACATCAATTTTGGATTTATTTGAGAAAATGATTTTTCTAAGTGATAAAACTCTTTTTTTTTTTTTCTATTTTTCTTAATTTTTAAATTTTTATTAATTTTTGTAACTTTTTTATCATTTTTATGATTCTTTTATTATTTTACAATTTTTATAATCTTTATAAGTTTTTATAAATTTTTTATTAATTTTTCATAATTTTTGTGCATTTTTGTTTTATTAAAAATTTTCCTCCTAGGTTCTACCCTATTTCAAAATCTAAAGTTTTATTATTATTTTTTTCTAATATTTTTATTATTTTCTACATTTTTATTATTTATTATTTTGATTATATTATTTCTTTTTATTATTTATTATTATTTTTTTTATTAACTCCTAAAAAATCTAATTTCTAACATTTTTCTATTTATTGAAATATAAATAACACATAAGTAAATAAACAAATAAATAAATAAAAAATTAATAAATCAATTCGGAATAAAATAAATCAAATAAATAAACAAAATAAAATAAAATAAAAACGAAAAATCCGACTTACTTGGATCCGGGTCAGTGCGCGGGTCGGGTCGAAGCGGTTGGACACGGCGGTGGGGAGTGCTCGTTGACGGCGTTCCGGCGGCCTTTTGCAGCGGTTGAGGTGTCGAATCCTAAGTTATCGAAGGTGAGGAATCCAATGGTGGCGGTGGTTTGCTCTAGAAACGCCTCTTAGTGGTTGCTCAACTCCTAATCGGCGGTCGCAGCTTCGAACTCCTTCGGTGGACTTCGATTCTCTCTTTTCTCTCACTTTCTCTCGCTTTTGATCTGTGTTCTGGTTTCCTCACTTCATCCTCTATTTATAGGCTTTCGAAATCGAGCTGGATAAGCTCGGATTTCCATCGATTGAGGCAAATCAGATTTGCGGTTAAATGAACCAACTCCGATTCATGTAAATCCTTCGATTTGTTGAGATTTGATTCCAATAGGATGATGTTTATCTCAATTCTGTTGAAGATTTGTGCAAAAAAATCGAATCGAAACGGCCGAAATTTGAATTTTTCTCCTTGCCGGCGATGTCGGACCGAGGTTAAAGACGATCACGCGCCCGGTGCGTGCGTTCGCTCTAGCCAATCAGATGCTGCCACGTGTCCCGGGTAAATGAAAAATTTGCTAAACGCGGAATCTGCTTCCCCCACGTTTCGAACCCCTGACCTCGCACTCGCCTGACCAAGACTCGGACTAGCTGAGCTAGCCCATTTTCCTGATTTTGTTTATTTCGCAAATTGCATATATGTAATGCAATTTTTTTTTTTGTATTTTTTGAAATTTCAAAAATTTGTAAAAATTATTTATTCCTTATTATTGCAATTTCTGAAATCATTTTTCAAAATTGATGTGTTTTCCTATTTATTTTTATTTTTTGAATATTTTTCTTATTTTTGCCAAATTAGAGAAAAATTGGAAATTGATTATTATTGATTCTTAGGGCAAAAATGTAGTGTTTACAGTCTCTACATTGTAGCAGGTAAATTTTTCAGTTTTACAGGACGATAAGTAAAATTCACAAAGGCTCAATTGTGGGTCATTCATGGACTTACATCAATCAAAGAAGAATCGGTCCAATATTGTTGTGAGGGTTTGCTTGTAATTTCCTTTAGTGTAAAAACCAGCCACACTTGGCGTTTTTCACTTGTAATTTTCTTTATTAAATTTGCCCTATTTAGAGCAAGTATAAATAATTGTAACGTAGGGTTAGAAGGGGACTTTTTGAAGAATATACACTTGAAATTTGTTATCGTGGAAGTGCTCTCTTCACGTCACCTTACTCTTATCAATTTCACTTGTGAAATTTTAGCGAGTTGGCTTAGGGAATTCTTGTGAGTCATATCAAGATTTCTTAAGTTGCATCCGATTATTGCTAATGAGTAATATCTAGTTTATAATTGGTTGAGTTTGTTTGTTCCTTTCATGCTAAATTAGGGTTCTTGTATTGCTAGGTTTTCATTCCAATTGTAAGGATTGGAATTGAATTGTTCCTTTGTATTTGATTAGTATTGGAATCCAATTATGGTGCATCTTAATTTGGTCTACGCCATTTAGGGTTCTTGGTGCTTGTTTCACGCCAATTGGGGATTATATCTTCTATCTTGTTTACACCATTTTTAATTGGAATTAAATCAATTGTGTGTGTTCTTGTTAATTGGTATTGAGATCCCTTGAGCACATCATATTTTAGTATTAGAGTACATCATAATTTGGTATTAGAGCAAGGGTTTTGAGAAGGGATTTGCGTGAACTTCAATTTGGGAATTAGGGTTCTTATTTTTTCCATTTCTTAATTGAAGTAATTATATGTGATTGTATTGTGATATAACTTATTGTTGTGGAATTGGAAGTGGAAATTCAGAATTAATCTTTGTAATCTTCGTCCTACCGTGAGTTGATTGTTGAGGAAGAAGGGGAAGTGTATTTTCTTGAGGATTTCGGAATTATAATGTATTTTCATTTCCAAATTTTCTCTTCTTGTGTGGAGGATTAGGAAACATTTTGAAATTTAAAATCAATCATTAAGTTGAGGGAGTTATTGTGTATTGATCATCATAATACACTTTGGCTAGTTGGAGTTATTTACTTACCATTTAGAGAAGTGTCTATAATTGTTTCCATTTTATTTGTTGCTATGATTGGAAGTGGAACCGCGGAGTGCGTGTATGTGGCGTAGTGTGTGTATTGTGGTTTAAAGGTTGTTGCACCGTGAGCACGAGTGTGTACTGTAGAGTGATTGTTGTGTGTTGAAGTGTGGAATTGTGTGTGAAATCGTGGTGTGTGTGTTGAAGTGTGGAGTGAGTGTGTGTGTGTGGCATAGAGTGTTGTGGTTGGAAGGTTGCTGCACCGTGAGTGTATGTGTGTACCGTGGAGTGATTGTTGTGTGTAGTGCATTTCACGTGAAGTATATTGTAGTTGTCTTGAATTGTTTTTGTGTTTCAACAAATCAATTCATCAACTATGTCAAATGATAGTGTGAATGAGGGAATTGGCAATGAGGCCAATAGTTAAGTTGGTAGCAATTAGGGTCATTGAGCTGCAGGTGGAAGAACATTAGAGGAGCAGTTGCATGATCTCACCACCATTGTTGCTACATTAGCAACAAGGATAGATCCAATGATGATGCCACAACCACTAATGGCAAGTCCTCAGGCACCTCCACCTAGAATAATCTCTCAGAATGTTCACTGGGAGGGAGTTGTTGGAGGTAATAGGGGTAGGAGAATGGAGGGAGATTATCATGCTCTTAGGGAGGAAAGAGATGATAATTTTGAGAATGAACCTTACCCAAACAGGGAGTTTAAACCACATCGGGGATTGAAGTATGTGAAATTGCAGATGCATTCATTTGATGGTAGGGGTTCTGCAAATGATTATTTGGATTAGGAGGACAAGGTTAAAGGTCTGTTTGAGTGCTATGAGATTGATGATAACACTCAGGTTTGTCTTGCAGCTGTGGAATTCATAAGCTATGCTGCCTTATAGTGGAAAAATCTTGTAGTTAGTAAACAAAGAGATGGTGAGGCTGATATACATACTTGGTGGGACATGAAACGAGTATTGAGGAAAAAGGTTTATATCTGAGCATTACAAGCATGGATTGTTTATGCGTCTCCAAACACTAAGATAAGGAGGCAAAACAGTTGATGATTATGTATAAGAGTTTGAGACACTAATGATTAGATGTGGGTTAGTCGAGCCTCCTGAGTAAACCCTAGCACGATTTGTGTCTGGGTTAAAGTATGAAATTGCCTGCGTTGTAGAGCTATAGAGGTATAATACACTTGATGAAGCTATCCAATTAACCTTGAAAGTGGAGAGACACAGGCGATCTAACTCTTTCCGAGTAGTTAGTAACAGGTATGGAACTTCTACCAAACCTCTTGGGTCAGATGGTTAGATGGGAGGATAAAAAGGAATAGGGAACATGCTAAGATTCTGGACAAGAATACCTCTAACACTGATAGGGAGAGGGATATTTCTGGGAAAGGAAAAGAGTTTGTTGGAGCTGATTTTAGGCAGATAGTGCTAAGGTCAACTGGTGGGAAAATGTGCTAAATTAATTATTTCAAATGCATGGGTTTTGGACACATGGCTGCGCAGTGTCCCAATAAAAGGGTGATGACTGTTATGGAAGGAAACAATGAAGATGGTCAAGAAGAAGTTGTCGAACCTACAGATTTGCCATTAGCACTGCAGGAATATTATGATGATCATGACGCTGAGACACATAAGGATAAGGGAGATGATAAATATTTGCCTATTAATGTGTTACGTAGGGTCATGACGATATCTTCAGACGTTAGGGACATACAGGGGGAGAACTTATCCCACACACCTTGTAGGATTCAAGGTAATTTGTGTGTTCTTTTCATCGATGGTAGTAGTTGCAGTAATGTCATATCTGTTGCATTAGTAAATAATTTACAACTAGTCATTACTCCACATTCACACCCTTATAAATTACATTGGCTTGATGAACGGGGTAGTTTGCATGTTATACAGAGGGCAAATGTGTTCAGTATAGGAAATAGATACAGTGATGAGATTGTCTGTGATGTTCTTCCTATGTGCGCCTTTCATATATTGCTGGGTAGGCCTTAGTTGTTTGACAAGAAGATGCTACATGATGGGTTCAGAAACACTTATATGTTTTAGAAAGATGGTGCACGGGTTATATTGATTCCTATGTCCCCATTTGAAGTTCACACATTCTAAGAACAGATCAATAAAAATAATGGCTAGTCGGGACTTTAAGCCAACAAGCACATGCTAACACAGGATGTTAGTCCAAGAAAAGACTCCTTAGATTTAAGGACAAATCTTTTAGAGGCTCGAGGAGATGATGGGAATCAAACCTCTGGATCTAGCAATGGGGAAGCCAATTCGAACTAATGATTCTAGACATCCACATGTTATCTTTATTCATTTCATAATAATTAGTCTCTACATTGTAGCAGGTAAATTTGTCGGTTTTACAAGACGATAGGTAAAATTCACTAAGGCTTGATTGTGGGTCATTTATGAACTTACATCAATCAAAGAAGAATCGATCCAATATTGTTCCATGGAGGTGCAAGAAGTCGTCTACTTATAAGGGTGTACTTATAATTTCCTTTAGTGCAAAAATCGGCTACACTTGTTGTTTTTCACTTGTAATTTTCTTTGTTAAATTTGCCTTATTTAGAGCAAGTATAAATACTTGAAAAGTAGGGTTAGAAGGGGACTTTTTGAAGAATATACACTTAAAATTTGTTGCCGCAGGAGTGCTCTCTTCACGCCACCTTACTCTTATCAATTTCACTTATGAAATTGTGGCGAGTTGACTTAAGGAATTATTGTGAGTCATATCAAGATTTCTTAAGTTGCATTCGATTATTGTTAGTGAGTAATATCTAGTTTATAATTGGTTGAGTTTGTTTGTTCCTTTCATGCTAAATTAGGGTTCTTGTATTGCTAGGTTTTCAAGCCAATTGTAAGGATTGAAATTGAATTGTTGCTTTGTATTTGATCGATATTGGAATCCAATTGCGATGCATCTTAATTTGGTCCACGCCATTTAGGGTTCTTGGTGCTGTTTCACACCATTTATGGATTATATCTTCTACCTTATTTACACCATTTTTAATTGGAATTGAATCAATTGTGTGTGTTCTTGTTAATTGGTATTGAGATCCCTTGAGCACATCGTATTTTGGTATCAGAGTACATCAATTAATAAAAACTCTTTAGACGTAGCAGCATTACTTGTGGCCAAGGGAATTTGTTATTCATTCTGATCATGAGAGCTTAAGGTTCTTGAAATCTCAAGGTAAGGTTAATAAAAGACATGTTAAGTGGCTAGAGTTCATAGAAACATTTCCTTATGTGATTAAATACAAGAATGGGAAAGAAAATGTTGTTGCTGATGCCTTGTCTAGAAGGTATGTATTGCTCACTTCTTTGTAAACTAAATTACTTGGTTTGGAGTTCATTAAAGATTTGTACATCAATGATGTTGATTTCTGCCAAGTATGGAATGCATGCTCTAAATGTGCATATGGAGAATATAATAGGGACGAAGGATCTTTGTTCAAAAAGGATAAACTATGTGTGCCTATGTGTTCTTTGCATGAATTATTAGTTAAGGAGTCCTATGAAGGAGGTTTAATGAGACATTTTTGTGTGCGAAAGACTTTAGACATATTGCATTAGCATTTTTATTGGCCTAACATGAAACATGATGTGCAATCTGTTTGTGATAAGTGTATAACTTGTAAACAAGCAAAGTCTAAAGTAAATCGACATAGGTTTTATACACCATTGTTTGTACCTACTTAACCTTTGACAGATATTTCTATGGGTTTTGTAATTGGGTTGCCTAAGACTCAAAGTGGTAAGAATAGCATATTTGTTGTTGTTGATAGATTTAGTAAGATGACACATTTTATTACATGTTTTAAAACCAATGATGCAACACATATTACTGATTTGTGCTTCAAGGAAGTAGTACGTTTGCATGGATTGTTTAGAATGATAGTAAGTGATTGAGATGTTAAGTTCCTAAGTCATTTTTAGCATACTTTATGGAATAAATTAGGGACTAAACTCCTATTTTCAACTGTTGCACATCCCCAAACAGATAGGCAAACTGAAGTAGTTAATAGAACACTTACTACTTTGTTGCGTGCTATCATTCAAAAGAACTAGAAACAATGGAAAAGTTATTTGCCTTATATTGGGTTTGCATATAATAGAACTGTTCATTCTACTATGTCATATTCACCTTTTGAGATTGTGTATAGATTTAATCCTTTAACTCCTTTAGATATTTAACCTTTGCTTACTAATGAATTTGCTAATTTTGATGGAAAATAGAGGGTCGATTTTGTTAAGGATTTACATGCCAAAGTTCATGCTAATATAGACAAGAAGAATGAACATTACGTAGGGGAGGCTACTAAGGGTGCGTTAAGGTTATTTTTGAGCTTGGAGATCGGGTTTGGGTGCATTTTCACAAGAAAAGGTTTCCCGAACAAAGGAAATCCAAGTTATGACCTAGAGGAGATGGGCCATTCCAAGTGTTAGAAAGGATAAATGATAATTCCTACAAGATTGACTTGCTTAGCAACTATGGAAATGTGAGTGCTACTTTTAATGTTGTTGATTTATCTTTGTATGATGTAGGTGATTTGAGGACGAATCATTTCGAAGAGAGAGGGAATGATAGGAATCAACTTGTATCAACTCTATCCAATGATCCATTTGAAAGAATTAGAAGACCAATGATAAGGGTAAAGACAAAACGCATGGCACAGATTCAAGATCATATGGACCAAGCATTTCAGTTGAGCAATCCAAGAGATGAAGAGATCATTTTCCATTTATCAAGCATCTCCAATAATAATAATGAAGATCAAAGCTTAGCACAACATTAGCAAATGAAAAATTTGAGCTTGAAGGATGTCATTGCTTGGAAGATGTTGAAGGCTGCCTGGGAGACGAAGAAGGCCACCGGCTTTGCCTTTAAAGGCTACTGACATTATAGATGTAGGCCGCTAGCCTACTTAGCTGGCTTAGGAATTTAGGCCGCTGGCTTTTGGGTTGGCTTTGAAAGCCAACCTTTATTTTTTTCGTCTTGTGATTTCTTTTGTCATTTGTTTCTTTTATTTGTAAAGACTATAAATAGTCTTTTAGGGGTCGAATTGAGGGGCTCCATTCATATGAAATTACATAATTCTTCTTTATTCTTTATCAAGAACTTAATCTGATTTTATCAAGGCAACTTGTAGAGATCAAAATTCCATCATAACTCTAGTTCTAATTCGAGATTGCGAATTAGGGTCAAGTTTTGTTAGCTTGTTTTCAAGACGATCCTAGGGTTCTTTTTCCATCCGATTGGGTTCTAGGTTCATCTCAGCCTAGTGTTCACATTAGATTGATACTAATTCAATATAATATAAAATAGGAACATTATCCATTGATAATGCAAGTTGCAACATCAATGTTACACATGCATCTTCTTTGGCTCAACTTTATAAATAAGGGTAGAAAAGGCTTAAAAGAAAATTTTTAAAGAGAAAGTGAAAAGGGAGGAGGATTTTGAAATGAAAAAAATGGAGAGAAAGAGAGAGGGGGGAGAGGAGGGTTGGTGAGGTTGGGGATTGTGTATAAAGTGACTAAAAAGTAAAAACCTCGCATAAACTCTACTCCACATTTACATTCTTCCTAACTCCATATAATGGTGTTTCCTTAAAAGATTTAAATAAGGATATTGTCTATATAGATTTTAGGGATAGGCATGATTGATTTTATTCCAATTTTTTTAATCAAATTAATTTATAAAGTACCATTAGGTTTATCATTTTAGATCAATTTTCTAGGTTTTATCTAGTAATTTTTTCAAACCATAATGCTTTGATTTAGTTTGATGTGATTTATAGATTCAACTGTAATTTATAATTTTAAAAAATTTACATATGCAATATATTATTATGTAATTATTAAATTTTTTCAATAATAATATGCATTAATATTATATACAAAGATTATGAAGTCAATATATTATATATATATATATATATATATATATATATATAACTAAGAAATTAAAACTAATTTTATTTATGTATAGTTATAATACAATATAAACTTTGAGTTGAGATATATATGTATATTCTTTGATAATTTATATTACAATTTTGGAGAGGGAGAAATCAAACTTAGCCAATCCTTTTAAGAAAGCAATGTTCATATCACTGGATTACAATGCCCTAACATTCCAATAATCTATTTCATTAGGTATAAACTCTATCTTACATTAAATGGAAAAGTACAAATTTAATTATTAACATTTACCTTCTTTTCCATTGAAACCCTAAACATTTAAATTTTTTTTTCATTCCAAAGGTAAACAAGTAACCCTATTATATGGGGTATCCAACCGTACTTTAGTCGATTGGGTAGGTTTTAAGTGGGTATTAGAAGTCACATGGTAAGTTCTGGATATAATTTTTCAAAACTTACTCTCATAAGATAAGATATGGGTACGAAGTCTTTCTATCCTTTATTTACTTTGGAATCTATACTTTAAGGTAGATAAAGTATAAGTTTTAAGGTATCCTATACTTATATTATAAAATGTTATTAAATGATATTAATAAATGAATAGTAAATGACAATATTATAAATTTTTTATGATAAATGTTTTAATAAAAGTGAAAGGAAAAAGAATTTAAGTTCATAAGTTAATAATCCTAAACCTAAAATCTAATGTTGCACATCTTCCCATTTGCTAAATGTAAGATAGCAAAACATGAAATGATGAAGGTTGAAAATTTACTTTTTATTTTTTTAATTTTATATATTTTGTTCTAAGTTTTTATAAATTTTTCATATAAAGAACTTATAATATCATATATAGGTTACTTTTTTAATATCATATAAACTTGAAATTTATAAAAAGAAAAATAAAATTTATAGGTTTTACAATGTATCCTATACTTATAAATCATACTAGGTACAAAGTATAAGGTAGTTCTATAATATTACATGGTAGGTTCTAGTTTCAAAATTTGGGAACCTATATCTTATAGGGTAAAGTATGAGTTGTACTTCATATCCTACCCACCCTATACTTGGTCACTCTTATTTCAATTTTCAACGTTTATAAATGTTTGTAAACAAGTTTGCCATTAGTTTTTTTGGTTAGAAATTACATGTGGTACTATTTTATTGGTCTAGGTATTTTGATAGGAAAAATACAAATTTAGTTATCAACATTTGCCATATTTTTAACTTTAGCCCTAAATTTTCTTTTCTTTTCTTTTCTTTTTTGCATTTGGGTCCTTAATATTTGCAACCATCTACAAATAAGTCCCTTTAATGATGATATTAACTTTTTTTTTTGTTAGGGATTGACACATGACATAATTCAATTGGTCAATGTAATTATATATAATAAATAATATAATAAGATTATAGAAATTAGATAAAATTAATTTAAAAATTCAAAAAGAAAAAAAAAATTGATAACAATTGTCGAGTCTAATTTTTGAATTTCCCATTCCTAATCCGATCTATACTAGACCCTATGCTCATCTAATGTAGATCCTCGACTTGAGTTAGGAATTTCGTTTAATTTTGGAGTCGCCACTCAACTGTTGCTGGGAAAAATTGAATTAAGACTAATGGAGCGGATTAGTCTTAATTTAGACCACTAGTCGTCGTGATTTCCTCTTCTCGTTTTTATGAAAAGAAGAAAAGGGAAAACCAGAGTTTCTAAGTTCGGAGGCTAACTTATTAAAACCCTAAGGTTACCACCTAATCTCCTAAAATTATTCCCATTTAGAAATGTCTTTTATTTTATTTTTGTTGCCTTTTATTGTGTTTTTGGGTGAATTATTCTAAGAAAATGATTTTTTTTTTTATTTCTTTTTAGGGTTACCCCAAATGGGTACCTACGTACCTGCTATTCAGGATCAAACAAGCCGTAGTTCGCTTTCCCTGAAAAGATTTAGTGTGTTTGTGAATTTTAATTGTGAAATTTCTTTTGATTTATGTTTTTACCATTTTAGGATTTTGCTAAAAAATCTAAATCTAAGCTTAAGCTTTAATTTGATTTTTGAAAATAATTTTAAGGAAAAACATTAATTTTGGATTTATTTGAGAAAATAATTTTTCTAGGTGATAAAACTCTTTTTTTTCTTCTATTTTTTCAATTTATTTCTACTTATTATAAATTTTATTATTAATTATTAATTTTTTAACTTTTTATTATTTTTATAAATTTTTATGATTTTTATGATTTTTATAATTTTTTATTATTTTTTATAATCTTTATGAGTTTTCATGATTTTTATAATAATTTTATTATTATTTTTATTAATTTTTCGTAATTTTTACAAATTTTTGTTTTACTAAAAATTTTCCTCCTAGATTCTTATCTGTCCTATTTTATCACCTAAACTTTTATTATCATTTTTTTCTAATATTTTTATTATTTTCTATATTTTTATTTTTTTATTATTATAATTATATTTTTATTTTTATATCATTAAATCCTAAAGTTTTAATTTCTAACATTTTTTCTACTTATTGAAATATAAATAACACATAAGTAAATAAATAACCAACAAATAACAAATAATTAATTTGAAATAAATAAACCAAATAAATGAATAAATTAAAGAAAATCGGAAAAATCCAACTTACCTGGATCCGAGTCGATGCGCGGGTTGGGTCGGTCGAGTCGGGTCGGGTCGGGTCGAAGCGGTTGGACACGGCGGCGAGGAGTGCTCGTTGACGGCATTTCGACGGCCTTTTGCAGCGGTTGAGGTGTCGAATCTTAGGTTATCAAGGGTGAGGAATCCAATGGTGGCGGTAGTTTGCTCCAGAAACATCTCCTGGTGGTTGCCCAACTCTTGATCGGCGGTCGCGGGTTCGAACTCCTCCGGCGAACTTTGATTCTCTCTTTTCTCTCGCTTTTGATATGTGATTTAGCTTCCTCACTTCATCCTCTATTTATAGGCTTTTGAAATCGAGCTGGATAAGCTCGGATTTCCACTGATCGAGGCAAATCGGATTTGCGGTTAAACGAACCAACTCCGACTCGTGTAAATCCGTCGATTTGTTGAGATTTGATTCCAATTGGATGATGTTTATCTCAATTCTATTGAAGATCTGTTGGATTTGTGCAAAAAATCGAATCGAAATGGCCGAAATTCGAATTTTTCCCCTCGTCGACGATCTCGGACCGAGGTTGAAGACAATCACGCGCCTAGTACGTGCGTTCGCTTCAGCCAATCATGTGCTGCCACGTGTTCGAGGTAAAATAAAAAATCGCAAAACGCGGATTCTGCTTCCCCCACGTTTCGAACCCTGGACCTCGCACTCGCGCGCACCTGCCTGACCATGGCTCGGACCAGCTGAGCTAGCTCATTTTCCTGATTTTATTTATTTTGCAAATTGTATATATGCGACGCAATTTTTTTTTTGTATTTTTTGAAATTTAAAAAATTTGTAAAAATTATTTAATCTTTATTATTGCCATTTCTGAAATTAGTTTTTCAAAATTGATGTGTTTTTCTATTTATTTTTATTTTTTGAATATTTTTCCTATTTTTGCCAAATTAGAGAAAAATTAGAAAAAATTGGGAAAAATTGGAAATTGATCATTATTGATTATTATTGATTCTTAAGGTAAAAATGAGGTGTTTACAACAATATATATATATTAGTATTTTAGTAAATTAATAAAAATTTAAAAAATTGGAAAAATAAATTAAGAAATGGGGTGGTTGGAATTTTTTTAAATAATTTTCTATATTTTATTTTATTTTTAATTTTTAAGTTTTCATTAATTACTCAAAGACTATATATATGTATGTGTGTATTTATACATATTATATATATATATATTGATGCATATATACACTTTTATTTCTGATTTTTGTGTATTTCTCTTTTTTCTTTTAACTTTTTTTCCCAATTTTTTGAAATTTTAATTAAGTTTATTTAATTACTATAATTTTATCATATTATTTATTTTATATAACTATGTAGACTAATTGAATTGCACCACACATCAACCCTAATAAAAAAGTTATCACTTTTGTTAAAATGACTTATGTGCGACGAAAGTTGAGAATTTGGACAAAAAAAAAATTAAGTATTTAGGATTGAAATTAAAAAGGTGATAAGTATTGTGAACTAAATTTATACTTTTCTTATAAATACATGTGAACTAATAAAATGGTATCATATGTAATTCCTAAATAAAAAACCTGGTGGTGAATTTATTTGCAAACATTTATACATGTTCAGAATTAAAATAAAAAAATTACATATTTAAAACTGAAATAAAAGAGCAATAAATATGAAGGAATATTATATATATATATATATATATATATATATATATATATATATATATATATATATATTCTGACAGAATTTAACCACGAGTGTTTAAGGCAGACAATTTTATAGCAGGAGCTATTGCTCCTGTCTCTGTGCGCCTGCCCATCCTTTTTTCCAATCTTCTTCACCATTCTCCCTCTCTCTCTCTCCATTAACACAAGCCGAAACGCCCCAAAATCCCTTTCAAACTCTCTCTCCCTCTGGTTTATCCATCTACCCTCTTTTCTTCTGTTCTTCCACAGAGCTCTTTACTTTTTTCACAAAATTCTCCTTCTCTCTCTCTCTCTCATACACATGTCCCGTGACTCCATTTCTCTTTACAGTCTCTCACCTCCATCTCCTTAATACCCCTCCACAATACTTTCGCCTTCTTTCTCTCTCCGTCTCCCTCTCTCATGACTCTCTCTTTCTACCATCCCCTTACCACCACCACCACCACTAAACCCCCTCTGCCTCCATGCGACCGCTTCCTCCACGTTCGCCCCGAAACGGTGAGGCCGCAGCGGCGGCAGCAGCAGCAGCGGCGGCGGCGGCGGCGGCAGCTCATTCACCATTTCAGTCCACGGTGTCCATTCACAAGCTGAAACGGTTCAACTCACTGATTCTAATATTCCGAGTGGCTTCCTTCTGTTTCTGTCTCGCTTCGGCTGTTTTCATGGTCTCTAATTCAGCTATCTCTACCTCTCCTCATTGGTTCAATTTCGACGCTTACAGGTACTCATTTAACATTATTATGATAGTAATTCCATTCTATTTTATTATCAAGTATTTCGGAGTAATTAATACTTGAAATTATGAATTTTTTTTCTAGCCCACTTAAGTTCCTCTGTTTTTTCTTAAAAAATAATCTCTGTAATTTAATTTATATACATATGTAATTTTCAAATGTAATATTAAGAAAATACGTTTCCAATATTTAGGATCAAATTATATTGCATTTGCCCCGTGTGAGTGTTGTGCATTATTGATATGAGGTGTGATATTTACTTTTTTTCTTTGTTTTTTTTTTTTTTCTTTTTTGCCCTTGTTAGAATTAGAATCGTAAGGAATGTGTAACTTTAAAACCGTGATTTGACATGTTACATTGTCAATGACGATAATGTCTTCTACTGCCGGAATATGTTTCCTTTCGTTTATTAGCGTATGTATACGTATATTTGTTTGTATACCTTTCCTTTTCCTTACCTGCTGCAGAGGGAGGAATAGGTAGCTGTTTATATCGAGTTGAAAGTAATTCGTCTTGAAATTTATAAAGGGAGTGATTTTCTTTTATCCTAAGGGTTTAAACCCGATACTCTTAACATTCTAGACCCAGCCTCTAACTATTAGAGCACATCCTCATAATTTACCTCTTCCTCCTTCCTCCTCCTTTTTCTTCTTCTCCTATTTTTTTGGATGTCTAAGTTTTAGCTAGGAAGCAGATTTACTGGTTAGTTAACTTGTAATTCTTCCAAAAAAGGAAAAAGAAAATAATTCTTTAGTCTTTTTCTTATTATTATAGTCCCTAATATTGGTTATATAATCTGTTGTAATTTAGTACCTGTAAGTTACTATTTAATTGGAACCATGATGATGATTATTCAACATATGATATACATCTTTGTCTGAATTCCATTAATCAGGAAGCACAAAAGTTTCCTTCTTTGCCTTTTCTCCTTTTGTCTGAGAAGATCTTTTACAAGCGAAAAGAAGAAGAAGAGAAAACTGTAATATGCAAATTTGGAGGAAAAACACATACCACAGAACAATATTCAGCTTTTCTAGCTCTTCTACATAAAGGATAAAATTCTCCTGTCTCCAAATACATGACCCGTTAATCACATGCTGCCTGCCATGTATGAAAACATATTTTGATATCTATTCCACTTGATTTGTTAATTTGGTATGTGCAGATACGTGTTTGCAGCAAATTCAATAGTGGCTTTATACTCCCTCTTCGAAATAGCAGCTTCTCTTTGGGAAATCTCCAGGAATGCCACTTTATTTCCTGAAGTGATGCAAGTTTGGTTCGATTTTGGTCACGACCAGGTCCAATCCCAAACCTCTTTGTGTGAATTTAAACGTATGCAAGCATTTTGATGCTCATGAAATGTTGTTAGACCGATCATACGGTGCATAATCCACATTAAATCGCGGCGATGCTAAATCGAACTTTAAAATTAATGTTCAGCTCCTCTCATTTGTTTGATTTGTTATAGGAACTTCAAGAGAATTTTCACTTAGATTATCGTGTGATTCATGTTGTAGGTATTTGCATATGTCTTATTGTCGGCAGACTCGGCGGGGGCAGCCGTGGCAAAGACATTGAAGGGATCGGATTCATGTAAGAATGCAGGTGCTTTTTGCGTGCAATCGGACATCTCAATCGCCCTTGGATTTGTAGGGTTCTTATTCCTGGGGTTTTCGGGTCTGCTATCGGGTTTTCGGGTTGCCTGCTTCATAATCAAGGGCTCCCGCTTTCATCTATAGAATCATAGGATGGGAAGAATAGAGATGGGGAATGCTTCACTGCTGTGAATTTGGGCTGCAAAGGGTGGAAAATTTGGGTGTATGTGTGTGGGGTTTTGGGGTTGTAGACATTTGAGGTGGTGGTGCTTATGTACATTTTATGGAGAGTTGGATTGTGATGGATGATGAATTGAATGATATATTAAAGTAAAGCTTCTATTTTATTTTTGCCAAAGTAAAGCTTCTATTGAATTTCTACTTTACAGCTTCTAAAAGAAACCTTTGTGCTTTAATGGTTAGTAATCATGCAAATATATATATCATTTGGGTCCCCCCGGTCCGATTAACATTTTTTAATAAATAATCAAAGATAAAATTAAAATTTGCATTCTACCTCTAGTCATTAAAAAATAATTGGATCATATAAATCACTTTCCGATTATAGTAAAATAAAGCTTATTCATAATAAAAAGTAATTATACGGTTCAATTACTTTTAAATGATTAAAACATAATTTTTTTTATAAAATTTATGTTGGTTTTTAACATTAATTATATACTTTATAGAAAAAAATATATGAGAAAAACGTAAAATATATATATATTTTTATCAAAGTTATCAACAAGCGTACTAAGGGTATTTTTAATATTTTTTTAGGTAAACTACACTAACCGAAAGCTTTAAAATTATCTTGACACTTCTAATTTAATTGTATACTTATGTCCCTCCCATATGCATTAGGTCCTTTGTAATGAAAATCATCAGGACATTTGTGTAGTTACAAAACTTACCTAGGAGGCGTCTATACATTTTTAAAACTTATTTGGTGGTGCAATGTTATATGGTAGGCGGCCTATAGATGCAAATTATAAAATTAAGAATAATGGTGTAATTTTAAAGTTTTTTTTAAAGATGGTTGATATGATTTAGCATTTTTCTTTCAATTGTATATTACAAGAGGTGAGGTGAGAGAAGTAGAATTTGTTCTGAAGATTAGTCTTTATTTATGCCAATTACACTAGAAGACCTTAGGAAAAAGAAACCATAGTTAATAGCAAATGCAAATCAAAGTGGAGCTGAAACTTAAAAGGAGGGAGAAAAAGATTTTCCATTGTCTAGCATTTGGAGTAGGTTGTATTGCCACTTTTTTAGATCCACTGAAAGTTTTAAAATAAACCGGTACTTTAACTTTTTTTTTTTAAAGTATGTCCTTGCAACTACTGGTATAAATATTCGATTTTATAAGTTTTACTAAGGATAAGTAGATATAGGATAAATAAGATATAAGACTCTATCTATACTCTATTCTATAAAGTATAAATTCCTAAATTTTAAAATCAAAATATACTCTATAACACTTTGGATACCCTGTATCGTGTAAAACTTATAGGATACAAGATATCTTATAAAACATGTAAATTTTTTATTTCTTCTTATAAATTTCAAGTTTATATGATATTGAAAAAATAGTTTATATATGATATTATAAGTTCTTTATATTCAAAACTTATGAAACCTGTAGTAAAATCTATAAAATTAAAAAAATTTTTTTTTCTCTTTTTATTATTTCAAGTTTATATGATGTTACTACTTAATAAAGAAGAAAGAATAGAAACATAAAGTTAGAGAGAAAAGTGAGAAAAAAAAAATAGAAAACATAGAGTGAGCAAAGTGACATTAGTTTAACTGTTTAGATTCTTTTTACTAAAACTTTTATTAATCGGAAAATATATTGTTATTATTTATTAATATTATTCAATAATTTTTTATAAGGTGTGTAACTTGGAACCTATACCCCATCATAACTTAAATTATAAGTTCTAGGATGGATATAGGGTAAGAAGATTCTATATCCTTACTCTATCCTATAAAAGCAAGGTTTGAAAAATCTTTACTTGGAGTCTATCATATAACCTTTAATATTCACCCGAAACTTACTTGGTTAAATAGGATGCAAATGAGTACCTTATAAGATAAAGTTACTACTCATCTATAAGTTTTACATATATATACTCTTACTAATTTCCATAAAAATAGATTTGATATGTAATATTTAGCAAAAGTATGGGTATAATTTTGAAAATTTATGGGATGTCCAATGTAACTCTTTTTAAAATTTGATTGCATAAGTAAATATAAATCTTGTAACATTGGAAATTGGATAAGAAAACTAAAAATGTTACTTGTTCCATTTGAAAAGAAAAATAAAAAGCAAAATTGAAAAACCTAATTATATAAGTTAATTAGAATCGGTTTTACAATTAGTATTTGAAAGTATAGAAGCTTAATTACACAAGAGAAAGCTACTCCTATGTTAAGATCCTTACATTCTAATAGCATAGGCATTGATTTTTTAATAAAATAGATCAAATTCGAATTTACTATTTTCATCGTAATTAGAGAAAAAAAATGAGGTACACATCTTTTTCACCAAACCATGGAGTGGATGTAATATATGCTAAGGAAATGTAATTTAATCAATCTCCATAAAGATTAAGGAATCCATTAGATTTTGTTCTATAAGTAATATTTCGTTAAATTTGGGGAGTAATAAATGATTGTGTTAGTGAAAAGCTTCCTAAAAAGATGATGCCTAAATTGACACTTCAATACTTATTCTCTCACGAGGGCTTTCTAAGACACCATTTAGCTCTAAAAACAAACACTATGATGTTGCCGTCATGTCATTTCATACTCCTTTTTTATGGAATAATTGTTTGAATGGGCAACAGTTAAAACAACAATTCCTAGAGATGCTTTGTCGATCTGTTTTTTTTAGCTATAATAGCCCCAAATAGAGATGTAAGTATCAGGGGTTTATTTTTCAAGGGATTCCTATGCAGCACTTAGCATACCTAAATCACACAAAAGAGCACTAAGCTCAACCTTATCCACAAAATACACAAAGTTAAGGAAAAAAAGAAGAAGAGAGAATGAAGCTCTAAGTATAATTGAATTCATTCAATATTTAGATGATTGCTGGATCGTCCATATATATTCAAGGGGTTTGTATGAATAAAGGACTAAGATCAAATCAATCTAATGGGTACAATTATTACTAATAATTGATTAGTAATACTAAGTCTTATACCACATTAAACACAAGTAAAAGAAAAGTATGGGTGTCTTCAAAAGACAGAGTTATTTTGCCCAAAAAAAAAAAAAAGTAATTAACAATCTCAAAATGTTTCGGCCAAAAAAAAAAAAATCTCAAAAATGAGAGAATTTGTGATAAAATATACATTCAATTCAAAGGATATTTATCCACTATGGATGGTGATTTTTGATTTATTTTTAACCTAACCATCGCTTCATTAAGATGTTAATATATCATTTCAACTATAATTGACACATATTATACTATTAAAGATGTCAATTTAAATAAAGGATCTAATGATTTAGTTTCGTCAAAAGCTGCAAAAACTCACAAGATAAAGGGAATACTTATGAAACTTATTTTCTTCGAGTGGAACCAATTCCAATCAAACGGTGCTCTTGCGACTTGTAGCTTTTGTCCATCTAACTTTATTTTTCAAACCCTCTACAAACTTGTTGTATTAGTGTGTTCTTTAACTAATTAAGACTTAGTTAAGTAAGCTACATAATACATTTGATTATACCTTTTGTTGTTGGATCACATTATTACTTGGGGGTTATCTCTCCTTGTAAACAATCAACACATGCCATATTGTTATACAACAATTTTTTTTTTTCTTTTCTTTTTTTCGATGTAATTTTGCATGTGTTCCAAAGGAATATGGAAAAAAAAATTATAATGACACCTCTTGACAAATTATATTTTTTATAATTTTTTGTAGTGTTTATGTTAATTCCACTCTTGTTTTTGATAGCGAAACATCAAATTCCCATTCCCATAGGTTTCATTCCATTTCTATACCTGTCCATAGATTCCATCCTATGCGAAACAGAGTGTAAAACTGATAGCCAAAGAGGGCTCAGAGTTGATCTGTCGCCATGCGAAAGTCAGTCTTCATACTAACCTGTGATACAGATTATGTTAACAATGACAGCTTTTTGGGGGGCCGACGAAGTGTAGCAGCCAGCCGGACAAACTGGGGCCAGAAGAACTCAACACATATATATTCCATGGGAAAAGAAGAATGGACAAGAGCCAAAACGTCAACGATTGATGCATTATATTATTATTAAATCGGAGGCAGGCAATCTTTCTTTGGATGCAGAAAAAAGCTTGGACTTTGTAATAATTCACCAGTGGGACAACATTCAACAAAAGCATGTCTTCCTTTTTTGTTAAGTGTAAAGTGGCTAGTTTCCTCAATAATGCTGTGAACAATAAGACATCATTAAAAATGGCTAACCCACCCCAAAACAAAATAAACAGTCATGCATTTACGTTTTTGTGACGAATTGCAATCGTAAGCTGGTGTTTTTAGCTAGGATTATATAATAATGTTGAAGCCCAAATTTTTAATTAATCATCCATTTGTCTCTTTGTAATCAATCACCAATTCAGATAAAAAGGCAATGGAAATTCTTTGCTTTCTTTTTCCTTTTTTTCCCCCTCCCTTTTAACCAACTACTTTTTATATTAAGGCTATTGAAAAAATAGGGAATCAAATTTCATCTATCCTACCGATGTTGATTTGCTACTAGATAATGGTCTATATAGACTCCATAGGCAATAGTGAAGTTAATACTCAAAGATAGCTTTGGTTTGTATAATTTAAAGGATTGGATTAAACGAAATATCTAATTATCTATTTAGATTACAATACCAATATAGTTTTGGATAAAAAGCCTACTAAAAAACCAACAAAACTTATAAATTTTATATCATTATAAGAATCTTATTTTTAAACAATGTAAGAAATTTATAATAAACTACAAAATAGTTTTGTTATTTTTCCAAAATACATATATAAATATGGTACAAAAAATTATACTATGTTATACATCATATACTAAACTATTTTGCATTTCTTATATTATTCTATTGTGGTAACCAAACACTATTAAAATCTTTAATTTGAAAATACAAATAATTTGCTAAGGTCTTATAACCTATTTGGTATGAATATTGTTTTCATCAAGAATGAAATAGGTTCGAATTTCACCTTCTTCATTAATTGTATAATATAATAATAAAAAAAGCCACAAATAATTTGATTATAACATGGGGTATGGAGACACTCATGGTGCCTGAAACTGATGGTACATTCATGGTGGGGGTAGTAAAGCCATCTTGTTTCGACATTCGTTTTTCTTTTTTTTTTTTTTAAATTATGACTGAGAGTTCTAGAACTACTTTTTCAAGAACAATATATTATTAATTATTAAGTCTTTCAAAATTAATTCTTGCACCTTTGGTGATACTTAAAAAGTTTTTCTTTAAGTTCTAATCTTTTATGTTAATTATGCTCGGATTTCAATTAAAAATAAAAATAAGAAAAAGCATATTATTGTGTTGTGGTACATTAACGGGACACCGCGAACTTCATGAGATAAATATAATAATAGCTTTTGCCATCATGAGAGAGTAATGATGATAAATAGATCAACCTCATTTATCCACAAGACACCTCTCACAACAGATTCCCCATGTCCTCAATTTCTCATGATAAGAGCTCAGATTTTTTTTTTCTCCTTTGTTTAAATAAAATCTTAGTCTCACTAATTTCATTAAATTGAAAATTTGCCTTGAAGTTACTCATTTTTTGAGCAACTTAAAAGTGTGAATTGGACCCTTACCCAAAATTAAATCTAGCCCATCAAGGTACACAAATAAAACATACCACCTTTCGAGAAACCCTATTGTCACTCTTTTCGGTTAGCCACACCTTTCTCCTTTGTTTGTTTACTCTCGCAAAATTAGGATTCATTGGATTACTAACTAATTGCTTCTGTTTGATGTTTTGTGGTAGAAAAATGGGAACAGGACTACTTTGAGTATGTAACAATTAACGTACTCTAGGCACACTTAAAAATCAAATGAGTTAAAAGTAATTTTTAATTTGTATCGAACTCATATTATGCTCAAAGCCAAAAACATGCATTAAACGGATTTAATATGGAAATAAGTAAATACTCCATTAGTTTTTTTGACGATGGTAAAACTTGCTACAATTTCATACTCTCAATATAGAAGCTTTAAAATTTCCGATCTCAATTGGTAGGATGCAATGACAAACAAGAACAGAATGGCCTTGATCTTAAAATAAAAATAATAATAATAGGAGCGAAAATTAATATCATTTTTCCACTAATGGCAAAACCATAATTATATTAATGGCATGGTTTGATACGAATTTGTGATCTAAACAGGACTTTGAAGAATAATATAGTTGGGCCTTCCCCAATTCTCACAAGAAAAGTTCATCACTACTATAGGTCCTAACTCACGATGTCTTTGGATGACTAATGGAGAAACACCACTGATAATTAACATATATTAGCGATAGTAAGTAGATTTTAAAAAACTATTTTCACCTTTATTGATACTTACTTGTCACTAATCTATCTATATTGCGTATTAGTACTATTTAAACTTTCTAGGAAACTAGGTTACTATGGTGTCCTGAGATGCATTGTTAGATGAAGAAAAGTATATACCTTAAAACACTTATTGCACATTTGCTGTAAGCAGCAGTACAGCAACAGACAACATGTGCCCGCATATCTAGAATTTAGGGGCATGAAACACACTACTCACATAGACACATTGCATCATCTGCAAATTCTATCGACCCTCTCATGCGCATTTTGGAGTGATCTCAAAATGCAGCCACGCCTAAATCATGCAATACTTGGCTGCTACGGATGGAGATACTGAAAAATCCAATCCGCAGGTTTAAAGTTTTCAACCTTTGTCTCACCAAAGAGCCACAGATATATGGAACCCGCCCCTGTATTCAGTAATCCTAGCAGAAAATGACTACTACCCACATAAACCACCCTCCATGGAACATATAGGGACTTGCTGGAGGGCAGACTCAGGGAGCAACTTCCCAACAACTGCCCCAATAAGAACAAAAAATGTACAAGCAAATAAGAACAAATATTACAGTCTACCAATGCCAAAACAAGCTATTTCGATCAAGCAGGAAGAAAGCAAGAAGGATGTAAAGGCTTAAGCCTGTTGAGTTGCAGTATAAGATAGGTCTAGCAAATTATGCCAATAGTTCCATATGTTCTACACATTTAAGAGTAAATAATTCTAACTCTGCTGAAGATATCGAAAGAAAATGCTCAGTTTCCTTCATATTTTGGGTCCGCCATTACAAAATGGTATGCAATCACCAGAACAAATATGAAAATTCCAAGGAAATTGGCAAAAAAGCCAAGGTCCTGATCGTCAAACATCTGCAAAAGCATAATAGGATGATAATACTGATTAGTTTCAGAAACCAAACTCGGATGTCAAAATAGAGCATTGACTGCATCAAAATTCACTCATTTAAAAAAGGTCCCAGTAATAAGTGTCCCCAGAACACTCGGAAAAAAAAAATCACAATTTCCAATACTGATATATACTCTAAAAAAAGCAAGTGCATAAAAGTGCAAGTTTTTTTGTTTAGCATCTTAACAAGTGCCACATAACACCTGCCACATAACACCTGTTAACATTTTCAATTTGAAAAAGAAGTCCAGTGCACTGGAGTATGCCGTACTCCAGTGCATCAAAATGCTTACTTAGCCAGGAGGGGAAAAAAAAGTCCAGCAATTTATAAAGATTTATCAAATTGAGTAACAGAAGATGAATCAATACAGGATTAAATATACTGTTGGAGAAATCAAATGCCTGGAGATTTTCAAAACTTCCTCTGCCTTCTTTTGGCTGTTAAAAGATACCAAAGCCTTTGAAGTCTTATTAATTGTTTTGTTTTATTTGTCTTCTGTTTTTGGTCTCATATATGCCTTTATCTATATTAAAATTTCTATCAATGGAGTGCATTTATTCATCAGAGAAAGGGGGGGAAAAAGGCCATCCCTCATAGACTCCAATTTAAGGATGCTTATAACAGACCAATGATGGTCTAGTCTATCATCCCTCACAATTAGATATGAAGCAAAAAGTTTCCTAGAAGACATAAATTTAAAGGTCGCTAATCAATAAATAATGAATTACCGAAAAAAAAAAATTTTGTGATAGAAGATGTTGAAATTTAACATCATTCCTCATAATAGCTAACCTAAAGATTTCCCAAGTTTCCTTTCCTGAAATATGAGTTTCCAAAACATTATGTATTGCAAATATTAACTTGCCCCTAACATTATCTCAAATGCACCCATATATTGTTTCATGTCTTTCTTTATCCCTAAACTCATTCCATCAAATGCCCAATGCCATCAGTTTCATGGTTCATTAGCAAAGGTAGCAGAAAGAAATCCTCTATGCGAAAAGCCAGTTATTCACTCTTTTTGTCCAGTAAGATGCTAAGGAGGAAAAATGCTGATCCATTAGGTCTGACTGATAAGTGAATTCACCTATCTTTAATACAACATTGATGAAGTTGCCAGAATAGATGAACTTGAATGATCCGTTTTCTCCTCAGCCTCTTTTCCAAATACATGATATTAGGTTGGTTTTATTTCATTTGCTCTGTTGGCCAACCATCAAGGAACAAGCAACAGATTGAACAAGTTAGTGTAAAAGCCTAAAGACCTAGTGCATTGTTTCTTGCTAGGTAGCCAAGCTTGACTTTGACTTAGCTCAAGCAATGCCTTTCTTCATCCCATGTCTTCACAAAGCATGTGCTTTTGTAAAAGAATAAAACCATAGCCCTCTATATGTTTTCTTCTAGTATATGATTTTTTTTCCCTCCTCTATGCAAGACATTCACCGTTCCCTTTGCCTCCCACTATTCAATAATATAAAAAAGAAAGTAGTTTAAAAAGATATCCTCCACATTACTCAAACCTTACCCATGCTCTTACCTCTGGATCTCTAACTTCTAGCCTCAACAAATACAGTCAAATACAGAGAGCAAAGCAACCAACCAAACAATACAACATTTTCCTTACTGACTTTTTTTTTTTTTTTTGGGGGTGGGGGTGTTAATTCAAAATTTCATTTAACCAAAAGGAAGAAAAACAACTGCAATGTGCAGGATGGTGGGGCCAAAACCCATTAATTACGAAGCTCAAAACTAGGTCAAAATCACTATGCTAAGCTGAGGAGACAAGCAAAAGATGCATACAAAAAAAAATAGCTACTGTTTAGCATAAAAACATAGTTTAAAATAAGCATTGCTAGGCAATGATCACTAGGGATGTGTTACCCAAACAGAATGAATTGTGTGCACACCAGATGAATTAAACTGAAGCTGAAAAAACTGCTCTCCACTTGTTAATCAACTGATTGTTTGAAGATTGCTTGAGCCCATTGATCACCCCAAGCCACAAGGAGAATGGTGCGGGGCAATTGAGGGCAGCTAGAGTTTGTGACCAAACTGATTGAGAGTATGAGCAGGAGAAGAAAAGACGTTCATGTGATTCCTGGTTTGAAGAACAGAGATAGCAAGAGGTTGAGGTAGTCAAACCCCATCACTATGTCAAGGGTATACAACTTTTGGTTGACTGCAAGCCAAAGGATGAGATTGTGCCTTGGAATGGATTTGTTGCTCCATACTATTTTTGACCGGGATACTTTGGAGCCAGCTGGGTAAAGCGTTTTATATGCACTTTTAATAGAAAACTGATAGGAAGAGGAGGGTCTCCCCACAAGCTTATCTTCCTGAAGGGGAAAAGCCTGTATGTTCAGGGATCGATGAAGTTTTCTCAGAATGAAGAGGCTAGTAACTTCCATTCACCCTCCTCAATCAAAAAGCAGAGTCTCACATTTAAAGGTAAATGGGAAGAAACTATTTCCCTTGCATTGTAGAAGCCGTCCAGGGGGCCTTGTGCTAACCAAAAGTCCGACCATAAGGATATAGAAAGGCCATTACCAGCAACCTAGCTAAAAAAAGGATGCACTAGATATCTCAATTTTAGCAATTTCCTCTAAGTCCAAGAACAGGAAGCAGGGGTCTTCACCAACCAAAAACTTCTTCCCTTGAGAAAAAGGGAATGTAGCCAGTCCATCCAAACACCCCTAACACCTCCACCACAAAGATGCCAGATGGGCTTTAACTGTGCCACTTTATTCCACACTTCAAGTTTAGGGATGCCCAACCCACCTTCCACAAGAGGTGTAGTGACTACTTCCCACCTAATTTTAGCTTTGGTAGCTAAGTTTGGTGTACCACTCCAAAGGAAGTTCCTCATAAGCTGCTCTTCCTTTCTAATCCTTACCAACTACTCCCATATTCCCGAATCAAGCTCTTTGACCTGTAATCATTTTTTCGAATAGATATTGGCAACACACAGAATCTTTTTCTTTGACATGCCCATTTATCATAAACCTAAGAATTAATGAGAACCCTAAGCTATTCCAAGCATTATATATTCCCTTGAATAGCCATTCTATTTTCTGTCTATAACAAATGGCACACTAAGGGGCCTCAAGGTCCTTGCGAATGCCCATCCAACTTCCAAAATTTTCAAAAATTCCACCTAAAAATTTGAATTTCTTTTAAATACCTATTAGTCTCTTTTTGTCCACCCTAGTTTATTCACTTGCAGGGGCGAAATCTGGGTCTGCTGCTGCCCCTTAAAGATGAGCAGAGAAAGCTCTCGTTTTTTATCCGAAACCGAGTAACAATCAACACTTCAATTATGATCCAATCAGTCAGGAAAATATTTTCCGCAAAGAACACACCATAAATTTGGATAAATGTTACATAAAATCAAATGATCAGTGGAAACATGAGACAACGTCTAAAATCAATCCAAATCACCAAAAATTTATAACTAATGTAAGGCATAATTTAAGATTAAAAACAATAGATCATAGAATTAGATCAAATAGCTTGATTCTACAGTAAATTCAAAAAACCCTTGAGTGGAGAGAGAGAAGACCTTCGTTTGAGTGAGATGGGAAATGGGTGAATCCGCTGCGCGATCTGGAGTGGAATTGGAAGCAGATGGATTACGGAATTGAACCAACAATGAACTAAATTTCACAGAACAGCTGCGTTTCGTTTTGGGATTGGACTGCTAGGCTTTTCTACAAATTGGGTTTGCCGAGAACTTGCTAAAGGTTGGGCCTAGTTTTTCGCATATTGTTAGGCCCAATACACTAATCAACCCCCCTCAAAGTTTGAAAAATATAGATTCTACACACAATGGAGTCTTTTGTTTTGTTTTCCCTAATTTTTCCCAACTTCTTTACATATAATTTTTTGTTTTTCCTATATTTATTTATTATTTAAAATGTTACTTGTTGAAAGGGTTTGAGCTAAATGGTGATATAGGAACATAAACGGTCAAGATTAAAATACATAAAAAAGGCAATTTAGATTTAAAATTTTGAATGACTATATGAACCAATTACTCGAATCTACAAACTTGACTTCTCACTATTTACAAAATTTCAAGTCTTTAACTATTAAAGGAAGAGATTGAAGATTTAAAAGAAAAATACATTTTTAGTTTCCAATGTTTATCTATTTTTCTATTTGAGTTTTCATTTTTTTCCCTTTTATTTGAGTATTTAACCTTTTCAAAAATTTATAGAAAAAAGAATTTTCATCAAATTTATTAATTTTTTTATTAGTCATGATACTATCATCTTCAAATTAGTTTATAATAATTAAATTAACAAAATGATGATATTAAATATATTTATTTAAATAATATAGTGAAAAATAATATTAAATATATTTAATGATATAATATAATATGAAATACAAAAACAGTTTTTAAAATCAAGAAAATAGGTTAAACAAATTTGTATGTTATTTTAGCACCTTGGGTAACTAGCCTAAAGTTAAATGGAAGTCAGTACATACTTAATATCAATAGAAAATTTAATATATTTAACTAAAGTTTTATTTTTATAAAGTTTTAAAAAAATTGAGAATTTAAATAGAAAAATTAAAGATTCAAATAAAAAAATAGATACTTTTCGCAAAAATTAAATATATTCTTGAATTGAAATATTGATATTTATTACACTACATTATAATGGTGAGCCTATAAAATCGATTCAATGGTGCCTTTTAATTGGTAAATATTTATCCCCCTTTTTGTATACTTGTTAAGTTTTAATGATATAGGAATATGAAAAGAAGATGGAGAGGAAAAAGAACTCATTTTTAGCACTACTTTTATAGACTTTTTTTTTTTTTTTAACAATATAGACTCTTTGAGGACTTCTTAAAAAGCTACTAAAAAATGTAGTTGGTTTGAATATTAAATTGGATTAGATCCGGACTTAACAACTTGATGTGACGTAGTAAATAAATAAATATTTTTTTACATATTTAATTAGACTTACTTTACTTAAAATTTTTATTTTATGCAGGTAATTTGTTATATCTTAAAATTTAAGTAATTTATTCTGTTAAACTTTAATTTTATGAAAACTTTTGTTTCACTTGTTTCAATAAACAAAATCACTAAAGTGAGATTCATTGTATATTTTTTAATCGATAAATACATCCGATCCAAATATAAAAAATGTTTGTTAAATGGATCTAATTATGGATGTAGATTTCTAAACATGATTAACAAATAAGTCGTATTATATGTTAATTTATATATATATATATATACTCAAGACATGAGACATGATGACATTAATAGGAATTATCAACCCAATTTTGGAAGTTTGTTTTCAGAAGATGGAAAAATTTTATCAATTAAACAATCATGGTCATCCACTTCTGGAAAAAACCTGTTTTGAAGATACGTGTAGTTCATAGAAAATGAAAGCTAATGCAGCTTGGCAATCAAGACCTTATAGAAACATATAAAGCATTAATATAAAAAACTTCCGAAACATCATATATAAAACGATATTAAAGAAAAATTGTCATAACTAAAAATAGACCATTGTAGTAACCTCTTCAATATTATGATGTGTTTCGTCTCTCTTCTCTTTAAACAAAGTAAAAGCAATGGACTGACAAATATTACAAAAAAACAATCTTCATGAAAGCTTCTAGTGGGAACAATCCATGTTGCTGGAGGCATTGGAACCTGCATACACAAATGGATCTCGAAAGCTGATTTTCAAGATTGAATACGCCGACATCACGAGGTCCATGTGGTGTGGTTCATACGACGTATCATGACCTATAATATCTGCATAATAGATGCCATTTTTTCTGATATCAGGAAACCTTATTAGCATCGACGGTTATCGAATGATTATCTCCCAAAGAGTAGGGCATCGGCATCTAAATCCTTGATTTCGAGCCACTTCTTTACGTGCTGGTTGCTTTGAACAGAATTTTCCAGCTTGAATACCCTAAAATGGGAGGTGATGGATGTGGTATCATCACCATCTTCTAGGCCCATAATCCTTAAAGCACAAACCAAATCTCCCTTTGATGATTCTGCCAAGCAAGTATGGTAGCACTCTTAGGGGATTTCGCAGTAACAATCTTGGACACACCATATCTATTTTGTTGCATTGCTTTTAGTACCTTCGACAGTCACGTTTGTCTCTTTCAGTGCATTCAGCATTATTTTCTGCAGATGTGACCATGCTAATTAGTTTTTGAATTTCGATTATTTCTTATGCTATAAAGAATTTACATCAGCTTACACAGTTTAATATAAATTACTTCTACTGCTTAATTAGAATTGCATACTGCGATCCCGAGATACCATGTCTCCACATTATAAACTACCTAATATCAATAATAATATGAGCAATATAGTATTAAATAATATACTTGAGCGTTTATTGTTATTAGAGGATGATGAATCCACATTGCGGATGCCTTAAACGTAATATACAATTAATAAAAATCAATTCACATGATACAAATGTTAATTATAAAAGAAGAAGAAGAAGGTGGTATTTGAGTTATAATTTGAAATATTTAAGAATAAAGGCCTATAAGATCCAAAATCTCCTTCCATCTTAAATTATATGAAAAAACTATAAGCAAGAGAATCAACGTTTATTAGATTCAAATAGAGGATTGGATTTTTAAAGTGATTAAAATAGATGATCAATGAAGTTAAAATAAATAATCAAAATTTCAAGTAATTAAAGTAAAGAGTCAATGCTATGCTAAGTGATTCAAATAAATTATCTGTTATTATCCTATAAATATACTAAGTGGTTTAAATAAATAATTTATTTATTAATGATAACAGCACAATAATAAGATCCTCAATTTAAACTATATAACATAATATTGATTATTTATTTTAACTTTTTAAAAGTTCGATCTCTTATTTAAACTTAATATCAAATATTGATTTTTTTTCCTTGTAATTTTCCCTTAAATAATTTATATTATAATCTAGAGGTGTCATATGAAACTTTTTTGTTGTAAGAGACATCTCATGATTACTATTTAGGGTACATAAGACATCTTGTTTTGCTAGAAATGTAAAGAGTAAGGTGGTGTTCGATTGTTATCATTTTATAGTATTGAAATGAGCAAATTCTTTAATCATATGTTTGATTTCTATAGTGAATTAAGTCATTAGATAAAAGGGAATTCAAGGTAGTGGACAAGACCTAAAAAATTTGTATCATATATCTTATAGTATAAAAATTATTTCATTAGATAAAATAAGTACATTTAAAAAAAAACTATATTATTATCATTCTTTTTAGTATTTTGTCAATACTAAAACTTTTCCAATAAGTTCTCATATTAATATAAAAAATAATCTAATATTGTTAAAAAAAATTGTATTATGTACTATGCAAACCAAATATGGTACAATATTGTACTATATTGTTCTTTTTTAATCGTAATGCCTTGTTCTCCTTATATTGTCCAGTTTTGTCCAAATACCACTTAAAAAAAATCATTACATAAATTATAAAGGTAAAATAAATAAATAAATGTATAAATAAAAGATTTCTTCACAAGATGACTAAAGAAATAACTTTTCAAATTCATCATACATTTCTTGAATGTATATCTAAGAGCACATATCTTAATATAGTTTAAATCATAGTAGCTAAATGGAAAGAGTACACAGACATCAACAGGTCCTTAAAGATTCTAGGTGAAATGAAGCTTAGGAAAATGCACATCTACACTTCATGTTATCAATAGATTTTATAGGGAAGATAATCGCAGTGAGGTTTGGTGCAGAGTCCAAAATTTCACTCTTTTTCTATAATTTTTAGCTTACACAAGATCTAGCTTGCCTAATATAAACTATAAAGCAAAAAAAATTAAGAAACAAAGATCTTTTAAAAGCACTTTTAAGAATCTTTCTAAGGTTGCCACCTACTAAGGCCAAAAAAAAAAAAAAAAATCACAGTTGGTTAGATTGATCAATTTTAACAAGCATGCTAGTCTTTCAAAAATTAGAAATTTAGGATTAGGGGATGTTAGATTTTAAAAGAAAAATACTAACAAGTAGAAAATTTTAAATAAGGGGTTTACTTGATTTTTCTAAACTTGACCAGCGAAAATGAATTGATTTATTTTACAAGGAAAAGATGAAATAATAACATTCTATATCTATTATGAAGGGGGAAAAATATATCATTAGTTTTAGGAAAAAAGAATTTTTTTTATTTGTTTTTATTTTTTTTAGGGTCTCTCTATATTCACATGCCTATGTACTTCTTTTAAAGGAATAGATTAATGTAGTTTCTTTCTTTCCTTTTTTTTTTTCTTCTCCTTCTTCTTCTTTTTTTTTAAGCTCTTATTGTTGTTACTTTTTTATTTTGCAAAATCTTTCTATTTTTGTTTGCATTTTCACCTTCTTCTTTTTATAATTTCAATTATTTGTATTTTTGCAAATATTTAAAGAAAACCTCACCTAATAAAAGAAGTTTCATTTGAAAGTCTAAATGAAAAATCTTTTTTTGTTCTAATTATAATGAAAGACATTGAAAAGAAAAACTCAAGAGCCTAAAGGACCATACTCACATATATTATCATTTTCCTTTTTCTTACTTTTTTTTTTCAAGTTTAACATTAAATCATGGATTTCAATTCATGAAAAGGAGTTTAGAACTTATAATCTAGCGACATATATATTGATTTGTAAATTGGATGAATTAGGTTTCTTTCCATTATAATCACCGAGAAATAAAAAAAAATAAAAAATGAACGGGTCGAATCCGATGGAAGCTTCAAATGGTCGTGCTGCGCCCATCACCGATTGAGCCAGTATGACTTCGTGTATGGACTTGGGCTTTAATTATATTTAGCCATTTTTGGAATCGGAAGCCCAATAACAAAGATATGGGCCTTGGACCCGCGACCACTAAACCCTTTGCACAATTTCTTATCCGTACTTGAATTGTTGGTTCAAATATTTGCAAAAATAATATTTGTTTTCCCTCATTAGCAACTCATTGAAAATTTTTATTTTGCCAAACAATTGTTTAGGATTTTGTAAAATTAACAAACTTACTTTCTTTCGAACCATATGAGTGAATAAATTGGACATAGGTCATGTTAAATAATCAACAATTTGAACTTGAGAAATCCAAATCCATTAAAGCAAGTACATGCATTAGAACTTAGAAAAATATTTTTCTACCCTTAAAAAAAAAACAGACTTTATTATTTTTACATTTTCTTTTTCCTTTTTTCAAAATAGGCTTTTCCAAATTTCGGTGTTATTTTTTCCTTGTTTTATGCTTTTCTTTTTCTTTGCTTTTGCTATTTTTTTTAAACCCCAAAGAAAAAGGATCTAGATTAAGCTAAAAAAATTAAAAATAAAGGTGTAAAAGTAGGATATCTACAATAAAAAAAAAAGCCATAGTAGTTAGACACAGTTTGCAATAATCCATATTGCAAATGGACTTTGCCTAGCAAGATTTTATTAAAATAAATTATGATGGAAACTTATTGTAAAAATCTATATGTGATATCAATTTTTTTTATAATAATTACAATAAAAAAATAAATAATTCAAAACTGATTTATTTAATTTAAATATTAATATTTATATCATTAAATTATAATTACCTATAAGTGGTTTTGTCTTTTATGATTCATTCCCAACTAAGAAATAATCACAAACTTTAACTAAAATGGGTCTATAACATTAAAAAAAAAAACTAAAATAGAAAAATTTCTGTAACAATGTGTGGCTGCTGGGATTCGAGCCCAGGTCTCCACGGCCACAACGTGGAATTCTTACCACTAAACTACAGCCACTTTTTACTTGCATGTATCTTATGAAATATTTATTATAGTATTTGTTTCCAAAGATTTGCTGATTCAAGAAGCCGAATCATGTGGCCTAATAAAATATCACCAGGTTAAAGTATCATTTGGAAATCATTCTATTAACTAAAACTATAGTGTTTATGTTATGTTAGGCATAATAGTTATAAGAAAACTGCATTTACACATATATTTGCATAAATTATGTCCATGCAAGGATAGATCTGAAATTTTCATCCACAAGAGAGAAAAATTCATTAATTGAAGTTTAATTATTAATTCACAAAGAAATATGTAAAATAACTACATAAAAGCAATATAGTTCTTTGTTGAATAGGGAAAAAAAATAAAATAGTCGGATACAACATTTCATTTGTGATCATAAGTAGGGAAATAAAAAATATATAAAATTAAGGATAAATTATAGCAGGATTGACAATGTTAGGTAGTGTTTTGTTTGTAATACTAGATAATACAAAAAGTACTGGATAATACATAATAAGGAAAACAAAACAAAACAATTTTTTTATATCACGTTTGATATGTTTAGTATTAATTTTTTTTTTTATAATGTTCATTGTTTGGTATTATAAAGTACTGCACTAAACATAATATTTTGATAATTGTGCCCTTTGTATACTATCATGGTTATTAAATTATATTTTAATATTATCAAAAAAAAACAATTTGAAGAGATTATTTAATTCACATAATTAAAAAAATTATATAAAATAATAAATGAAAATTCGTTGATTTTCTATGTAATTAAAAAAATTAATCATTTATATTATAAATTATAATAATTTGTCTTATATTTAATAATCATAGTGTTAATTAAATTGATATTATAACAAATTAATACATATTAAATTACAATAATTTGACTTAATATTTAATAGTTATAATGTTAATTTAATTAATATTACAATGACTAAGGGCATTTTTGAGATTTCAAAATATACTTGTTTTTGTCATATGAAATTAATTTTTGTACCTTATTTTATATGATATAAATTTTTGTCCAGTATTTCAAGATGTCTTTTGTTTAATAATTAAACCAAATATGTAAACCAAACAAATGACAAAATTTTTTGTCAAATCCAGTACCATAAAATCTTGACAACCAAACGACACCTTAGTGTATACTTTGATTGCTAATGCTTATTTTTGTCTATGTAAATGAGATTCATATACGACAATATCCGCCGTTTATTTCAATCATATTTTTTGTTAAGTTCATTTATGGCATCAACGCATGATCAATTAAAGGGTGTGGGGGAATCATGACTAAGATAGTCATGCTGATAATTACGGATATTATATCATTTAAAATAAATTCTCAGTCAGTTGGATGTATTGGGAGGAAACATGAACAAATCAAGGATTGAAAACTTTGATAGATTAGGGTATTTTCATTTGAACTAGGAACTTAGATTCAAATTATATATATACATGACTTAATGTTCACTAGACAAGACTCTTAAAAGAAAATGTCTCATGTTAATGTCATTATCGGTACACTCATTAATAAACAAGTGTAAATAATAACTAAACATAAGACTATTACACGCCTATACAATCAAGACTACATATCTATGCTAGAAAAAAAGTGATCATGATAAATGATAATGTATAAACTAGTTATTAGTATAGCCAGAAGTACGTAGAGGGTGGTATTGGGTAAAGGGATTCGTCCTCTTTTGAGTGAGGAAAAATCGAAATAATAGTAACTAAAGAAATCTACAGGCATGATATATTCAAGTTATTTATTACAGATAAGCAAGTAGAATGGATCAATCTAGGGATAGCATACTATGGTCTGGACAATTGAAGCATAAAAGAAAATATCAAGTTCATTGGCGGTTCTTCATTCATAACTATCTTTGAGATGCCGGACGACTAATAACTGTTGCTAGATAATTATCTTAGTGTGTATCCAAGTTAGAGATACTACAACCATTTTAGGAACCTAGAGGACGATATGCAATAGCATATAGTTGAGTCAAGTTATAGTGTGTAAGTAAATTATCTTAGGATATTTATTAGAGTGTTATTTAATTTAAGTGAAGTGATTTAAAGGGAAGTATTTGATCAATTATGAACGAGCCTGGGAGATAAGCCAAGAGATTGAAGTGATTCAGTCACGAAGCTCGTAAGAGCGTTTAGCCAAAAAGGTCGAACGCTTCAAACCCTTATGGCTATGCTGAATGCATGGGCTTGGAAGTAGGTGGAGTCTCCCTTGAACCGAAGTGCTCATGTGTGGAGCTTCCTTATCTTATATATATTATTAAGCAAATAGATGACCATTCGCCTCCACATCTAATTTAATGTAGTGCACATGCTTTTCTCCATTTTTCTTCCATCCTTCAGTACATTAAAACTTAATTCTACCCATTATACCCATTCGCTGGACCTCCTTATGCCGATTCATCTTCTAAAATTTCCCACCACCTTCCAACCAAAACCAAGCACACTAGACAACAAAGACCCGTGGGAAAATCGACACTGGAGCAACAACCACTGGCATAAATTGGACATCTCCATGGGATAACCAGTACTAGAACGTCAACCACCGCCATGAGTTAGACATCGCTATCATCACCTATTTTCGGCCGTTCAATTCAAATCTTGCTACACTATATGCTTCTCCATGGGTACAGAAGATTAGGGAAAGTGGTGGTAGCAGTGGTGACTTCAACCCCCGATAAACTTGTTATTCTTGGCGGGTATAGGCTAAGTATGTTCTGCTTGCATGTACAAGATTTTTTTTATGGTTATTTTGCCTTTAAAGTTCCTTCTTTTTTTCATAATAAGATATTATGAAATAGTATAACATATACATTATATAAATAATTTAAGCATAAAAAAGAAAAGTAATAATAAGTCTAATGTATAGGGGCAATTTAGTTTTTTTAAGGTCGGGGTATTTAAAAACCCCGAATGACCTATTATCTTCTTTTTTTCCCCCATTTGCACAACTGAACACATAGAGATGCTGTCAAACATATGCAAGGTAACTTAACGGAAATGCATAAGATCAACCCACTTTCATTAGATAAGTACTTTAATCGTTAAAATGTGTATTTCTAATTATAAAATTGTAAGTCTATATGATTTTGCAGATGTGTTGTTAGAATTCAGAATAAGGGATGAGGTGTAACAAATATAGATGTGGGATCAAGCAATTTGGGGATTTCAATTGCAAATAAAGCAAATGTACAAAATTCATATAAAATATTAAACTTTACAAGTTAATTGGATCAATTTGATTTGGATTCATAGAAATTAGGGTTAGGGAGCTAATTGGAGAAGAGGAAGAAGATGATTTGAAATGGAACAATGGAGTACACGGCCAGGTACACACTCATGTACTTGCTCGTGTTGAGTAGAAAGGAAAAAGAATGAGTTGGGAAGTTCATGGCCAGGTACACTCCCGTATACCTGCCTGTGTAACTGTACACAACCACAATATATGTCCATATATTTGTACGTGTTAAATTATAAAAGTGTATAAAAAGGTACACGAACATAGTACACGCCACATGTACTTAGGCGTGTCAAATTATGAAAGTGTACAGAAAGGTACATGGTCATAGTATATGACCGTGTACCTTACTATGCTCATGAACATGGCCTAATACATGGCCATGTACCTTGAGAAACTTCTTTATTAGATTTATTTTCTTGTTTTTCGAATTTTGCTAACCTTAAACACTTAGTACAATCCTATAAAATCTACCAAGTAAGAGAAATGGTCTAATAACAACTAAGTATTAGATTGAGTAACTTAAACAATATTTAAGAGTAATACTAAGTTTGATTGCTCTATACTTTGACAAATTTCAATGTAACTGCTAGATAAGGACAAGTTGGTTTAAGACCGCCCTTTTAGGTACGTATAATTTTTTTTTGTTACTTGCGTTTGTTAGGATAGTTAAGGAACTGAAATAATTGGTATGTTGCATTGGATTAAGTTATTTGCTAAATGTGTTTAGCTCAGCCTAGAGGCTCATAGTGGTAGTTCTTTAGGAAGCAACTCAATGATCTTTGTTTGACATTATCTCTAATTGAGTCGTATATTGAAATGATCTAAATAGATTTAGGGACTCATAAGTGTTGGGGCTTACAGTAATAGTTCCCACCACTATACTATGTATTAAGTATATGTATGCATATAGTGGGGTGGGGTCATGAGTATCTTTTTGCTATTTGAGGACTAAATTAGATAATAACTTGCTGTTTGAATGCTCAGTTGTTGCATTAGTATATGTAGTTTAAGTTACGCTTGATCATGCACATGTGTTTGTAATTTATACGTATTGAGCATTAGCTTACCATTTGGGGATTTTTTTTTTAATTACAGGCACAAATGAATAGACCTCCTATGACAAGGACCTAGGGTCATATGTGCAGGATGAGAGCGATGTAGAGTACTATTACTACTATGATGATTAGGTGAAGAAAGCAAATGAAGTTCTTAACATTACTGACATGGTAACTTTCGTTGGAGTAAGATAGGATAGTTAATTGCTAGAAATTCAACTGTTTCTAGATTTTGATTAGAATGATATATCTAGATTATCTTAAAAGTAGTTTATGGTTTGTAATGAGATTTAGTTGAATCATTATGAATAACATTAGATGAATTATTTCAATTGTGGTTAATAATTACTGCAGGTTATATAGTGTTAATTGAGTTAAGAGCCTTAACGTGTCTTTACCTTATAAGGATATGTAAGAAGTTGTGGCATCCTGGATTTCGAGGTGTTACAAATAGAATAAAGCAATTGATGTTGCAACATGAATTTATAATACAGTGTGTTTTAAGTAGGTGTTTTCCTTTGTTCTCTCCAATAATGCTTTCAAGCTGAATTTTGTATTCGAGTGTCTATTTTTGTCAAAGTTTAGCAGTTTTCGTCTGCAATTAGATGAATAAGGTTATATATAGAGAGTTTTCATAATTATTTAGTTGGGAATAGCCGTTGATTTATAGATTGTTTATGTAGTATAGAAAATTTTATACTGGAAACATGAAATTTATAATCTTCGACGTTCTTGCCTTGCTTTATTTATTTATTTATTAAAATCTATAGTTGTAACATTGTTCCTCTAGAATTGTGGCAACTTTTATGAGAAATTTTCTTATTAAAATTCTTCATGAATTTGCCACTTTTTGTTTCTTTGCTAACATTTTTCCACTAAAATAGTACTTTCTCTATATTTGGCTCAATGTAACATTTTCTATTTATCCTCGCTCATCCATAGGCTAAATGAAATTATTTTTGTATATATATATATTTGCTTCAACATGAAGGTAAATAAGTCAACATTAAGGTAATGCTTCAGTGGAAGCAAGGACAAAGAGAACTTGGAAAAATTATCGGACATGGCTAAAACCGACGGCTTCGAAGAAATACAATGCAGAAATAATGGCAAAGTTTAGGTACTATGATATCAATATCACTAATGTTTGAATTTCTATAATCAATGGAGTAATTATAAGGTATTCTTAGTTGATTGAGAAAATTAATTATCATTTATAAATACGTGTATATTAATCACTATATGGTTTTTAATGACGTTTTCAGTTGATCTTACCATAAAATAAGAGAACTGAATTTGATAGTTCACACTTAATAAATTGGCTCTTCTGCCATCATAAATCTCCAACAAGGTCAAGTCTTAAGAGTAGAGTTTTCTTTTATTATATTTTTTTTTTCTATTTTTCAAAACCTTTACGCTGATAAGACTATATTTTAAATTTCATATCGGTATATAAATTGCATAATCAGTTCATAAATTGTGTTGGATTTATTGTTAGCACAATACACAAGTTTTCATTAGAAAGATCCCACATGAAAATATCATTTCATACCTCTGTCTAGGCTTCACATGACGTTATATTCTTGAAATTTCCATTTATGTGAAAAATTTAATTACCTTTATTTATGTGTATTTGCATGGTAATACAGTCATTCCAATGTAATGTAAACTCAAGATCAAATCTTAAAATAAAAAATAAAGTTGTATTAAAATTTTATATTTTTACCTTATATTGCAAGTTAAAGTTTTAGAGACAGTAATAATAAATATTTAACCTTAAATTATAATTATTATGTATTTTTAGGTACCTGTACTACAAGCGTGTCATACTCATATTATTTCTATTAACAAATTCGACATATAAATATCTTTATACCTGCATGGAATCATTGTGCAAAATAAGAAGTATATCAACACTATTCTTTTGATCTTAGAGATATTTAGACTCATTTTATCTTTCACTAGATATGCATAAACAACCAATAAGATAGAATTATTAAAAAAGAAAAGAAAAAACTCTCCCACTGGGTAAGCCACTGTGGTTCTTTTTACAAGCTCGAAGCTTTAAATGTATGTATATTGATGGAACGACATTTGAGTTTGAAGTAAAATGAGAGAAATGTGGGTTAGTTGAAGGGAATCATTGAAGAAAAACACACTTGATCTCTATATGAATACTTTTTTTAGTGTCAACAATGAACATTCATATCCAATCAAATTAGAGATGTATGTAAAAGAAAATACAAATGAAGTTTTAGTACGATTTTGAAAATTATGAAAATGTGTTATAAGTGTTTAAGTTGTCAGATGCAATTTCTATTCAATTACAAAAGATAAATGAATTGTTTACTTATTTCTTCATTTTAATGTTATATTGTGTTGTTTTCTAATTGAGAACGAAGTTCAATTTTTAAGAAAAGGGATAAAAATAGTTCTTTTTCTTTTTTTATTTTTCAAGTTGCACTATCCAATTAACTATTAATTAATGAAGAATACCAATTTGTTTACATTGTTTATCCACACTAATTTTGACAACTTCCTTTGGATTAGTTGTGTATGAAGCATATTTTTTTTCCTTTAATCATTGTTTGTTAGTATAATTTGATTTAGTAATCATTTTATCTTTTAAATTTAATCATACCATTGTATTAAATTGTTGCATACATATTGTGTTTGCGTATCTACTAATGCATATAAATATTATAAAAGAAAGCTTAAAATGATTTTTAATGTCTTATTAATATATAAGATCTCTTAAAATGTAAAATAAATTAATTTCTATTGATTGAAAAAATCAAGATAATTTCCAATAATGTTATATCTTAGTCATGTGCTTTTGAGAGAGAAATTTCTATTGATTGAAAAAACCAAGATAATTTCCAATAATGTTATAGCTTAGTCATGTGCTTTTGAGAGAGAAAGAGAATGAAAAGAGAAAAAAAATGATTTTGGATGTATTTTTACCTTAGCTATATAATGTGTTTTATTTTAATAATTTCCTTTAATCATCCTTTCTTATATGTCCTAGTTTAATGGGGAATAAAAAGGTCATTGATAATCAATTGAGACTTGTAAAGCTTAAAACATTGAAAGGGGCCTCATGTATATTATAGGAAAATTAGTGGAACACACGTTGGCTAGGCATGTGCCAAAAAATAAATGTAATAAACTCATTTAAGTTAAAGTAAAAAAAAAAAAAAAAACATGATACTAAATATTAACTTGTTAAAAATGAATTTATTTCACAAAGAATTATGAAAATAAAGGGTTAATAATTGTAGTATGATTATATGTCATGATGTAGCTAATGATTTGTAAATCCAATTGCATATTTAAATTCTTTGACATTGTGAAACTCTATATATGTCACATCTCGAAAGTACAAGGTGTGTTCAACTTGCTACATATTCCTACCTTAATGGAAACATATAAGGCTCGAAACTTACTATTAAAACCACAATTACATAAATAAATCTTAAAGGATAAATACACTTTTTCAAAAGATATATTAGTAAATCTCAATCTAACTAAGTCCACTTATAATTCATCTAGTGTCATTCTCATTCCCCATTCACTAGTTAAACTACTATTGTCATATGAAATATAAAAATCACAATTGAGAGAGCTAGAAAGCCTTATATATAACTATTGCATCTTATACACACATATGTCATACATCATAGTTAACATGCATACCTAAATCTAATACAATAAACAACTACAAAACAATCAACACAATTTTAACATTCCATGATGTGGAGTAGCTTATGACTACTTATCTTACCAGCTAAAACCTAAAACAATACCGATACCCTAAATATATTTGTGAGGAATGATGTGAGTCCACATCGCCAACAATAATTACACTAATAATCTTATTGTGAGTTTACCACCCATATCATGTTATCAAGAGTATAGTCTATTTGCAACGTTTGAACATGCATCTCATACCACCAATTTGCCTCATTGTAACTTCCTCCTTACTTACTGACCTAGACTAATCCCTCATATTGACTACTCGTTAATACAAAATCATAACCTAAGTGTTTAACTATCATATTATCTCAAGAGTCTATATTAAGAAAACTTAGTCTAGGTTTACTACCTACAAATCTTAATATAGCCATACACAAACATCACAAGTAATTTAATAATTGAATAGGTATTGGTTCATCTTATTTTTAAACCTACAAGCATACACAACAAACAATAGTAGTCATCATGGTTGTAAAATCCCAATTTAACTCCTACAATTCTATGATTTTATGAAACTTTCTCTAATTAAATCCCATATAAAATCCTTTTTGAGTAAAATAATATAAAATCCTAATTTATATCCTTAGAATTGGTAAAATCCCAATTCTATGAGGGATCCTACGATTTTATGTGTTTTAAAGTTTTTGACCTAATAGGCTCATACTTTTATTTAATAGGCTTTTAAATTAGCCCATTTGTACTTCCATTACTTTTCCTTAGCCTCTAGTCACAATAGTTCAAATTTCTATCTCTTTTTCTCTCATTTAAACACCACAAACTTAGCTTTTTTTCCACTTCTTTTTTCTTTATGACTTCAAATGTGAGATCTTTTCAATGTGGTGATAAGAGAGATGATGATAGTTTTGATGATGATAAAGTAACTAATGATTTGTTTTAGTTTTATATTTTTATTATAATAGTTTGTATCGTCACTTATGTTGTAATTTTATGTATTTAGATAATGATTTATGCTTAACTATTTGCATTAAACTTACACTGCGATTAGAATTTATAATGAATTTTATTATTTCATCATATGTTGTAAGTTTTGCATTTACTATTATAAGTATATTTACAATTGTTAAAAACTAATTAATACAAATTATAGAATCTTACAATTTTAAAATCCAATTCTATGGACTTCTTGGTGCTTTTAGGTGGAATCCTGATTTTGAAAACCATAGTAGGCAGTACTTGGAATCCAATCACAATCTTAAAATGAACAAAAATATGTATTAACACCTATTTCAACACATATGCTCAATTCATACTTTTGGATTGCAATTCTTAAGTATATGATCATTTTATACACCTAATTAAGTGATTTTAGGCCAAGTCTACATAAAGGGCCACTTAAGAGATTACTTGGTCAATCTACAGACCTATTAAGGTTAACTTTGATAAAACACAAAGGGGCAGTCAACCCCGTAAGGGGCCACAAGGGAGGTGATAGGTTGCCCCTTGTTAAGGGGTTCTTTGTTCCTTCTCAAATTAGCCTTAGTTAACCTTGAGGTTCCAAATGTTCAACCTTAACTTTCAAAAGAAAATTCTAGGGTTGAACATGACTTAATTTTCATCTTTTGTTGGGAAATTTTGTAAATTTTATTATAAAAATCCATGCTTATGAGCTAATAATGGTGGATCTTCTTCTAGGGGTGGAAGTGGTGACAAAGGAGGAGAATGAAAATTAAGGTTTTGTTTCCAGTTGAGAAGGAAAACATATAATCAATAAATAGAGAGTAGGATTAGCACTTATAACCTTATGTAAAACTTATTAGTGTTTTCACTCTTTTGCCCCTCGGATTTTGATTTACTTATTTAGCATATTTTATATACAAGAATAATACATGTTATGTATGGATGGGTAGAACTTGATAATTTTTTGTTTAATACACACACACACACATATATTATTTTATCATTCATTTTAGTTTTATGCCCATACTTTTCTCTCTTTTTGTTTAAACCAAGTCAAATCATACATTGATTATAAGATTTTTTTTTTTTTTTACTCCTTTTTGGTATTATAGGATATTCCTACAACCTCTACTATTGTTTTAGTTGCTTTTATTCTAGAGATGGTAAGTGATATTGCAAAAGTGTTAAACACAATATACAAGAATTATGGATATAATTCCACAGAAACTGTAAAAGGAAAAAACTATAGAAATATGAAAAATAAATTATGACCAACAAAAAATGAAAGTAAAGTAACTTTAATTATGAATTTTTGAGCCATTAAAAAAATAATGAAAAAAGATGAAAGGGAAATCAAAATTACACAATGTTAAGTATCGAAACTACTAATAATGTAAATACAAAATCACAACATATATAAGAAAAGGTTATAAGACTAAAGTGAAAAAGGAAGGTTAAGCAAATTAGGAGTTAAAAGATCTGGTTATTATTGAATCATATATTTGATCATTATAGTGCATCTTGCACTAAAAAAAGCATCCCCTATTAAGTAAATGTTTGGTAGTTGAAAGTAAAACACTAAATGAGAACTTAAAAGCAGGATTGATCGATATCCTTAAAGATACATTGATAAGGATTTTAGGTTAATGGTGTCATCTTAGGATACAACTAAGTTTATGGATTTGATTAGTAATTCACTAGATCTCTAAAATCAAACTAAGGATTTTAACAAAAAATGATCACATGTTTTTAAATTATTTGGACAATGTGTGTCCATGAGTGTGTGTGTGCATGTGAGAAAGAGAGTGTATAGTTTCTAAAAAAAAGTAAGGACTACATTCTAAAAAAACTAACTTAATGGTTGTAAGCAATTCTCTAGCAATACTATGAAGCATGACTTTTCTAAGGGACACAGACCATTAAATCTTGTCTAGAAAGTTATTTCCAACCTTTATATGCAATTAAAAATAAATCAAGTTCTGTAATATTGAAATAACTAGTCTAATTAGTTGAAATGACATATTATTTTGAGAAAAAAAGTTCTAAGTTTCTAAAATACACAAAATTTTGCAGAAGTCTCACATACTTCGTGCATATGATGTACCTGCTAATTTCTCTCTTTTAGGCTCTTAGCAGATTGTAAGATATAAATGAATTCCCTCCTTTATAGCACACAAGAGATTGATCTTAGTAAACTATAGTTTATGAGGAAAATAAGGTTCCTTACTCCATTTGAATCTTACAAAATGAGGTTTGAACGAAGTTTTCTATATTCTTCTAGATTCATTTCTTGTTCAAATCTCACTTATAAGATTCAAACATTCTTTGATTAGATGTCTTGATTCCATTATTCAATTCTTAATCTTGGTAATAGTACCACATTTGACTAAACATTGTGCAGCGGCCCCGTCTCTCAAGGTTTACTCTTTTGCATAGCGGTGTCCAGGAAATGGTATACTATGCCATCCTCAAGTTGAAGATAAAGCTAATTCGAACTGAGCACATATTAAAATTTACAAATATGACAAAAATATAATAGAGCGAAAGGTTTTTTTACATACATAATATTAGGGCATTAGATTACTCAAGTTTAGCAGTTACAAGATATAACATAATCCTATCATAGTAATTCATTATTTATTTATATTATAGAAGCTTGTCTTTGCTCACATAATTCTCACTCAAAACTTATGTTTCGATATTATCTTCATCTTTATAACTTGAGATTAGAATAAAACTAACATCTTAGCATCAAGTTAAGTGAGTAATGTAACAAGTAATAACAAGAAATCATATTACACATAACTGAGCACATTTCATTATAACGTTTAGAAGATGATTATGGATGCAATGATATGACATACTAATACATATGATATGAACTGACCAGTATCTTAATTGAGTAAATATTGAGTGGCTCTTAGATGGATCTTGAGCAAATATGAGCAGCATCCAAGCATAATATACAAGTAACACTTGACGACTCCATAGTAAATATACAAGCAACATTTAGTGGATCTTAAGAAAATATATTAGAACCTCAAAGCAACTCTAGAGAAATAAATACGCGGCACTTAATGGCTCAAAAAAAAAAAAACCGAGCATGCAAATCTATATGTTGAAAACCGAGCTTAGCAAACTGAGCTTTATAATGAAAATGTGACCCATAGGTCCTTTCATGCAAGCTAAGTTTTCAAATGTAACTCTTAGGTCAATTTCATAAACCGAGCATTTTTAAATGACTCTTAAGTTCTTTAGTCAAAATCAAGTTTTATAAAAATATGGCCCTTTAGCTATTTTTATGCCATGCCATGAATGCACGTGATGCAATAAATAGTAGCCAAGTATATAAGTATAGGTATGACTTTAATTCCACAATTCAATTAGCCAATCATCCATATTAAACATATTTGTATAACAATAACTACTATCGAGAAGTCATGTCTATAAGTAAAGTAATAACAAAATATTTATAATATCAACCACAACATCACAACATACTAAGTTAAGCAAAATATAAATTAATTAGATCGTAGAGCCAAGCGATTTACTTAAGTAAAATTGTGGTGACTCTACAAACATGTGAGTGCTTGTTTCATTTTATGGCTTAAGCATAGAAGGATAGAGGGTGCACACTTGAGCTATTGCATATGCTTAATAAAATCCACAAATACTAGAGCTCACTAATTGTCTCAAAATCACTTATATTATATAAAAAGTATTTTGAGGTATTTAAATTTTGTCATAATAAAAGTCTCTACAATGCCTTCTAAATTATCATTTGGGTTGCTAAAATTTTTTATTAGATGGACAAATCCTCAAACTAGTTTAATTCAAAATTTATCAAAGTTTCATTTCCTTTAAATTTATTTGTTGACTTTATGGTAAAAATTACTATTTCCAATATACTAAATTAAAAGATAGTATTCAATTTAGCAATTTTGTATGATATTTAATTATTATAGAAATTACTTATATAAGATAAGAGTTATATCATAGTGGAGTATAAGTAGTATTGTAATCACAATTTGATACAAAATAGTCATTTTCCAAAGATAAACATCATAATATTTATTTCAAAGTTAAATAATAAAACTTATAGAAATATGTTTAATTTTTAACAATAAAAATCTCTAATATAGTGTAACTCATTTTAATAATATCGTTAATTCAATTTGAATAAGTGTTTAAATTCCAATAAGTAGATATTATTTTAAAGATTATATATATATACATGAGTACATAGATATGTCTGTATATGCATGTATTTTATTACTATTATCTTATATCTATTTATATATCCATATACATATTAAAAATATTCTCTTAATATTGCATACACATTTATTGATTTACTTTACATGTATGCATTAGAAAAAGACACATATTCCAAAATAATATATTTCATATATTAATAGAACCAATCAAATCATAAACAATACTAAAACCAAGCACACACATCAACCTAAACCCAAGTAAAGTGATTCAAGAATTAACACACACATCACAAAGTCGGTTAACTGTTTAACATCGAAAACTTAATATTTTCAAGTTTTTATTTTTGTGTTCAACTTTATATCATATTTAAGCACTAAATTTTATTTTATTGTTATTATTATTATTATTATTTTGCTATTTGTTATGTCATATTTATGATTACGTGTTCGTTTAATATGCTTTCTTTAACCATTTTAGTTACAATTTGAAAATTTTATTTTTTTAAAATATTATTAGTATTTTAAAATTATCTTCTTGAAAGTCTCGCCAAAATTTTTCATAAACACTTCATGTTTTTGCAATTATTGTTGATTTAATAGAATTATATATATATATATACATAAGGTTGTGATATTACACATTGAGTTATTGATGCATTCAAAAGTTCATCTAAACACTTAGTCTAAATTCAAATACATAATTAACTATCTATTTAACAATCCCTTGCTAGGTTCCCACTTATCTATTCTCATTGCTCACAAATACCAAACCCTTTGATTATGTTTAAAGAATATTATCATTAGATTTAGAATATTTTGTAGTGAAAAGTTCTCAACATTGCAACTAAGTAATAACTAAATGCTTAAACCTTCAAGGTTTGAGCTATAGTTGAAGGACTCACACACATAATCAACTTCAAATCCTTATAAGGGGATTTTCTATTATAGTATGATTTCAGTCATGTAATCACCTCAGTTTCATGAACATTTACAAAAATAAACCTATCAAACTTTTTATAGGAGCAATATCACTCCTATATTCACATAGATGGAATATATCAAACTTAATTGACTTGTATTAAAAATCCATTTACTAATAGCTTTTTCTATGTCTCATCCTGATTACTATTAGCAATTACATGCACATAATTAATTCTAACTTGTTTTTACCACTTGAAATTTTAGAGAATTGTTATGCTATAATGAAGTAAGTTTTCCCTCATGTTTAACTAAAAGGATTTAAGACCCATTTTAGTATCGATACTTTTTGCTAAGTCTCTTGACAACCCCTTTATCAAATAAACCACTAAATGGTTATTGTTCAACATAGATAATGATTGTTACTCCATACTTTATTAATAGTCTCACATATTCATATCTTAACTCTATGTGTCTATCCTTTCCATTGTGAATTTTACTATAGGCACATGACATTGTTGATCCACTATCATAGAAGATCAAAATGGATGATATCGGTTGTAGCCACAACTCTATTTACATTAGCAATTATAGTAAGTACTATAAACTTAACCTTTATAGTCAAACATGATATACATGTTTGTTTTTTAAATGCCCAATTGATGGCTTCACCACTTAAGCTAAATATACATCCAAAAGTTCAACTGCTATTACTTGCACTTGATATCTACCTCACATTTGAATAATTTTTCTAGTATAGCTAGAAAGTCATTATAAACTCAATTTGAGTTTTATGATTCTTTTTAAATAATCAAAATTCTTGAATACAACTTTCAATGCTCTATACTAGGCTTATTGATGAACCTTGATAATTCACACATAGCATATTCAATATCATGTTTGGTGTAAAGTAAAACATACAATTGAATCTGTATGCACTAGCACACTCTAACTATGTTATTGCTTCACTGGTGTTCTCTTCTAATTTAAAATGGGAATCATAAGGAGTAGAAAACTCTTTCTCTACCAAGTTCTTAAACTCTTCAAGAATTTTCTCCAACATAATGAGACTAACTCAACACAATATCCTCACAATGCTTAGACATTTTTATTTTTCATATTGTATCTACATTATTGATATCTTTTATTTTTAACTTTGTGGTTAGATATCTATTGGTTTCATTAATGCTGACCATAATTGTTCTAAAAATTCACTAATCATTCACATATGAATTTGAATATTAGTAAAGCATCATTACACTTAAAACCATTTGTGAAGATCACAAGATTCGAGGCCAACCAACATACATATTCAAGTCATCTAGGCAATAGAAACATATATATCAAAATAATGAATTGCCTATGGTTGCTTAAACTCTTTAACCACTAATCTTGTTTTGAAAGTTTGCAAATTGTCATCTATGCTCTATTTTGACTCAACACCCCATTTACAACCTATTGTCATGGATCATTAAGGTAGATTGATCATAACTCACTATTATTGGATGATATGAAGTCCATTTCATCATTTAGTACTTCTTTTCAAATGGTTGTATCTGTAAAAGACATTACTTTATTAGACATCTTTGGATCATCATCAACTATTAATACTATCCATAAATTACAAAAACTCCACTTCCTTTTAAAAGCATTAAGAGCTTAAAAGCTAGTAAGACCTAAACCTAGATCCTTATTCTTTTCAACTCTTACACTTTTTTAAACTTCTATAATAACATTTTCGTTAGGGGTTACCATTAGGGGGGGAAGGGGTTTGGAACAAGTTGTATGAAACTTAAACTCGACTGATAGGGTATATGGAATCCCATAACCCACCTCGAAACTCTGTACGATTTTTTTCATGTTATTAGAACCTGCCCTTGTAGCGTATTTTAAAACCTAATTGTAACCCAACCTACCCCGAAGGAGGAGTTGTTTCTCTTTTCAGATGCTTTAAAAAGTAAAAGAAGGAAAACTAAAAGAAACTAAGAAGGAAGACAAAGATAAACTAAGGAAGACTAGAAGAGTAAGTGGATGAGTGTGTACCACATAAGGATGCCGTTGCCGTGTGACCTGTGAGGTGAGGCCATGACTTGTGAGTTATGACTGCAAGTCTACAAGATGAGAGAAAATGGAGGAGAAAGTCTAAAATTAAGGCTCTAAGGGAAGAACAAAACAACACTCTAGATAGGATTGAAGCAGAATATAGGTGTCGAGTCTAATTTTTGAATTCCCATTCCTAATCCGATCTAGACTAGACCCTATGCTCATCTAATGTAGATCCTCGACTTGAGTTAGGAATTTCGTTTGATTTTTGGAGTCGCCACCCAACTGTTGTTGGGAAAAAGTGAATTAAGACTAAAGGAGCGGATTAGTCTTAATTTGGACTACTAGTCGTCGTTATTTCCTCTTCTCGTTTTTGTGAGAAGAGAAAAAGGGAAAACCAGAGTTTCTAAGTCCGGAGGCTAACCTATTAAAACCTATACGATTACCACCTGATCTCCTAAAATTGTTCATCTTTAGAAATGTGTTTCATTGTGTTTCTGTTAATTTTTGTTATGTCTTTGAATTTATTTCAGAAAAAGGATTTTTCATTTATTTTATGGGTTGACCCGAATGGGTGCCTACGTACCTGCTACTCAGGATCAAACAAGCCGTAGTTCGCTTTTCTGAAAATCTTTAGTGCATTGGTGAATTTTAATTTTGAAATTTCTTTCGATTTATGTTCTTACCATTTTTGGGATTTTTCCTAAAAAAACCTCTAAGCCTAAGCTTGATTTCATTTTGAAAATGATTTTTGTAGGGAAAACATCAATTTTGATTTATTTGATGAAAATGATTTCTCTAAGTGCTAAAACTTATTTATTTATCTTTTTATGATTTTTTATGACTTTTTATTATTTTTTTTTGTTAATTTTGTGATTTCTGAGAATTTCTGGGATTTTTGTGGTTTTTGGGAATTTTTGTTGATTTTCGTGATTTTTGAGAATTTTTGTGATTTTTGTGATTTTTTGGGGAATCTTTGTTTATTATCTATCCTATTTGACATCTAAAATGTTATGATTTATTTTTCCTAATTTTTATTATTTTTCTACATATATATATTTTATTATTATTATTTTTTTATTTATCTATTTATTATTTTTTTTATTATTTTTCTACATTATTAAATTCTAGAAAAATCTAATTTCTACATTTTCCTATTTATTAAAAATAACACATAAATAAATAAATAAATAAATAAATAACAAATAATAAATTAATTAATTCAGAATAAATAAATAAACAAAATTAATTAAATAAAAATAAAAAAATCCGGAAAATCCGACTTACCTGGATCTGGGTCGGTGCGCGGGTCGGGTCGGATCGGTCGGACACGGCGGCGGGGTTGGCTCGTTCACGGCGTTCCGGCGGTCTTTTGCGGCGGGTGAAGTGTCGAATCCTAGCTTCTTGAGGGTGCTGAATCCGATGGTGGTGGCGGTTTACTCCCAGAACGTCTCCTTGCGGTGGCTCAACTCCGATCGGCGATCGCAACTTTGGGTTTCCTCCGATCTACACTCTTTTCTCTCTTTCTCGCAATTATGATCCGTGTTCTTGCTTCCTCTTCTCCTCCTCTATTTATAGGCGCTTGAAATCGAGCTGGATAAGCTCGGATTTCCTCCGATTGAAGCTGATCGGATTTTCAGTTGAAAAACCAACTCCGATTCGTGCCCATCCAACGATTTGTTGCGATTTGATTTTAATTAGATAATGTTTATCTTATTTTTGTTGAAGATCTGTTGGATTTGTGCAAAAAAATCGAATCAAAACGGCCGAAATACGAATTTTTTCTTCTCCGGCGATCTCGAGCTCGAGGTAGGAGACGATCACGCGCCCGGCGCGTGCGTTTCTTCCAGCCAATCAGATGCTGCCACGTGTCTTGGATAAGTCGAAAAATTGCAAAACGCGGAAACTGCTTCCTCCGCGATTCGAACGTCTGACCAAGCCCCCCCCCCCCCCCCCCCCCCCCCGGCGCGCACCTAGCCATGGTCCGGACCAGCTGGGCTAGCCCACTTTCGCGATTTTATTTATTTCGCAAATTGCATATATGCAATGCAATTTTTCTATTTTTTTTGTATTTTTTGAAATTTCAAAAATTTGTAAAAATTATTTATTATTCATTATTGCTATTTCCGAAATCATTTTTCAAAATTGAAGTGTTTTCCTATTTATTTTTATTTTTTGAACATTTTTATTATTTTATGCTAAATTAGGAAAAATTGAAAATTGATTATTATTGAAGATTATTGACTCCTAGGGCAAAAATGGGGTGTTTACAGCTGCCCCTCTTTGTAGTAAAGTTTGAAAAACTTAACTACAAAGACAAACAAAAGACGCCATTTTTGACCTCTTGAATTAGGTTTTAGTAGGAAAATGCCCCAAGAGCTGATAATCCTACGGTTGAAGATGTTCCTAACAATTCAAGGTAATGTTCCTTCTCCAAAAAGTGCTTTATGGGCTAACTAATTGGCGACAGGACACATCTCAAGCATCGAGTAGGAATGTATGAGAAATAATGATAGGAAGCGTCTTATCAGATTTGCAACCTTGGAAAGAAAATTTACTTAGGAAGCGCCCTTATGAGCTGGCTACCTGTCGACAGAAGCGTCTTGTTAGACTAGCAACTGTTTGGGAAGGATGTTTCCGAAAAGTGCCCCAAGAGCTGACTAATCGGGAGAATCTAGGAAAGTGTCCATATTGGGCTGACTAACCTTAAAATAGATTTTAGGAAAGTGCCCATCTTGGGCTGACTAACCTGTGGTAGTGTCTCAAAAGGTGCCCTTATGAGCTGACCCTAAGAACGAATTTTTTAGGAAAGTGCCCATATTGGGCTGACTAACCTTTGATAAAATTCTTAGGAAAGTGCCCATCTTGGGCTGACTAACCTTTGATAAAATTCTTAAGAAAGTGCCCATCTTGGGTTGACTAACCTGTGGTAGTGTCTCAAAAGGTGCCCTTATGAGCTGACCCTGAGAACGAATTTTTTAGGAAAGTGCCCATATTGGGCTGACTAACCTTTGATAAAATTCTTAGGAAAGTGCCCATCTTGGGCTGACTAACCTTTGGATTGATTTTTAGGAAAGTGCCCCAAGAGCTGACTAACCTAAAATAGAACTGTCTCAAAAGGTGCCCTTATGAGCTGACCCTGAGAACAGGTTTTTTTTCGGGAAAGTGCCCATATTGGGCTGACTAACCCTTGGATTGATTTTTAGGAAAGTGCCCCAAGAGCTGACTAACCTAAAATAGAACTGTCTCAAAAGGTGCCCTTATGAGTTGACCCTGAGAACAGGTTTTTTCGGGAAAGTGCCCCAAGAGCTGACTAACCTAAAATAGAACTGTCTCAAAAGGTGCCCTTATGAGTTGACCCTAAGAACAGGTTTTTTCGGGAAAGTGCCCATATTGGGCTGACTAACCCTTGGATTGACTTTTAGGAAAGTGCCCCAAGAGCTGACTAACCTAAAATAGAACTGTCTCAAAAGGTGCCCTTATGAGTTGACCTTGAGAACAGGTTTTTTCGGGAAAGTACCCATATTGGGCTGACTAACCCTTGGATTGACTTTTAGGAAAGTGCCCCAAGAGCTGACTAACCTAAAATAGAACTGTCTCAAAAGGTGCCCTTATGAGCTGACCCCAAGAACAGGTTTTTTCGGAAAAGTGCCCATATTGGGCTGACTAACCCTTGGATTGACTTTTAGGAAAGTGCCCCAAGAGCTGACTAACCTAAAATAGAACTGTCTCAAAAGGTGCCCTTATGAGCTGACCCTGAGAACAGGTTTTTTCGGGAAAGCGCCCATATTGGGCTGACTAACCCTTGGATTGACTTTTAGGAAAGTGCCCCAAGAGCTGACTAACCTAAAATAGAACTGTCTCAAAAGGTGCCCTTATGAGCTGACCCTGAGAACAGGTTTTTTCGGGAAAGTGCCCATATTGGGCTGACTAACCCTTGGATTGACTTTTAGGAAAGTGCCCCAAGAGCTGACTAACCTAAAATAGAACTGTCTCAAAAGGTGCCCTTATGGGCTGACCATTAAGGACAGGTTTTTTCGGGAAAGTACCTATATTGGGCTGACTAACCCTATTAAAGGAAATGTCTAGACACGTGCTTCATTATGAGTTGACTCATCTGGTACTTTTGAACATGCTTCTTACTAAGCTAGATGATGTGATGCCTTTCATGATGTGATGATAGTTACCTATTTTAATATGCTTGCCAGTTTATCTCGGATAGCAACCAAACAACTGAACCTTCGTGTTGGTTTGTTCCTGCTTCTTTTCTTCTTATCTTGACACTGGATTGAAAATCTTGATATGCCTCTTTTCTTTATGCACAAAGCTCTTTCGACGGTAATGTTATCCTAATAATGCGCTCAGTTTTAATGCTTAGGAGTAGACAAAATTATATCACAAATTACATTAAGATTCACTATCATTTTAGTGTTTATCTTTCATTGACAAAGTGGTGGGTAATGTGTTTAGGTGTATTTATTGTGATAAGAATTGATTGGGATTGTTGACTATTCAGGGATATTAGCTTTGCTTGTAGAAAAGTAAAAACTCGACTCAACGAACTTTGTATCGAATATTGGCTTTCATAAACATTGGCAAAATTTCAATTCCCTTGCCTAAGGATAGTACATCTTTACAGCATCTGTGTTGACGGGGTCTCTCAATTCTGGACCATCCATCTGAGTTAATATTAGAGCACCACCTGACAGAACCTTTTTCACCACATACGGGCCTTCATAATTTGGAGTGAATTTTCCTCTGGAGTCTTGGGCGTTCGGGAGAACTTTTCTTAGTACTAGATCACCCTCTTTGAAGTACCGAGGTCTCATCTTCTTGTTGAATGCTCGGGCTATCCTCTGTTGGTAACACTGACCATGACATAGCGCGGTAAGTCTTCTTTCATCAATCAGATTCAGCTGATCAAGCCTTTTCTTTACCCAATCCGATTCTGTTAATTGAGTTTCTGACAAGATTCTGAATGATGGTATCTCGACTTCCACTGGTAGCACTGCTTCTGTACCATATACCAATGAGTAAGGGGTAGCTCCCGTAGATGTTCTTATTGAAGTCCTATAAGCCATGAGAGCAAATGGTAACATTTCGTGCCAATCTTTGTAAGTTGTTGTCATTTTCTCGATGATCTTCTTGATATTTTTGTTAGCTGCTTCTACTGCCCCGTTCATTTGAGGTCGGTAGGGAGTTGAATTTCTGTGGTTTATGTGGAATTGTTGACATAAACCTGTCATCGATTTATTGTTGAGATTGGTACCATTGTCGGTGATGATCGACTCAAGAACTCCATATCGGGCTATTATGTCCCTTTTTAAGAAGCGGACTATTACCCCTTTTGTGACATTGGTATATGATGACGCTTCTACCCATTTGGTGAAGTAATCAATCGCTACCAGTATAAATCTGTGGCCATTGGATGCCGTTGGAGTGATTGGGCCGATTATGTCGATTCCCCACATGGAGAAAGGCCACGGCGCCAATAACAAATGTAGCTCGTTGGGTGGAGCATTGATCCGGTTTGCGTATACTTGGCACAGGTGGCAGTGCTTAACATACTTTATGCAATCCGACTCCATGGTTAACCAGTAATACCCTAACCTCATGATTTTTCGGGCCAACATGTAGCCGTTCATATGAGGTCCACATATCCCTTCATGTATTTCCTTCATGAGTTCGCATGCTTCATTTTTTTCCACACATCTCAACAGGGTGGTATCATATGATCTCTTGTAAAGTATAGACCCACTTAATAAGAAATGACTTGCCAACCTTCTGAGCGTTCTTTGGTCATTCTTGCTCGCCATTTCATGGTATTTACCTTCTTGGAGGAAGGTCTTGATGTCGTGATACCAGGGCTTATCGTCTTGTATCTTTTCAATTGTCAAACAATAAGCGGACCGACTTTCGATGTCTATTTTCATCGGTTGCACTTCGGCTCCTCCTGTTATTTGAATCACGGATGCTAGTGTGGCTAGGGCATCTGCGAACTGATTCTGAATTCTCGGGATGTACGTGAAGGTGATTGCCTTAAACTCCTCAATCAGCTCTGTCAAGTGTTGATGGTACGGTACCAGTTTGGGGTCTTTAGTTTTGTATTCCCCTCTTGTTTGTAGTATGATGAGCAACGAGTCCCCGTACACCTCTAATTCGCGGATTCCCATTTGGCTGACCATCTTAAGGCCAAGAATACATGCTTCATATTCCGCGATATTATTGGTATAGGAAAATGTAAGTCTTGCCGCTGCAAGGAATTGAGTGCTGTCTGGGGATATCAATACTGCCCCAACCCCACACCCGAATACATTGGCAGCCCCGTCGAAGAACAGTTTCCACCCACCATTCTGCTCTCTCCCAGAGTTTTCTACCGGCATATCTTCTACTGTTAATATGTTCTCGTTCGGAAATTGGACTTGTATTTCTTGGGTATCTGTCTCGACAGGGTGTTCGGCCAACTGATCGGCTAAGGCTTGTCCCTTTATCGAGTTTTGATTTACATACGTGATGTTAAACTCGGATAGAAGCATCTGCCATTTAGAGATTCTACCCATCAATGCTGGCTTCTCTGCCAAGTATTTCAAGGGATCATGTCTTGTCAACAGCTCAATGTGATAGTAAAGGGTGTATTGCCTTAGTCGATGCATGACCCAAATTAACGCACAACACGTCTTCTCCACCTCTGAGTACCTTTGTTCCCCATCTGTGAACTTCTTGCTCAAATAATATATGGGACGTTCTCTTCCCTCTTCATCTTTCTGCCCCAACACACATCCCATGGATTCGGGGAGTATGGTGAGGTATAAGAATAAGGGTGTTCCTTGTTTCGGGACTATCAAGACCGGGGGTTTTATAAGATAGTCTTTGATTGTCCTGAACGCTTCTTCACATTCGTCGTCCCATTCTATTGCGGCGTTCTTCTTCAACAGACGGAATAGCGGCCAGCAGTTGTCGGTGAGTTGTGAGATAAACCGAGCTATATAATTTAGTCTCCCCAGCAAGCTTCTTACTTCTTTAACGGAGCGTAGGGAAGGTAACTCTAATATGGACTTTACCTTATCAGGGTCAATCTTAATGCCCTCCTGGCTGATGACGAACCCTAACAATTTCCCCGTTGTAACCCCGAAAGTACATTTTTCCGGGTTTAACTTAAGCTGGAACTTCCTCAGTCGTTTGAACAATTTCCTCAGGATATCTATATGGCTTTTTCCTTCTTTGGATTTGGCTATCATGTCGTCGACATATACCTCAACCTCACGATGCATCATGTCATGAAGTATGGCGACCATGGCTCTCTGATACGTTGCCCCGACGTTTTTCATACCGAAGGGCATGACTTTGTAACAGAAAGTTCCCCATGTTGTGATGAAGGTTGTCTTGGTCTTGTCTTCCTCGGCCATTTTTATTTTATTGTATCCTGAGAAACCGTCCATGAATGAGAAGAGATGGTTTCCCGTGGTGTTATCCACTAGAACATCAATATGAGGTAGGGGGAAGTTATCCTTTGGCGTGGCTTGGTTTAAATCCCGAAAGTCCACGCATACGCGCACTTTTCCGTTCTTTTTTATCACAGGGACTACATTTGCCACCCATTCTGGGTAGTTGGATACTTCGATGAACCCTACTTCCAGTAGTTTCTTGACTTCTTCTTTGATTTTTAGCAAGATGTCGGGCCTAAATCTTCTTAGTTTTTGTTTTTTAGGTTTGACATCTTCCCTTGTGGGAAGCCTATGAACTACTATCGACTGGTCTAGCCCTGGCATGTCACCATTTGACTAGGCAAACACATCCGCATATTCGATTAATAGGTCGATTATCTCACATTTTTGCTTGGCACTCGAACTGGTCCCGATTTTGAGGTTCTTAGGGTTTTCTATGCTGCCTAGATTTACTGTCTCCACAGGCTCGTCGATCGAGATTCCGCTTTGTTCATGTTTTAGCCAATTTTCTTGTATTATTTCGTGGTCTAAGATATCGTCTTCAACAACTGACCCAGCAGCGTTGGGAACGATATCAGCGTTTTTACGTTCTACTTGCGCGAAATATCCCTAATGTTCGATGGTGGGAGATCTGAGTGACATAAAAAATGAAATCATATATAATAATAAAAGAAACAAACTGTAATGGAATTCGATAAATAGTCTCAATAAAATTTGTTCAATGATTTTTTCTACTCTTGAGCTAACCTAGCGCTATTGATAGGACAACAAAACCAGTTGTTCAGAGCTGGATGTTGGTTGGACATGCGGGAGATTGATTCCCCTTTGTTGTTGTCCTCTTTTTTTATTCGAAGCTCTTGAATGGTATTTGCCCTTCGGAAAGATTGTTGGAGAGGTGGGATGCACATCTGGGTGTCAATCAGCTTCCCCTTTATTCTGCCTTTAACACTCCTCACTTGTGCTTCTTCCGCGGCCGTAGGAACATAGTCAGTGCTAGTGTTGTTGCAGTTGCTGCTGTTTACCATTTTTGTTCTTGAGCGCGTGAGAACTGGGCTTCTAGGAGGGTTCGATTGTTTGGAAGCTATTTTGATACCTGGATTTGCATTTTGTTTTGCTTTTTAGTGTAATGAATGCAAGAATGATATGCATGTGTCACGCGGATGCTAAAAATAAAAGGGTTGACAATTGGTTGACGATGTAATATTGAAACTTTACTTTTATTAATATTGAATAATTTTTTGGAGTTCGATAATCAAAATAAAATATTACAAATAATGATCTACTTCCTAGTTCTTTTAGTCTTCTGTTGTGGAGGCTCAGGCTTCCCATTGATGATGGCTTCCAGTGCTTTAGTCTTTCTCCAATTGTGCTTCTAAGGCCTTGTTCCTTTGGGTTGTACAAGGTAAACCAATGGTCCAGTACCAATTTTGGGTCCCAAGGTTTGTACACCCGAATTTCTTTGCGGAGGAGACGGTCAATTGTGGTGCTAGCCATCTATTTTACAATGAGAAATCGCCTAATTACAAACAAGACTATGAAAACATTACAGGGAAATAGATTCGAACTCCATGAACAAAATAACAAACCATTACATTGTCATCCAATTGTCAACCCCTTGTGATGTTATGTATGCAAGCAGGTTGGTTCTAATTGGTTCCCAAGCTCTATGGCCTCCCGCATTCTCGAAGAAATGGATCTCAGGCCATATCGAAGCATAGGGTGGGGTAGCCTAATCGGTCCCGAACGGTGAATCAAATCACTTCGCCCGAAACCTACACAATGGCTCCCCGTTTCAGGTTTCTAGGACGGCCCGGGTTCGACCGCATCTACTCACACACACATATGCATGCAAACCCCCATAGTAAAGAAAATTCAAAATCTAACTAATCCCTGAAAAGTTAGTAACAGAGTAATAATTGAAACACATTTCTTAAAGAGAACAGCTTGGAGAGATTTAAGTGGCTAGCCTGCTGGTATTCTCCCCAATGGAGTCGCCATCCTGTCGAGTCTAATTTTTGAATTCCCATTCCTAATCCGATCTAGACTAGACCCTATGCTCATCTAATGTAGATCCTCGACTTGAGTTAGGAATTTCGTTTGATTTTTGGAGTCGCCACCCAACTGTTGTTGGGAAAAAGTGAATTAAGACTAAAGGAGCGGATTAGTCTTAATTTGGACTACTAGTCGTCGTTATTTCCTCTTCTCGTTTTTGTGAGAAGAGAAAAAGGGAAAACCAGAGTTTCTAAGTCCGGAGGCTAACCTATTAAAACCTATACGATTACCACCTGATCTCCTAAAATTGTTCATCTTTAGAAATGTGTTTCATTGTGTTTCTGTTAATTTTTGTTATGTCTTTGAATTTATTTCAGAAAAAGGATTTTTCATTTATTTTATGGGTTGACCCGAATGGGTGCCTACGTACCTGCTACTCAGGATCAAACAAGCCGTAGTTCGCTTTTCTGAAAATCTTTAGTGCATTGGTGAATTTTAATTTTGAAATTTCTTTCGATTTATGTTCTTACCATTTTTGGGATTTTTCCTAAAAAAACCTCTAAGCCTAAGCTTGATTTCATTTTGAAAATGATTTTTGTAGGGAAAACATCAATTTTGATTTATTTGATGAAAATGATTTCTCTAAGTGCTAAAACTTATTTATTTATCTTTTTATGATTTTTTATGACTTTTTATTATTTTTTTTTTGTTAATTTTGTGATTTCTGAGAATTTCTGGGGATTTTTGTGGTTTTTGGGAATTTTTGTTGATTTTCGTGATTTTTGAGAATTTTTGTGATTTTTGTGATTTTTTGGGGAATCTTTGTTTATTATCTATCCTATTTGACATCTAAAATGTTATGATTTATTTTTCCTAATTTTTATTATTTTTCTACATATATATATTTTATTATTATTATTTTTTTATTTATCTATTTATTATTTTTTTTATTATTTTTCTACATTATTAAATTCTAGAAAAATCTAATTTCTACATTTTCCTATTTATTAAAAATAACACATAAATAAATAAATAACAAATAATAAATTAATTAATTCAGAATAAATAAATAAACAAAATTAATTAAATAAAAATAAAAAAATCCGGAAAATCCGACTTACCTGGATCTGGGTCGGTGCGCGGGTCGGGTCGGATCGGTCGGACACGGCGGCGGGGTTGGCTCGTTCACGGCGTTCCGGCGGTCTTTTGCGGCGGGTGAAGTGACGAATCCTAGCTTCTTGAGGGTGCTGAATCCGATGGTGGTGGCGGTTTACTCCCAGAACGTCTCCTTGCGGTGGCTTAACTCCGATCGGCGATCGCAACTTTGGGTTTCCTCCGATCTACACTCTTTTCTCTCTTTCTCGCAATTATGATTCGTGTTCTTGCTTCCTCTTCTCCTCCTCTATTTATAGGCGCTTGAAATCGAGCTGGATAAGCTCGGATTTCCTCCGATTGAAGCTGATCGGATTTTCAGTTGAAAAACCAACTCCGATTCGTGCCCATCCAACGATTTGTTGCGATTTGATTTTAATTAGATAATGTTTATCTTATTTTTGTTGAAGATCTGTTGGATTTGTGCAAAAAAATCGAATCAAAACGGCCGAAATACGAATTTTTTCTTCTCCGGCGATCTCGAGCTCGAGGTAAGAGACGATCACGCGCCCGGCGCGTGCGTTTCTTCCAGCCAATCAGATGCTGCCACGTGTCTTGGATAAGTCGAAAAATTGCAAAACGCGGAAACTGCTTCCTCCGCAATTCGAACGTCTGACCAAGCCCCCCCCCCCCCCGCGCGCACCTAGCCATGGTCCGGACCAGCTGGGCTAGCCCACTTTCGCGATTTTATTTATTTCGCAAATTGCATATATGCAATGCAATTTTTGTATTTTTTTGAAATTTCAAAATTTTGTAAAAATTATTTATTATTCATTATTGCTATTTCCGAAATCATTTTTCAAAATTGAAGTGTTTTCCTATTTATTTTTATTTTTTGAACATTTTTATTATTTTATGCTAAATTAGGAAAAATTGGGAAAAATTAGGAAAAATTGAAAATTGATTATTATTGAAGATTATTGACTCCTGGGGCAAAAATGGGGTGTTTACAATAGGGAACAGTTGTTAGGACTAAAGAGAGAAGTTGAAGCAAAGGAACAACCTATGTGAGGATCTAACGATAGGGAAGGGAAATGAATCAAATGAAAATTGATATTTTGAGTTGGAGTGTTAGACTTACTTTACTTGGACAGTGCACAATGGAATGGACTTGACAATTGAAAAATGAAAACAAATCATGTAGATAAGAGAGTGTAGTGGTGTAGTGCATTGTGTGTAGGGAGTAGGGACGTTAAGAGAGGGGCTTCATTCGGCTTTTTACTTTATCATTTGTGTTTACTTTTTTTTTTCCTAAAGTGTTTATTGTTTGTTTAAAAATCAAATTTCAAAACCAATTTTTGTACTACATAGGCATAGATAAGTAAATAAACTAGACGATTACACATACAACAAATAGCACATTCAAATTTAAATTTTATTATATATATATTAATTATTTTTACCGAGTTTGGGTTTCTTGTCAGTTCTTTTTTTTTAATCCCAAAACTCATCTTAAAACTCCATAGGATTTTAAACCCTTTCTAAAAGCCCTATAGGGTTTTTATTGGATTGGATGAGTTAGGTACCCTATAACAACTGCCCATGGCATTCTTAACTTCATTAGGTTATTTTCTAAATCTAACCTCTAATTCTTGGTATGGTTGAAGATTTTTAATAATAGGGTTTTTCTTTTTATGTAAAATCATTGTAGAATTTATTCTCGATAAATTATAGTATCTCTACTTTCAACTACAATATTAGATTGTAAATCTAATGTCCAATAGCACTTCAAGTTTTGAGCACAACTCATATACACTCCTTTTAAGGCCCTAGCACCAAGCTTGGTCCTTTTAGGGTTAAAATTTAAATTTGGTTTTATTCTTATCTAATTTTCCTATGCAGCAAAACCTAATACTTTTAATGAAATTCTATTAAAGATATAATATAAATTAAATAACACTTCTTTTAGGGTTAAAATTTGAATTTTGTTTTATTCCTATCTAATTTTCCTATGGAGTAAAACCCAATACTCTTAATGAAATTCTATTAAAAGTATAATATAAATTAAATAACATTTCTCCTTATAGATTAAAGGGCTAAATGAGCACTAAGAATCAAAGAATTAACCATGTCCATGAAGTTTGCCTTTTGCATTTTGCTACTCCATTTTATTGGGGGATATAAAGTGTTGCAAATCAATGTACAATTCTAAATTCTTCATAAAATTGGACAAATTTTCACCATCGTATCACTACATAAAAACTCAATTTTCTTATCATGGAAATTTTCAACTTGTATTTTATAACATTTAAATATTTTAAAGGCTTTTTCTTTATATTTCAGCAAATAACATAAGCAAACATGTGCAATCATTTATAAATGTTATAAAACCTCTTTTTCTTCCTCTTGTTAAAATTCCATAAGATTCACATATATTTAGATAGATCAATTTTGTAACTTTTGTTTTTCTTTCTATTTGAGAAAATGACTTGGTTTAGATGCATATTTTCAGTTTGGTCAAGTTTTCAAATCTATCTATGAATATACTTGTTTCCATGCATAAATATTATTGTAGAATTGAATTTTACATGTTCCAGTCTAACATACCATAAATTACCAAAATCTACAAAGTAAATGTAATTATTCATTTTATTATTTTCAATGCTTCTCTCTTACACAACAAACCAAGAAAGCTGAACTTTTCTTCAATCCCAATACAAACAATACATTAACAAGATAAAGCTTCTTTCTAGATGTGGGGTAGAGATCTAATATTCTTATTAGCATATCACCTAAATTGCCATTTCTCACTAAGATTGTGGTTTTCCACATCTTCATAGTTCTTAAATAGTTGTTAGCTATTATAAACATGAACTATTGCTTCTAAACAACCACCATTCATTCAACTTAATCATGGTGGCTACATTTAACTTGACTTTGTACCAATGTACAACCCCTTAGATTCATAGAGTATTATAACAACAAATTCTCTTTCTTCCCACTAAGTCTATAGCTTTGCTTAAGAGTTCTTTTCCAACTTTTTTTTGGTAAACTACACCCCTTTATATAATGCTCTTCTTTTGTTGCAGTTGTATTACCCACAACTTCTTCTTATCTTCTAATTCGAAGATCTTTCTTTTTCTTGTTATTTAACATGGTTCACTATAAAATTATTTGGTATATTCATGGTATCGTGCTTTCAAGACTCTTCATCTTTGAATCTTTTCAACAATGAAATCTTCAACCATATATAATAGCTTTTTCCTATACTAATTCCACACAAAATGTAATGTCATTGTAATTGCCCCTACATAAAGTGATTCAAGAATTAACACGCACATCGCAAAGTAGGTTAACTAAAACTTGTAGCTGATGAGCTTAACCGACAATAAGAATATTATGTAAATTTTTTAATTCAAAATATTTCATCATCAATAATTTATTCTTAGTGTTGTAGTTATCTTCAAGGGCATTCTAATTTTCAATAGGAGATTTGATTGACACGTAAAGGTCATAAAAGCCATCTAACATAGTGTTAAGTATATGACCTCTACATGCAAATTCATCATTAGCATGTTACTTTCTTGCCTCCTCCACTTTTGCCTTCTCTTCTTGATGAGGATCAGCTAGCATCTAAAAGGAATGAACCAAAATCCCATGATCCATTACATGGTATTGGAGGCCCGATGATCCGAGGTAAAGCTAAGAGGATGAACGAAGCTTTACAAGGATTAGTCATGGACCTACAAGCTAAGGAATCAAGTTATACTAAAGGAGAACCAACACTTATCAACTTGATTCACGTTTCCATTGAGGGATGTAATGATTTAAAGGCCTTAGAATAAATTAATTTTATTGAACCGAAAAGAGAGAAGCACATTCGATTTTATTATTTGTTATGTTTTGGTTTTATTTGTTTGGTTTGTAATTTATATTATTTAGTTGCCTACTCGGTTACATGAGGATAAGGAAACAAATAGATTTAGCAACTTAGGTTTTCCATATTGTTGCATGTACTCTATATAAACCGTGTAAGGGGCTGGCCATGGGATATCTTATCATTTGAATTAAAACACACAATTTCATGAGATACAAAACCCTCTCTTTTTTGTTCTTTTGCAAAAGAACTCTTCCATAGGAATTCTTAACCAAATTGCTTGGAAACCCTTTTGATAACTTAGGTTTCAATTAACAGGTGTGATTGGGGTCTAGTTACACAATACTTGTTCGAAAAGATCCTCGAGGTAATTGATTCAAATAACGCCATCGGGGTTTTAGGTTTAATATACCTAAGGTTTCATGCATCACTTCTAGGCTTACAACTCCTTTGACTCTTGTTGAGTGTCTAAATCAAGGAATATGTAACATTGGGAATGGATAGTAGGAGTAATATTTTGTCCCTCCAAAAGTTGAAATTTACTTTGCTAAATCTATACAATTATAAAATCTTGGTTCATGACTCTAATAACAACATTTGTTTGCTTTGTTGTCTTGAAATTATTATATTGTTTTAATAATAGGGTTTTTCCTTTTATATTAAATCATCATAGAATTTATTCTCAATAAATTATAGTATCTTTAGTTTCAACTACAATATTAGATTGTAAGTCTAATCTCTGATAGTACTTCGAGTTTTGAGCACAACTCATATACATTCCTTTGAAGGCACAAGCACCAAGCTTGGTCCTTTTAGGGTTAAAATTTAAAATTTGTTTTATTCCTATCTAATTTTCCTATGGAGCGAAACCCAATACTTTTAATGAAATTCTATTAAAGATATAATATGAATTAAATAACACTTCTTTTAGGGTTAAAATTTAATTTTGGTTTTACTCCTATCTAATTTTCCTATGGAGCAAAACCCAATACTCTTAATGAAATTCTATTAAACGTATAATATAAATTAAATAGCACTTCTCCTTATAGATTAAAGAGCAAAATGAGCACTAAGAGTCAAAGAATTAATCATGTCCACGAAGTTTACCTTTTGCATTTTGCTACTCCATTTTATTAGGGGATATAAAGTGTTGTAAATTAATGCACAATTCTAAATGCTTCATAAAATTGGATAAATTTTCACCGACATATCACTACACAAAAACCTAATTTTCTTATCATGGAAATTTTCAACTTCTATTTTATAACATTTAAATATTTTAAAGGCTTTTTTCGTTATATTTCAACAAATAGCATAAGCAAGCATGAGCAATTATTTATAAATGTTATAAAACCTCTTTTTTTCCTCTTGTTAAAATTCCATATGATTCACATATATTTGGATAGATCAATTCGGTAACTCTCTTTTTTTCTTTCTATTTGAGAAAATGACTTGGTTTAGATGCATATTTCTAGTTAGGTCAAGTTTTCAAATCTATTAATAAATATACTTGTTTCTATGCATAAATATTTTCGTAGAATTGAAATTTATATGTCCCAATCTAACATGCCATAAATTATAAAAATCCACAAAGCAAATGTAATTATTCATTTTATTATTTTCAATGCTTCTCTCTTACATAATAAACCGAGAAAGCTAAACTTTTCTTCAATCCCGGTACAAATAATACATTAACAAGACAAAGCTTCTTTTCCTAACATATCAGCCAAATTGCAATTTATCACTAAGATTGTGGCTTTCCACATCTTCATAGTTCTTAAATAGTTGTTAGCTATTATAAACATGAACTACTGCTTCTAAACAACCACCATTCATTCAACTTAATCATGGTGACTATATTTAACTTGACTTTGTACCAATGTACAACCCCTTAGATTCATAGAGTATTATAACAACAAATTCTCTTTCTTCCCACTAAGTCTATAGCTTTACTTGAGAGTTCTTTTCCAACTTTCTTTGGTAAACTACACTCCTTTACATAATGCTCTTCTTTTGTTCCAGTTGTATTACCTGTGCAACTTCTTCTTATCTTCTAATTCGAAGATCTTTCTTTTTCTTGTTATGTAACATAGTTCACTCTAAAATTATTTGGTGTATTCATGGTATCATGCTTTCAAGACTCTTCCTTTAGAGTATGTGTCTTTGAATCTTTTCAACAATGAAATCTTCAACCATGTGTAATAGCTTCTTCCTATACTAATTCCACGTAAAAAGCAATGTCATTGTAATTGCCCCCACATAAAGTGATTCAAGAATTCACATGCACATCACAAAGTGGGTTAACTAAAACATGTAGTTGATGAGCTTAACCTACAATAAGAATGTTATGTAAATTTTTGAATTCAAAATATTTGATCACCAACAATTGGTTCTAGTGTTGTATTTATCTTCAAGGGCATTCTAAGTTTCAATAGGAGATTTGATTGACATGTAAAGGTCATAAAAGCCATCTAACAAAGTGTTAAGTATATGACCTTTACATGCAAATTCATCATTAGCATGTTACTTTCTTGCCTCCTCCACTTTTGCCTTTTCTTCTAGGCTTGCAACTCCTTTGACTCTTGTTGAGTGTCTAGATCAAGGAATATGTAATATTGGGAATGGATAGTAGGAGTAATATTTTGTCCCTCCAAAAGTTGAAATTTACTTTACTAAATCTATACAATTATAAAATCTCGGTTCATGACTCCTATAACAACATTTGTTTGCTTTGCTATCTTGAAATTATTAGATTGTTTTGAAAATGTTTGATAACATAAAGTGAATTTTGAATATGGACTTAGAGATATAAGGCGAGGGTCATGTCCTTAGAGAAAATTACAGCTTTGACACTCACAATGTTAAAGATTTTTTTATTAGTGGTGCTCTTTTAAGATACAACTAAGTTTAGAAGTTTGATTAGTAATTTATCAAATCTCTAAAAACCACACTTATAGCATGTTTGGTTTATTTCATAAGGATATAATAGAATAGTTATTCATTTCCTTTATATTTATTCTTGTATTTGGTTAGCGGAATTGCTATTGTTGCAAAATAAGGAATTGCAATTCCTTTATAGAGCAAAGAAAATAGTTATTCTTTAATTTTTTGCAACATATTTCTATGTTAATATTTGATTGTCATCATTTTATACTACTGGATTGAACAAAATCCTTAGTCATTTGTTTTGTTTATATAATGAATTAAGTCACTAGACAAAAGAGACATTAAGATATTGAACACAACCTAAAAAACTATACCATATATCTTATGATACAAAATTTTATTTTACTAGATAAAATAAGTGTATTACAAAAACTCAAAAAATAACTTTGTATTATTATTATTCTTTTTACTATTGTATCAATACTATAACTCTTTCAGTAAAGTTCTCACATTGATACAAAAAATAACCCTATAATATTACAAAATTTGTATCCTATATTGTACAATTCAAATATGATATAAAAAGATTATACTATAATGTTTTTCTTATACAATGTTGCCTAGTTCTCCTTAGATTGCCTAATTCTAATAACCAAACATTACCTATATCTATTTATGTGACTACAAAGGAGATTAAAGAATAGCTATTACCTCTTCATTCCGTTAATTAAGAATTGCAAATTTATCCCTACCTAATTTCATTTTGTAAATCAAATGTACCATAAAGATTTTAAGAAAGAATGATAATATGTTTTCAAATAGTTTAGACAATATTAGAAAGAGAGAGAGGGAGAGCTTAGTTTTTCTAAAAAAAAGCCCCGACAACTACATTATGAAAAGATCAACTTATGATAAATTTTAATTAATTCTCAAATAACATTATGAAACTTTTTTTTTTTCTTTTTAAGGGATATGGCCATTGAATCTTCTTCTTAAAATTGTTTCTAGCCATTAGATGCAATTAATAGTAGATGAAAATCTGTAATATTGGAGAAACATGTCTTGATTGTATAAAAGGGTATATTGTTTCAAGTAAAAAGTCATAAGTTTTGAACAGACATGAAGATCCGCTAAAGACATTTCGCTCATTTCTCACATGAAGGATGTGTTTGTTGATTTCTCACTTTTAGATTCTCGGTAGGGAGTAAGTATCTAATTTTAAAAATTGTGATAATAGTGTAAGCTCTAAAGTTTTTAAGTTGGCCGATATAATTTGTCTAAATTATTATTGATAGTGTAGATTATGGGTTATAATATATAGCGATAAATATATTACCTTGGATATAAAGACGCATATCATCTATACATGTAATATACTATATATATATACCTATAACTGATAATAAAATTAAGATACTTTCCTATTTTTTAGGAATCTTTATAGTAACTCAGTTACTGATTTGTTGTTAAACTTCACTTAATCAAATATTTAAAAGGGTGAATGACAGAATTTATTAAGGTACGAAAAATATTTAAATTTATTTTTCTATCTTTATATCACTTTTCTCTCCCAAAAAAAAAAAATCTAAAGTATATTACTATTGAAAACTATACCACTCAAATAAAATATATAAATACAAAAATATTAGTAAATAGTATATAATATAACTATTCAATATTTATTTTTAACACTGGAGACGTTGTTAACTAGTCAATAATAGAGGAAGTGCTTATTCGTATTTTTCATAAATTCTAAAATCATAACTAAATCACTTATCATTACTACAACATACATTAAATAAAATTTTACTAATTCCAATATGTATGGATCTAAAAAAGGGTAAGTTTGACTCCCCAATAGCATCGTCTTGCATCCATCCATTAATATATCACAATTGGAATTGACGTTTACGGTGTAGGACAAAAATAAAACAAAAAAAAATATATAGATATTATTAAATAAGTATGAAATTATAATACATTTAAATTTAAATTTATTCTATGTATACCCAATTTCTTATATATTTTAAATTAAAAGTTTACATTTCCAATATTTAGAAATTGTATTTGAATTCCAAAATGATAATTTCTTCATTGATTTTGTATATTTTTAATATAAATACTTTTTTGTTATTTTATCCAAATAAAAAATAGTAAAAATCGGTTTAAAATTAATTTATTTTTTTTAAGGATTTTAGATATAAATCTTAGTTTTAAATATAAGATTACCAAAATTTAGTGAAGCTATATTAAATATTAAATATGTCAGCTTCTGAAGAGGCGTGTTATGCATGGCACGCTCTTGAGAGATATACATGAACGTGGCATTACGTGGCATGTGACAGCCATTGTTTATCAAGTGGGCAAGACATACCTGATTCCTGAACTAAGCTAAAACTTTTAAAATCGGTATTCCAAATTTAATAGAAACCGATTTTGAAATTTGATCCTATCAGAAAAATAGGGACGAATCTCTGCGTAATTTCCTTGTCATCATGCTGGAATTTATATCCACAAAACACTATATAAATGCAGTTCTCATAAACCATGTCCCTGTCAAAAAAACATTAATCTCCTCAAAATCAAGTAAAACAGTGACAACTCTTTTGATTTATTAATTTGGTTAAGGTAATTGGACTACTTCCAATCTTCACCTTTGTAAAGTTTCAATCTTTTTTCATCTGGGTATGTTAGAATGGCTTCGGTTTTTGAAATTGTACGTGTTGTATGGAGTTTGAGATTCAGATCTGATTGCGGGGTCTACTTTTGTTGGCATGAAGACATCATTATTACAATTGTGTGTTCTTGCTTGTGTTTGAAGGTTGATTTGGTTTCGATCTTAATTTGTATTGGCCAGTTGGTGTAATTTGGTAGATTTATGATTGACCCACTTGTGTTTTGTATATAAGGGTCTAGTCTTGCTGGTTTATTCATCAAGAATTCATATCGTGGATCTCATAATTTTGCATGTACACTTTTTGATCTTGATCAATTTAGAAGTAAAAGGTCTCTTTTCCTTAGAAAGAATTCTGTTTTGGGTTTAAAGTTCTGGTCCTTCGGTTGCTCTTTACATTGTGTTCGATGATATATTGGTGAATTTTGCTACTTTTGAATTTTAATTATGTGAATATTGATTTTGGAATAACTTTGTGCTTTGTTTCCAGAATAATGGCAAAGCAAGTCTCCAACGGTGATAATAACTCTGCTGCAAAACCACCTCCAACTCCATCCCCGCTGCGTTTCTCAAAGTTTTTTCAGGTAAATTATGTGCTACCAATCCTTACTCTCACTGAAATTTACAATCTTTATGACCAGTGCATGTGTTCCTAAGGTGGCTTAATCGCACTGAGGGAGCCATACAATCATGGCTATGCCCTCTGTGATAAGACAATTGGAATCGTAAAATAAATGGGAAAATTACAAGGTTTAGGGTCAAATTTCAAGTACGTTACGTAATTTAAGCAGGAGATCCGCTATTACGCCATTATAGACAATAATGAATCCCTTATTTAAACTGTTTAACAAGTTTATAAGATAGTAATAGATTATTTATTTAAATCATTTAATTTTATTTTAACTACTTAAAAGTTTAATTACTTATTTTAACTATTTAATATAACGTCTTAAAAATCTCCTTACTTGTAATTTTACCTAAAATAAATTCTCTTTGGAGAGGAAATTTATTGACCGTGTCTTGCCTGTTGATGTTGCGGATTAGTCTACCGGGAATGTGCAGTGATAATGCATGTTGGAGTAGTGGTTTAGAATTGTGAATCTGATCTTCATTCATGGGAATCATTTACACGACTTCTTGTATGAAACATTTGACAGCATTGTCCTATTACTCATGTTGGGGATTCAACGTAATCATTGTGATGTGACAAGAAATCTATAAGTCCACATACATTTGTTTGGGATTTGTCATTGCTTTTTTACGGTTATTAGTCTTCTTGCTTAGAAGATAGAATTGAAAATCCTGTCTATTATTAAGATTCAGAAGTTAAAATCTGATTTTGTGTGAGAGCTACCGGTGATAGTGAAAGCCTGATGACATATTATGATTTCTCAAGTTCTTAGGGAAAGAAAGCAAAATCGGAAAATGTTTTTGCAGTTCTAGATATGTTCTTTAGTCATGAACCTTTCATACCGTGGGTTGGGCACTTCTTACTATTTAGAGGGACATTGTTGCATGATGCGAATTTATTAGGTGTATATCTCTTCATTGCAGGCTTTGGCCTTTGACTTATTGGCTTTCTCTTGTGTCACCTCTACTTTAGCACTTCTATTTTTTCTGGATATCCCCTCACTGAAATGCTCTTATTCTTTGTTGGTGATGCTAAATTTGGCTTCCTAATCTCTGTTTTGTCTTAAGTTAAAAATCTTCTTTGATGACAGCCCAATATGAGGATTTTGGTTACTGGAGGTGCTGGATTTATTGGATCACACTTGGTGGACAAATTGATGGAAAATGAGAAGAATGAGGTGAGTCAGTCCCCTCTATTACTGCTAGCATACATGCAGAACAATCTGCATGGTTTTGTCTCATAACTAAATGACTTTCAGAAACCACAGATGAGTTGTAAAAAGAGGTGCCCTTTATTGTGTCAAGTACCATGGACAAAAAATAATGATACCATGCACATTTTTTTCTTTAGGTGATTGTTGTTGACAACTACTTCACTGGATCCAAAGACAACCTGAAGAAGTGGATCGGTCATCCTAGATTCGAGTTTATTCGTCATGGTATGTTTTCAACATCTCTTTTAAACAAGGCAATGAAGCCTGTTGGAAATATTTTCTTTCCTGACATGAACAACTTTTATTCTTATAGGGCTACATAAGATGATGTATACACTAATTTTCAAAAATATAAAATATCTTTACTACATTGATGATTTCACTCAATAAAATATGTTGCTTTTACCCCTCTCCAGATGTCACAGAGCCATTGCTAGTTGAGGTTGATCAAATTTACCATCTTGCCTGCCCTGCTTCACCAATCTTCTATAAGTACAATCCAGTGAAGGTTTGCGTTGTTCTGGATATCAACTTGAATTATATTTGAAGTGCTAACAGTGCTATTTTGAGAATTATTCCTCTCCCCTTTCAATTCATGCTTAAATTTGGAGATGTATTCTTTTATTGTCAATTCGGTTTTTGCATTTGACTTGCAATGTTTTTGACCCTTTACAGACAATAAAGACCAATGTCATCGGTACCTTGAATATGTTGGGGCTTGCTAAGCGAGTGGGAGCAAGGTTTATTTCTTTGACACCTTTCTGGTGAAACTCCACTAGCTGTGATATTATATTTCCACTCAATATCATGTTTATATGTAACAGGATTTTGCTCACTTCAACTTCTGAGGTATACGGGGATCCTCTTGTTCATCCTCAGAGTGAGAGCTATTGGGGAAATGTGAACCCAATTGGTATGTTTAAGGACCACTAAATAGCCTAGCTCAATTAACAAATGGTGTTTGTTTCCTGATAACATCAAATTTTCAAAGATGGGCAACTCTGTGTTTTCAATCACCTTGATATATTGTGTTAAAAGTAGTTCTTTTTGGGTTTGTTCTGCTTCATATGCATGACTGGCGGCAATAATGTCCTGCAGGGGTTAGGAGTTGCTATGATGAGGGTAAGCGTGTGGCTGAGACTTTGATGTTTGATTATCACAGGCAACATGGAATAGGTGAAATTGCCACCTTCTATGGATATTAAGATATTTGAACTGTGATCAAGCTATGGTCCTTCAAATGCTTGTTTGAGTTCTTATATAGTACCTTTGTTTTTTCCTTGAAAAAACCTGCGGCAGAGATCCGAGTTGCGAGGATTTTCAACACATATGGACCACGCATGAATATTGATGATGGTCGTGTCGTCAGCAATTTCATTGCCCAAGCAGTGCGGTAATTTCACTAACCCATCTTTGAATTACCATCACTTGCCAATCAAGAAATAGATAAATCTATTATAGCTCCTCAAACAAATTATACTTGCATCTATGTCAAAATCTTGTAATTGAGAGTATGATAATCTGTGCAGTGGTGAGCCCTTGACAGTCCAAGCCCCTGGTACACAAACAAGGAGTTTTTGCTATGTTTCTGACATGGTATGATCTGAATCATCCATTAATATATGAGCTAGTTTAAGTCTGACGACATATTATATTCTAGTGGTAGCTCTTGTTGGTCTAATCTTGTTTCAATTCTTAAGGTTGATGGCCTCATTCGACTCATGGAAGGAGAGCATACCGGACCCATCAACATTGGGAATCCAGGTTGCTATGCGGACGTTCTCTTGTTCTCATGCATATATACATGATTCATTTTCCTCTGCTGACCCTTTTTCATTGTCTCTAGGCGAATTCACAATGACGGAGCTTGCAGAGACTGTTAAGGAGGTACAAATTGCACTTTTCACTTAACCTGTTATTAGTGAACTTACATGCTGTTTGATTTTCAAAGAAGTTCAACTCAATAACTTGAGAACGGGACTTGCAGCTTATTAATCCCGATGTGAAGATCATAACGGTGGAGAACACACCAGATGATCCCCGCCAGAGGAAGCCTGACATTACAAAGGCAAAGGAGTTACTCGGATGGGAACCCAAGGTTAAGTTGCGCGATGGCCTCCCACTGATGGAGGAGGATTTCAGGCAGAGACTCGGGAAACCCCGAAACAAATGAATACAGAAATGATATTGAACAAGAGGAAGCTGCAAATACCCAGCTATGATGTTCCTCTTATGGTTTTCTTGATTTCAAATTGCTAGCTTGCTTGACATTTTATGTTAGCCAGACGGGGATGGTCTTTACATAAACTGCTTATTAAGAGCAAGGTTTCTTCTCATTTTTCTTTTTCTTATTCATACTTATTCTTCTTGATGTGTTGTTGAGTTGTCTTTGTTCCTTCCTCTTTGGAGTTATTAAAAGTCAGAGACTCGCAAAATCTATCCTCCAAAATCAGTTCGATTAGGATCAATGAATCAAATTTCATCTAATGGTGTTGTAATCTTCATACAAGTGCATATTACTAGCCAATAATGATCATACATAGCCTGGCCTGCCAATTTTTAATCGCAAAGCATTGCCAATTTAGGATAGCGTGAGCTAGTTTTAAGATCGGATCAATTGGTTTTCAAGCTTCATCCAACTGATGAATCTCCATTTTTGAACTTGTATATCCGATCCACTTAACTAGCTTACCTGGGACACCTAGAATGTGAACAAAGTGTACATTAACGTAACTGAAACCGCTCTCAGCTAAGTACATGGTTTGCTATCTTCAACCTATAACGTTTATAGGTTCATCTTCTCTCTCTAGGTAAGTATTGTATGTACACTATCCTGTAATCACATCAAAAGCAACTCTCCATTTTTTGAGCTCCGTGATGGCGTCAAACCATGATGACCTCGCCATGGAGTAAGGTTAGCAACATGTGGAATCAGCAGGCTAAGCTTTCAAGACGATATCACAGGCATTCATCCCTCATGTTTAGGAGAAAGAGCTACGTCTGCAGAGTAAAGAATTAGCCCATCAGAAAATTTCAATCCAGTTAATTATCCATGTCAAAAAATGGGATTGAAACTAGGATACCTTGGTCTTGCAATGAAGGATATCTCTTCAAAAAACTTTCTACAGCTGTTGGCACACAAGTTCCTAGCGCTGCCTCGTTCTATATTTCACTTGGCAAGTTGCTTATGCAATTTTCAGTAAATTCCTGGCAGTCTTCGCAGTACAAGATGTGATCGGCAGACCGATGGAAACAGGTGATATCGTGCACAACAATTACACCATTATAATTTTGGCAGCTTTCTGGAAGTCCATCCGGATAATTCTACCCCTGTTTATATATGTGATGGAGTTTCTGATCTAAAGATGTGGAGTGTGGCTATGCCTAAAACTCTCTTTTGGATGATGGAGGGAATGATCATTATCCGTATTCTCCATGTCTAGTAAAATCCTTCCCCTGTAAGGTATATATGTTGATTTTACCAATCTCTCCACTAAATTATTCCACAATTCCAAATAATGGATAACTTTAGCCACCCACCTGAAATGCATGGCCTCTCCCTTGGACCTCAACCCAACTAAATCCAGGATTCTTCTTCAACCCATTCTCATTCATCATTGACCGTGTCATTCCTGAATCTGACCATGAACCTGATTGAGCATATATATTTGACAGAACTACATAGTGAGTTGGATTTCCAGGTTCGAGTTCAATAAGCTGTTTCACTGCAATTTCTCCTAATTCTGCATTAGAGTGCATTCTACATGCTCCTAATAAGGCTCCCCAAACACCAGCATCAGGCTCCATTGGCATTTGCTTCATTATACTTGAGATTTCATCGAATAAGCCAGCACGACCTAGCAGATCTATCATGCATGCATAATGTCCTACATTTGGTTGAAGCCCAGGGTTTTCTTGCATAGAATAAAAGATCTTTCTACCTTCTTCTACCAAACCTGAATGTCTGCATGCTGACAAAACACTTAAATAGGAAACTGAATCGACTAGAACATGACTCTGTTTCATGAGTGAAAAAACTTCAACAGCATGGTTCCCTTGTCCATTAACAGCATATGCTGCCAGCATCGTATTCCAAGAGACAGTATCTTTATTTACCATATCATAAAAACACTTCTCGGATAGATCCACCCGTCCACATTTAGCATACATGTCAATAAGGCTATTGCCTACAACTGTATTAGAAAGATATCCCATGTGAATAATACAAGCATGCAAAGCCTTTCCTTCCCTTAAGGCAGCTAAGGATGCTGCAGCAGGAAGGACACTCACAAACGTAACCACATTGGGTTGAAGGTCCACCAATTTCATCATTCGGAAAGCAGATAAAGCTTCCTTGGCATCTCCATTATGCATACATCCTGCAATCATCACATTCCAGGACACCTCATCTTTCATGAAATTAGTTTGATCAAATAGGTATGCGGCTGCTGATGGACTCCCACACTTAGCATACATATCGATAAGGGCATTTTTCACATGGCTATCACATTCAAATCCACTCTTGATGATTAGGGCATGAATGCATGTGCCTTGTTTTAGATTATTTAGGAGGGCACAAGCAGGAAGTAGTCCCACCATGGTTCCTGCATCTGGATGGGTTTCAGAAACTTGAAGTTCTTGGAACACCTTGATTGCACAGTAAGGGTTGTTGAGCTGGGTATAACCGTTTACCAGAGCATTCCATGTTGCTGTATCTCTGCATGGCATCCTATCAAATGTTGTATGCGCCAGGTTGAAGTATCCACATTTGGCATACATTGACACAAGGGCTGTTCCTATGGGAATTTCAGTGTCTATATCAGCCTTGATAGCAAAACAATGTATGCTTTTACCTAGCATTGCACACAATAGTTCTGCGCATGCTGGAAGAATACTGGTAAGAGTTACCCTATTAGGTTTCAACTTTTCTCTTTGCATATCTTGAAATAGAGAGAGTGACTTTTCAGGATATCCGGATTGAACAAAGGCTGCTATAAGTGCAGACCAGGCAACTAAATCTCTCCCCTGAAGTTCGTCAAACAAATGTCTTGCCTTGTCCAACTCTCCACACTTTGCATACATGGTCATAATAGAAGTTGCAACCATAACATCACCTTCAATCACCCCTTGTCTAGCGAAATCATGTACCTCCTTCCCTTTCCTTATGCATCCTATCTCCCCAGCAGCCAATAAAGCACTTATGGCTGACACTTTACCCATTTTAATATTTCCTTCCTTCATGCTATCAAACATCTCCAAAACCTCAAAGAAGTATCCATTATGAGCATACCCTGCCATCATGGTACCCCAGGAAGTATCATCTTGACATGAAATCAAGTCAAACACACGACGAGCTGCTTCTACATCTCCACACTTTGAATACATATCAATCAACCCATTCAATACTTCAACACGAAAAACCCTCCTAACCACATAACCGTGAATGCACCTACAATGACCAATACCCATCAGTCTCGAAACACCTGGAAACAAATTCAACAAGCTAACCGAATTAGGCCTCACCCCAGATAAGACCATCCTCCGAAAAAGCTCCAACGCCTCTTTCGGATCCAAACTCTGTGCGGCCCCCGCAATCATAGCATTCCAAACAACAACATCTCTTTGAGGCAATTCATCAAACACCTTTCTCGCATTCTCTATCCCACCCATTTTACAATACATATCGATAAGTCCAGTACCAATATACTGGTCCAACTCTAGCTTCCTATTCCTTACTTCCTCGTGTACTAAAACACCAAGTTTCAAATCCAAGGCACCGGTACAAGCTTTCAAAACAAAAGTAAAAGTAAATTTATCCGGTTCTAAACATTTTTCTTTCATAGTACGGTATAAATCCAAAGCTTCCTTGTGTTTTTCTACATGGGTATAGGCTCTTATCATTGAATTCCACAAAATAACTTCTGGGTTTTGTATGGAATCCAAGATTAAGCGAGAAAGGTCACATCTTTTGAAGAAAGAATAAGAGTGAATGAGATGGGTCGTAATGGGTATATGGTGGGAATAGCCTGATGTTATTGTGAGAGCGTGGATTTTGAAAAGGGTGTTTAGGTTTAAGGTATTGCATGAAATCAGTAAGTTAAGAAGAAAAGAAGGACAGTAAAATGCGATGGGTTTGATGGAGAAGAGTGTGCTTAACGTGTTTGAAGTGTGAGTGAGTTTGAGATCATGGATGCGACTGCTGAGTGGAGAAATTAACTTTCTAGTCATGAGGAAGTGTGGGAATGTATTTCGGTTTGAAAGAAGTGGAGCTGGATGCTTGATGCTGATCGGTATATAAAGGTTTCGTCTTGAAGGTGATCAACGGTCAGTACGGACATATCATGCTAATCATCTATTTGGCTCAACCATGTTACCAAAAATGTTAAAAAGAGTACGGAGGGAAAAATATAAAAGCAAAGATTATAAGAGTATTTAATATTTTTTTATATGTTTGAATAATGAATAAATGTAAGTTATTATATTTCAATGGTATGAGCATTAGTTTTTAAGTGAAATAAACCATATTCAAATATGTAATCAAGGAAAAAATAAAATAAATAAAAAGAAAATGAAATGAATTTTAATTGTCATTAATGATAAAATAAGATATATTAAATTATCACTATACCCATGAAAATTGGAAAGGAAAAGGTAATGAATAAGGGATATTTTGAGAAATGCAATCTTTTTTTTTTTTTACCGGTAGTGATAGTGATAAATATACCAAATATTAGAGGGAACAAAAACAAGTGATCCTAGATAAATAATTCAGAAAATAGGTGAGTTTGTCCTTATGGACATTTTTTTTAATATGATTTTGGTAAAAATACTTTATAAAATATCATAATAATATCACAACAGTGATTTTACTTGGCTTAAAAGAATGTTTAAAATATTAAAAAATCTTAATAAATACCGACAATTTATAAATACTTTTCTTTTATAACTCACATGATGAAGTTACAATTTGTGTGTAACAATCCACAACAATAACGATGAAAGAGAAGAAGGGAGAAAAAGATACCTCGCAGTATCTATAATAAATACATTCTTTATTTTTTATATGATTTATAATAAACGTATTCATTATTTTTGTTTATAGGGGGAGAGAGAGATATAGAACGAACAAAAAATAGAGAGAGAAAGAGAAACTCCAAGTCGAGAGAAAGAGATAGAGAAGAAGGGATAAAAAAAATAAAATCTTAATTAAAATCTACATTCTCTCATAATTGCTTTCCAAATTCTCTTTTCTATCTAAATAATGGAATTATATATTTCCCTTCCAATTTTTTGCCTTCTCATTCTTTTCTTCCTCCTTCCCTCTTTCCAAGCACACGGTAATAATGGCAAATACAAAGTGACAATGGATATATAGTGGTGAGAATGGTAATAAAATTGCCTATTTATAGTATTTATGATAATTTATCAGTATTTTTAGGGAAATTTCTTTTAAAGATTTGAATTCATTAATAGACCAAATAATAAATGGATTTTTAATATTTTTGTGGTAATCATTTTCTTTTTTTATTTTTTAAAATTGATTATTAATTAATAATTATCATCTAATTTTTCAATAAAAATAGATTATCATATTACTTCCAAAAGATTATCACTTATTTTCTCCCAATTATTAAAAAATATTAGAAAATCTCTAAGCTTTTAACATATGCATCAAGATAGACAATGTCATGGTTCGAGTTAAAAGCATGCACCAGCCTAAACCATGAACCACAATGATAGGGCATAACCCCATTGTGGAACCATCAATTCCATAGATCATTGGCGAGTTAATCCGCTAGACCTATTAGAATCAGCAGTTTTGACCCATGAACCAAAAAAAAAAAAAAAGAAGATCAAGGAAAAAGGAAAACCAAAGTAGAAAGGAGAAAGCAACCAAGGTAGTAAAAATAAATAAATAAAAGGAAAAGATAGTATGCATGTGAATCGGATGAATGATGCCAAACATAAAATATTAGACAGATCTAATTCCAAATGATGAAAGGCATGAATGAACATGTGAGGGAGAAACACAATTGGACAATGCACAAAGTTCCACTTGACATGAGATTATAAAATGATTCACCCACACAACGCAATTGTAAACTTTAACACTTACACATTTGCATAACAATAAGTTCACATGGAAATTTTGTAGGAATCTTGTGCTTAGCTTTACCATTTAAAAAATGAAAAAAAAAAAAAAGAGGCCAAATGATTCTCTGAAGGAAACACTTTTAAATGTTTGAATTCAAATATGAAACCTAAATTTTGCATTGTAGTTGTAGCGAATATATTCAAAATTTTCAAAACCTTTGTAAGTGCATGTTTGGAAATGAACATTTTACAATGTTCACATTAAGAATAGCGATTGAAGCAATATAAAACACAACGAAAATGAACGAAAAAAAAAAAAACACAAGTTACACAATACTCTCTCTCTCTCTCTCTTTCTTTATGTTGAATATTTCTCTTTACATTTCACAAACACATACTCTTTACTTGCTTAAATTTTTATTGTCGCAGTGATGCTAAAATTTATTTTTTTCGCTCTTCCACTTTAACTTTTCATAGAAATTATTGTTTTTATTGTAAATGAAATATTTTTCCTATTTTAATTACTTAATACTATTTGTGCTACTACTTTACTTCATTTTATATAAAATGATTAGTTTTTTCCTTCATGTTATTGTTTCTAGCCCTAGTAAGAAATCTAGTAGTAAGAAAAATAAGGATAAGGGAAAAGTATTAGAAAAGCCACAACAATGTATCTATGAAGTCGACAATGAGTTTGAATATTACAATTTCAACAAAGTAGATGAATTTAATCTAAATCAACTTACTCCACCCGATTTTGAGTATGCAATACTGCCGTAATTATAATATGGTCTACAAGATTATTAGGATGAAGAAAAGCAACCCCCCACAAAAGGAAACCCAAGAATAGGAAGTTATTTAAAGTGAGCCCACAGGTTTGCCCTTTAGACCTTATAAATATGAAATTTTTATTATATATTTTCATAAAGTGATTGGTGAAGATGGCAAAATCCAAGCATCCGCAATGCTAATTATGCATGGAAAAAAGGGGATGGATATGGCATGTTCAACAAACACATGAGGTTCAAACACTCGATGGAGTTTGGGTTAAACAAGTCGAAGCAACAAATCTTGGCCAAGCACTCCACATCACTTTTTGGTATAGTTTTGAGAAGAAAAAAAATAAGGATTAGTCTAAAGGATGGTAAGTATACATCTTCAATTTAGTGCAAGAAGTAATCTAGTTCGAATGAGGTATGAACTTAAAGTTTAGTTCGTTGGATGCACAAGTTTCCATATATGTTGATATATAAACAGATGAGTGGCAACAAAATTCATACATGAGAATTATTGCACACTATGTAGATGAATCATGAGTATTGCATAAAATACTTTTATCACTTCGCAAATTTAACTAGCGCCATATCGCTTAAAATATTTTTAGGATAATTGATCTTATTTTAAATGAGTATTTTTTTACCCAATATATATATATATCAATTTTGTTAACATTGCATCAATTCTGGAATTGCAAAGCCTTTGCCAACCACACCTTGATGGCACATTCTTTCACATTAGGTGCGCATGCCACATATTGAATTTATATGTTAAAAATGATATAATAGCTTTAGATTTTAAATTGTTTCCTATTAAAATGGTTATTAATTTTATGCTAGATAATCCTTTTATAAATAAGGTTTTGTGAAAATTTTACATAGATAATCAACTAAGACCCAAAAAATTTAAACAAGATATACTACATAGATGGAATAAAACATATTAACTTTTGTAAAGTATAATTCCCTATGAAGATGCACTATATAGTTTCATAATGATATATATACTAAATAGTCCTTTACATTCTAATGATTAGGATACTTATAAAAGGTTATTAGACATGCTTAAAGTTTTTTTATATTGGCATAAAAACTTTTTTCAAAGTGTACCACCCAAGTGCTTATCTTTCTTACTTTGGAGTAGTTAACATACTAGTGATACTACAAAAAGCTAGACACCACAAGTTTTTGTGGGCTTGTGTGCATAAAATGGTTTGTAAATAGTTGCAATACTATAGGGAAATTCTTACTTTTTATTTTATTGCTTCTATGTTAGACACTTGCTGCAAATTCGAGGGTGTAATTGATTATTTAAATACCAATTATGATACTATTGACAATATCTCCAACCTTTAAGAGGTATACTCAATAAGCATGTATCTAGTCGTCAAAGAGGTAATAAAGGAAATGAATAAATTATTTTCTACTGTCTCTCATATATACAGTGGTCAAGTTTCTGTAAGTCCCTTTCTCCCAACCTATAAAGGAAGAAGTACACAAGTAAGCTTATGGCTTGGAGATAATATACTTACTAAAAAAATTAGAAAACGTAAGGGTGGTGAGGGGAGCAAGTTTTACACGAAATTTGACAATTATATAATAACAACATTTGAGTTTAATGGTAGTGCAGGTGTTTAGGAGTTCGATATACTAGACTAGTGGAGAAGGCATGCCAATACTTATCCAATCCTATCTCATATGGCACGTCAAATGTTGGCAGCTCCAACTTCTATGGTTGCTATGGAGCAAGCATTTAGCTTACCAAGTCAACAATTGGAAGACCAAAGGATAATCTTTCACCCATTAGTGTGGAAGCACTTGCATGTTTAGACAATTAGTAAAGAGTAAGATTTTGGAAACAACAACCATATGACATATCTAGTGAATCAAATGAATATTTCAGCGATTTCAACTCGTTCAATGGAAGTATAACTTGACAACCCCTAATCACAACCAAATAGATTGAGATATATGTAAGGTTTAGCTTAGTGTTTTATTTTAAATTTTTCTTAGTAATTTGGCTTTATAAAAAAATTGTAATATTTATTTAATTATTTAGAAATAAGATTCGCTTATAAGAGTAGTACCCCCTTATTTATTTCAATTATTTAAAAATATGATCTACTTGTAATAGAGGTAAGATTTTATATCCCCTTCTAATATTTGTGCCATTTTATTTAATATTAATAAAATTCTACGGTAGCTTCCTTCCTCTATGTATAGGGCTTTTACTGAATATAGTACAAAATATTTATATCTAAATTTTAATATTTTTTAGATATAATTAGTGTAATAATTTAATTTACTGATTTGTAAATTTTATGATGATGAATTGAATTTGAGAATGAATTAAGAAAAAATGGAAAAAAATTAAGAAAATACAAATTTTGAAAAACAAAAGAAAACATAACAAGATTGGGGGTTGTTCACAAGTCTAGAACTAGCCCATGACCCATCAATTCTCTTATTCCCTGACCCATGAACTAGCAATTCTAGGCCAATTCAACATCGTGACAGTGACTACATAAAGACACCTTTTGACATAGTACTTAACATTATATGCATATGAAAATGTTTGATGGATTAGGGTTACACTACAATAATATTTATATTCGAGTTATACATAAAAATTCTAAAATTAAAGTAGAAATATTTTAATATTTTAAGGGTTTAAAGATTTTATTAGTATTTTTTTCCTTATAAAATCGATATCCTACCAAATAAAAAGTTCAAAAATTAGAACAAATGCCATAACTTCAAATATACGATCATGGATCATATAGCTATATAGGGAAAAAAAAAAGATCCTATAGTTGAGTAAGGGTGTAAATAAACTAAATTAACTTGCAAACTATTCAAATTTGACATTTGCTTGAGTTTGAAGTGATTATTGTTGAGCTAAGCTTGACCTTAAGCTGCTTGAACAATTTATCAAGCTATTTGACTTAGTAAACTTATGAGCCTAATTTAGCTTAAATTAACTTGAGTATACATCAAATTTTATCAAATTTGAGTTGAATTCAAACTTTAACACAAATATAATTAAAACGAATATAATTTTTTAAATAATCAACCTAAACGAGTTTAATCATGTTGAGCTTAAACTTGTGAGGTAGCATTTTAAGCCTAGATAGAACTTTGAAAATTTAAATCAAACTGAAATTTGAGCTCAACTTTATTTGGCTTGATTCTTTTTGTTTATGCTCTTGGGATTGAAATCTAAACACAACCTATCCCCATCACAGCTATTGGTCATGTCTAAATCTTTTATATCCTCTATTTTCTATATATATAATATGTCAAATTTATTATTTAAATGCTAACATATTTTACTTACAAAAAAGAAAAGAAAAAAACACTTTCATCTTTTCTAACTTCATTAGGTGAAGTGGAATTTTCCACCATTCTTTACATAACATGTTTTGATGCCACATGATAGGAAAACTATATTAAAAAGTATTATTAAATAAAACTATTAAACTATAAATAACTCTCAAATAAAGTGAAAAAATACAACACAAGTTTTCAAATTAAAGGATTTTGTAGCAAAGTTTTAAAATTTAGGGAAAATTACACTTTTAGTCCTCAATACTTAACTTTTTTATTTAAGTTTTCAACCTTTTTTTTTCTTTAATTTGAGTCCTCAACATTTTCAAAATCATTAAAAAAAAAGGATTTTCATCAAATAGATTAAATTTTCCATTCATCTTAAATATGTATTAACTTCCAATTAGCCTTAGATCAATCGCCCAAGGTGATTAGGGAATACACAAGTTTTTCCAACCCATTTTCTAATTTTAATTATTATTTTTTTATTTTATTTACTATATTATATCATTAAAAATATTTAATATTAATTTTTCATTATATTATGTAAATAAAATATTTAATATTATTATTTTATTAATTTAATTATTGTAAACTAATTTGAAGTTGATATGTATCAATAGATTAATAGAAAACTTAATAAATTTGACAAAAATCTCCTTTTTTTTGTAAAGTTTTAAATACATTGATAATTCAAATAGAAAAAAAAAAGTTAAAAACTCAAATAAAAAATAGATAAACATTGAAAATAAAAAATATACATTTACCTAAAATTTTTAACTTCTACAATTAACTCCTAAAGCTTCTTAAAGAAAACAAAATCGAGTCATAATATAATGCATTGTTAACTTCATCTTAAAATAAATTAAATGTAGAAATTAAAAAAGCAACATAGTTACCTAAGCAAACCATTAGTAAGAAAAATGGAGTTAAGGAATTGTAATTCTTTATTTTACAACAATAACAATTTCATATAATAGCAATTCCAAGAACCAAATGCAGAAATGACTACTCTGTTCTACTGTTATATACTTAAGAAATTAAATCAGAAATTCCTGTGATCCGAAACAAGTTCTTCTAACCAGCCAAATGGACCCTAAAACAGTATCATAGCACTAACAGAACAAACAGAAATTAAGATATCAACTTTATATTGGCCGTGTGTTATGAAAAAATGACTACAAGGAATATGATTGTTTATGCTGTATACAATTACCTCTGTTGAGAAACCGCAAATTAAATAAAAGTCACGTACATTGTATTAGATTCTGTAAGAGACGAATGCCATATAAATAAAGATCAGAACAGCCGAAAAAGCACATCCCGTGAATATTCTAAGCTCCATTGGTCATGTATTACAAAGCCTGCCTTCCTTTTTGACAATATGGTGGAAAGTGGCCACTTCTCAAAAGTAATCTAAGCTCCTACTGCTCCTTGAGTTTGGGCTGCTTTCTTCTTTTTACCACTAGCCTTGACGGTTTCAGGAGCGCTTTCCTCTGTGTTGGTCTCGATCCTTGCAAAAACCGGTTTAGGTTGAGCCATGACCTGGCCACCCTTCAATCCACCCCACCTCGTATCACTCTACAAGACAAAAACAACTCAGGCTATGTAAAGAGATAATCTAGGTATGCATCAGGTACCAAAAGCAGTAATGCGTCTCTGTAGGTGCATGTGTACGGTTGTGCTCGTGATCTATGCATGAGTAAGAGGCAGAGACAGAGCAACTTTTACCCAGGTCAAGGCATTAAACTGATCTTCCGAATAGCCAAGCTGTTCATATATTCTCAGACATAACCTTGGAGAAACTGGAGATAGTGCAATTGCTATTATCCTCATTGTTTCCAATATAATCACTAGATCCTGCCGAAAATAAACTCATGAGATGTTGGCTCAGTACCATAGTTAAACAGTGGAAGTAACTGGAGAATTAATCCAGTGCATGTAGCATATATTTACTTGTAATCTACCACTCCATCATCAAGCATGCTAAAATGCTTTTCCCCTTCCCCTGAGTCCTCAAGTAAGCTCAAGCTTAATGGAACTAAAAAATTTGCAATCGATGAATTAAAATTTCTAATGCTAAGACAATATCTTCTTTAGTTCATCTTTCCTAATGACAGATTCAGTGGTCTGTTGCAATATGAACATTTAAATCACTGACCACCACAAAAAGTTAGTTTAAGAGACTTCATATTATGAAAATGACCCCATATTTGGAAGCAAACCGGTAGGGAGGACATTCATTGATGCAAGTAACAAGTGTGATGATACTGGATAGACTCATGTTACATAGTGATTATTGTGGCTCAACCATACGAAAGTACTGTTCTCTGCTAATACGTTGTTCATAGTCATAACAGAATTTTCAGCATACTAGATTAGCATTGATATCATATTACAATTAACTCTTTGAATTAAAGAAAAGAAGTTGACCTTTGCAGCAGTTTCTGCAGCAGCACCTCCTTGCTTGAAAAGAGACCATGGTGCATGTTCATCCATATAAGAATTGCCAGCATTACCAATATCCAGCACAGCCTCACAGGCAGAGGATAGTGAGAGGTTCTCATAATGAGCTCTAGCCTTTTCCACCTAAAAGAAATTGCCAGAAATTGAGCTGATCAAAGGTGGAACTTCGCACAGATTTTAAGCTAACATGTCTTCTGCAAGCTACACACAACATTAGAATGAAGAAACCACTTCAAGGTTATCAGTTAATATGTTAAATCCTATGCAATCCCTGATGTAACAGGGTAACCAATGGATTTTTTTCAAGAACCAATGGATTCGTGTAATGAATAATGAAAAAAGTTTCTAAGTGCATGTTTTGGCCTATTTCCTCATATTGTCCAAAGAACTTTGCCAACAAAATTTTATTGTGAAAGCAACATGTTGCCTTTGACACTTCAAATCACAATCAAGTACAAACCAACATATTCCTGCAATATCTAAAAGCTACAGCATAGCTTATCATGCATCCAGCAACTCCCTCTCTGCATTTCATCTCACTTATTACGGTTGCAATTCCCTACCGGAAACCACAGCATATACTTGATATAAGAGAAGTTATATACAAAGAATACATTACAGTTCTAAAAATAAGTTTCATCTCATGTCATAAAAGGTTGTAATCAACAAAGCACAAACTACAATATTAGGTCACATAGAAGGATGAAAGGCACTAGTGGAACAAAATAAAAGACCATTCAATGCATAGATGAAATTATATTCTTAGTTATTTTTGAGAAGTAGGCAAGATAGCTGCAGTGCATAAATAAGCTGATGAAAAACGAGCAATATGCTGTTTATATGCAGACACAAGTTAATGCATGAATAAGATTAAAAGATCACAGATAAATCATTTAAGGCATCATTCCATGGCCATTGTGCATGAGATATCCATTATAATCAAGCATACCAATGACTCAACAGTTTCCTTGAAAGCATTTCCTTCAGCAGCAACACCTGAATCAACAAGCAAGGTTGACTTGCAGTTCTTTTTAAGAAGCCCAAGTGTGCGATTCAGGAGGTTGCCTGCATTGAAACAACTTTGAGGCACAGAAAGAAGAGTAGTGCGCAATGTGAAAGTAAAGCAAGTACAAATTATTGGAAAACACTGGGAGGAAATACCAATGGTGTTGGCAAGATGTGCATTTACAATATTGGTGAAACGATCCTCTGAATAATCCCCATCACTACCGAACTCCACCTCTCTCAGAAAGAAGTATCTCACAGCATCAGATCCAAATTTCTGAACCAATTCATTTGGTTCAAGTGTGTTCCCTAATGACTTTCCCATCTTCATCCCATCCTAAAATTTGAAAAATAAAAAGCACAGCTGCATGAAATAAAATTAGGAGTATGAGACAATCACATATACAGCCTAAGGATTCTATCCATTTACCCAAATTAGGTTTCAACAAACACTAACGAATGATGCTGCAGAAAGAAAGGTAAGACTTCCGAGGGACAGTATCTCTAAACCAGGAAACACAAACAGAACTCTCAAGGAAAGGCCATTCACTATTCAAGTACTAACAAGCAAGAGTATGTCACCCCTGCGGTCCAGATTAAAAATTACAGTGATGTATTTCATAGTGTCTCCAGAACCTTACCCGTAAAAAGAGGTCAAAGAAAGGCAATCCAGAAAAGCAATGCAATTAAGCTAGTTTACATAGCAATGCATATGGTGCGAACAGTGAACAGTTTCTCAGATGCTGCATTTTTCTCTCTCAAATATGGTCACGTTCTTAAAATTTATGAGGATAAAGAACCCTTTTTTCCTTTTTCAGTTCAATGACTGCATGACCATGAGACCAAAAAACTCATTCTGCCCATTTTTTTTTGGTAATTATCACTCTAACATTAAATGTTCCTCCACTCATGGTTGGAAAATAAACAATATCCAGCAGAGCAGGCTAGCACCGTGAACTGTGCTCATACCTTTGTCAAGAAACCATGGCCGAACACCATCTTTGGAAGACTGAGACCAGCAGAAATTAGCATAGCTGGCCAATAAACTGCATGAAAGCGCAATATGTCCTACAGAAGAGAAAAAAAGAAAATAAATCCCCTACACTTGTGTCTCATCTAGTGAATTTTGGAAAAAGCTGCATAGGAAAGCAAATGCATTTTATGTTTGTTTAACTTAGCTTGAGAATTGGGGGAGAAAATCCCTGCACATAACAACAAATGCACCCATAATATATTTTCCAAGACCAAAGGTCTCAACAGAATACAAAGAATTCAAGAGGAGCATAAAATTCCCACCAGAGTTGCTCTTCAGAGAATCTGAGACTGCACTCTGTATAGGAATCAATCTTGACATAAGGAACTACCTCACAAATCATTCCTAGCTAATCTTGAATTTTAAGTTTCAACAGAGACATTGAGTAAGTTCAATTATAACCCAATACTTGTTCCCCTCAGAAGGGACTGCAGCAGACACAAATACATTGACAATAAGATTCAAGCCTTCAACGATAAGACTCAAGCCTTATTACCATTACGTGTTCAACACTTAAAACTAACTAATGGAATGAATCACTACTAGAATTCCAGAAAAAGGTTATATTCCATTTGACTGGAGGGAAGAATAGGAGCCTATCAGAATAAATAAAGTGGGAAAAGGTTATATCAGGAGCTATGATATATGTTAACCAAACAAGCATCATGCTTAAAGTTAACAAAACTACAAACTAATTGCTTATTTCATTTGCATCAGTATTGCCACTGGGATATGAAGAATCAACAAGTGAAAAGCATCCACATAGTCTAGCAAAGATGTGTATTTAATCTTCTATCAATCCCAGTACCAAAATCTCCAATCAGATATATCTCATCATGTATAGCTGTCGATAAAAATTCCTTTATGTAATAGGATTTATCAATTCTCCAACATGAAGCTTGAGATGCCCCAAGAAAAATGATCCTTCAGTTAGCATGACAGTTGTTCTCATTTGCTTCATGGAACAGACTCAGCAAAAGAAAATGATCTCTGATTCTTGGAGCCATGGCTTCCCCAACTAAGGGAAAATGTTCACAACTTTGGGGCTGTGAAGGGAATTTAAAACATCCAGACAAGGATTGAAGGCTAAATATATATGCATAAATGAACACCCATGCAAGCATATGATTCTTGGAAGCAAGCATTAAAAATACACCATATTAGTAGCAAATTACCAAAGGTAATTGTCCAAACAAGAAAATGTGCATTCTATCAGAAAGAATAGAGAAGAAAAAGGCAAAGCATTTGCCATACCTTTCCAATCAAATGTAATGAAGCTGGCCAACCTGAAGATATGGCAGTCTGCAAATCCTCTTTGCCCTCAGATAGAGCAGATATATAGCTGCTTGAAGGGAAAAAAAAAATATTTAAATTATTCCTACGACTTCCACATATCATGAGATGCAACTCAAATATACCCAAAATTTGGACAGAGCAGATCATGAGAAAGTATTTCTTCATAATAATTCAAAACAATTCTGAAATTATAGGACTACCATTTTGAATGACCATTTTCAGCAGTATGTGATAATGAGATAAGCAAGTTATGTTAAACAGCTGACCCAATTCAGATCACCTTGTCTGGTTTCAGAGCTTGTCAAGATGACCACCTCTAAAACACACTTTCAAAGTTTAACAGCAAAATATGGTTCAATACATGGAAATGCACTCCAAAGAGTACAATAAAACTTCCTAGCTAATAATATACAATCATAAGCAACTGATAAGTATATCCTCATTTGCAAGGGATCAAACTCAGTAAATATTTATTGCACACAGATGAGAACAAGACATCACTGTCCTCAAAGTCAATACAGCAATACTCGAACCTTTCTGTCTAAAAGCTTGTTCTGGCCCTAGAGAGGTTGGCTTTTCTTTAATAAAGAAACGGGATTCCAACTTATTTATCTTTATTAGAGAGATTTTGTCTCCTATTAATCATTCAGGATAAGAGCATTCTATAACTTTCCTTCAGGGGTACTCTTCCTTACTAGATCTTGCAGCAATATTCATATTTTGCTTTTCAACAATTGGTTAGCAAACTCATTTCACTGTTTTAATGAATAGACAATTTTCCTGGGGTGCAAGTATTGCCAACCAGAATGAATGTGCTTTCTGAATAAAACTTTGTAGACTAAAGCAGAAACATTACCCAAGTAATGCATCAAACCACACATATATCGTTTGCTTCTCATCATTAGGGAATGGAATACCCCAATCCACAGATGCGCGAGAAATGGAAAAGTCTCTTAGGCCACTCTTGATCCACCTTTGTACCTTAATAAAATATAGACAAAATGATGTTCGATTGAAGTCATATTGATAGAAATATTCCCAAGCAGTATTTGCAGTGCTTAAATAACAAAATGGTATTTAAGATACATTTGTACTTCTGCTGGTGACTATCACCTGATGGATAGAATGAACAGCATACTATATGGCTTAAGACATTATATTAAAGATTCTATCAATCAGCATAAAAATGATATACCAACATCAACAATCTGAAATATTAAATCCAATATATTTGCAAGACCAAGCTAGGTTTATATATAAGTTGAGGGTGTCGTCCCACCTCATTCAAACGGAATGATGGCTGCACAAATCCTGGATTTTTTGTCAAAGTCTCTTCCAATGATTTCTGATACTTTGATAAGGCAAAAAAGTAATTGTCCTCCTTCCTTGGGACACATGGCTTCAGGTGCATAGGACAGCAGTTGTTGTCCAGCAGTTCTTTCTCATCCTTAAAAATAGACAACACAGGAGGCATGAAGGCTCTATCACATACTTTTTCTTTTTCTCCTCTTTTGAAAAAGAGAGAAACCAATATGCAAAAGTGCTTTTGAGCACACAAACACGTCTTTAATATGATTGAAAAGGATTCAGCATATAATTAATATATTGTTCATTGATAATGATGTGTACTACCTTGTATTCCTCACAGTTAACACAGTACAACCCTTCATAGTCAGCCCGGTAAATGTCACCATTTGCAAGAACCCTAGCATAAAATTCCTTCACAATTGCCTCGTGTCTGGGATCAGTAGTCCGAATAAACTTGTCATATGCTATATCTAACTACAAATAGCAGATGATTGAACATTCAATAAAACCCAGTGATCAAAATTAATTGTTTAAACCAACATAAGATAATCCAGCAGGCTAAGGATCAATTACATCTTTCCAGAGTGTCTTGTAAGCCTGGGAAATAACATCACAGTGTTCACTGGGGCTTGAACCACGAGCTCTAGCAGCTTCAGCAATCTTCTCTCCATGTTCATCTGTTCCCGTGACAAAGATAACTTTTTTACCCAGTAGCCTCTGCCAATAAGAAACCCAATAAAGAGTTCTCAATGAAATACTGATCTAGAAAAAGATTCGCCTTGTTAAAGAAACAGGACTTGTATCTGTTTCTATTATCGTTTATAGTTTCAAATTAGAAAGAAAGAGCCAAATCAAACCAAAAGGCATAAACTGACAGCTACAGTTCGGAGCTGAGGAATAAGTAGCATTTTCAGGATTCAGGAATTTCTTGTAGCTCTTCAATTTCTAAGTTATAACTTGCAAGAGAATTTGGGATTAATTCATCAATCACGTACTCAATTTTTTACAAGACCCATTTTAGTGAATATATGTAAAATTACTAGCTTTTCCACAATTGTATTGTGGGAAGGTTACTATTATCTCCAATCTTTGCACACGTAAATTAAGAACACTTGCGGTGTTGCCAGATAACTTGAGGCTAAAATGTCAACTAAAATCCTAATAAAGCTTTCCCACTCTATGCTTTTTTCTTACCCTGCTTAACAACATACAAGTGATGGAACATGAATTTGAATAAGTTTCTACATTCCACTTAAAATCCCCTGGTTTTTTGGCAATGCTGCATAACACCAAGTAAACTTTCAGCTTATAAAGGCGAAACAAACTACTAATAAAATTCACCGTGTTTGCATCCATGTTCCCATGGATCACCTCATTTTTTATTATTACCCTCGCACAATATTTTTGCTGTTTGTACATGGCAATACATGACTGTATATGACTGACGGGACGCCGAATTGGAACAGGAAACTAAGCCCCACTTAAAATACCTTGGTATTTCCTTAATGCCACCCTACACTGAAAATTTTCAGTGAATATATTCATAACGGCATCCTATATATATATATATACTGAGAAATTAACAAAGTCAACATTTTGAAACCGAAAATTCTAACAAAAAAACCTACTAAGATGTATCCAAATAGCACGAATCACTAAAATCAAATGAGTGTGAGAGTCAAAAATTGACCTGAAAGCGAGCGATGGCGTCGGCAGCGATAGTGGTATAAGCACTGCCCATATGAGGAGGGGCATTTACGTAATAAAGTGGAGTTGTAAGGACAAACTGGTCTATCGAAGAAGAAGAAAAGGGGGAGGAAGAGGCGTTTGTGGTGGTGGAGTTAGTGCAGTAGAGAGCTCCGTTTTTGTGCGAAGATGATAGGGAGAGAGAGAGGGTTTTTCGGAGCGAGAGAGAAGTAGTAGTGAGTTTGAGTGCGTGCAAGGATGGAGTTGTTAGGATTGAGAGACTGTTTTGGATTCTACAGGTCGCCATGAGGACTGAAGAAGAAGCTGAACCCGAAGCAGAAGCAGAAGCAGAAGCAGAAGAAGGAGGGTTTACATTCAGAAATCTAAATCGCTTTATCTGCTTTCTTTTTTTTTTTTATTATTTTTTTTTGTTAGGCTTGCTTATGGTACAGTTTGATTACTAGTACTGAACAGAACAAGGAGTACTAGACAGTATTAAAGAAGAAGGACTGGATAAAAAATATTTTTGTATCACGTTTGGTTTGTTCAGTACTGGACAAGGATTTTTGTGCTGTCCGGTGTTTGGATTGCAAAGTACTGGACTGAACATAGTAAATTTAACAGTTTTGCCCTTTTTAATTACTAGAGAAGGCTTTTATGCTGTGCAGTGTTTGAAATTACAAAGTACTGAACTGGACAGAGTAAAATTGATAATTTTACCCATTTTATTTATATAATAGTTATTTATATATATTTGATATTATTATAAGAAAAAATGATTTGAAAGTTTAATATATTATATTAAATATTATAAGGAAAAGAATTATGTTATATTTAATGAAATAATACGTTATTTATGATTTTGAATATGTCAATGAAGACATGAAACACTTTTACATTAAAACATCCACATATCCATCAACCACTTTGAACAAGTCATTTAGATCGACAAAATTACAAAATCCATCCACAAATTAGATCGATTATATTAGAACATCAATTACTTTTATATTTCATAAGGACAAGGCATAAATGACATAGATAAGATAATAATCATACGTTTCAATAATCAAAGTAGTTTCTATGATTATGACCTACCAACTACATCTGATAGAAAACCTGCCAACTCTATTGTAAGAGATTCATGAGGTTACAACTTCTACAAAATATGAAAACCGGTTTAACCATACAAAGTACTAAACTAGGGTAGAGAGGTTCGATAATACAAAGCCAATGCCTTCAACCGTGTACTCAACCGTGTGTGCTTCTATGGATTTTCTAAGCTTAACACACGGCCGTGCCTTCAACCGTGTACTCAACCGTGTGTGCTTCTATGGATTTTCCAAGCTTAACACACGGTCGTGCCTTCAACCGTGTACTCAACCGTGTGTGCTTCTATGGATTTTCCAAGCTTAACACACGGTCGTGCCTTCAACCGTGTACTCAACCGTGTGTACTTCTGTGGATTTTCCAAGCTTAACACACGGTCGTGCCTTCAACCATGTACTCAGTATGCATTCGAACCCTAATCAATAAACCCCCTAAAGCGAACCATGCATTCGAACCCTAAAACCAATAAACTCCCTAAAGCGCACCATGCATTCGAACCCCAAAACAATGTTTAAGCTTCCCCCACCCCCCAATGGACAGCGAGTGACAAATCTTAAACAGCATGCGAGCACTGGGGGACTTGTTGATGGACACAACGAACAAGCATGCGAGGAACATTCAAAAGGAAGCAACAATGTGAGAAGAAATGGAACCATATGTACCTGATGGCGACTTCGGGCTTCACAATGGCGATGGGTGAACTTGCGGCCGATTCCACGGCGGGTGGCAGTGAAGGAGCAGCACCAATGGCTTATCGTACTTCCTCGTTTTGAAGCTCATGCAGCGCTGGAGGAAAACAAGACCGGTTGCAGCAAAGGAAAGGAGAGACGTCTGTGCAGCAGGGTTTCAAGGTAAGTATGAAGGGTAAATTCGGAATTTCAAAAAAATTACATTTAGTCCAGTACCGCATTTTTAGTACCGAATTACATGCGGTACTAAAATTTCTAATTTTGTCCAGTACGTAATTGGTGTTTTGTCCAATACTTCCTTCATGTGTGGCAACCAAACAGGAGACAAAAAATTTTGTCCAGTCTAGTGCCGAATTTTAATGCCAACCAAACGCTACCTATGAATTGCTGGCATAAATTTTAACGCCATTGTTCACCGGAGGAAATCCAAAATTGATAGAAAATATGAAAAATAAATTTATTTACTTATTTAGGCAAATTGCAAATGGTCTTCCACTTTGTCTAGTATAAGAAGAAATTGGGAAGTAGACAATATAAGAAAAAAATAGTATAATAGAAAAAAATTATGGGAGAAATTTGATTATTGTTAAAAAATAGAATACAAATTACTAATATACAAACAAAGAATAATGAGAAGTGAAATTATAGGGTAAAGAAAGGGTATAATGAAAAATTAAATAACTATTTTCACCTTTACTTTCCTTTTTTTTTCAATTTAGAGAGAAATAAACTCTATGAAGCTTAAACAAAGCTTTCTCTTCTAAATTTATTGAATGCATTTTCTTTTATTATACAAGTAAGGGAAAGGAAAGTATCCCAAAAATTCAACATTCTTTTTACTTTCCTTCCCCTCCTAAATCCTTCCCATGTTTCAAATATAGATTTTATGTATAGTAGATTCTTTTCGACTATTGGAATATAGTCATAGTTCTTGTATCATATTTAGTATGAAGGAATGGTCTGAATTGAAATGAAATGGAATAAATTAAAATTGAATCATAATTAAAATGAAAAATTAATTTTCATGTTTGGAAATGTATATAAAATGGAATGCATATAAATTAATATTTTTCAAAAATATCACCAATTATTAAATATCATAATAAGATTGAAGGTTAATTAAGTGATTTAAATTAATAATTATTAAAAAAAAAGCTGAAATTGAATTCCCTCTTGAAGACAAAATCGATGATTTTCAAAGAATTGTGATTCCAATTTTTAAAAGTACACCCAAACATAAGAAATTGAGTAGAACACAAAATCGCGATTCCATTCCAAATTCATTTCTACATACCAAATGTATCGTTATAATCTAGTGGTATAGACGTTGATCTCCCGAGTGGAATAGACTAGATTCGAATCTCCTTCCTCCATTGTAATCACCAAAAAAGAAAAAATTATTGAAGTGTAATTTCAACTATTTGTAACTTTCAAAATACACACACAACTCTCATACCATCATTACAACCTTAAAATAGTTTATATTCATGCTACTTTTAAGGACAATTTTAGGAGCTTTAAAGACAATTTTAAAGGTATATAAATATTTTTAAAAGCATATGGAGAGGTTAAGACACATATCTTAGGGGCTCGGTGCTATATCCATGTAATTTAACAAAGGGCATTATCATAATTAGATAGGCTACCTAAGGCATATAAACCATCATAAAAATATAACTTATCTCATAACATTTTTACAATTAAGTGGTCTGTATTTTTTTTTTTTTTAGCAAACCTATTATAGAAGCTATAATTGGGTTTGAAAGAATTTTAACTAGGGCTAACAACAACTTGGATTTGACTCTTAGACTAATGATAAAGCTTGGAGAATTAAGTCCATATTCTATGATGATTTTTGTAAGATTTGGCACGATAGACTTATAATATGGATAATTGGGATTAGTTTATTTTCCTTGGCCTTTATTAGATAGGTTCATGCAGGACTTTTCATGGACTTAAATTTAAGAGAAACCCATGTAAAAATCTATGAAGATAGGAGTTCATCTCACTTGTCAAGTACCAAGGTGGTCTAATGTATAGTGTCAAGTTATAAACCTTATAAATACTCAATTATTCCTTTCAACCTCACATAATTTTTTAGAAAAAGCAAGAAACAAAATTTTAGTGTCAAATAGCTATGCTTGAAAGTCAAAACAATAGCCTTGAAGATTTTCAAGCACTTTTGCTCAAACCCTTAAACTACCTATTCCCTCTCCACTCCACTCTCTCATTCCCATCCTTTTACGTATCATAACTACGCTACCTTTCTCAAAGGTCACATTAAGTGTAAGATTCACACCGTATGCACATGCTATCATTTACAAGATCCCTACATTTATAGTAATGATATATGATTTATCATCGTCAATTATTATTAGAGGACATATGTCAACTTATAGGTTATTTATAATAATTAAATTAATAAAACAACTATATTATGTATTGTCGAGTTTATTTTTTATTAACAATTTTCCTTAATTTTAACCTATATTAAACTTTATCCATTTAATATAGATTACTCGATTAAATTAAAAAAAATAATTTAAAAAGAGTTGCCAACTAACCATGTTGGTAAAGATATGATTAGGATTAATGGGTGGAAAAATCTTAACCATCTACCGGTTTGCAAGATTTAGAATTTTTTGGAATCAGAGATTAATAGGCTCGAGGGCTAACTAATTAAAACTTAATTAGTTACCATGTAAGATTTTCAAGAATTTTACTAAAAGACTTTTATATTTTTATCTTATATTTTTTTTATGTTATTATTATTTCATTTTTATATTTTTTTTAAGATGATATGATTATGCTAATTTTTCTTTTAAAAAAAACTAAAGTTTTTGTTTTAATGTGGTTACCTTGAATGTATCTACGTACTCGTTAATCAGGATCAAACTACTCGTAGTTTGCTTTTTTTCTTTTAAGAAAATTTTAGTTTGTTGAATAATTTTATTTAAGAAGCAGTGCCAGGTTTACATTATTTAACCAATTTAAATTTATTAAGAAAATATCTAAAAGACCTAGATTGTTATGTGATGCTTTAAAAAAGAAAAAACTAAGAAAAATTAACTTTGCAAACGACCATATTAGTTCTTTTATTTAAAAAATGCTCTAGGTGACAAAATATTAAAATACTAAGCTTTAAAAAAAATGATAAAAGAAAACCCCCCCTTTCATGATTTATTGTAAACCTAAGGAGGCAAAACAACTAAAACCTAAATTATCTTATCTAATTATGATAAGGACTAAATCACAAAATCTTATATTTTTTACTTTTTTAATAATAATAATAATAATAATAATAAATTATTATTATTAAGTTTTTGGATTTTTTTACTATTATTATTTATCAAGATCAATAATATAAATTGAAAAAAGTTAGAAAAACATGAAGAATACTAACAAGATGAGTCCATATGGGTTAAGTGTAGATTGTGGATTGAAGCTGGATCATAGGTTGGATTTAGAGCACGAGTTGGATTTGAGTCAAGGTCGTCACACATGTGGCACGTGTGCTAGCAAGGGAGAGAGCAACACGTTAGAAGTGGTCCTTTCCAAGCACTCCAATCGTCATTAACGGTGGTTGAGGAGTTAAACTTGGGGTTTTTGGGCATGGAAAATTGATTGGTAGTGGTGGTTTTGTCCAAATATGCACCTATGGTGGTGGTTCGAAGGTGGCTGAATGGCTGGTTGCAGGTTGGTTTTAAAGGCTATGGCTATATCGAAACTAAAGCTTGGATTTTTCTAAAACTAGAAATTACGGGGATTCTATTGACACCTAAATAGTGGTTTGCGGTTATGTTTTGATGAAAATATCCTGGAGAAAAGTAATTAAAACTAGCGATTTTGAAAGCTTAATATGTGATTTTTTTTTCTTTGTCTAATTCTTAAAGCCTTAATCTATTTATAGGCACCATGAGTGAGCTAGATAAGATTAGTTTAAATACGAATAAGATTTAGGATAAAACTATAACTTTATCTTATCTTTGATTTGTTCTGTTTTTGAAATATTAAAGCAAATTGTTAAAGTATTATAGATTTACACATGTTACTTTACTAATTTGCATAAAAAAAAATTCATAAAGATTAGCAAAAATATGCAGCAATTCATCCTCATTGGTTTGTTATCTCACTCTCAATATTTTCGACTTAAGGAAGAGATGATCATGTGCCACACTCATGATCACTTATAGCCAATAAGAGATTGCCACTGCCTGTAATAGCAAGTTTCAAACCCATAACGCGCCACACATACATAATACTATATGACCGATTAGGTTGCTGCTTTTCTCAATTTATTATTGTAAACAAATTTTATCTAAGTAAATTGAATTCTTAGGCCGAGTTCCATTTAATTGGAATGGGCCTAAGCTTGACTTAAAAACCTTATTTTATGTTTTTATTCCTTAACCTAGGTATATATTTTTTAGATCTTTTCTTTTTTTTCTTTTCCATTTTTGTTTATTTCCATTTTTCCAATAGTTCTACTATTTATTTATTTATTCATCATCATTGTTGTTGTTGTTGTTATTATTATTTTTATTATTATTATTATTATCATTTTTTATTTTATTTATTATTCATAAACCTAATTTTATTTTAATGACAAATTAACCACAAAAGAGGTAAAAATGGGATGTCTACATATATAATTAAATAATACAATAAAAATTATTAAAAATATAAACATGAAAAGGAAAAAAAAATAGCAAATCAAAATAAAAGAAAAGAGAAAATTAGGTTTTAACTCTTGACAACCATTCTTAAACCTTAGGGTGGTGGAAAACTATTGTGAGTTGCAAGATACTCACAAGGATGGGTAACCACTAGCTACCCACTAGAGTTTTTGGCCACTTTTCGATTATTGCATGCCCTAGGGTTCTTCGGCCATCACCTTGGTAGTTAAAAGGGGTTTGCATAACCTCCTCTCTAATGGTTGTTTGCTTCCTCTTAGCCTTGGGATGCTTAGGTAAATGGTTGGAGGGTTAAACTTGATTTTTTTTATTTTATCTGTATTTTTTATAATTTTTATCGTATTATTTCATTAAATATATTTAATAATATCATTTTATTAAATGAACAATTATAAATCGATAAAAAATTGATACGTATCCCCTAACTAACATTATCGAATAGTGATAATGTAAAAGTTAATGGTTTTTTGAAAAGAAAATACAAGTTAATTAGTTGCAAAAGGGAAATAGGTCATGTTTTTTATATTTTTTTTCTTTATTTTAATTGACAAGGTATGCAATACTATATTTGGTTTACAAAATGGGTGTGGTATAAGATAAGAAGCATCTTATGGATAAAATAAAAGTTAAAATTTTATGTTATCAAATAAGTGATACAAACAAAAATCTTGTAAAGAACTCAAGAATTATTCTCATTCTGTATCATACACTTTATATTGTCTCGTCTTATTCTTTTTATATTATGCTGTTAACTAAACACTACCGATATATATAATATATAATGCAGTTAGTTTTATATAAGCAACTATATAAAGTGGGTCTATTGATCCGAACCTCTCATGCGATTAAGGCCCCGGGATTCTTATAAGATGAACACAGCATGGGAAGGTATAAATAACTAGTTGATTTTCTTTTTTCATTTTTATTTATTTATTTTTCATCTGGCCTTGTACATTAGGCAAGTTATCTACTTTTTTAGTGTAGAAAAACTTAAAATGTCTCACTCTGATGCTTATTGATTTAAAGTCAATAAGTCACTGATTGCATTAAAACAAAACCATAGCTTATAAATCAATACATGTAATAATTTGATATTGAAAATGCTTAATAGTGTGTTTGTTTGGCAAAAATGTTCTCTGATAGTTTTTTCACAATTTGTTGCAATTTATTCATTACCATTTGAAAATATTATTATAATAATTTCCAGAAATATGTTTATTAGTGACTTCCATCAAGCTTGATGGGTGGACTCAACAAAAGGGCTGGTTTCAGAAAATAATATGAGGCCCTATGAGCTGATTATCATATAAAATTTCACTCTTTCAATATAGTTTTTTCATTTGTTGTAAACTGAGCTAAGCATGGAGCTTGGTTATGGGAGGAAAAGGAGGGATTCTTTCTCTTTACTAGCTAGAGTTAGAGAGTATCAAAGGAGAAAAAGATTTAAGATGATACAAGCGGAAATAATCAGACCACTTAAAACCTTATCGTAGGTTATCCTTTAGTGTAGATATATGGTAGTATCCATTTTTAACCTTTACTAGAGCAAAGACGGCAAAAGGATGTCAGTCTACCACTCCTTTTCCTATATTGCAATTTACAAATTGTTTCATTCATTAAAGAAGAGAAGTTATCATTAGAGTGCTCTAATTAAGTAATTAGAGGAGCTACTATAATCATACATAAAATAAGCATTGATTCTCCTGCTTTAGAGTACCACGGTAAAAAGAGATGGAAGAATAATAGTTAGAGCTGAAAAAACACTTGATGAGGAATCTATTAACTCACAAGAAAGGCATCAACCCTGTTAAAATCGTACAGAGGTACTAGCCCTTATGGTCTTCTTTCAACCTTTTGAAGCAATGAAGGCCTTATATTATTCGGTCTCCTGTGAAGGGTTTAGGTCCTCTTTTCGAGCAACAAGCTCCACGACATGAGAAAGCTCATAAATGATTATATTCAAAGTTCATGCTTTCCTAAAGAAGAAGAAGAAGAAGTCAATAAAATGATAGAGATATACTTATGAACTGTTTATTGAGTAAACAAAATGGAACTATTTATTGAAAGAAAAAAAAAAAGAAGAGTAAAAGTGCATTGGGACTCGGTTGAGAAAGTGAAGTTAACAAATTTGCATATTTCTTGATTCTTTTTCTACCGATATATCTTTGAAGATAAAAGTTTAGAAGTTTAAAAGTGCAATATTTAAAATTTATATATGTCTATCTGCTCAATTTGCAAGGAAGATGAAGAAACTTTGCTTGTTAGACTTGATCCTCCAATTTAGATCCATAATGATTTAGGAAATGTGCTTCTAAGCAAAGGATAAAAACAAAACATCAAGGTAGGTAAAGTAGTATAATTAAAATTTGATTTTTTCTTAAATTGAACATCTTACATTAAATCACTCGGTACTATAAATATACGTATATCTATGAACTTAAAAGTTTAGATTAATAGTTTTGAAGCGACAAAACATATTACCTTTGTGAAACTCTAGTCAATGCGAGTAAATGTGGTGTATTAATTAAGTATTAAACAAATTGCTCAAAAGTGACTTGTAAAATCAATCCAAAATTATTTCTTATAGCTCAAACTAGATGAATTGCCTATTTCTAGAATCTTAATACTTTGTCCATATCACTTGTCGAAGGATTCGGGCCAAGTAAAGCTCAGACAGTAATTTATTTGAGGCAAATCCTAATCTAAATCCCATTGATGAGGGATCCAAACGAAGCCTTGCCAAAGTTAAATTGGCCTCCAAGTTCCAAGGGAAGTGATCAAGGAATTTAGACAAAGTGGAGAAAAACTAATGATTCATTTTCTTCGTTGAATGAAATAAGATTATAATTAAATAGCTATTACTAAGGGATGAATTATTGTTACATTGTTCAGTTTGATATAACAATATTACTATTATATTACTCAGTTCATAAAATTAGATAAGAAATAAGCTATGAACATGAAAGAAAAATACCAAAATGCCCCTACACTATCATCTCTACTCTCTCTCTTCATTCAGCCTCTCTCTCCTCTGTCTTTTCACATCAACTCTCTCTCTCTCTCTCTCTATCAATCTTTGTTGTACTCTCTTTGTCTCTCTCTCTCTAGTTTGATTATCTCTCTCTCTCTACATCTCTATTTGCTCAAGTGGGTTCGATGGTCTGAGTGGTAGTGGGTTCGTGGGTTTAGGCATGGTGTTGGTGGTGGGTTCGGTGGTCCAAGTGAATGTAAGTTTGGTGATTTGGGTGGGTGTGGGTTTAGGTTTGGATGGGCGAGTCGCAACGGTTAGGTCTCAATGGTGGCGTGTAGGTAAGATGTGTGGTGGTGATGGTTGCATGGTAGCGTTGTGTGGTAAATGTGTGTTGGTGTTGGTGGTGAAGAGGAAGAAGAAGATAGGGGTAGTGAGGTCTTTCTCCTATTGAATTGCAATTCTTAAGTCCAACCAAAGAATTACAATTCGACAAAATGAGAAATTATGATTCTTCATGGAATTGCTATTATAAATTATAAATTAAACTAAATGCCATAATAACGATTCCATGAGGAATAAAGGGAAAATGGAATAGCCATCCCCTGAAGAATTTTATCAGGCATTTAATGCTTACTGCTTTTGAGTAACAAGAGGATTTGTTTTAAAGCTTATAAATACATCATCAACTTGAACAAATATCAAGCAATTTATTGAGCTATTCAAATTGCTATTAGCTTGTAATGCTATACTTAAATTCATTTGTCATCTTATTCTTAAATTGTTTATTAGTGCAAGAGTGAGCCTTTATTTGCAATATGCAAGGAGCACTACACATAATATTTCTTGAGAGATTTCATTTGTATATCCCGTATATGAGGGCTTATACTTTGATTATTAATGAAAATGGTGTGTGAAGTCTTCAAAGAAGGCAATTGATAATTATAAAGAGTAGGGAATGGTTTAAACTCTACACTAAAATTCAGGTTTGCTTCTCTTTGATACTTTCCTTTATTTTGCTACATGTACCTATATTTTATTGTGTTTATTCTTTATTTATTCATTTATTCATATAATTTTGATTTAAATTAATAATTTTTGATAAAATATCATCAAACCTAATTTACCTCTCTTAAGTTTCTCAAATCCATACACTTAAAATTGATAATTAAAAAGTATTATCTTATAAGCCACAATGGTTCAACAAGGTAAGCTAAACAAAGTGGAATTTAGATTAATGCCATCAAAATATACAAAATAAAACTCTAACTATACAAGGTGATACGAAAGATAGCAACAAAAAACTTTCAAAGTACTAAATTTCTTTTCGTCTAAAAGATAACAAAATATTTCAATGAAATACATAGGATTCAAATTTCCTTTAACTTTCTTTTCTATGCGGCTATTAGGCTTCATAGTCTTCACCATTTCCCAATTTGCTACATACAACTCATGATTTGGAAGGGAGATTTCTCAGTGGGCAAATTAAGGAATTTAACCCAAAAATAAAAAATGAAAAAGGAATTTAATGTGTAAATTTCTACTCGAGGAAGTGTTATATCAAAGCAGGGGGACGTTTTGCTTTAATAATAGAGGAGATAATGAGGTAATTGTAATACATATGATAATGGATATGTACACATAGATATCAACTTGTTTTATAATAGGTGTTCTAGCATAGATAAATAATTAAAATTAATTAGTTTTGTTTTTCCTAAAAAGGGAATGATGCTTGCACGCTTTGATTTTGTTCTTAATAAAAAAGTATAAAATTTTATATTTAAACTTTTAAATGAAAAAAGTTATATTTTACATACCTATATAAATATATCCATTTTCATAAAGTGAAACTGACTTAATGGATTGGATAAGGAGAGCTTGTGGGAAAAAAAATATAAAATAAAAGAAATCATTTTTATTGTATCTAATTTTTTGAAAATTATACACATATTAATATATAAATTATTATAAATATATAACTTTTTAAGAAAAGGTTGGCTCGCCTTTCTTATTTTCGGTCACTTCGTTTCATTTCCATCACTTCGTTTCACTTGTCCATTTCTCTACCTAACACTCCGTTTGGTTAGGCAGAATAGGATGGAAGTCAGGGAAATAACTGGAAAACAGTGGACTTGTTGTGTTTGATAATTTAAGTTGAAAGTGGAAGTCCTAAAAATCAAATGAAATGGATAGAAAGTTTTCTATTTTAATTATTATTTTATTTTTTTAATTGAAAAAAATGATGAAAATGAATAAAAATATATCAAAATTACAAAAACATCTTAGATATTTAATTTTACTAAATAAAAAATAAGGATAAAATAGTTTGTTAACAAGATATTTTCTTTGATTTCTTTTTTATAATTTAAACCAAACATAGAAAATTTTCTCTTTATTTGTACTCATTTTCTTGGGTTACATACTTAAATATTATCATTTTTAAAAAAAATTACGAAAATATTATACCCATAAAAATTATTACTAAAATAGGTTGCGAAGTCGCAAATCGCATATATAACTTTAGTATCACTGGAAAATTTTATGTTGAAAGCACAAACCCGGTCTGCACCTTCAGTACAACGTCCCATCATCTATTTTTTTATTCCATCTATACTCACCATTGATTTATAAACACGTAATGACAGTACAAAAACTAAAAAATATAAATATAATAAGAGTGAAAAATACATAGAAAATACCCACTCACTCAGATCTGATTTTTCTCTCGTTCTCGCATGCAGGAAAGAGGAAGAAGAAGAAGTGATTCTGCACAGGATATTCCATATCTAAGTGTTCTTGAACAGCTAATCAATTGTGGTATGTTTTTTTTTTTGTTAAAAAAGTTGAAGTTTTTTAATTTGCGTTGAAGTTTTTTTATTTGTGTTTGTATTTGATGTAAGATTTTAGAAAAATATTAGTATAATATTTATAATCCTCTATCTAACAAACTTAGTTATTCTGTTTCTCTCCCCCTCCTTTCACCTCAAAATAAACTATTTATAATCCTCCCTCTTGGTCCCCTCTTCAATACCACATTAGCCTGCCTCCTTCTCTTCCACGTCAGCAAGGTCCAGCTCAGCCACTACCTCCACCTCAACTCTTTCTATTTCAGTTATGCTTTCCCCTCCTGCCTCTACTTGTTTCCCTTCTTATTACATATTTGACCCTATCATAACATATATTAGTACCACTAATATTTCCTTCCGTATACTTCTTATTCCCCCCTCTTCTTTCTCCTCTGATGTACTTTCATCGGGGGTGTATCAATTACCTCCCCCGATACAATGTCCTTGTCCTCACAAAATCTGGAAAGAGTGAAGTAAATCCGGATGTGTCCATCCACGAAGTATGATCAGGCCTTTGATCCTGCTATTGCATCAGGACTTGGGGAATTTCTACAGATTCGTCACGTTTGAATCGTCTTCCCATGATGGCTACTGGAAGATGAACCACAATTGCTGAATCCTCGAACATGTCCGGTGGAATATCCACTGTCGACGGGAAAGAACCCACCGCCTTCTTTAGGAGAGAAACATGAAAAACGGGATGTATGTGACAGTTTGTAGGTAATTGCAATTTATATGCCACCGAGCCAATTCGTTCAACAATTTGAAATGGTCCAAAAAATCTTGGAGCCAATTTAGAAGTGGATTTTCTAAGCTGCAGGCGAAAAGATACACGTTGTTTCAAGAATACCCATTCTCCCACCTGGAATTCCACCCGTCGTCGATGCCCATTTGCATTCTTATAGTAACTGGATTGCGCATGAGCCGGATTGTGTCTTAATTGCTGGAGAATGGCGTTTCGGTCTCGCAATGCCTTACGCAACTTCGGACTTCGTATTTCCTTATCAACGAAGGATCGTAAGATAAGAGGAGGCCAACCATAAACTATTTCAAAAGGAGACATTTTGGATGCCGTATGATAGGTTGTGTTGTAGTGGAATTCTGCCCAGGGAAGCCATGCTCTCCATTGTATAGGGTGATGGCTCACGAAGCATCGAAGATACCCTTCAAGACATCGATTTAGAACCTTTGTTTGCCCATTTGTTTCCGAGTGGTACGCTATGCTGTAATGTAGAAGGGTGCCCTGCATTTTAAACAATTCGATCTAGAAGTTGCTCAAGAAGGTTGGGTCGCGATCACTTACGATTGTCTTCGGGTAGTCATGAAGCCGAACAATTTCTCTAACGAACACTTCTGCTATCCCCTTAGCTGTGTAAGGGTGTTTGATGGGAATGAAATGGCCATACTTGGAGAGACGATCGACTACCACTAGGATTACATTAAACCCCTTGGATTTTAGCAATCCTCTAACAAAGTCCATGGAGACATTTTCCCATATGGCTGTCGGCATTGATAAAGGGCATAGCAATCCTGCAGGTGCCAAGGCTTGATACTTCTGTCGCTGACACACCACACAAGTCGCTACAAAGTCCATCATATCCTTCTTGATCCCAATGCAAAACACATTCACAACTATCCGTCGATAAATCTTGAGGAACTCAGCATGCCCCCCAATGGGTGAAGAATGAAACTCATGTAGAAACACTTAGGGCTATCTAGACTTAGTTGGGATTACCAACCTACTGTGATAGAATAGGGTGTCTTGAACGAGGTGAAACCCCTAGCCCGCTAATTCTCCCCTTTTCAACGACTACATCTTTGTAGCTAAAACTGGATCGACCTCCACTTCACTCCTAATGGTTGACTGGTCTATCTACATAAGTCCTGAGATTTGCATCAGATGTGTCTCTTCAAACTTTCTCGACAGGGCATCAGCCACCTTATTCTCAACTCCCCTCCAGTATTGAACTTCGAAGTCATACCCCAATAGTTTAGGTAACCAATTTTGTTGATCTGGAGTCATGATCCTTTGCTGGAGCAAATGTTTAAGACTTTTTTTATCAGTTCGGACAACAAATTTTTTTCCCAATAGATAAGGTCGCCAATGTTGTATTGCTAACACCAGGGTCATGAGTTCCTTCTCATAAGTGGACTTTGCAAGAGTGCGGTCAGCCAAGGCCTTACTAAAGTAAGCAACTGGCCTATTGTCTTGTTGTAGAACCGTCCCCAAAAATAAATTTGATGTCCAAATAGTGCGATAGTAAAATTAAAAAAGAAATAAATTTGACGTCCAAATAGTGCAATAGTAAAATTAAAATAGCATTATTATTAAAAATAGCATCTTTATTTAAAAAAAGAAGGAAAAAGAAAAAGATCGAAATTCTGACCAAATAATTAGACATTCAGATTTGGTAGTGGCATAAGCAAACTATCTCGCATTCAACAATGAATGTGTGGGAGAAGTCAGGCATCAGTAATACTGGAGCTGTCACCAATGCCTCTTTCGATCCAATGAATGCGGTTGTAGCTTGTTCTGACCATTCAAACCCATTCTTTTTTAGTAAATCCGTCAATGGTCTAGTTATTTTGCCATAATCTTTGATGAATTTACGGTAATATCCAGACAATCCAAGAACCCTCGAAGACCTTTAAGGGTGACAAGTTGGGGCTACTCCACGATTGATTGTATCTTGGTTGGATCCATGACCACTCCCTCCTTTGATATGATATGCTCCAAATACTCCACCTTAGCCTATCCAAACATACACTTCTTTCTATTGGCAAAAAAGGGCCGGTGCCTTAGGATAAGGAATACTTGATCTAAGTGTTGAAGATGTGTCTCCCAATCTCCACTATATACCAAGATATCATCGAAGAACACCAAGACAAATTGTCTTAAACAAGGTCGAAAGATCTCATTCATCATCGCCTGGAACGTTGCTGGTACGTTTGTTAATCCAAACAGCATGACAAGGAACTCATAATGACCTTGATGAATGCGCAAGGTTGTTTTATGTACGTCTTCTTCAGCCATCCGGATTTGATGGTATCCGGATCGTAGGTCGATCTTGGAAAAAACACTTGCCTTAAATAATTCGTCCAATAACTCATCTATAACAAGGATATGGTACTTATTCGAGACCGTTACCTCATTGAGGGCACGGTAGTCTACACAAAATCTCCATGACCTATCATTCTTCTTCACTAAAATCACTGGACTTGAAAAGGAACTTGTGCTTGGACGGATGATTTCTGCTTCCAACATATCACGTACTAGCTTTTCTATCTCATTTTTTTGCACGAAGGAATATCTGTAGGGCCACATGGAAATGGGACCTTTCCCCTCTACAATGGGAATGTGGTGGTTCATGGAACGAAGGGGAGGTAAGCCCTTTGGTGTATCGAAGATGTCCCTGTAATCAGCTAACAATTTATCCAAACTTGCCTCCTGAATTTTCTCTTCCCCTTGTGATGTTGCCGCTATCACCCATAGCAATTTACATTCATCCACATCCCCCAGCTTTTGCAACGATTTGTATGAGATTGGAAATCGGCATATAGTTGGGTCTCCACACAACAGATACTCCTTTTCCTTTTGTGTAACCTTGATAGTCATTTTGGCCCAATCTACCTTTACTTCTCTTAACGTCTTCAACCACGCCACACCCAATATTAGGTCTACCCCTTTCAACTCCATTACATAACAATCAACGCCGATGATATATGGTCCTACCTGAAGTTGCAGGTTAGAACAAAACCCATGGGACTCTATGGATCTTGCATCTCCCAATGTCACTTTAAATGAACGATGATCGGATAATGATATTCCATTTCGTGTTGTCCATTCTAATGACACGAAGTTATGACTAGGTCCACTATCTACCAAAATCACAATAGGGGTAGAAGCAAGCATACCTTGCATTTTCATTATATAAGGTTCATTGAACCTTGCATTGCCGATAATGACAATGACAGAGGAGTTTCTTCATTTGCTGATTGCCCTTTGTCCCATTCTTCTTCCCCTAGAGCTTCTTCTCCTAGAGCTTCTTCTTCTAGAACCAACAACTGGAGTGCTTTGTTCGGACATTGATGGTTTGGATTAAAGGGCTAGTCACACTTGAAACCTTTTTTTCTAAGCATTCCACGTGCAATAATTGCTTTTGTCCGGGAAGTCGCCTTATGCCATCTTTAACAGCTCCATTTCTTGCTGCAAGCAAAATCCCCACTCCCATGGAATGATCCTATCTTCGTTGTACTGTTGAGCTGTCTCTAGTCAACATTCATGACTCATCATTCATCGTAAACTTAAGGATCTATGGTGATGTTGAAGATGAGAAAATTCTCGAGTTACTATTACTCATTTGATAGGGATATTGTGATCGAGGTGGGATGGCCGTAAGTCAGTGCGGCCTCCATTTCCGTAGTCCATGGTGAAGAAGATGCTCGAATTAAACTTGCGTTTAATTTTGACAGCCAAATCCATGGCACGTTCTAAAGTAGCTGAAGCAAAAGTATCCACACGTGTCTGAATTGGATCTCGTAATCCCCCCATGAAGTAACCCAATAATTGCATTTTCAACATTATTTGAGCATAGGAGATGAAGGACTCGAAATCTTTAATGTATTGTTGAACTGTGCCACATTGCCTCAGTTGAGATAAACTCTTGAAGAGATTAGAGGTGAGCAAACCCCCGTATCGTTTCATGATTTCCACCTTTAGGTGTGGCCACGTCAAATCTGCCTCTCTTCGTTGTAACATGCAGAATCAATGATTGCATCAACCTCGCATGAACATTGCCGACAGCACCACCTTCCTATCCTCCCTCGTCTATTGTGTGGTGAAGTATTGTTCGGCCATCTAGATCCAATTGGAAGGATCGAATCCGTGTAACGTGGACCATCCATGTGTTTGCTGTGATCTTTTATCGTGGTAGAACCACTGCCAGATTGCCCTCCCATATCTTTATTCAGCCATATGTCTTCTCGTAGCTTCTGGATTTGATCCATCTTGCCTTATATAGTGGATAGTTCTCCACTCATATTTTTTTTTTGTTCTTCTTCCATTACTCATAACTGTCGTTGAACGTTCGTGACATCATGATGTATCCCCTCTACATTCCTTTCTAGTGTTTCAACGTGAGTTTCCATCTGTGTCATACCTCAATGTAGGATGCTGTGAACTTCGTCGAGGTGATCCAATTCTCCAGTGGTGTCGTTTCCCAGCAACGGAACCAATTTGATATGACTCCGAAGAACTTCTAGATAGAATTTGTATTAGGAAATCAACAATATAGTTTCGATGTAACTTCTGGATTAGGAAAACGGAGTCAAATACAAACCACAACAAAGACAAATATAAATAACTCTCAATGCTAGAAGGAAGCCGGATGCATTCCCCCATAACCCTCACTGGAAATCAAGCGATCAAGTTTTCCCGCCAGACTTCCCCCTCTTCTCTCTCTATCTAACAAACTTAGTTATTCTGTTTCTCTCCCCCTTCTTTCACCACAAAATAAACTATTTATAATCCTCCCTCCTAGTCTCCCCTTCAATACCACATTAGCCTGCCTCCTTCTCTTCCATGTCAGCAAAGTCCACCTCAGCCACTACCTTCACCTCAACTCTTTTTATTTTAGTTATGCTTTCTCCTACTACCTCTACTTGTTTCCCTTCTTATTACATATTTGACCCTATCATAACATATATTACTACCACTAATATTTCCTTCTATATACTTCTTATTCCCCCCTCTTCTTTCTCCATTGATATACTTTATATACTTCTTATTCCCCCCTCTTCTTTCTCCATTGATATACTTTCATCAGGAGTGTATCATATTTCAAACATAAAATAAAAATCACAAATCCACTCTTTTCTTTTCATTTCTTTCATTTCCGTTCCTTTCCATCGATTACATCCCATTCAAATACTAATCAAGCAAACGCCTGCACCACCGGCAACCCCAAACCCTAACCCTGATCCCGTTCGATTACACGAAAATGTGCACCTTGGAGAAACGTACCAACAATATCTACATCCTGACAATCAAAGGCACCGGCGAGCACCGTCTCAACCCGGACCTGATCGACTCAATCCGTTCCTTACTCGGCCAACTCACCACCAAACCGATTCCCTCACCGGCCGTCCTAATCACCACAGCCGAAGGCAAATTCTTCTCCAATGGTTACGATCTCGCCTGGGCCGGCTTCTCCCAGCCCCAATTGTCTCTCATGTCATCTAAATTCCAAAGCCTAATACGCGACCTAATCTCTCTCCCCATGCCCACAATCGCCGTGGTCACCGGCCACGCCTCCGCCGCCGGGTTCATCCTAGCCCTAGCGCACGACTACATCCTCATGAGGAAGGACCGAGGGTTTCTCTACATGAGCGAGGTCGATATCGGGTTAGTGATGCCGGTGTGGTTTGATGCCGTGATTAAGAGTAAGATCGGTACGCCCAGTGCGAGTAGAGAGTTGGTTTTGAGAGCGGGGAAATTGACGGCGCGGCGAGCAATGGAGATTGGGATCGTGGATTCCGCGCATGACGGTGCGGAGGAGACGATTAGGGAGGCGGTTAAGTTAGGTGAGGAGTTGGTTGGGAGGAACTGGGATGGAGAGGTGTATGGGAGGAATAGGATGGTGCTGATGAGGGAGGTTTTGGAGACGATTGCGGATGGGGATGAGACTGTGGGAGCTGCCTCGCTTGGGCTTCTTGAGAAGTTGAAAGCAAAATCGAGACTTTAGGGGAGATGCGAAGAAATTGGACTACAGAGGTACTGTTTGGTTTAATCAATTATCTAGAATGTTGATGAATATAATAAATATTGATAATATATATCTGTATATTTGGTTAGGGACTTAGGGTAATTTATAGTTCGCATTCAGTGTACTGTAATGGTCATGAAAAAGCCTGGGAATTCTGGAAGAGTGTTACCAAGTCGTTTTTAATAAATCCTTTTTCGTGAATGCTACAATGCAATATATATTTATATATATATATAAAGAGAGAGAGAAAAACATGATAAATATAACTTAATTATTCGTGGTTTCTCTCTTTATATATATATCATCAGTACAAGTATAATCCGAAATGAAACGCAGACTTCATCTGATTCAATTTCCTTTTTTATAATATACTTGTAAGTTGTACCTCCCATCATATTCATACCTTGGGAACCTGTCCTAGGTATTTGAGGTTGTTGTTAGCAAATGATTAGCTGCTCGATGAAGTTTAATGTGAAAATTCGAGAATTGAAGATGAGGAATTTGAAAGAAAAATCAAGAGTTTGACATTATCGCAGTCTCGTAGAGTTAAACAAATTAAATAGTTATAAAGATAAAATGATATATAACAAATAAAAAAGGAAGCAATCATAAAAATGTCATTCTAAATTTGTAAAAAAAAAAAAAAATCCAAGTGGGGTGAGCTAGCCCGCATTGGCCTATGGGGTGGAGCGGACCGAACTTTTCTACTAGCAACCCTTGCGGGCCACTGCGGATCGACTCGCGTTGACCTGCAGACTAGTGCGAGTCGGGGCGGGTCAGCTCGTTTGACCCGTATTCCCAACTCTAATATGCATCCAGCTTTGGTATGGGTCAAAACATTTTGAAAGTTTCAAACATCATACTAATAGCTAGGGTTAATCAATAATCATGTAGTAGATGAGTACAAATTACATGCCTATCATCATTGTTTTGTTTTTTTTTTTTTTTGTTTTTTTGATAATTATAATGGGAAGGTGGAATTGGAACTTAAATGATCCTATTAAGAGAATGATTTTAGCCTTATCATTATTGTTTCATTTAAAAAATCCTAGTATTGCTTCCACAAAATTAGTGATAAAATTTTACTACTATCATTGTCTCGCTATTGCACTATAGAAAGGTTGCTTTTTTTTTGTTAGAGATTTATTTTATATTAAAAAGGTATATAAAAAATAATATGATGCTTACTTTAAAGTTAAATATATATATATATATATATATATATGTTAATGTGACACATTTAGTGGGAGTATTTCATACTAAAGAATATCAAATATATTATTATAATTAAGGTTAGAATTTACCTTTAATTTTTTTTAGTTTCTTAGAAAAAAATATTTATAAATCATAAATATAATCACTCTTAAATTTATTAATGTCTCTTGATTAGAAAATTTTTAACCCAAAAGGTCAACATAATAACTAGAAAAAAAAAAAAACCTTCTTTAGAATTCTTAGGTAAGATTTTGATATGCTTAAGAAAGTGGTAATAGTTCAATTTCAATAGGGACAAAGGGATAGTGATTTTTTTGTCCTTATAAAGACATACTTGGCTCAAAAGAGGAAAATGTTGGGGTAACTAGTGGTGGCTCGACAAATTGACCAAAGTTGGGTTCTGATTGAAGCATTTTTAGCTCATATGTTGGTTGTATTATAGAAGAGGTAGGTCCACTACTGAGTTCATAGGGTCAAGGCAGCAGAGGTCTAGCTAATCAGCATTTTCTTTGGCATAATTTAGTCCAGCTTGCTTGGCTAGTTAACAAACTCAGATGACTTTGTTGCCTCATGTACAAAGGTAAGAGTAGGTGTGAGTGAAATCTAAACCTCAAAGTTAGGATAAGCAGGTCAATTAACTGGTTCAACTATGAACATGACATCTTTTACAAACATGGTTTTCCCACACTGGTGAACATAATTTTCAAGCTAGAGAGCATAGGTTATAATAGCATACACACACATACACACATATATATATAAACATATGAGAGTGAGTAGATATGAGAGCATAAGCTTTTATCTAACACATAAATTAAAGAAAATATGTGCTTATTCCTCTTTTCTATGTAGTTTGATGTTCCAATAAGCTAAATCCAATAGGATACCTTCCAGATAGACTCTATAAAGATACTTTCTAAATATAGGAACCGACTCTAAGTCCCATGTGAGGATTTTGTGCTACTTGGGTATGGGTTATGGATTTTAGCTAAATGGAAAAAGAGACTAAGACATGCCTAGGTACGGGTTATGGATGAGCTAGACAAGAGTCTCATAGTTACTCCATCTCTAGTTGAATACATCGATTAGCTTGAAAATTATGCTCACTAGTGTGGAAAACCATGTTTGTAGAAGATGCCATGTTCATAGTTAGGTCATCTAAGCAACCTGCTTATCCTAACTTTGAGGTTTGGATTCCACTCAACTCTTTCCTTTGTACATGAAAGGCAATAGAGTCATTTGAGTTTCTTAACTGACTAAGTAAGCTAAGCTAAAATATGCCAAAGAAGATGCTAGTTAGCTAGACCTCCACTGCTTTACCCCTTGTGATCTTAGTAGTGGACTTAGCTCTTCAATAATAACACCAACATATGAGCTAGGAATGCTCCAATTAAAACGTAGCTTTGGTTAAATTGTCAAGCCACTACCAGCACTCCTAACTTTTTCCTCTTTTGATCTAGGCATGTTTTTACAAGGACAAGAAAATCACTATTCCCTTGTCCCTATTGAAATTGAACCATTACCACTTTCTTAGGTGTATCTAAATCTTACCTATGAATTCTATCTTATGCATGGTTGTCAAAATTGCAAGTTAACTCGTATATTTTTACGATTTTACGAGTTGGTGTGCATATGATAGGAATTATATTCCTATAGGACCTATCACTAGGGCCCAAGCTAAGGGCTTACAAAACTTCGTTTTGAGAATCCTTCATGAGCAACCTAATCCTGAGGATGCTAACTTAATTTCTTCATTTTCATCATATAATTGTTGTGTATTCCGACAGGTACAATTATTAGTCCTACAGAGTGCCAAATTACCTACACTTTTGAGTGAGTCGGGAACCTCATCAAGACTCATATTTAGTGACCTTAAAGACCCAGCATGTTAAAGACTATTTTAATTTGTTTGTTATTTTCTTTGAACCATTTATGTTATAAGTTTTTGGGACATTTTTTATTTGGTTGTAATGGTGTTTTTAGGACCGGCCACCCTAAAGTGACATAGTTGTAATTTTGTGGACATTTTAACCTTAAAGGGAGCAAGTATAAATACTTGCTTAAGTAGGGTTTTGGGAAAGAGACTTAAAAAATTGCAGCAAACATTTTCGTGAGATATTAGGGTTTCCTAAGATTTCATAGGACTCTTATCAATTTCAATCCAATTGGAATTGTGGTGAGTTTGCAACCTAGTGAATTGTGAGTTATATCACTTCCCTAAGTTGATTTCCTTTTCATCACTAGTGTGTAATATCTATGGTTGATTAGGTTGGTTATTATTGTTTTGATTTTGGCGTCATTTGTGATCCCAAAATCCATTCATATTATGTTATCAAATTGATTGGTTTTATATCATTATATTGCCTTCAATTTGTCTTATATTGTTTTGCATGGGATTCCATTGCGTTGGGAAGGAGTTCACGTTTTATTTATATGTGTTATTGGTTGGTATTTCATTGGATGTTGAGTTAAGTTCTTAATTCATTTGAGAAATATCATCATTGTGGTTTTTAATCTTCATTGATTTTCATAAATCGGATCACCTTCAAATTTTAAGGTTCATGTCAATTTGTTCCAATTTGAACCGGTTTTGATCTTGTGATTAGGAGTTATTCAATTGGTTTATTTGCATACGCTTAGAGCCCCTTTTAAGCATATTATCTTTTGGTATCAGAGTTTTATTATACTTGGATTCAATCATGATCACGTCTTTGTTGTGGAAATTGGTTTATAAGAATTGAGGATTTACGCAAATTGGAAGCTAGTTTGATTGACATTATATAATTGTCTTTCAATATTGGTTTTGTGTGCGTAGACTCACTTTTAAGCACATCATAATTTTGGTATCAGAGCTTATGGTTGTGAGAAGGTGTTATTTGATTTGTTTATTTCGGAGATTTAAGGTTATTGAGCTTACATCTTGATTCCGAAATTGAAAGTGGAAAATTGAATTGTTGATGTTGTTACTTGAAGTGGCGTAATTATCTTGCTCGGGGAGTTGAACTTGCTACTTGTTGAAGTGAGTTTTGAGGTCTTGTTGAAGCTCCATTTGATTGATAATTTCATGTATAAAGAAGAAGAGTAGTAGCATATTTTGTGAATTCAAAAATTCATAACTTGAAGTTGCCTCAATTGTGAAGAATTGGAGGTGTATTTTGCTTGGATTGATTCGGACATAAGGGGGGCTTAGTGTGCATTTTCAGAATTGAGTGTGTGGATTTAAGGAAACTATTTGAATTTCAAAACACACATTAAGTGATAAGATAATTGTGTGTTCATTTGAATTTGAAAGTGGCTCCTTATCATTTGTGGAATATTGCAATTAGTGAACTCATTTTGAATTTGAATTTGAGTTGCCTTATTGTTGTAAGTTGCGGTTTGATAACTTGTGGAGAAGTGGAGAATTGCACCGTGAGTTGAAGGTGTGTATGTGTGGTGTTGTGTTTTGTAAAGTTAGAGAAAAGTGTGTGTATATTTAGCGTGGTGTTGTGTGTGTTGTATAGAGAAGTGTTGCAAGTGGCGTGAAAGGTGGTGGAACCATGAGCAAGGGGAGTTGTGTGGCAGTGAAATTGTGTATTTTTTTTGTATATGTTGAGGTGTTACATTTTGTGAATTCAAGTAGTGTAAAACCAAAGCAAGAAAAGGAAAGTTAAGTAGTAGAATTTGAGTTCAAACAAGTAATTAAAGTGTGAAAGTAATTGAAACATTACTTAAACACTTGTGGTTGAATTTAATTCTTAACTACTTGAAAGTGATTGTGTACTTCATTTGTGACTTGGTTGTTTGCTTGAACCGTGGAAGTGTGAGGATATTATTGTGTTGTTGGATTTAAACATAATCATGTCTAGCGAAATGTTTCTTTCTACTAATGTATTGCACCGGATATTGATTACTGTTACTATTAAGGATGATGAACAAAAGAAAAATTTGTTTCATACTTCTTGTAAGGTATAAGAAAACTTATGTGTCCATATAGTTGATGGGGGTAGTTGTATCAATGTGGTAGCAACATCGCTAGTATCGAAACTAAAACTTGCCACTACTTCACATCCTAAGCCTTATAAATTACATTGGCTTATTGATCAAGGAAGTTTGCATATGACCCAAAGAGCTAAGGTATCTTTTAGTATAGGGGATAAATACTGTGATGAAATTGAGTGTGATATTATATCTATGTGTGCATCCCATATATTGCTTGGTAGGCCTTAGTTATATGACATGAGGGTCATACATGATGGCTTCAAGAATACTTATGTATTCTAGAAAGAGGGGAAACGCATTATTCTGAATCCGATGTCGCCTTCAAAGGTTTAAAGGGTTCAGCAACAGATCAGTGGACCAATCGAGGTAAAAGGGGTTCCAGTGCAAACTAATAAATCTGGGACAAGGTGAGTTAGAGAAAGTTATGGCAGAAGAGACTCTAGTATACCTGCTATAGTTGAGATATGCCCTAGGGGTGCAGGAACATCAATCTCTACCTTCTATAGTATCTTAGGTATTAAATGAGTACAATGATATTTTTATTGATGATTTGCCAACAGGTTTACCACCTCTGAGAGGAATTGAGCATGCTATCGACCTCGTGCTAGGGTCAATATTACCAAATCGACTAGCATACCATACGAATCCCGAGGAGGCTAGAGAATTGAAACATTAGGTGAATGAATTGGTTGAGCGGGGATTTGTTAGGGAGAGTCTCGGTCCTTATGCTGTTCCAACCCTTCTTGTTCCTAAGAAGGATGGTACTTGAGAATGTGTATTGACAGTAAGACCATCAACAAAATCACCATCAAATACAGGTATCCCATTCCTAGACTTGATGATATGTTGGATGAGTTGCATGGTGCATAGGTTTTCTCCAAGGTGGATCTTAAAAGCAGGTATCACCAAATTCGGATGAGAGAGGAAGATGAATGGAAAACCGCTTTTAAAACACACTATGGACTATATGAGTGGATGATTATGCCATTTGGCTTGAGTAATGCTACTAGTACATTTATGAGATTGATGAATCATGCTACTAGGTAAATTTGTTGTTGTTTATTTTGATGATATTCTGATATACAGCAAAAACCTAGAATATCATGTAGAGCATCTTCAAGTAGTATTTTCAGTGTTGAGGGTACATTAACTATTTGCAAATCTCCAAAAGTGTTCCTTTTACCAAATTGAGGTAACATTTTTGGGTTTTATTGTATCTGGCTCAAGTGTAAGGGTGGATGAGGAGAAAGTGAAAGCAATCAGGGAATGGGCAACACCCACCTTAGTCACTAAGGTAAAGAGTTTCCATAGACTAGCATCCTTTTATAGGCGCTTTGTCCATAATTTCAATAGCATTGTCAGTCCTCTCATAGAACTGACTAAGAAAAATGTTCCTTTCGTCTGGAGTGAAAGGGCTCAGAGGAGTTTTGAAGAGGTAAAAGAAAAACTTACTTGTGCTCCATTATTGGCTTTACCTAACTTTGGCAAAGTTTTTGAGTTAGAATGTGATGCTTCTGGGATAGGGATTGGTGCTGTATTAATGCAGGAAAGAGACCCATAGCATATTTTAGTGAAAAGTTGAGTGGTGCAACTTTGAACTATTCTATTTATGATAAAAAAAATTTTCCTTAGTGGGGGCTCTAATGATGTGGCAGCATTATCTTCTCCCAAGAGAATTTATCATTTATAAAGATCATGGGTCACTGAAGCATTTTAGGGGTCAGTAGAATCTGTCTAAGTGATAAGCCAAGTGGGTGGAGTTTTTGGAAAGTTTTGCTTATATGATAAAGTACAAGAAGAGTAATCAGAATATGGTTACTGACGTTTTGTCATGCAGGTATATACTTATCACCTCTCTTTAGTCAAAATTGCTGAGTTTTGAATTGTTAAAGGAACAATATGTACATGATGAAGAGTTTAAAGCCGTTATGGAAAAATGTTCTGGAGGCAAGGTGTATGAGGGATATTGCATGATTGAGGGGTTTTTAATATAAATTTGGGAAGTTATGCATACCTTCTGGATCTATGAGGGAACTATTAGTGAGGGAAGCACATGCGGGTGGATTGTTTGGGCACTTTGGTGAAAAGAGAACCCTAGCTATGTTGAGAGAGAATTTCTATTGGAAGGGTATGATAAAGGATGTCCATAAGGTGTTAGAAAGATGTGGCGTTTGTAAGAGGGCTAAAGGAAAGAAAGGCATATAAGGTGAATATACGCCTTTACCTATATCTGCCAAACCCCGGACTAATATCAATATGGATTTTGTGTTGGGGTTGCCTAGGACGCAAAGAGAAAAGGATTCTATCATGGTGGTTATTAATAAATTCAGCAAAATGTCTCATTTTGTGCCCTGTCACAAAACAGATGATGCCCTTTTTATTACTAACATCTTTATGCAAGAAATTGTCAAATTGCATGAAGTTCCACACAGCATAGTATCAGATAGAGACACTAAGTTTCTTAGTTTCTTTTGGAAGACGCTATGGAGAAGACTGGGTACTAAGCTTATGTATAGTACCTCTTGCCATCCACAGATCAACGGCCAGACAAAGGTTGTTAACCGTACGCTTAGCAACTTACTCAGAGCAACAGTTGGCAAGAATCTTACTGATTGAGACTTGTGTCTTCCTATTGTTGAGTTTGCTTACAAGAGGTCCACTCATAGTTCAACCAGTAAGTTTCCCTTTGAAGTTGTGTATGGCGATAATCCTTCTGTTCTATTAGATTTTATAACAGGACCAGCAACAAAGGAAGAAAGTCTTAGTGGAGTGGAACGAGCCAGGCATATCCAACAGATTCATGACAAAACAGCTGAACGCCTTCAGAAGACTTAAGAACAGTAGAAAATTCAAGGAAACAAACATAAGAAAAACCACATGTATAATCTAGGTGACTTAATACGGATTAATCTTAGCAGGGACAATTTTCCACATAAGAAGTCACAAAAGCTATCTCTCAGATCAGACAAACCGTTCAAAGTTGTAAAACGCATCAACAACAATGCATACCGGATAGAGTTACCAGGAGAGTATGGTGTATCAACAACCTTTAATGTTGTATATCTGTCACCATATTTGTCAGACGACATGCATGAAGACCTATCAAATTTGAGGGCAAATTTCCTAAGGCTCGAGAAGATGATAGGAATCAAATTCCCATAGGACTTATCACTAAGGCCCGAGTTAAAGGCTTACAAAACTTCGTTTTGAGAATCCTTCATGAGCAATTTAATCTTGAGGATGCTAACTTAATTTCTTCATTGTCATCATATAATTGTTGTGCATTCCAACAGGTACATTTATCAGTCCTACAAAGTGCTAAATTACCTACACTTTTGAGTGAGTCGGGAACCTCATCAAGACTCATAGTTAGTGACCTTGAAGACCCAGCATGTTGAAGACTATTTTCATTTGTTTGTTATTTTCTTTGAACTGTTTATGTTATAAGTTTTTGGGACATTTTTTATTTGGTTGTAATGGTGTTTTTAGGACTGGCTACCCTAAAGTAGCATAGTTGTAATTTTGTGGACATTTTAACCCTAAAGGGAGCAAGTATAAATACTTGCTTAAATAGGGTTTTGGGAAAGAGACTTGAAAAATTGCAGCAAACATTTTTGTGAGATATTAGGGTTTCCTAAGATTTCATAGGATTCTTATCAATTTCAATCCAATTGGAATTGTGGCGAGTTTGCAACCTAGTGAATTGTGAGTTACTTCAATTCCCTAAGTTGATTTCCTTTCCATCACTAGTGTGTAATATCTATGGTTGATTAGGTTGGTTATTATTGTTTTGATTTTTGTGTCATTTGTGATCCCAAAATCCATTCATATTATGTTATCAAATTGATTGGTTTTATATCATTATATTGCCTTCAATTTGTCTTATATTGTTTTGCGTGGGATTCCATTGTGTTGGGAAGGAGTTCTCGTTTTATTTATATGTGTTATTGGTTAAGATTTCATTGGATGTTGAGTTAAGTTCTTGATTCATTTGAGAAATATCATCATTGTGGTTTTGATAAGGATAAATTAACACTTATATTTTGTATGGGTTTAAGTTGCTTTTGAAGTAAGTTAATTATGTTTTAAAAGACTTTGGTACTTAAAGGAGAGCTATTTAAGTTTTAGGAAACTAAAGGACCTATCAAGGAAGAATGATCAACATTTGCAAGAGTCGGAATGGATTACATGAAGAAAAGTGTCCAAAAGTGCAGCAGGAAAGATACACGGGCGTATATCACAGGGGCACGGCCGTGTATTGTATTTGATACACTCACAGAAGGGTACAAGACCATAATACACGGTCGTGTGTTGAGTTGGAATTGTCCACAGAAAGATACACGGCCGTGTATGACAGCCGTGTAGTTAATGCGACTCCGCGTTTTACAAGTTTCTTCCAAGATTTTGGTATCTTTGGACAGGAGGAAGGGAGAACGTCAGGGGGTAGAGTGGAGAAAAGGAAAGGACACCTAAAGTAGATAGAGGAGACGGAAAGAAAAACGAAAAAAAAAAAAAAAGAAGAAGAGGAGAAGACGGGGGAAGCTTACTGAAGGGAAAAGCAACATCAACGGATTCATCCTTATCTTGCGAAGTGTTTATGCACATGGGTTCTTCATCTTTATTGAGTTGTATCTTGAAAATCGTGAGTGGCTAGTTTATTTCATACCCGAACCTTACGAATTCTAGTTGTCATGTAATATGGGATTGATTGCATAGTTAGTGAATAGTAGAATTCTCTGAATTTATTCATGTTGTTCATGTAGTGTTGCTAATTTGATGTATGGCCAGCATTGAGTTTGCATTGATTTCTTGGAAGTTGATTGGGAAATCTCTTGTTTGAATAGATCATGCATGAATAAAGGAATTCGTATGTAATCTAGGGATAAAGAACGTGAATTTTCCGTATTATATTAAATTAGATAATTTGATCTAATTGAGGGTTCAAGAGTGTTAATGCAATTCTAATCGAGTTTTGATAGAAGAGGGATCTTTATCAAAGCGATTAAGGTTAGGAGCTAATGAATCTGGGAAGAACATTAGCTTAGTGTTAGATACTTCGCGGTTTAGAGATAACTATTGCTCGTTAACTAATTTATTGAAAGGGTGAAGTTACATGATAATTAGAGGAGTAGTAAGGGTAGGGTATGATCTTAGTTATCGGATTTAGTAATCAAGTTATTGTGTTATTTTTAATTGCTATAGGTTTTGTTAAGTATTTTAAATTTAATCTGAACCTCTCGAATTTGTGCGGTTAGATAGTCGGTTTAGAGTTATTATTGGTACTTGCTGATCCCTGAGGATACGATACCCGAACAAAATTCTATACTATTACAATCGATAGGTGCACTTGCCTATTTGATCGTAACAAAGAGTCATAGAAAAAGGGATTTTTAAAATTTGTGTGATTACGATCATCAATAGGTTTTTAATCTTCATTGATTTTCATAAATTGGATCACCTTCAAATTTTAGGGTTCACACCAATTTGTTCCAATTTAAACCAGTTTTGATCTTGTGATTAGGAGTTGTTCAATTGGTTTATTTGCATATGCTTAGAGCCTCTTTTAAGCATATCATCTTTTGGTATCAGAGTTTTATCATACTTGGATTCAATCTTGATCACATCCTTGTTGTGGAAATTAGTTTATAAGAATTGAGGATTTACGTAAATTGGAAGCTAGTTTGATTGACATTGTATAATTGTCTTTCAATATTGGTTTTGTGTGCTTAGACTCACTTTTAAGCACATCAACATATCCCTTGTCAATTCGCATATAAAAATGTTTTGAAGTAAAATCGCATTGGAATCGAGATTCCACTTTGCGGAATTGGTAAAATCGCGATTCTATATGCGTTTCAATCGATTCTACTTGCAAGTGTTTTTTCCGTCAGCTTAAGCACTCAGTAGGGAGTAAAGCCAACCCAGATGATGACACCCAACCCAAACACACCCAGCCTAGACTGCAACTAACTCTAATAATTTGTTTTACAACGTGACAGCGTCTATGTAGTGTCTAGTGTATTCTGTTCTTCTTCATTATTCTTGTTCTTCTGTTCACATTACACGGTTTTTCTTTTTAAATCTTGAGTCTCAATCTTGCATGTTGGACGTTTTGGAGGTTTCAAGAAGCTTGATATATCAGTGACTATTGAGAAGGTTTTGGAGAAGTTAAGTGATGGGAAGGATCAAAATGGGGGTGTTGTTGTTGACATCAAAGCGGATGTGGGGATGGTGAGTTTCGCAGTTGTAGTTATGGGGTTTAAAGTTTTGGCCTTTGAGCCAGTTTTCAAGAATTTGCAGACGGTTTGTGATGGGATTTGCATGAATAGAGTTGGGGAGTTGGTAACGGTTAAGATGGTTGTGGAGCTTATTATGCCTGTTGGTTGTGAGTAAGGAATGAGGTTTACCATTAGAGAAGGAGGCAAGACAGTCGGTGTAGGTGTATACCTATCATTTATTAATTAGTTTAAACATACATGATGTGGTAATTAAAGTTTTGTCTTTTATTTTATGATATCTTATGCCTCGGTGCTTAGCAACGGAATTTGAAAGATGTGCATCATCATCTTACTATGATTTGTTATAGGATTTGTTGTTATTTTGTATTATGATTTATGAATTTATAACTTTTATTGGGACTTATGATTGATTTTCTTTATAATTAATTATCTATATTATATAACTTATACTTAATTATCCATATTATGATTTTTATTATGATTTATTACCAAAATGTATACTAAATTTCCTTAATTTTATTATCTATTATATTTTTTAATGACTATTGTAAGTAAATTTATAATATTTAGAAATTATTTTACAAAAATTGTAAAAACTTACGTTTTTACGGATCCCTTAGCGATTTTGCGTAAAATCGCGATTTTAACAACCTTGATCTTATGCCCTTTACTCCTGTCAAAACCAAGTCAACACTAGAGCTATGGGAATTTCCCACTCACAATATTGACTCAACTTATATTGCTCTATGGGAGGGAAAAACAAATTTTACCTTTTTAACAATCATGGAAACCACTCCCTACAACTTGCCTCAAAACTTTACTTTTATCGGAAGATTATTACAATCTTTGATAAGAATGGCAAGGTGAGTACCAACGATGATTGTCACTTGATTTGTGCTTATAACTTTAATAGCACCTAAAGTTTAGTATGAATAAACCCATATATGTATTTAATTTGGCCAATTGTTTTATTGATGAGACCTAAAGGAAAAAAAAGATAGTAAAGTTGCTTGTATTCATAACTATTCTTGTACTTGATAGAGTGTCTACAAATTGTTTAATCATCACTTAACTTATGTTAAGTATATCGAAATATACTTATTTTGAAATGGATCATACATAACACCCTTCTTGCATATTCTTGTATATTATATCATATTTACACAGGTAATAAAAGAATGTTTTGAAGGAGTATCTTATTCTAGCAATACAAAAATCACTTGAGGATTGCCGTATATTGGTATGGATTCGTGTTCATTAATTTGCTTTGAGCGCATGCATTTGGAGGTGTGTAGGTAGGGATCACATTATTTTATTTTAGTATGTCCCAAGTCCTTGCTTAAAAGATCATTCTTCTAACATAATTATTGATATATAGAGCGTGGCTCTGAATTTTGTGTAGCTAAGGATGTGTGCTGGTGAAATGAAATTGGTAGCCTGAACTCTGATAGAATTTTAAAAGATCCTTAACCTAAGGTTAAGGAAATGGTATATTGGTTAGAAATATCCTTATACTATATGTAGTTTCTAATTGACTACATGTGATGATTGATATATGATTGTTCATGCATTCATGCATTAAAACATTAACTTCCTTGTTTTGCATGAAATGTGGTTTTAAGTTGGAATCTCACTAAGCTTTTGTAACTTATACCCTCATAGTTTTCCCTTTTTGTAGGCACCATTCTGGTTTTACCCCGATAGAATCTAGTTGGTGGTGAGAATCTTTAAGATAATATTACATGGGTAAGTGAGGATAAAGACTACTAGAATAGATATTTTTAATTTTGAATAGACTATTTATGCAAGAATGTAATATTAACTACTTAGACTTATTTCTCTACCTATTACATATGTAGAACTCTATGTTTTACCTTAATTATGTATTAAATTTAATATTTGTAAAACTGTTATCTTTATGTTGGTTTTTAGAGTAACGATGTCTTATATACCATGTTGATGTTTATGTGTACTAGAATACAACTAACTATGGACTTCAATATAATACATGCCGGGCTGTTACAACTAAGGTACTCCTTGAGGCATGACACCTACTAGGTTAACAAAGTTCTTTGTTCTAGCCAGGATGTTCCTTCTTTGTTCTTTTTCCATGGAAGACATAAACATGCTCATTTGAGATATTCAATGACATACAAAGAGCATGAAGAAACCTATTAAAAATCTAATCTTAACAACTATATTGCAAAAAATATCACAACATTTTTTTTTTCTTTTTTTAAGGATCAATCCTACTTATCTAAGCTACTAATTATAAATTGCTAGTATTCTTTTTGCTTTGTCTATTAACTTTTAGTCCAACACAATTGTGTGCCCCTTAAGTCAATCCTTTTTGCTCCTGGCATATTATAATCATGTAACTCATTTCCAACAACGGTAATTGACTGATTATCTTCACAAAACATATAAGGAGAAAATAGTTGATGACTATATAACTTAATTTAAACCACTAAGTATCACATTTTAAGAACTTAAAAGGCAATTTCCTAACATATCATTATAATTATTGGCCCTCCAATCAATAACTCAAGTCTAATGTTATTACTAAGCAATTCTACACTTTGTTCCTCCTAAGTGATATCATATTGTGATCTCAGGCAATATCTATTTTCAATTAGCTAAAGATAACACGCATAATCAAATGATGTTACAAGCTTGTGCACTAAGAGAAAAAAATCTAAATTATATGTAACGTCGGCGCCAAACTCTTATAATGTGAATTATGCAAACGTATATATGGTAGTGGTGTAACTATTTCACAAGTGCACATGCGCTAAGCAATTTCTTATCCATCAGAAAGGCTTATCTGATGCTAAACCCCTTCAACTTCATTAAAAAAAAAAAAACTTTAGTCATAAGGCAAAATGTAGAGGGCTAAATTCAATTTGTGAGTTTCCAACTTAATATTTTAATGGATTTAACTTTTTGAGTCATAGTAACAAAGCCTAAAGAGTTAAGCCCATGCTTTGAGATGTTATGAGAAATTTAGCATGATGGGTTTAAGGTAGGGCCTGTTAGATTGGTTAGTCTAATCTAACCTTTCTCAATAAAGCTCAAAAAATAGAGACTACTAATATGCATAAATCCATGAAAAGCTTATATGTGTGCTCATTTACTTAAAACCATCGATCATTATCACCATCTGATGGACAAAATTCATAGCTAAATCCTATATATACCCAATATATCCTCATTTAAAGGGACTCTTCTTTAGAAAAATGTAGTTATTCTACCAGATTTTCCTTAGAAGATCAGGATCACAATATTTCCACAAAATACTTACCTATTACCATAACGTTAAGCCTCATTCGAGACTACCTACTTCTCCTCCCTATCACATTTACCCTTATCCTTATATATGTCTCTTCTCTCATTAGGCTACGTATAGCATGTTCTCACATAGTACGCACTTGACCCTTGTACTCAAACCAATACCCCCACAAAGATAATAGATAGTTGAAAGGGAATAACTATTATTTCCTCTCTATTACCACTAAGTAAATGGGTCGTAAGTGGTACCTTACCCTATCTCTACTAACAGCATTACATGGGCTACATTCACTAAACAATTTACTATTGCTTCTCATGCCTATTCGATTTAGAAAGGGTTCTGTTAATGGGATTTATATGACATTTATTAATGGTTAAAAAAGAAAGAAAGAAAATTTAACTGTAATCCAACATTCTTTACATACTTTATGTAAATAAAAGTATATCAAGATATGAAAAGTTTTTCATATTTAATATCTTAATAAATAATTTAGAACACCATATTTCCTTTTACTATCTAATAATACTCATCATGTAACACATCTAGTCACTTAAATATGCAATGTATTCACACCATTTTGTAATTAGACCAGTGCTAAAGTTACTACATAAACTTTTATATTTTTTTCAATTTTACTCGTAAAATTTGAAGTTATTAAATATGACACCCAATTAAGTTTTTTTACTAGTTAAGTTTTATGCTTAAAGTTTAAATTCACTAAATGTCCAACTAAATTGGATTTTTACTTATCAAATCACTATCTTCATGATGATGTGGTAAACACTAATTTTCAATGAATATAAGTTAGAAGTAAGGTAATTAATTTGATAAGTAAAAAATTCAATTAGATATGTCATTTAGTAACTTTAAACTTCGTATGTAAAATTGAAAAAGTACCTTAAGTTCAAGTAATAACTTTGACATTGTTCATTTGTAATTACATAGAATCATCTTTTAAATTCCATAAACAATCTAATGTCATCGCCATGAAGTTTGAAGTTAGCACATCGCTAAGACCTAAAGCTTTACAATGTATAGGGACTATAGATGAGGGGTCTAATTCTAGTTGTTAATACTAATACATAACAATGACTTATAGAGAGAAATATAGGGGGGAGGAATAGGAAGTCTCAAAAATCTTACACGCATAAGTGATAAGAAAAGAGTTATAGAGCATTAACTCTAGTGCTCTTGAGAAAAAAGTGGTGTGCACTTCATTGTAAGCCCTTATTTGATCAATTAGAGTTTGACAAGTAATGCCATTTCTTTCGATCATTACATTATCTCAAATGTTAGAAAGATTTTTTTTTCTTTTTTTTTAGTATTTATAAAGTTTAGCCATTAAACACATATATCAAATTGCATAGACGATAAATGATTAAGATGACTCCTCATTATAATGGAAAGCTCCCCTTGAATCTAATTCCATAGAAAAGCTCTTTGAGTTTATGAGCCTCTATGAGAAATGTTGAGAGCGAATACGTCCCTCCAATGTTCACTATTCTAAACTTTCAATGCCAAATTTTTTTAAGTCACCATAAATGTGTGAACTTAACTTAGAATGCTACATGGGCTTAAAGCCCACAAACTATATATCCATTTTAACTCTACAAAAAGGCCTTAAAGAAAATTAATTACCAGGAAAACTAGACTAAAATTTTCAAGTCTAAAATCAAAGAGAAAATAAATTACTTTGTTGAATTTATCTTGAACCAGTAGATCTTATAGTTCTTTTACTCTTTGGTCTTGTCTTCTATTTATACAATTTTCTTAGCAAGCACACCCCCAAACATGTGCTCTACTTGTCAATAGACTCCGGTATTAAGGGCCTATTTAAATTGTTTTTTTTTTAATTTGTATCTTATATGTATTTTAACCATATTTGATGTGTATCTATTTAAAATTTAGTGTTTAGGTGTATTATTTTCATAATTATGATGAAAATGATAATTAGAAAATGGAAACTGAGAAGTAAAAAATTATTTTTTTTAAGAGAAATGGTTTAAAAAATGCATTTTATATATTAGAAAATGAGATGTTAGTTAATATTCTTTTTAAATGAATAAAACAATAGGTAAATAAGTCCAAATTTCTAGAGATATATCTTTAGTTTTGCAATAATGGTATATATGTATTTTTATTTTCATCTTTTTGACCTTTTATTCTTGGTACACATACATTTATGTATTAAACACTGAACAAATGAAAAATAAATGAATCAAATGGACCATAAATATTCCTTTCCTTGAAATGCTGGAATACTTCATGGAATTGGAAGTGGGATAAAAATGTCTATCCTAATATTTATAAGTATCATTAAGATTTTATAATTCAGTTAATATAAGCATTATTTTTATCAATAATGGAATAGGCTCAAATATCTCATCTTCCAGGTTGTGAAACATCTAGTTAAAATAATAATAATAATAATAAAATAAGCATCATTACTTTGCTAGTGTTGTGGGGAATTTGACTGTGTATTATTAAAAGCCCATGGTTGCCTTCTCTAACTTTGGAATCTTTAAAAAATTGCCTTTATTTTATTTGAAATAAAGTAAAAAAAAAAACTTATTTAGTATTTTTTTTATATTTATCACTTGTCTTCCTCCATATTTTTTTCTCCTTGTGGCTTTACCCCTCCTAGACACACCATTATTTGTAGCCGCTATACATTATTAGGCCCAGGAATTTTCATATCATTTACATTATTTAAATGGCTTCGAAACAACTTGATGTTTTATCTCATTAATAATATTTAAATAATGAAAAACTGACACACTACCCCACTCACATCTTCAATAATAAATGCCATGAAACATGTATGTATGAATTAAGCAGTTTCTTGGTCACACAATCCGCTAACAACTCACATGCAAGTTCTGTATACTCCTTTTATATTTGATAAAAGGCTCAAGCATCTCCTTTTATTTTTTTATTAAGATTTCAATAATATTATTAATCAAATGGGAGAGCTTGGTAAGTACTATGAAGAATCTATATAAACATGATTCAAAGGTTTGTTGCATGCAGGGAAAAAAAACACTTATGGTAACTTTTCAACAATTCATAGAATATAAGAACTTTAGAGATATCTGAACTTTTATTAGAAAAATTATGTGGCCCAGTAAGCTTTAAGGTAAAATCATGTGAATTTTGTATAATTTATTTTAATTTAATATGTTTCTTAAGTTAATCTTTTATATGGGTTTGTTTTGTAAGTTACATTTTCATATGTGTTGCTCTCTTGACTCTATTTGGTAAAAAAATTTATTTATGTTTAGAAAACCATTTTTGTCAATATGATTTAGAAGTCATATAATATTGACCTTCTTGTTGAAGAAAGAATACATTTGTGGAGATTCATTTTTACTTGCAAACATGAACTTTATTGTCTATAAATCAGCAGTATGGTTTATTTATAAGAACAATTAAATTTTCTTTTCCTTTTCTTATACTAAAGTCCTTATTAATCTAAATTTCAATTTATTTCTTATTGAAATTCTTTTGGCTAAATGGTTATATTTTACACACAAAAAAAGTATATCAGTTATAACAATAAAACGGAATGACAATGCTTTAACTTGCTACTTGGTGATTGTAAAAGGAAAAAAAAAAAAAAGAAGAAGAAACATTTATGGAAAATCATATGAATTTGGTGTAGTTCCACTTAGTTTCTTATTTTTTTTATGTTGATTATTTATATGAGTTTGTTTTGCAGGCATCATTTTCATAAATTTTTTCTCTCTTTTATTCTATTTAATAAAAAATTATTTATTTTTACAAGAACATTCTTATCATTGTAATTTAGAGATATAATATTGGTTTTGTTGTTTACAAAGCTTGGTGGGTACTCCGAAGAATCTAAATACAAATAATTCCAAGGTTTATTACAAGGAGAGAAAAAAGAAGATTCATTTTTACTTGGAAATGAGAACTTTATTATTCATAAATCAACATAATTGTCTATTAACAAGAATTATTAAATGTCCTTCCCCTTTTCTTATATTGCAATTTTTTTATTGCTTATTAATCTAAATTTCTATTTATTTTTTATTGAATTCCATTTTGCTGAGAATAGTAATATTTTATACTAAAAAAGAAAAAAATATAGTTATCTATATTATTTAAGTAGTTAGGATTTCTTTTGTTGCCTCACTTTGTCATCAAGAAAATTTATTAAATATGCCTAAAAGATTCATATTATTTATTTCCTTAACAAAACTACTTAAGCCCTTCATCTCTCTCTAGCTCCTCCTTTTTAGGGCAATTAGTACAATCTTACATCGACATATCACCAGAGAATCTTCATGATGATCGTTGTAAAATTGTTATCACCTTTAGTTAGTAAATTGCTTTTATCAATTTCTTATTAAATGTATTTTGTTGCATTTTTATTTATTTATTTATGGAATTTTATCGATTATTGTGAAAAAAAAAATCCCCTGGTTGAAGTTGCATTACCAATTGTTTGCAATGAAAAAAAAAATTAAAAAGAAAAAGCAAAAATTATAATTTCAATATTTTCTTTTCGGTTATCTAAAAACATAATTATCTTTATACAGCAGTGTGCATCATTTGCTGGCGTTTCATTTACTTCGTCGAAGAGACGTCGTTTTGGCTGTCCTGTTATGTTTTCATTCCATTTGCCAATTTACTCCTTCAGCCCACAATTAATGCTTGGATGATTTAAAAATAAGTCAGCTATTTGATGTCATTGGATAAAAGATATTAAATAATGATTATTAAATTATTTGTATATTTGTCAGAGTATAAAATTCTTAATGCGAAGACTTACTTTTTATTTATTTTTAAATCTTCACATAAATATTTATTCCAATACTATTCCTGAGAGGAGATTCCCTTATGAAATGTTTGCCCTCAAGCAATGCTTTTCTATTATTTTGTAAACCGCTATTTATAGTTGTACATAATATTTACTTTTCCAAATAGTAAATCAAATCAATTATCTAAAATAACATTAATATTCTTACTAAGTATCTGTATAAAAATTCCAACTCATGTTTTTCCAAAAGTCCAAGAAATATGTTAAACATCCATAACTAGGTAAATTGCAATTGTTTTAACATGTAACTGTCTATTTACATAATCAGTCTTACCGTTTTGTTGTTGTCTTGAAGTTTCAATTCTAAACCCTAGCTTTTTATGATTAATCTAAATTTTTTATTTACCTCCAGTTTTCGAATTTAAAACAGCCAATTTCAAGTTCAATCTTATCTTATTAAAATAAAAATAAAAAGAAAAAGAAAAAGAAAAAGAAAAAGAAAGAAAGAAAAAAAAGTTCAAATTTATCTTGCTCCTGATTTTACTGTAATTTTGAAAATCTCTTTTATTGTCAGCTTCTTGTTTTTTATTTTCAAACAATTATGCATTTGTATCAAGATTTTTTCCCCCTATGGTTTCGATAATATTTCAATAAAAATGATAATCGTAGCTTTTGACATATGCCCATTGCATTTGCTATGTAATTAATTATACAATGTACACGTTGAACATATTGATCTCATTCATCTTTATTTTTTTAGTTAATTCAATTGTTCAAAGTGTTAATGTCACATTTGATACTTGAACTTTATTTATTTTTTTGTAATTAATTACTTGAAGTTTAAAAATGTCAATTACTACTTGAAATTTTTTTAAGGTCATTTATAGTACTTGAATGGGGTAATTAATCATAAAAATAAATAAATTTCAATTAATTAATTGTATGAAAGAGCAAAATTCTGGTAATTAATTGTAAAAATAGATAAAATTTAAGTAGTGAATTGACACTTTGAAGCTTCAAGTAATTAATTGTAAAATAGGCAAATTTGAAATGTCAAATATAACATTTACAGCTCATTCACTTGGGTGTAATAGCAATTCCATTATGCTCTTGTTATTTATAGAGTTGCTATTACGGTGTTGTGGTTTTTTTTTTTTTAATCTTAGAATACCAATTCATCATGGAATGCCTATTACTTAAAACATAGAATTGCAAGACTAAGCTCCACCATCATAATTGCAATTAAGCAAAAAATTAACCCAATTTTTCCCAACTTAGCCTCATGAAAACATGAAAAGGACTAAGGTTGCCCTCATTAAACAAGAAAAAAAAAAGTCACAGACGTTGGAAAATCAAATGCACGATGAACACTAGATCCGCAAGTGTGATGCTCTTATCTCGTCGACCTTGCCCATCTAACACTCTCTCCAATAAGGTTGCTAACATGAGTCACACTATAGATGATGGTGGCCACTCTAAGCGTCGTTCCTTCCTCTGAGCATAAGAATTTGATGGTGCCTTCCCATTTTGACTAGGTTGGTACCCTCGATCAATAGATTCAATATTTTCTTCTTATTGTAGGAGCTCAATCTATTGCTGTAGGTTCTTCATCTTATGTCCTGTTGCAAAACTTCTAAAGGAGACGGCCGATGATAGGGAGATCGTCCTCAATTCATTAGCATAGGAGCTACTTTGGTGGTCATATACTTCAAATGCGGATTAATGTTTCAATATGGAGATTAGGGTATCTAATTTAGAAATTTAGTTAGGACCTCTTTTTACCCTCTACCATTTTTACATTTTATTGCTATATTGATCTAATAGTTAGAAGGGTATTTTAGTACTTTTTATGTTTTATTCCTTAACAATTCTGTCAATTAAACACTATTTTAATTATTCCATTACACTGAAATAAACATGGTAATACTCATTCATAACTTTTTACCCTCTTATTCCATTTATCCATAATATCTATTTTATTATGATCTTATTCCATTCGATGAAGTGAATGGGTTGTTATACTTCTTTAAATGATTTTCTCATAAACTAAAACCCCTCCATCCTAATTTTGGATCCATTTTGATTTATAGAACCATGCATCTTGCCTTGTTTTTCCTCACACAATGATAATTTTGAAATCAACAATGGATGTCTCATCTTGCGTGTCATAATGTTTTCCTTCTAGGAAAAATTGATTCGATTGCAATTGGATTAAGTACAAAGATTTTAAGAAAATCAATTACTTAAATACTAATTGAAAGGTGGAATAAGTTATTAGCTAAATTTTGTGATGGAATTATTTTGATCGTATCATTATTTTATACCTTGATACTTTATTTATACTATAGAGTTACTCGCATGTTAGATTATTTTTTTTATTTCTTATTTTTTACATATAACACTTTCAATATAGAAAGTAATTAAAATAGACACTACATATGTATATATTTTCTGACTAATGATTTCAAACTGTATTTATATCTCTTTTTTTCTTTTACGGCATAATGCTTCGTGGAGGTTCATCCGTCAATTTAAACGATAGGAGAATTAGGTTGGAAGAGGGGGCAAAAAAACTTATTTGATGTAGGAAAAAGTACATTAAAAGCCATCTTCATTTTATCCTCAAATTGAGTCATTTGATTATTTTATACTTTAAGTAGACTATTCAAGTTATATATATTTATATTGCCGTAATATTTTAAAATTATACAAGAATGATTTGTACAATAATAATATAAATATAACAAATTTAAGTGATTTATCTAAAATAAAAAATACATATATTCACTTTAAAAAAATAGTCATTTCATTTTTTTCTCATTTCAAAATAATTAGTAATTTATCCTTTTATCTTAATAAATTGCTATTTAATTTTTTTAATATCAATTAAATAATATAATTATATTTTTATTATATTATAATTCAATTTCTATATTATTTCCCTTAGAGGAAGTGTACTGGGGCAAGTTTTTGCCGACAACGTGCTTTTTAACTCCTTCGGCGTAACAAACCATCCGGATAAAAACATTTAATTGTACTCTTCGACCTAGGGTGGGCCTACCTTGACCAAACTGGACAAGACAAGAGCCCCAACTAATCATCGACTCTGACACGACCGTCCATGCTCCACTGTTTGGAGGTTGGAACTGGACACGTCCTCATGTCCCATAGGTGAAGGTCACTGTCTTGTCGACTTAAGATATGGCCAAAGTGAAAGTGTAAGATTGGATGTAAATTTATATCTTAGTCTTTAAATCCAGCAATGGTGGTGATTTTGTTGTCTTTTTATTCATTTTCTGACTCACAGGAGTTCTTCCTCTACGATATTATGTTTCATAAGATCATGTGATAACTAAGCTTCAAATAAAATGGGTACCATGCATAAAAATAAATTATAAATATAACCATTAAACTTTTAGATCTCAATCTCCATAAATTTTAAAAACATACAAACATAGACTCATACTTAAAAAATATGGAAAGTCTATCTTTTTTCAAGAAACATTGAGAGTTTATCTGAATTTGATCAAGAGTTTTGAAGGAATAGAGATACATGAGATTTTCATTACTTTTAAACAAATATAAAAATGCTCACATTAATAGGGTTCTTTAATTAATAAGAAAATAGTGTAATTTCTATAACTATGGTTGAAAACTCTAGGAGAATAAGAACACAATTTTGATGAGATTTCAAATTTAAGTTTGAAATTCACATATTTGGCAAATAACCCATTGTTTTTGCCAAAGAAAAAAATTATGCTCTTATGAAAGTTTACTGCTATATCAATCAAATCGAGGTTTCCTTTATTTACAGTCCCTTGCATTTTACGCATCAGGTTAGGATAATTGCTTGTGTTAATAATTTCTTACAATTACTAGAGGCCCTCTTCTTCTTTCTAGCTGCAAAAGAGGGGGGGAAAGATGGTTTACCCTTAGACTTGCACTAGCTCACTCCCCTAACATTTATGCCAATGCTCCAAACTTGGATCTTCCCATTGATTTTCCTAATTTATACACCCTGTCCTATTTCAATTCTACCTTATCACCTAAACTCTCAACCTAAGTTGCTTTCTTCTAGAATTACAAATTTATTTAAATGGTTGATGTTAATCTCTAATATCTTGCCTCACATTATGCAACATGCATCCTCGAGTCTTATACTCTAATTCTACCTAATTGCTTCATTATAATGTTCCGGTCTACTTAAATTGTCATCATAAGTTAGGTTATAACTTAGGTGCTTACTGATTAACTCCACATTAGGAGTCCCATCTTAAGCAAGTCATCCATCAAGCAATGATTAGTACACATAATGTCACACCCCAAACCTAAAAGGCAATAATAGTTTGCTATGTGTTTTATTTAAATAAAACACATAAAGCTCTCTATAGCTTATTTTAATTTCTAAGCTGGTTTTAGTACTTAAAATCATTAATTAATTTTGTAAAAACACTTAACGATTGACTTGATTTGGTTGGTAGGAAATTGAAAACTAAACCTAAACTAAAAGTTCATCACAGATTAAGGTCTTAGGGCCTACTAGGCTCAAAATATATAAAAGTTCATAAAGTTCGGTATAGTCTATATAACAATCCTCTTAACAAAAGTTCAAATGCTACCTACCAATCTAATATTTGAAACAATCTAACCAATAGTCTTTATTGTTAGCTACGTTACTAGTGTGTACTTAAAGCTCCTCCTTAGAGCTATGTCTAATGGAGTCATAAAGAGGGCTTACAAAGAGTGACCTTCACTTGAAAAAGAAAGAAGAGTGAGCTACAAGAACCCAATACATAGTAATATAAACATAAGCACATGTCATGCAAGGTTACATTTTAATGCAGTAAACAATAATTCAATTTATAATTATCTTCATTAATGTAAACAAATAATACAAGAGCACTCATGATGTTCGACAACACTACGACAGACTTAGGATCTAATTCCATTATAGCAATAATCAAGGGTAGACGAGACCAATTGGACTCTATGTCATGAAATTTGTAACACCCCAAAACCCGAGAATACTACGACTCGCCATGTGTCCCCATTATGTGAAGACACACTAAAGCTTAGACACTACAATTCGCCAGCATTAACCTTTGGATATTCATAACGATAATTAAACTCTTTCTCCACCAAACAAGAGGTCAGAAAGAGTATTTATCTTAAAAAAAATACATAATAAACATTCTTCCTAAATTATTATAGCAAAAGCATTCATGAACTTAAATACTACAACAACATTTGAAGAAAACATATGTCCTCAATACATAACTCATATTTAATCTCCTCAATTAAATACAATGGGAGCTTTTAACAACTTAAATATAATAATAGTCTAAAATCACATTTACAAGAATATCCAATATCTTTCCTTTCTCCTCATTGGAATACTACTCATCATAGTATACGTATTTCACATTCTTCTCAACATCTTGATTTGTCTCTACTAAGATCTCATCATACTCTATAATTTCTCTTATTGCACCTGTAACTAAAAAAGGTCCCATGAGGGATAAGCCAATGCCTAACATTATGCATGCCTACACACATATGCGCATGCCATGACAAAAACAACAACACATACATGATTCAACATATTATTCATTCACAATTTATATTCATTCACAAACACTTAAACCAACAAACAAGCTCATCGTTAAAATCATCACACAATCCTTCCACAAACAAATAAATATACATACATACACACACATATACGACAAACGGTACTTTCCTTTATCCATGAGTCTATTCCATACATAATAATAATGCATATACGACAGTGGGTTTTCCCCACTGTCTATAGGTCCTTTCACAATATCCTCCCACATACATGAGTTCTTTTACATTCTACTTGGATCATTTTGGTACATGACTTCACTAAGGACAACATTACATACTGATCATCGAAGTGCCACCTTGAGAACATCGACCCACATATGGTTTCTCAAACCCAGCCATTCATAATCACATGCACAATCAATCTTTACAATAACATTTAATCCACACACAATTTCTAACTAACAAGCACAAACAACACACATGGTATATATGTACCTGAATTGTAAAACTTGATTTCTTCACACTTCTACAGTCTCACATATCCTCCAAGCCTACACATATTCCCAATTACATGCTCTTAAAATTTTATTTCAGTAAAGTAAAACAAAATACAATGCATTTCAACTCAACATGGCCATATTGGAGGTTGTATAGAGGGATACAATTCAGTACATGATTGTGCCAAAGGTCATGTACCTTTTGATAAATTTTTGTATTTTGACATGGGGAAGTGCATGGCTATGCTAGAGGCTATATATCTTTCTGTAAATCTTTGCATTCTAGCACGGGCAAGTACACAAGCATGTACCTGGCTATGTAGATCACTCTTCATTGCTAATTCCATTTCTAATTCACAAAATCCTTAACTCTTTCTAACCTTATGTCAAATCCAACAATTTTAGATCTAATTGTGCATTATTTTTCACATAAAATGCTAATTAAGGTTAGATTAACGACTTATCGGATTAAGTCATCCTAACGCTTAAATTCTTGTCCTGAACCTTGCATAGAATAGATTGTTCCATAAAGAGTCCTAATGTATTAATCCCCAATTTACAATGTATACAAAATCAACAATCACATCATCATCGATCGATTTACTCACCTTAATTCGATAAGCTAGTAGCTAAATGTGGTCGTCTTCTTCTCTCTTAAGTCTTTGAAAAAAGTGTCTAAGGTTTTGTGATGTGTAAATGAGGGGAAAAGGTTAAATTGGGGCGTACAGGACTATTTTTATTTCATGGACAAATTACTAAATTATCCCCACTTCTTTAAGTTAATTACCTCTTTAACTTGGTCAAATCTTTACTAATGTTAATTATATATACATACATACATACATACATACATATATATATATATATATACATACATACATACATACATACATATATATATATATATATATATATATATATAAATAATCATGTATTTACATTATCCCTCCTACAAAAATTTTCGTCCTAAAAAATTACTTGGATTGTAGAAGAGTTTTGGATATCTCCTTTTCATCTCTTCTTTCAACTACTAGGTTGTCTTTCTTTCTATTTGGTTGCTCCATTGCACTTTGACATACTTGATAACCCATCTTCTCATAATCTATTCCTTAATGTCCACAATCCTGACAAGGCTCTCCATTTTCATGAGGTTTGGCTGCACTTATAGAGGTTCTAGTGTAGTGATAAGGTCTGGGTTGGGTATATATTTCTTTAGCATAGAAATGTAGAATACATTATGTACCCTGGCTAGATTTGATGGTAATACTAGTCTTTATGTTACAAGTCCAATTCTTTCTGAGACTTCAAGAGGTCCTACATATTTAGGGTTCAATTTCCCCCTTAGTCCAAATCTTAGTACTTCCTTTGTAAGTGAGACTTTCAACAAAACATGGCTTTTACTTGGAATTCGAATGAGCATCTTCATTTATCTATATAGGACTTTTGATGGCTTTGGGTTGACTGCATTCTTTGCCTGATCAACTTCACCTTGTTTATTACATATTACACTAAAATGGGTTCTAATATGTCTTTCTCACCCATTTCATCCTAATGTAAAGTTGACCGATACTTTCTCCCATATAGTGCTTTATACGGTGCTATTTAGATGGTAGCTTGAAAACTGTTGTTGTAAGCGAATTTTACTAAGGGTAGGTGTTCATCCCAGTTTCTATCAAAATCTAATGTACATGCCCTTTACATATCCTCTAATATTTAAATAATTCGCTCTAATTGGTCATCTGTACCGTATCGTACTAAACTGTAACTTTGTTCCTAGAACCTTGTGCAAATCGTTTTAGAATCTCCCTACAAATCAGGTATCCCTATTTGATACAATGGAAATCGGGATCCCATGCAACTTCACAATCTCTTTGATATAAATTTATGTCAGTTTCTCAAGTTTATACCTAGTGGCTAGAGGTATAAAGTGAGCAGATTTTTTTCTTTTTTGGTGAGTTGATCCACAATCACCTATATAGTGTCCAACTTAGTAATAGATTTGGGTAATGCTGTGATAAAGTCTATGGTTACATGCTCCTATTTCCACTTTAGTATTGGTAGAGGTTGTAATATGCTAGCGGGTCTTTAATGTTATATCTTTATTTGTTGGCATGCCAAGCACTTTGGTATATAATTTGCAATTTCCCTCTTCATGTTTCTCTACCAGTAATTGCACTTCAAATCCTTATATATTTTAGTACTCTCAGGGTGAATGAAGTACCTAGAATAATGTGCCTCCTTAAGTATCTCATACTCAGCATGCACAACTTGTGACTACACCCCAACACTCCCTCTTCATCTTCATTGAATTCCATCGCTTTTCCATCCTCTATTATTTTCTTTATCCCCTATATCCCCATATCATTAGCTTATGCAATTTTTATTCTATTTATTAGTGTTGGCTATATTTGTAAACTAGCAAGTCTAGCTCTAATCTCATAAGTTACAGTCTTCAAATCTAATTTATGCATATCCTCCAATATTTTCTTTTGAGTTGTGATCAAAGTCGCTAAATTATTATGCCTCTTCCTACCGAGTGCATCAACAACCACGTTTGCCTTTTAGGATGGTACTGAATTTCTAAATCATAATCTTTTATCATTTCTAGCTAGTGTCTCTACCTAGAGTCGGGAATTGTGGGGTTAGATAAAAATTTTGGCTTGAGCTCGCGTGGCCCGCGGGGTGGGGCGGGCAACTTACCGCGGGCACGGGTTGGCTCGCTGACCTACAAAAAAAAAAAAAAAAGGCAATGCAAAAATCTGCAGATCAGCACAACAGACAAGGACGATGGGATAGTGACAGACATCGGCGCGATGACGGGACAAGGACGATGGGATGTGAACGGCGACGGGATAAGGACAATGCCAGCTGCTGCAGCTCTTCTCTTTCTTTTAGTCTTCCTTCTGCTCTTCCCCCTCCCCCATGCCGTGCCTACCCACCCTAGTCCCCACTGCCCGTGCAACTCTTTCTCTTTCTCTTCCTTCAGCCCCCCGTGCCGTCAATCAGTTACTGCTGTGCTCCCCACTGTGCCGTGTTCCCCACCATTACTGCCGACCACTGCCTCACTCGTCATTGCTGTGCTCCCTACCATTACTCCTCACTAGGCGACGACGTCCCGGACTAAACCAGACGAGACCGGTCTTTGCTACTCCATCACCTCCGGCCTCGCCTCCATCCCAAAGCCCAACCAGACTAAACCAGACCAGTCGTCCTTGCCTTAGTAACTGTAAGTCGTCCTCTTATTTATTTATCTTCTTTTTCTTTGTCGTTGCTTGTGGTTGTGGTTATGGACCGTGGACTGTGTGTGGGTCGTGGCTTGCTTGCGTAGTGGCGTTGGCTTAGCTTGTAGTGTGGCGTCTGGCTATTTGGGACGTTGGCTTGGGGAGTGTAGATTTTGTGTGGGCCGTCGGTCCCATCGGTTATTGGAGCCTAGAGGATTGAAGGACTGAATGTTTGTTGTCCTATGTTGTGGTGGTCCGGTTATTAACTGGTTTAGGGACTGGCTATTAGTGTTGCCATGTTGGGTTTATGGTTTGGGGATTGTGGCGCCGGTAGTGAGTGACATCGTGAGAATACTAAATTTGTAAAATTAATTGCAGGCAGGGTGAGCTAGCCCGCATTGGCCAGCGGGGTGGGGTTGGCCGGCTCGTTTGACCTGCATTCCCGGCTCTATCTCTGCCTCATATTTAACTCCCTTTAAGTAAAAAGGTACTTGAAGCTCTTGTGATATGTGAATACTCTATACTTCTCCCCATACAAATAGTGCCTCCATAATTTAAGTGAAAAAATTACAGCTACCAACTCTAAATCATGTGTTAAGTAGCTCTTTTCATAGGGCTTTAACTGCGTAGATGCATATATAATCACCCTATCATTTTGCATCAATACACACCCGAGCCTTTGGATAGATAAATCACTATACACTACAAATTTTTTATCACTGACAGGTAAGGCTAGCATTGGTGTAAAAATCAATCTCTCCTTCAATGCTGTGAAGCTTACTTGACATATGTCGTCTGGTACAAACTTCACCTTTTTTTGAGTTAATTTAGTTAGAGGGGTTACTAGCTTAAAGAATCCTTTTACAAATTTTCTATAATATCCAGCTAACCCTAAGAAACTTCTGATTTCTGTTACCGTCTTCAGTCAGAGCCATTCACTCACAGCCTTTATCTTCTCAGGATTTACAACTAGCCTATCCTTACTAATCACATTTCCTAAAAATGTCACCCGTTTTAGCCAAAATTCGCACTTCTTAAATTTGGCATACAACTTCTTACCTACAGTTTACTCAACACCACCCTTAAGTGTTGTTCATGATCTTCCTCACTCCTAGAGTATATCAAAATACCATCTATGAACACGGTGATGAACTTATCCATATACTCCCTGAATACCTGCTTCATTAGGTCCATGAAGGCTGCCAATGCATTTGTGACTCCAAATAGTATTACTTGGAACTCATAATCCCTATATCTAGTTCTAAACGCGGTCTTCTAGATGTCTTCCTCCTTGATTCTCAATTGATGGTACTCAGATCTCAAGTTTATTTTTGAGAAACTTGAGCCCTTTGCAACTAATCATATAGATCGTCAATCATTAGGAGAGGATACTTATTTTTAATGGTGACCTTATTTAACTTCTGGTAATCTATGCACAACCTCATACTATTTTCTTTCTTCTTTACAAATAGTATAGGTGCACCTTAAGGTGAGACACTCAGTTTGATGAACTTCTTGTCTAACGGTTCTTATATTTGGTCCTTCAATTCTTTCAATTCTGTAGGTGCCATATGGTACGGGGCTTTGAATAAGAGAGCCGTTGATAAGTGTTAGAAAACCTTTAATTCTAATGCTTATTAGTTATAATTTTATATGGATTTCATGTAATTTGTGAAGAAAATGGTACTTATATGATTAAATTTTAATTTCAGGCATCAATGGAGGCAAAAGAAAGGTTTAAGGATGATATGAGTAAAGGTGAGGTGAAATTTGGCGAAAAATGAAGAAAATTGATTTTCAGTTCAGCATAACCTATGCAGACACCAGTGTTGGATGAAAAAAATGATCAGTAGCTAATTTTTTTCAACCTTGCCCCCAACATGGCCATGCTGGAGGCCGTGCTGAACTGGGCAGTAAAAAATAATGTGTTTCGAAGTTAGAGCGGTCTCGAGCACAGCTGTATTAATACCCATGCTGAACCCTGTTTTCGCAAGAACTATAAATAGACGGTTTGTTTTATTTTAAAAAGACTTCTTTCCTTCTGGCTTCATTCTGGAAACCTTAGGAGAGCATTATTACGAACTTCAAGAGGAGAATTGTCCGAGCATCATTGGAGATTACAAAACAAACAAGGGATTATTCTTTAGCATAAATCAATACTATTTCTCTAGATTATCTGTTTTTATTGAAAACTCCATGGATTAGTAATTCTTTATATCTTTTATCTTGTGAAACCCTAACTCATGTGCTGAACCATTGATTGATTAATGAATTATTTATATCTTTGCATCTATTCATGTGTTTCTATTGTTCTTGTAATTGATTTATGCGCAAATTGATTATATGTCTGATTTTTATTAAATTGAAAGAGGTTTCGTTTAGTAAATTAGATCTTCATGAATAGAGAGATTACATGTTTTACCTAGAGGTATGAAAACATTGATTTTCTGCAATTTATTGGAATTGTGAACTTAATGAGATCTTACATAACGATAATGGGGGAGAGGTCTCCATTATCTTATGCATGATTATGAATTAATTAACTCGAGAGAGTAATTGATTTTACTTGAGAATTCCTGCAGTGTAAAGTATAAATTGATTCATTAATCAATATCTTATTTTGAGAATTTTAGGGTTAGGTACAAGATGAGGGGTATATTTTGTGATTAATTACACTTTTTAGACAATATCATTCAATTCTAGGGTTACTAGGAATTGTTAGTTATTAATTTAATTCATAATTCCCACATCACAAATTAGACTAGATAGTAGAGAAGGGTAATACTAGCACTTGTTTTCTAGATCCCAGAGGACGACACCTATTAAATCTATACTATAATCGATAAGTACACTGCCTAGCTCGATAGTAGATTTTATTGGTTATAAATTTAAAACTTAAACGATCAGTTAGATTCGAGCGACACCAGCCGTACCTAACACTACATCTGTACCAAATTTAATTCCCTTACTAGGTTTAAACATTGCAGATCTTCAAGGATTGTCTTAGGCTATCACACTTCTATCAATGACATGGTCAATAAAACTAAAGGAAAATATATATCTAAAATCATCAATTCCATTCACTACCCACTCTTATCATGTCTCATCATCTTACAAATTTAACACCTAATTCATCTAAAGATCACGACTTACTTTCTATGGTTTGAAACTTATACCTATTGATCCTCACTTAATTATAACGATCATTAAACCTAGACTTCGATACCACCTAAGTTGTAACACCTTAGAACCTAGGAATGCTATAGCTCGCCACATGTCCCCATTATGTGAAGATATGCTAAGGCTCAGATGCTATGATTCTTCGACATTAACCTTTGAGTATTCATAATGATAATTAAACTCTTTCTCCATAAAACAAGAGGTTAGAAAGAGTATTTATCCTAAAAAAAATACATAATAAACATTCTCCTCAAATTATTATGGCGAAAGTATTCATGAACTTAAATGCTACAACAACATTTAAAGAAAACATATGTCCTCAATACACAACCCATATTCAATCTCCTCAATTAAATACAGTGAAAGCTTTCAAAAACTTAAACATAATAATAGTCTAAAATCACATTTACAAGAATATGCAATATCTCTCCTTTCTCCTTGTCCAAATACTACTCATCATAATATACATATTCCACATTCTCTTCAGTATCCTGATTTGTCTTTGCTAAGGTCTCATCATACCTTACAATTTCTCTTGTGGCATTTGCAACTAAAAAAGGTCCCAAGAGGAGTGAGCTAATGCCTAGCACTATATATACCTATACACATATATGCATGCCATAATAGAAACAACAACACATACATGATGCAACATATTATTCATTTACAATTTATATTCTTTCACAAAAGGTTAAACTAGCACAAAAACTCATCATTAAAATCATCACACAATCCTTCCACAAACAAATATATATACACATATACATATATATATATGGCAAAGGGTACTCTCCTTTGTCCATGAATCTATTCCATATAGAATAATAATATGTATATAACAGTAAGTACTTTCCACTGTCCATGAGTTCATGAGTCCTTTCATAACATCCTTCTAGATAGATAAGTCCTTTCACATTCTACCTAGATCATTTTGATATACAACTCCATTAGGGACAACGTTACATACCAATCATCAAGGTACCAGCTTGAGAACACCAACCCACACTTGGTTTCTCAGATTTAACCATTCACAATCACACGCGCAATCAATCAGGTTCTTTTATAATAACATTTGATCTACACACAATTTCTAACTAACAAGCCTAAACAACACACACGGTATACACGTACTTGAATTGAAAAACTTGATTTCCTCACACTTCTATAGTCTCACAAATCCTCTAAACCTATACATATTCTTAATTACATGCTCTTAGAATTTTATTTCAATAAAGTAAAATGAAATAGGATGTGTTTCAATTCAACACGACCATGTTAGAGGTTGTATAGAGGGACACAATTTAGTACATGGCCATGCTAGAGGCCATGTGCCTTTAGGTAAATTTTTGTACTTTAACATGGGAAAGTACACAATCGTGCTAGAGGCCATGTATCTTTTTGTGAATTTTTGCATTTTAGCATGAACGGGTATATGGGCATGTACCTAGCCATGTAGGTCACTATTTATCCTTAATTCCATTTCCAATTCTCAAAATCCTTAACTCTTTCTAACCTTAAGTCAAATCCAACAATTAGATCTAATTGTGCTTTTTTTTTCATAGAAAATGCTAATTAGGGTTAAATTAACGACTTACCAGATCAAGTCGTCTTAATGCTTGAATTCTTGTCCTAAACCTTGCGTAGCACAAATTGTTCTATAAAGAGTCCTAATGCATTAATCTCCAATTTACAATTTATACATAATCAACAAGTACATTGTCATTGATCGATTTACTCACCTTAATCTGATAGGCTAGTGGTAGAACGTGGTTGTCTCTTTCTCTCTTACGTCTCTAAAAAGAGTGTTTAAGGTTATGTGAAGTGTGAATGAGGGAAAAAGGTTAAGCTAGGGTGTATAGGACTATTTATATTTCATAGACAAATTACTAAGTTGTCCCCACTTCTTAAAGTTAATTACCTCTTTAACCTTGGTCGAATCTTTACTAATGTTAATTATATATACATATTTATATATATAAATAATCATTTATTTACAAAATTGAAACACAAATTACTAAGTTGTCCCCACTTCTTAAAGTTAATTACCTCTTTAACCTTGGTCGAATCTTTACTAATGTTAATTATATATACATATTTATATATATAAATAATCATTTATTTACAAAATTGAAACTAAGTAGCCTCGTCTATGTGTCATCACCATTATGCGATTCTCATTAACCATAGTTTAGCTATATCGTATTGTATCATCTGTCAAGGTCCATAGTTCCTAGATGACTCCCGATATATCTTCAATAAATAGTATATGAGCACTCACGATGTTAGACAACACGACATAAGACTTGGGGTCTAATTCCACTACAGTGATAATCGAGGGTTGATAGGTCAAGCCGGACTCTATGTCATTAAATTGAAACTAAGTAGCCTCGTATATCTGTCATCACTGTTATGTAGTTCTCATTAATTACAATTCAGCTATATCGTATCACCCATTGGGGTCTATAGTTCCATAGTTCCTAGATGACTCCTAATATATTATCTCTTTACTTATAGTGCCCATTATTCAACGTGATTTTACTTATTAGCTACCCATCAAGCCATTCCTCAATGGCTTAAGCACCTAACTTTTGAGGTTACTAAACTAAGATTATAGCTCAAGTAACACCTAGATACTTAGCTACGTTCAATTTTAATTTGGTTAGGGTTTTCTATCATAGCAAGTAACATGTATGTTATTGTATACTTAGAAATATAAAGGTATCTTGAAGCCAAAAGCCGATTCCCAATTATCATAATTGCTTAATTAAAATGCATTTAGATGAGAAAATTATGAGTTAGTAAGTTTGTTTCAATCAATTGATTTCTATTACAAATTCTAACATTTTTTATTATTTAGTTAAGGCTTATAGTAGTTATGGGTCCAACAATGAGTAAAAAGACCTAATTAGCCTTTGGGTAAATTTTAGGCTAGCAACTTAATGTTTATTAATTAAATCAATTTAAACCATTGTACTTACCAATTATTATTTTTAATTGTTTAATTAGGCTTTACTTATTTTCTTCCCCAAGACTAAGTCTTTATGCCTTACTAAGGCCTAATTTAGGGTATTGGGCTCTAAAAGAAAAAGTGAACCCAATTAATTTTTGTATTAAGCCTCTAAGCTAATTGTTGATTAATTGAGTCTATTACTAATTAATTAAGTTAAATGAACCCAATTAATTAAAGTAATCAAGTCATTCAACTAACCTAATTACCTAAGTTAATTATTTACTTCTTTTAGGTATAATAGATTCATTACATTATTAAAACCTATTATTATCTGTCGAGTCTAATTTTTTTGCATTCCCATTCCTAATCCGATCTAGACTAGACCCTATGCTCATCTAATGTAGATCCTCGACTTGAGTTAGGAATTTCATTTGATTTTTGGAGTCGCCACCTAACTGTTGTTGGGAAATATTGAATTAAGACTAAAGGAGCAGATTAGTCTTAATTTGGACCACTAGTCGTCGTTATTTCCTCTTCTCGTTTTTGTGAAAAGAGGAAAAGGGAAAACCAGAGTTTCTAAGTCCGGAGGCTAACCTATTAAAACATTTACGGTTACCACCTAATCTCCTGAAATTGATCTTATTTAGAAATGTGCTTCATTGTGTTTCTGTTACTTTTTATTATGTTTTTGAATTATTTCAAGAAAATGATTTTTCATTCATTTTTATGGGTTGACCCGAATGGGTGCCTACATACCTGCTATTCAGGATCAAACAAGCCGTATTTCGCTTTTCTGAAAACTTTAAGTGGGTTTGTGAATTTTAATTTTGAAACCTCTTTTGATTTATGTTTTTATCATTTTTTGGATTTTTTCTAAAAAATTCTAAGCCTAAGCTTTAATCTAATTTTTGAAAATGATTTTTAGGGAAAAACATCAATTTTGGATTTATTTTTTAGAAAAGATTATTTTTCTAAGTGCTAAAACTCATTTTTATGATTTTCTTGTGATTTTTATTATTCTTCTTGATTTTTTTTTATGATTTTTATGATTTTCATCATTTTTATGATTTTTGTAGTTTTTTTATTATTTTTATGATTTTTTTATTATTTTTATTAAATTTTCTATAATTTTTGTGAATTTTTTTTTAAATTTTATCCTAAGTTAATATCTATCCTATTTTGAAATCTAAAGTTTTATTATTATTTTTCCTAATATTTTTTTTCTACATTTTATTATTATTTTTCTATTTTTTTCTTTTCTTATTTATTATTTTTCTACATTATTAAATTCTAGAAAAATCTAATTTCTACATTTTCCTATTTATTAAAAATAAAACATAAACAAATAAATAAATAAATAAATAATAAATAATAAATAACAAATAATAAATTAATTCAGAATAAATAAATAAAAAAATTAATTAATTAAATAAAATAAAAAAATCCGAAAAATCCGACTTACCTGGATCCAGGTTGGTGCGCGGGTCGGGTCGGGTCGGATCAGATCGGTCAGATGCGGCGGCGGAGGGTGCTCGTTTACGGTGTTCCGGCGGCCTTTTGCAGCAGGTGAGGTGTCGAATCCTGAGGGTGCTGAATCCAATGATGGTGGTGGATCACTCCCAGATTGCCTCCTGGTGGTGGTTCAACTCCGATCGGTGCTTGCGGTTTTGGATCCTTCTCCGATGCTCTCCAATTTGCACTCTTTCCTCACTTTCTCTCAATTGTGATTCGTGTTTTGGCTTCCTTCATTCGATTCCTATTTATAGGCACTTGAAACCGAGCTGGATAAGCTTGGATTGCCTCCGATCGAAGCTAATCGGATTTTCGGTTAAAAAAAACCAACTCCGATTTGTGTAAATCCTTTGATTTGTTGCGATTTGATTCCAATTAGATAATGTTTATCTTATTTCTGTTGAAGATCTGTTGGATTTGTGCAAAAAATCAAATCGAAACGGCTGAAATTCGAATTTTCTCTTCCGCTGGCGATCTCGGACCCAAGGTAGACGACGATCACGCGCCCGGCGCGTGCGCTCCCTCCAGCCAATCGGATGCTGCCACGTGCCCAGGATAAGTGAAAAAATTGCAAAACGTGGAAACTGTTCCTCCCGCGATTCGAACCCACGACCGAGCCCCCCTACGCGCGCCTTAGCCCATTTTCTTGATTTTCTTTTATTCGCAAATTGCATATATGCAATGCGATTTTTTTTTATTTTTTTTGTATTTTTTGAAATTTCAAAAATTTGTAAAAATTATTTATTATTTATTATTGCCATTTCTGAAATCATTTTTCAAAATTGATGTTTTTTCTTATTTATTTTTATTTTTTGAATATTTTTAATTATTTATGCTAAATTAGGGAAAAATTGGAAAAAATTAAAAAAAAATGGAAATTGATTATTATTGATTATTGTGGATTCCTAGGGCAAAAATGGGGTGTTTACATTATCTATTTTAATTATTATGTCTAGTTTCAATTATTGTGCTTAATTTAGGCTAATGAGGGTTTTCTTGCTTAATTAATACCTGATTTGATTTGTTTATGTCCAATTAATTTACTTAAGCTTAATTGGGTTTAATTAACCTATTTTAATCCATTAGGTGATATTATGTCCAAGTTAAGTGCACAATGAATTACTGGGTTATATTTATTACTTATAAACTCATTTAATTTGTCATGTTTAAGTCTAATCCATTTTAGATTTTTAATTGATTTTGAGCCTTATTATGTATGGGGCCTACTTAAGTTATTTAAGTCTATATTTAGATGTTTCTAAAGCCCAATTAGGATAATTGGGCCTTAAAGAAAAGTAAACCAAACTATATTTGGAATTAGACCCATCAACCCTAATTAATTTGATTAACCTTATTAATTGATATAATTTATCCCATTTTTCAATTAATTATCCTATTTAGGTGTATAACGTCATAATTTAAGTGCTTGGGCCCATTTTATTCTATTTAAGTCCAAGCATATTTAGGCCCGATTATTATCCTTATATCCATTTTTGGTTCAATTAGGTTATTTTAATATATTATGTAATACTATACTTAACTTAGGCCCATTATGTCTAATTGGTCCTATTCATTATTTTTAAAGCCCGATTTATTTATTATACCTAATTTAATTTTAATTTAGGTCTTTAGTTGATTTTGAACCTTATTAGATATGAGACCCATTTAGGCTATCTTTGATTTGTTAAGACCTATTTAGGGTATGGGTTTTAAAGATGAAATAGACCTAACTTATTTTGGAAATTAAGCCCATTAGGCTCAATTAGGTCATTATGTTTTGTAATGATTTAGGTTTATTTTTCTTAGGTCTAATTTTATCATGTTTAATTCCAACCCATTTTAGGAGTTTTGATGGTTTTAGGCTTGGCCTTGCTATGTTTGATGTCTATTTATGATATTTAATTTTGATAAGGCCCATTTAGAGTATAAGCTTTAAATGAGAAATTGGCCTAAATTAATTTTAGGTTTTGGGCCCATAGAGTTCATTTAAGTCCAATTATATCTAGATAAGATTTATTTAATAAATAAATTTTTATTTTGGCTTATCTTGGTTATTAAGCCATTTAGGCCTGATTATTTAAATTATGTACTACTATGTGAACCATCCATAGAGAAGGGTATTGGGTTGGTTCATGGGCTTATTTGAATAGACCAGCTTGAGATTAGGCCGACTTTGCTCAAATTATTTAAATTATTTAATTTCAATTTCAAACTATTCAAATCCATTTTTTTAAAGGCTTATAACTTTAAAGGGCCTTAACTTTTTCATTTTAAATCTAAATTAAGTTAAACCAAAACCATTTTATTCATAATCATTCCCTCTACTTATTTTAACAATAAAAAAAAAACTCATTTTAGTTATTTAAACCTTCAAATTATCTAGATTAGTTCAAGTTACAAATTTTTACTGTAGATATCCATATCTTACTCATTTTAAGTCTAAATTAATCCAAACCAAAACTAATTTGTTCTTAATCATTTCTTCCTAAATCATCATTTAAATCGACATTTTTGGCAAAATGAACATCCAAAAATAGCTCAAATAGTCTAGAAACACCCAACATGCAAAATTCATCCATAAATTGGTCAATTCAACTACAACTTGATTTCTAAGCCTCATTTCACATCAAATCAACTTTAAATCATTCATTAAACATGTTATAACTCTAATTAACTCAAATTAAACACAATTAAATATAATCTATTCCAACAAATGGGTTGCCACTACTTAAGGTCTGAAATTGCCACTTTTCCATCCTTAATTCTATCTTTAACCTACTAAACATTATTTAACCCTCAATTTATCAATTGAACTTAATTCAAACTTCAATCTATTCATATTTTTAGATGATATATGCTGGAAATTCTAGAATCTAACATCCAAGAACTATTTTTTACACCAAATCTTCATTTTACATCAAAATCATCATCTATAACACTTCCCCTTCATCAATCATCACCTAATTGATCATCTATCACACAAATTTACATTCAAAATATCAAATTAATACTACAACCAATTTATTAACATCCTAAATGTCTAGAAATTTAAACATTTCCTTCATTGGGTGGCGGCATCACATACAATCTCTTAAGTATGCAACTTTACATCATGAACGCATTTCCAATTACCTAAACTTACATCTAACATCTCATTTAGCATGTTAACTCATCAATCATCATTTTAAAACATAAAAAATCATCCAAAGAGAACATGGAGAGTGGTGGCAATGCAACTTCTCATTACAAACATACCCACTTTCACAAATACCCATTTAATGCTCCTACGCACTTCAAATCATCAAGTTAAGTGTAGTTAGTACCTTTATTTCTTTGGAAAGCCACAAAACTTTCCACTTCTTTAATCTAGTTGTGACTCCCTCACACTCCCAAGTATGTATTTTTCAATTTCAAGACTATTTCCAGCATCAAAAGTCACTAATCAATGCTTAAACTTCTAATTAAAGCATTTAATCCCAGTTAAGCTTAGCAAAGTTCACTTATTTAACTTAATAAGTACATGTCCAACTTCTTGTTGCCCTCATAATTTTCCTCACTTTGATTTAGACCTAGAATAAGCAAGTAACAACACTAGATTAGTTCTATATTAGAGAGTAATTAGGATTTAAGCTAAGGTTTAAGGTTTTAAATATGAGTTGAGAGTTTTACCCTGAGAAATTTTGAAAAATACAAGAGATGAGGGGCTACTGGTTTTTGCTAGGATGTGGGTTTTTTAAAGGATTTTTGAAACCCTTAGTGATTTAGGGAGAAAGGGAGACCACTAGAGCATGGTTCCAAGTTATTGCATGTTACCAAGTGTCTTTATTTTTGGGCATTTGTGCATTTTTTTTACTTTCTTCATTCTCACTTTAATTTAGCTAAATTCATTTCATTTTAATTCTCTAATATAATTTTCTCATCTCAAATTTTAGTTATCCTTTAATAAAATCAAGCCTAGGGGCATTTTGATCATTTTGTGAAATTGATCTCCAAACTTTAATTTTTCTTTTCCTATTGACTTCAAATGACTCCTTAATAATTTTATTCACCTAATTAGGATCTTGGAATTTTATTTAGGGTTACTAGAATATTTCAAGGCTATTTTCAATAAAACTGAGTTTAAAGGTAAAAAGGTTATTTTGGAAAAATTTGGTCCTAAACTTTGTACATTATTACTTAATTAACTTCAAATTTTTCCTTTTAATTTCCACTATCCTTATCTATTTTTTTCAAGTTTTTCCACATAGATTAGGTCAATCTAGTTGAGATTCCATTTATATGCATCATAGTTTTAAATGTTATATCGAGTACATAGTGTACCAAACAAGTATTAGGAAAAATCGTGGAGGTCCTTTATTCACCTTAACTATTCAAAAAGTAACTCCACAATTACAATTTGTCAAATCTTGGCTACCATATTTTAGGTAAAATCCTTTCTAACTTTCCTCATTTGATATTTATCAAATTGCCTCTATCTTTAATTTGAATTTAGGTGTATTACAATAGAGCTATAGTAACTTTTACATCAAACATTAGAATAAAAAATAAACGAATAACTCGTTTAAATTTTTTGAAGGAAAAGCTATAGAAATTTTGATTGGATTATTGAAGGGCAATAGCTTTTTTCTTATAATTGGACTTGCTATAGATCTTTATTTTAAACAAATACAAAATGCTAAGTTATTCAAACGACCACAAGAAGCCATTAGAACAATAAGTAGAAATAAAGCCCCATTTTAAGACAACTAAGCCCCCCATGCAAATGCCTTGACAAGCCTTCTAACTCTAGATAACTAGCCGCCTTGTTTGAATGGTTGGAACTTGGCATCAAAAAAGACACATTTGATTCTAGCAACTTAAATACCGAGTTGTGCTTATTTTTGTTTTTATAGACTTTGCACTTATTTTTAAGAATGCCAATAGGGCACCTTAGAACCTTATTACTACTTAGTTTGCAATCTTTTATACTTAGATTAAAGTTTTCAAATTTGTAAAAGGCATTTGTATCCAGATTTCTCTATGATCATTAAGAGTTTTTTCTTTTTAAATTGCCTAGGTTTTTATCAATTGTTTTCTAGATTGTGATGAACTAGTTATCTAGAATCTATGAATTATATTAGTTTTTATTCAACACCCAATAATTAATTTAGCGGTCATGAGTGATATTGCTTAAAAATATACCCACAAACTAGTTCATTTTTTTATACTAGTGAGTCATATCTAATATCAATAACACTTATATCCTTTATTTTTCCTTTAAACATGCCTAAAAGCCCAATTGTTCACAATGTGTGTACTTGAAAAAGTAAAATATGAATAATACTATAAAAAGGTAATCATGGCATTAACATATTAAAAAATGAAAGTTTCGATGTAAATAAGATCGTGAAATGTTACCATACATTAAAACACTAACTGGATTTTTAACTTCCTTAAAAATAGAATTATAGAAAATTGCTAGTGATAAAATATAAATAAATAAAAAAGTGGGGTTGAAAATTTAAACTTTGTATATTAGAGATGCTTGAAGGATGTGGAATCCAAAGATGATATATTTATTTGATACAAGTATCCAACTACATATTGCATAATTTAACATAATATATGTCACGTGGCATAAAAAATAAGTAATACTTTACTAAATTATTAAAACTAAACTAAATTGTAACAAATAAAACAAAAAATTATAAAAATACAGAAATTTTAACTTGGAAAACAAGAAAAATGTAAAAAAAAAGGGGTTAAGTAAAGAAAATTTCAAATAAACCTATAATTATAAATCACTAGTCATTGTCTTTATCTATCTTTAAAAAGATTTTATCTTCTTCCTCATGAAATTTTTAACAACAATGGCTCTTGGAACCAACACCATTAGGGTAGGGCTCCTTCAAATAAAAACCAACCACCCATGACTTTTGCTAGGGTTCACTTGCAAAAATCAAACTCAAACAATGTAAATTTTCTTTTGTTGATTAAAGTGGGTATATCTTTTGCTCAATTATCACTTCTCATTATCTAAGTCAAATATTGGTTTAGAGATAAAACAACTTTTCCTTCTTAATCTGATTTTCACTTAGCCTAACTTTTGCTATAGTTTCTACAACAACTTTACCTTGTAATGCTATTGCTAAAGCTTCTAGAATAAGATATTTCATTATATCTTTCTCTTGAATTTGTTCTCAAGAGCATGAACAATCATCTTATTGAAGCTATCTTCTTTGGTTCTTGACCTTAGTGAATGTTATATTTAGTTCTTCAATGGTTGAGTTGGACTCTTTATCGATTAAAGGGGTATGGGCGTAGAGAGAAAGGTAGGGGGGAAGGTGAGTTTGGAGGTAGGCGGGGAAGGAAGGGGGGACGGAGAGAGACCATAAGGTGATAGAAGAGAACAAGAGAATAATAATGCATGAGAACAACATGGAATCTAGTGTAACAAATCATATTTGAATCCTCATTTTCTATTGGGGGTATAGAAGAAAAAGAAAAAGGTTAGTCAATGAGTTGTAATAATTATGTTATTTTGAAGTTTGGATTTAGGTTTTGCAATGTTAATGTAATGGGAAATGGCATAGAACGTTGTAGAAATGGTTCTTTAGGTTTGTCGAATATTAGGGTTGTTGAGCAATAGGTATGTGATTGAAATGAGTGATAGATGATTTGTAAGCATCCTTTGGTGGTAACAGAGAAAGCTCTTTGTGGTGGTTGCATCTTCTTGTTGGTGGTGGAGGAAGCTCTTAGTTGGCGGGTTGCAGTAGATATCTTTCTTTAAGGTTTGTGTTAGGGTTAAGACTAATATTGATGGAAGAAGAAAAATAGGAGTAGGAAGAAGGAGAAAGAAGAAATCTATTCCTTAGTTTTGTTGTTTTTCTTTTTAATTCTAAGTCATGTGTTTTATTAAAAAGTGTAATATGACATGTCATGTAGCCTAAATAACAATAAAATGTGCATGACACAATTATTATATGTTGCATTTTAATTGTTGAGAAAGAAAAGTCATATAAAGGAGTTTTTAGAGGTAGTATTGATGGCACTCGAAAGTTCAATTGGGTTCTAAAATCAATACTAAAAAAGTTCAAGAGGTTAGTTGCAAAATATCCCAAAGTTCGTTTATTAAACTTGACATTATGAAAACTAGCTCTAACCATTGTTTGCTTCTTGTTGAGATACAAGGAAAGAATGATGTGAATTGTTCTAAATTTTCTATTCAAAGCATGTAGTCTTGCAATCATTCTTTTTTACAAGTAGTGGAGACCTTAGGAATTTTGATTGTGAGTCTTTAGGCTTAATCAAGTTCTAACTAAAATCGCAACATCTTAAGATGCCTTAAAGAAGTGGAATAGAAATGTATTTGGCATTATTCACATGAACATTAAAGAGGTAGAAGAAAATGTCAACACTCTAAAAATTTTGCATGTTGAAAGCAATGGTAAGTACATGTACTTAGAACTTTAGAAAATGATGGAAGACATATCAAATAGCAAAAGGAAATTTTCTAAAAACAACAATTTAAAATTAGATGGTCAAAAGATGGTAATAGGAATTCTAAATACTTTCATGCTAAAGTAAAAGAGAGGAGAGTTAAAAAAGTTACTAATAAAATTAAAGATGTAAATGGAAATTAGTTTGATGGTAAAGCCCTAAGTGCCTCTGTGATAGGAATTAAGGTCTAGAAGGTCGATTTAGAGATCCAATAATGTAAATAAATAAAGCTAAGGAGAAAAGGGGTTGAATGGAGGAAAATAAGGTTGCCATCCAATCAACTAGAGAGCAATTCAATCAAGTAAAATAGCCATTCGGTATTTCACCACGATGAATTTTTACATTCCAGACTAGCTAATTACCCATCTAATAAGCCAACAAGCAATAACAAATAATTGCCATTCTTGCTCTTATGTTTTATGGCTTATTTTGTTTTCATCTTTGTTCTCTATTAAGTTTATATTATTTCAATTATTGCATTAGATCCTTAGGTTATTTTATATCATTCTTTAGTTGTAAAAAACAATTTTCCATTATCAGTTTTTATTAGTAACATTGTTTTCTCTTTTTGAAAAACCTTACTTTCATTATTTGAGAGTAATTGTTGAGATCTTATCAATCAAAACTTAACCTTTTGATTGTGGTGATTGTTAATTGGAATCAAGTATGTGTAATATCGATTATTTTAATTAAATCATTTAATTTCCATAAATCATAAGTCTCATTGATTGTAAAATTTCAAAACCCTTAGTTCAATTATTGACCCAACATTAATAGTTATTCATATCCATATTTTTATTTGCTATTTATACCCATAAAACCTAAAAATACCTAAATTCAATTTCTTTTCATAATTTAATGCGCTATAAACTTTTGCTTGGGATTTTATTCAATATTTTAGGCACATCACTTTGTTGTTAATTTATTTTAGGTTTTGCTCTCAAAGATTAGAAGGGTAAAAAGGCTAGCTACATCTTGTAATTTATGATTTAGATATTAATATGTTAATTACTAATCCCTCTTTGAGGGGGTATCATAGCTTATTTTTAAATATACTCTAGTTTTAAGCCAAAGCTTGATGGATTTGGAGGTATGTTCTTTAAGTATTGTTGGAAAAATTATAGACAAAGACTTTTACAAGATTTTGCTTGAATTCTGTCAGTGTTTCCCTTTACGCAAATTTTACACAACCTCCACTATCGTATTGATTTTTATAGTCAATAATCCTTAAACTTGGGAGGACTTTCTACCTATTAGTCTATATAACACAACTTCTATTTTTTTTTATAAAAAAAATGACTAATTGGATTAATTTAGTCTTTCATGAGGTGACTGATCTTTATCAAATAGGCTTTGGCAGGGCTAGAAATATTTGTGGCAATATCCTTATTGCCGAAGAGCTCATACAAGCTTCAAACAACAAAGTAAGAGGAGGCAATCTAATTGTCAAACTTCTCATGGAGAGAAAGCACTTGATAGACTTAACTAAGCTTTCCTATTTTTATTAAAAATTTACTTATATGGCTAAAAGAATTTTATGTAGCGGTAACCTCTTGAGCCAGGGTGATCCCCTCTCACTAGCTCTTTTTATTTTTGTTGCTTAGTTATTATCTCGGGGTTTGAATAATCTCCACTAGTCTTAGCCCACCCTTAGATTTAGGAATTGTGCTTCTATCTAAATCTTTCATATATGTTTTTCTGATGATTGTATTCATGAATAGTTTAATGTCCTATGCATATAAGGTTTTAAATTTCTTGAATCTTTATAAGCAAATTATAGGTAAAAGGTTAAAAAAAGAAAGAATAAAAACTTTAGTTTATTTCCAAAAGATTTTAAACCTTTAAGAATATGTGATATTCACTTTATTTTTAGGATGAATTATGAACAAGTTTCCATTATCTTGGTTGTCTTCTCACCATTAGGTGACAAAACCATTAGTGCTTTAATGGAATTCTTAGAAATGTTTCCAATAATCTTAATAATTGGGTTAATTTGTGGCTTCCTATAGGGGTAAAATCTCTCTTGTTAAAAGTATTTTATCATATCTACCTCTTTGCTTTTTCTAGGCCATTTAATCCTAAAATAGGTTATTAAAAAACTAGAAAGTATGTTTGCAAGTTTTCTATGGTATAATTCTTCTAATTATAGGTTGATATGCCTTCATGTCTATGAAGTAGGTATAGGTATTAAGTCTCTTAAAGACATTTCAGGCTCTTTTGAATCTAAACTCTGGTGGAAATTTAGGAAAAGAAAAACTTTGTTTACTAATAACATGCATTTCAAATACTCAAAGCCAAGCATTTGGTTGAAATTTTGCATCCCATAATTCTTTTGCTTTATGGAAATGACTCTTTAGTGTTCAAAATACTACTAAAAGGTATATACTTTATTGGCCTTAGCATGGGTGATATCAATTTTTGGTCAAACCAGTGACATCTTATGGGCTGGCTTTTTGAATTGTCTTTTGTAGTTTCCTCTCTCAAAAGTGTATGATCTTTGGAATACAAAAGATAGGAGGTTAATGAGTTGACTTGTCCATTGCTTGTTTATTTGACTTATGAAATTCTTACTTTTACCATTCAACAGAGATTAAACAATTCTTCTTTGAGATGACATATCAAAATGATCATTTTTTGTTTTTAACATTTGAAATGAACTTAAATATAAATCTCATACCGTGGATACCTTTAAATTATTTAAGAATAGGTGTCATGCCCCCAATTATTGTAGCAACGATAGTTTGCTAAATAATTTATTTAAGTAGAATACATAAAATTACAATTATTAAATGGGTTTCTAAACCAATTTTAAGATCTTGAAATCATTAATTACATTTTGAAAACATAATTGCTGATTCATATGATTTTGAAAACGTTTGAAGGTTCTTTGGTTTAAGGACAATCCGTGGATAAATTGTAATAGGTAATCTAAGTCTTAAGGCCTAAGGGGGCTACAAATATAAACATAAGTGAATAGCCCATAAAGCCATAAATGACTCTTGATATAAATCCGAATACATAACCTGAAACATAAAAAATAAGTCTAGAAAAACAAAAACTCAATATAAGTCATAGCCTGCATAATCTAAATCCTCAAACTTGTTCCCGTTCTCCTCTTTAGAGTTGAACCCCATCAAAGTGTATAAGGGATTAGAAAAATCCTCACTTAAAAAGGAAAGTGAGCTAAAAGACTTAGTATATAGTAATGTAAGCACATATACGAATGTCAAACAAACCTATACACTAATGTAGCAAATAATCATATAGTTTATTAAATTATCTTAGTTAAGTAAACAACCAATATGGAAGTACTCATAAATGTAGACAATACAACGAGGGACCTAAGGTTTGATTCCATCACAACAGCAATCAACAGTTGATAGGAGTAGCCAAGTTCCACATTATCGAAATCAAAACTTAAGTGGTCTTGTTTAAGAGACCTTACTGTTATACAGTTCTTACTAATCATAGTCTAACTATATTATATCACCCATTGAGACCCATAACTTTGGACGATTCTTGATATACCTTCTCTCTATTTATAGTGTCCATTATTTAACGTGATTTTACTTATTAGCTACCCACTGAACTTTCACTCAAGAGCCTAAGTGCTTAATTTATTGTGTCATTTTGATGTATATGACTGTAGCTATAATCTTAATTCAAGGCTATCATTTGTTGTGTTAAGTGACCAAGCACACACAATAAGTGGATACTTAGTTGGGCCGATTATTAATTTAGTTAATTTTTCTAACTTAGCAAGTAACATGCTTGTTACTACGTATCTAGAAAGGTTAAAGATTCTCAAATCGTAGTTCAAATCTCCAATTGAGTAAATTGAACCGATTTTGTGCATCAAAAGAAAAAACTTAAGTCAATTAATTATTTTAAATATTTGAATTATATTTAAGGTTGCGTTTCAACTACTTAAGGTCCATACTAGTTATAGGCCCATTAAGGGGTTACGTAGGTCTAATTAGCCTTTTAGCTAGTTTTAGCTTGAACCATTTAAAGTTTATTTACTTAAGCTTAATAATTTATTTGAATCTGAGTCTAGATATGTCTAAAGCCCAATTAAGGTATTTAGGTTCTTAAAGAATAGTGTGCCCTAATTATATTTGGAATTAGGTTCACTAGCCCTAATTAAATCACTTAGGTCTAATTATTAATATTATGTCTATTTTAGGTCCAATTAGGTTACTTTAATTTATTCTATTTAACCTAATCCCATTGTTTCCATTTAATCTTATTTGTTATATCTTAGTCCAATTGATTATTATGCCAAATTTTAATTCCATTTTAATCCTTTAATTGATTTAGGAACTTATTGAATTTACGGCTCATTTAGGTTTAATTAAGTTGTTAAGGCCTATTTAGAATATAGGCTTTAAAGATAAATAGATCCAAGTAAGTTTTGGGTCTTAAGCTCATTTGGATTTTTTTAGTCATGTAAGCTCATTTCATTTTGTCATGCTTAAGTCTAATTCAACTTAGATGTTTAATTCAGTTTGGACCTTATTATAATTTGAAACCCAATTTAGGTTCATTATTGTGATAAAAGCCCATTTAAGGTATGAGCATTAAAAGAGGAATGGACCCAATTAAATTTTAGATGTCGGGCTCATTGGTCACTTTAGTCCATTTTATTAAGTTAATTCTTATTTTGGTTCATTTAGGATAGTCAAGCTATTTAAGTTTGATTAATTCAATTATGTTTAACTATATGGGCCATATATGTAGAGGGTGAAAAGGTTGGTTCTTAGATCTATATAGGTGAGTTAACTTAGGATTTAGGTTGGCCTTGGCTCAATTTAATTAAACCAATTTAATATTAAGTTTAGGTTTGTCACTTTTAAATACCTTAATTTTAGATGGTCATAACTTATTCATTTTAAACCCAAATTAAGTGAAACCAAAGTTATTTACACCGTTATTACTTCTACTATCTATTTTAACATAATTTTTTTTTTTGTTTTATTCCTTTATGAGTTATTGAATTTTCATATTACATCATGTTATGAAATTGTAACTTTAAAGGCCCATAACCTATTTAAGTTAAGTCCAGTTCACTATAAACCAAAGTTCACTTAATTTCATTCCTTTTTAGAGTCTAAAACATTATTCACATTCCAATTTTAAGCCCAATAAATTATCATAATAGCCTTAACATTCTATAATACATCTAACACATCTATATTCATTCTTACTAGCCAAAATCCAACACAATTCCACTTCTAGGCCTCCTTTACATTCAATCTAATTCCTATTCATTAATTAAACATATTTCAACCAAATTTACTCAAATTAAACACAATAATTCATGGATGTCCAAAATTGAACACATTGATTCAACAAGCAAGAAAAATCATAATCTTAAGATCAATCAATCCACAATTTCATCATAAATCACTTTTAAACTTTGCCAAACTTAACATTCATTGTATAACTTCAAATTAAACCTAATTTATCAAGTAAAAAACATGTGAAGATGCTAGAAATTCATGGGTCATTAATCAAATTAACTAATTTATTCATCAACTCATCATTATCACCAAACTCAACCTCCAATTTGTCATATATGTCATATTCATCATCTAAATCACTCCTAAATCCACATACCTATATTTCAATCATCAAATTACCATCATTTATCTTTAAAATCATATTTCACATAAAAATTGAATCACAATTTCTTCCTTAAATTGGTGGCATGCAAAATCGTATTTAGCATATTTGACATACTAAATCATAGATTAATATCTAAAATCATCAAAAGACATTCGATATCTTCATATAAGGTGGCAGTCACAAGGGCTTATGTGTAAAATCTTATCAAGATTCAAGAAATCACCGAATTTCTATGTTAAACCACTTTTAATCACCCTAAATCACCTATTTAAGCTTGTTATTGAACTTACCTTAATGGAGATCAACAAATCCTTCTTACTTAATGTTGGTTGCCACTCCTAAGAGCCACCCAAAAGATTTCCTTACTTTTCTAATGATATCCTTCATAAGAACTTCACTAATCACTACTTAGATTTATACTTAATTAACTAATCTCACTTAAATCAATTTAAAAACATGTTACCTTAATCCAATCTTAACTGTGACTTGAGAGTCCATTAATTGAGATCTTCACTTGATTTTTCATTTAAAACTTACAAAAAAACAAGTTGAATTAGTAGCTAATTAAGATGGAATTAGAGTTAGGCTTAGGGTTTAGGGTTTAAGTTAAAGTTTTGGGGTGTTTACCTTGTAAATTTTCGAAAATGTTTTGAGAGGGCTACTAGTTTATTTTCAACCCAAGGGGGTTTATAAGGGAGGGTTCAGCTAGGGTTTAAAGGGAAAAAGAAAAGGAGAACCACTATTTTTAAGGGTTTTTACTAAATGGTGCCATGTGTCTCCATTTTTAGTTTTTGTGGTATTTTTATTTTCTTATTTTTCCTTTCCACTTTCAGCTGAGAAATTTCTTAATCTTTTCCCCTAAATTGCTTTTAGAAACTTAAGAATTTAGCCACTCTTTAATAAAACTAAGTTTAGAGGCATTTTGGTTATTTTACCTATCTAACTTTCAAATTCAAAATTTTCTTTTATTATTTCCAAATAACTTGAAATTAATGTTATTTACCCAATTAAGGTCTTGAAGCTATATTTAGAATCTCTAAGCTAATTCGAGTTTAAATTCAATAAACCGATTTCAAGGGCGAAAGGGTCCTTTTTGGAAAAATTGTTTTTCAAGCTTTGAAAATCCTTCTTAACTAATTCCAAAATTTTCCCTTTATTTCCATTGACTTCATTTATTATTTTTGGGATTTTTCAATAGGTTCCTTTGAAAGTCTTTTTTAAGGTGGAGAGCAATCCACTGTTTCATTTCCACAAATGATTTTCAATGTAACTAGAGTAACACTTTACTTTCTTGGTGTCTTTGTTGTTTACAAGATTTGAGATAGCTATTCATGTACTTCTTTCATTTTATGCCATTATGATAAAGATGATTGGAACCTAGTTGCTTTATAATTTGGCTTTCAGTTGATCCCTGACATTACCTCTATAGTTGTCATGTTAAAATTTTGGAAAACCAAGCTACTTAATGTTAATAATCATTCTCATTTTTTTATGCCTACTTTAACATTATGGCATAAATAGGTAAAAAGGAATAACATGAAACACATAAACTCTTACAAGTCTCCCAAGATTTAGGTTAAACAAATTACGAATGGTCTTATAAATCTATGGCGGGTTACTCATCTTACTAGAAAACAAATCAAATATGATGAGAAGCTATGTTTATACTTAGGAAACTCCCTAAGAAAGAAAGTTCTCCACCCTCTTTCTTAGAGCTCTCCAAAATTAGGTATGTCCAAAGTTAATGTGAGTAATAGCCTTTCACAAAGTAAAGGAGGTGGGAGAGGTATCCATAGAGATTAAAAATTGGAAAGATGGCTTCTTCTCACAAATTTCTTGAATCTATTGAATTGATAATTTTGGTTAAGGGATAGGAATACTAAAGGCACTTAAATATCAAATAGATTCTTGTAGAGATAGATTTACTTGTGATGATTAAATGGCTTTTTTACTTCAACAATCGAATGAACATTTGGAATGATATGTCAAGCGTAAGAATCTTGTTGTAAGAATTGCAGTGCAAGGTTAGTCACATATGAAGAGCACAAAACACTACTATTGTGACTAACTTGCTAAAAAGGCCAAGGAAGATCAAAAGAAGTTTTTACATGCATAGGCTTTATTTTAGACAATCATTTTAAAAGAATTTATTGCAGGACAAAGCTAGGGTAGGAAACTTCTATATTATTTCTATTTGAATGGTTTTGTTGGTGTATACTATATGGCTTGTTACACTATTGCTTTCTTTTCCACAAGGTTTTCAATGTGTTGGGAGTAGTACTTTATTGTTTACTTTTACAATTTTCCAGTGTTTTAGGGAGGTTTTTCTCACTCTATTGAATAGGCAATAGTTTTTTTTTTCTTTTTCTTTTTTAAAGGTAGCTATACTACCTCATATCTATACAAGTTTTATAAGAAAATAGTATTTTTTTATGTACTTTCTTTTCTACAATTCAAATATCTTATAATTTAAAGAGGTTGGATTTATATCTAACTCTTTTCTTGTATTTTTAAATTTTGTTGATAAAAAATGTTGACATTCCTAAAAAGTTGACATTGTGCTTGATGACATTTGATGCAATTATTAAAAATAAAAATATTATCATTAGTCAAACATTTTTCAATGAATCCGAAATAAATGTGTGTTGACATTTCGGTTGTTCACTATTTCGCAATCACTGTTCATTCACGACCTCTACGCGGTGAAGAAAAAGTCCCCAAAAAACTCCGGAGGAAAAGAAAAAACCAAAAAAAAAAAAAAAAGAAAAAAAAGAGAAAAGGAAAAAACACTTTAAAAATAAATAAATTCGTTTCCTCCAATTGTTCGGTATTTTTTCTCTTTCTTCTCTTCGCCTTCACCAGACAGGTCCTCTGTGTGTGTGTGTGTGTATATATTCTCGTTGATATTGTTTGATTGATTTTGATTCCAATTTCTGTTTGGATTCCGTGTTTTCTGCAGGGAGAGAGAGTTTGATCGGACTCCGAGGAGAGAGAAAGAGGAGAGAGATTTAATGGCAGCACCACCAGCTAGAGCTAGAGCCGATTATGATTACCTCATCAAGCTTCTTTTGATTGGCGACTCCGGTTAGTTACTTCCCTTTCTTTTTCCTTAATTCTCTCTCCTAATTACGAGATTGAAGCATTAATGTTCGAGTTTTGGTGTATTGTTGCTCTAATGTGGGAGATCCGTGTTGTGTTACGTGATCTATGTTTGATCCATTAGGTTTTCGTGAAGTGTGTTTCGTTTTGGTTTACGTTTTGATGTGTTATTGCTTGTTTAAATGAGATTTGAACTGTATTGTTTTGATTGGTTATGTTCGACGCATGCCGGTGAAATGGTTATTTGATTGCGGTATGTTTAGGAAAATATTGTCGTTTTTATGATTAGGTGGATTTCATGGAGGACGGGAAATTTGTTGATCAAACGAATATGATTGTTCCAAATAGGAAGAACATGGTGTCTCGTGTTGGGGTTTAGGTTATATTGGGTCTAGCTACCTTCATTCATGCTTGTGGTATGTGGTTTAGTTCCTTGATCTGTACCTAAGGTCGTTGATGTCAGCTTGATGGTGATTGCATCTGTTAGTTGTATTTTTTATTATTTTTGGCGATTATTTTGAAGTTTGGCACCGTTTCAGTTAGAGAGATTGATTAAAAATTTGAAATCATCACCTGAGAATAGAACAAGGTTAAATGATTGAGATACGGTGATAAGCGAGGCTTTAATATCTTTCATCAGTCAATGCTGCAGGTACAAGCAAGCATGTATGTGCAATTATTTCCATTGTGCATTGGCCATGACAAGGGGTGTCTGTCTCTTATTTCCTGCTAGTTGGGGGTGTTGGTGTCGATATTCTATATGGTGCTGTTTATTGGCTGGAAATAAAAATTGAGGACTAAGGAGAAAACAGGTTGGAGGAGCAAATGGGGCTTGAAATGAAACCGTTGCTGATACTCTGACTATCTTCTCTATAATTAGGTTTACGTCTGCTTTCTCTTGCCGTCTCTAGTTAAGACAAAAAGAGGGATAACAGGATCTTGAATTGATTTTTTTGTCCACTGGTCTTACTGCCATACTGTCAGAGGGGGCAATTAATTGCCAAAAAAAAAAAAAGGGAGGGTAGCTGGTAAGTTTCTGGAATTTTAGTTAATGATCTCCTGCCTGGTACAAAGTTTTATCTGGGCAAAGCTAGAAAAAGATCATAGCATGATTTGTTGCTAGATAAAACTTTGTAGCTTTGTTAATGTCAACCTCTTTGTGCCCTCAGATTTTGGCAAATGGCTTTCCTTTATCATGTTGCTGTATAATGGGACAAGAGAGTGATATATCCCACTTTTTTTGAAAGTGCACTTTGGAATAATGCAATAAAAAATTGTAGCTTTGGTTTGATTGCCTCCAACAGCTGAACCATTGAAAATAATTGCTTAGCAGCTTGGACTAGATTCTATAATTTTGTATTATAGATTATTTTCAAGGATCCAGCTTTATCAAGTAAACTCATCTCCATAATACATCCAAACCTATAACACATTTATGGGATGAATGTAATTCATAATTCCCAAAAAAACGAACCTGTTAATTTATCATAATCTACTTATGAGATGACTGGGATTCTGCATTTTATGATCCGATGATTGCAAAAATGTAACAACTTACATAATAGGTGAATGATACACTAGGGAAGATAGTAGATGCAGCTGAAATATAACTGTACTCCCACTGAAAGAGGAAGGGAAGCAGGTCTACTCAATTAAACTGTGGTCATCATTCTTGAGGGGCTTGGATGTGTATCTGAGGGAGGGATGATTATATGGGTGATCTCTGTTTCCTCCTAGTTTAGAATTAAAATAGAAGGTTTAAAGTCATAAGAAGTTTCTCAGTTCAAATGGAACAGAAGATTTTTCTGAAGGTTCTTTGAAGGAAAATGTAATATGTAGTCCAATGGGATAGCATTATTTATAGGATGGAGAATTAGAACAGCCTGTTAACTTTGTTGGGATTCATCAGCATTTGGCCTACTCGAGCTTATCTGTCCAACTTGTGAAAGGTCAAAGTGAATGGTGAATGAACTTCTCAATACTACCTGTGATCCATAATTGTGAAATCCTATGCAGGCTGCATTAAACAAGTGATGTCCTTTCTATGTTGCATGTCCAGATCATATGCACTCAACTCTAAATTTAGGATCTATGACTCTGGGAGGAATGTGGAGTTAAAAGAGTTATGGCTTGGTAGAGGTGGAGGAGACTTGGTAAAGTTGTCCAGTATTGCCAACTCTTTTTAGTAGTTTAAAATATCACTTGGATTCCCTTAAAAGATCTTGAAAATCTTTATCAACCCACTAGTCATGATTGCTGATCTTGATATCATCTAGTGATTGCCACATGCTACTAACTGCCTTTAGCTTCCTTGCACTTTTTTTTGGGGGGGGGGGGGGGAGGTGGTGTTGCGGGGGGACTATTTATGGTTAAAATTCAAGATTTTGAGATGGTAATACTCTTTCTCTACTTTGCTGCATATTTATTTTCCACTTATCTCAATCTAACGTGTGAATATATTAAAAAGAAAACTGTCCCTTCCTCTTTTCTTCCTTCGTTCTCTATTCTGCTTTCTTTATATATCATTCTTTCATTGTATTACTTACCTAGTTTTCCCTTGCTTGATGCTTTCATATAGGAAATGTCATGAATTTTACATTGTGTTTGCTACTTAAAAGAGAAAGAGAAGTGAGTGGAGATGAGTAGAAGTGAGGGGACAAGAAAAATGGAAGGAAAATTTCCCTTATCTTTGTTAGGTTAAGATGACAAGAAGGATGAAGATAAATAAAACATATATTGAACAACTTGAATCTTCACTCTATGTTAGTGCAAGTGATTTCTTTGGTGCTTTTATAATAATATACCCATGTCACTCTTTTACTAACATTTCTCTCCAATATTTTTTGGTAGCTATATCTCTCCAATTTGGGAGAGGAAGAAAGTGGACCTGGAGTGGAAAATTTTCTATCTGCTTTCTTTCACTTTCATTTCTGCTTAAGCTACATAAATGCAAAACTTTCTTCTTCTTCCACTTGTTTTGTCCTATTTAATATAATGCTGGAGTTGGCTGATGGCTACGGGCTACATATAATGTATTTATTGAGGTCAATAAGTGAAAGCCACATTATTAATCATAGCCTGATGGTTTAAAATAAAGGAATAGGTATAACGGTAAAAGATGTGAAAGTGGGAGATAAACAAAAGGCTTTAGTCTAATTTGGGTGTGATACTTTATTGCAAGAAGGATTTTGTGGACATGTTTGAATTTAGTGATGAATGGTTGCTCTAGATAAAGCCTTTACCATATAGTAATAAAACAAAATGCCATATAATGTTAATTGAAGCGGGTGAAAAAATGGCTAGTGAGTTACTTAGGAAGAAAAAGAAGAAATGGCAGGTAAACTTAAGCCCCCACCCAAAAAAAAAAAAAGAAGATGCCATCTGCAGACACTCAAGGTCTGTTGAAATCTGAAATTGAAAAATGGTTGATGCATCAAAGGGGTTTAATATATCAAAAAGTGATATATCCATGCTTATCAATAAAGAAAATTTTTTTCAACATTAAAAATAAAATAAAAAAATAAACTGATAAAATGCGTTTCACTAATCGCAAAAATTTTTCCTATCTCCTGTTTGAACCAGGAAAAGCTTACACTTTGACCTGAGTAGCATTGGGCAGATGGTATTCCACAATTGATATGAAACCCTGCCCTGGATCTATCTTGAAGTAACTTGGTAGGGCATATTCAACAATGTGACCCTTCTGGGAAGTTATCCTACAGATGCTGTGTTCATGCCTGCATATGTTTAGCAATGAGATTCCCCAATATCATGCTAAGAATAGCTTGGATTTCCTGATTTAGATAAAAAGGAATTGGAGCAATGGTTGTATATTTGATCTCCTTGCCATTTTGAGTCCATTTGCCTTTTTTTTTTTTTTTTTTTAATTTATTTAAGCCATGGGGTTACATTTCAACTCAATCCACCCAGCCAGGGTCCTGGAAGTGGAAACGGCATAATGTTACTTGGTCCATCCGGATTGCAACTGTAGGTTTTGCACACTTGATGTTGAGAAGCTGACAGCTTCCTGGCAATTGCTTGCCAAGAGTGTTTCTACAGCTTTGCTTTCAGGGCTTAGGTTGGTAGCAGTTAATTGTTTGTTTTTAGTGAGGGTTTATTTCTTTTAAACTTTGGAGGCTGAACAAGGTGAGGTCCTTAATGTAATTGTGCATGCTAGTTTGTCAATTTGGGCATCTGCAATAACCCGGAGTTAAGAATCCAGAATTAATTCCTAGAAAATACAATTTAAGAACTAAGAAAGGTACCTGAGCAAGGCTCAGCTGGAGATCTTCTCTCTCCATAACAAACTTTGTTTTGGCAACAACTTTTTCTAACCCCCTTTCCCTCTAAAATCTCTTCTTATATATACTTGAACAGTTCTCCAGATCAGCCCCCTTCCACGTCAGTTTATGCCACGTCCTCCACTATCCACTCTTTCCTCCACATCAGCAAATGCCACGTCCCCTAAACTAACCTCTCTTCCCTTGACAGAATAACACATCTATCATTATTCCATATATTCTCTTCCCTATATGAAATACTCCCTATACAACAATACACCATAACCCTTACTAGCATGTACTACATACACCCCCGTAATACCCCGACATACTATTATACACCCCCTTTATACCCTAACACAATATTACTACTCTTGCTAACTTCCTCCCCTTCTCCTCTGATATACATCATAGAGGAGTAACTAGAGCCTTCCCCCTTGGAACCATATCAATTGCCTTACTCGAAAAGATTTCCTTGTCCTCAAGGACAAAATCTGGAAAGAGGGAGGTAAAAACAGAAGTATCTATCCAAGAAGCATCCTCGGAAGACTGAACTTGCCATTGCACCAAGACTTTGAGGAATTTCTAAGTGACCCTTGCGCTTAAGGCGACGACCCAGAATAGCCACGGGAAGATGAGCTAAAGCTTCCATTTCTTCAAACAAATCCAAAGGAATATCCGAAGTTGAGGAGAACGAACCCACAACCTTCTTAAGAAGAGATACGTGAAAAACAGGATGTATGTGACAGTGCGGAGGAAGATGCAATTTATAAGCCACCTTGCCAATGCGTTCAAGAATTTGAAATGGCCTAAAGAAACCTGGAGACAACTTAGAAGAAGATGAAGTTTTGATATGTGGTCGTAAAGATGGTTAGAGCTTTAAGAATACCTAATATCCCACCAAAAACTCCACATGACGTCTATGCTTATTAGCATTGTTGCAATATAAGGACTGAGCATGAAGTAAGTTCAGCCGTAATCGCTGAAGGATAGCATCACGGTCACGTAAAGCTGTGCATAACTCCGGATGACACATTTCCCTTTCAACCAAGGATCTTAAAATTGGAGGAGGACAACCATAAACAATCTCAAAAGGAGATAACTTGGAAGTGGTATGATAGGCCATATTATAATGAAACTCTGCCCACGGAAGCCAAGCTCCCCACTGTGTAGGATGATCACCCTCAAAACAGCAAAGATAACACTCTAAACAACGATTCAAAACTTTAGTTTGTCCATCTGTTTCGGGGTGGTATGTGGTACTAAAATGGAGGAGAGTACCTTGCAAACAGAGCAATTCCACCCAAAATTTGCTCATAAATGTTGGATCCTGATCACTAACAATGGTCTTCGGAATACCATGGAGGCAAATTATCTCCTTAACAAATAATTTCGCCACACCCTTAGTTGTATACGGATGCCTAGTAGGGATAAAATGTCCATATTTTGAGAGTCGGTCCACTACGACCAGAACAATATCAAACCCTTTAGATTTAGGAAGTCCCCCAATGAAGTCCATAGAAATGTCTTTCCAAATGGCCTCTGGAATATGCAAAGGACACAAAAGTCTAGCTGGTGCCAAGGTTTGATATTTTTGCCGTTGACACATAGCACAAGCAGCCACAAATTCGACTACATCCTTTTTCATACCAGTCCAATAAACATTGGCCGCTAACTGTTGGAAGCCGCATGTCCTTTAGTTGGCGAAGAGTGAAATTCATGTAAGAACAATTGTGGCCATTTAGAAGTAGCTGGAACCACCAATCTATCATGATAAAACAAAGTGTCATGGGCTAAATGAAATCCTTGCCCAGCTGACTCACCCTTACGCAACAACTATAGCTTCGATGCTAAAAACAGGATCAACTTCCACCTCCTTCTTAATGGCACCCAAATCAATCCAAATCGGACTTGAGATTTATGCCAGCTTCAACTCATCAAACTCTCGAGAGAAAGCATCAGCCACCATATTTTCTAGACCTTGACGGTATTGCACTTCAAAGTCACATCCTAACAGTTTTGGAAGCCAATTTTGTTGGTCGGGAGTCATAACTCCTCGTTGAAGCAAATGCTTCAAACTTTTTTGATTCGTTTTAACAATGAACTTCTTACCCAACAAATACGACTGCTAATGTTGTATGGCCAATACCAACGCCATCAACTCTTTCTCGTAGGTGGACTTAGCTAATGTGCGATCCGCCAGAGCTTTACTAAAATAAGCGATGGGTCGATTATTTTGTTGTAGCATGTAAAAATGTTGTAGAGAATTTAATATTTTCTGAATTCTCTCTCACTCCAAAAAATGATACAAGAGTAGTACATATATACTAGTACAATAATAATATACAACCTGTTTTCCTTAATCTAATAAAGGAAATAAGACTAAATTAAGAAAATAAGATAATATCAAATTACAGCCCATAAGACTAGATTCTGTAGCTGTCAATTAACTATAAATTATCCAGATTATGTGGCTGTCAATTAGCCATACACTTTCCTTATTCATTCCTTAGAATCCGAATACTAACTTTGGAAGATTTTCAACACTCCCCCTCAAGCTGAGTTGTAAATGTTGTACAAACACAACTTATGACTCGAATATCTGCTGTTTGAGACTTTGTGGGAGTATAGATCAGTTGCATAATTCCTTTCTCAATCTTTTCTGAGATGAAGTGCCGATCAATTTCGATATGCTTCGTCCTGTCATGGTGCATCAGATTCTTTGCAATACTAATGGTAGCTTGGTTATCACAGAATATCTTCATAGACTTTTCCCTTGATACTTTGAGTTCATTAAGAAGTCTCTGTATCCATATGCCCTCACAGATACCAAGAGCAAGTGCTCTAAATTCAGCTTCTGCACTGCTTCTTGAGACTATAGATTGCTTCTTGCTTCTCCAAGTCACAAGATTTCCCCAAACATAGGAACAATATCTTGATGTAGATCTTCTGTCTGAGATATTTCCTGCCCAGTCTGCATCTGAGAAGACTTCAACTTCACGGCTCTTATTCTTTCTGTATAACAAACCTCTTCTGGTGTCATCTTGAGATACCTCAAAATCCTGTTTACTGCTCCCATATGTTCTTCTGTTGGGTTGTTCATGAACTGACTCACAACACTAACAGAAAAACCAATGTCGGGTTGTGTATGTGAGAGGTAGATTAGACGTCTCACAAGTCTCTGATATCTCCTCCTGTCGACTAGTGTACTATCTTTCTCAGCTCCTAGCTTCTTGGTTGGATCCATTGGAGTGTTGGCAGGTTTACATCCAAGCATGCTTGTCTTCTTTAGTAAGTCTAGAACATACTTACGTTGAGAGACAAATATTCCTTTCTTGGACTGTGCTACTTCCATACCAAGAAAGTATTTAAGATCACCAAGTTCTTTGATTTCAAATTCCTTGGCTAGGAGTCCCTTCAATCTCAGCAGTTCTTCTTCATAGTCACCTGTCAGAACGATATCATCCACATACACAATTAGTACGGCTATTTTCTTTTCTGGAGAGAATTTTACAAATAGTGTGTGATCGACTTGACATTGGGTGTGTCCGTGCTTCGTAATTGTCTTTGCAAATCTGTCAAACCAAGCATGAGGAGATTGCTTGAGCCCGTATAGAGATTTTCTAAGTTTGCACACTTGGTTGCTGTTGGATGAAGTTTCCAATCCCGGGGGTATTTCCATGTAAACTTCTTCTTCCAGATCACCATTTAGAAAAGCATTCTTTACGTCTAGTTGGTGTAACGGCCAGTCTAGGTTTGCTGTGAGAGAGAGAAGAATTCTGATAGTGTTGAATTTGGCTACCGGAGCGAATGCTTCTTGGTAATCGATTCCATAGGATTGAGTAAAGCCCTTAGCAACAAGACGTGCCTTTTAGTCTCTCAATACTACCATCAGCTTGATGTTTAACAGTAAAAATCCACTTACAACCAACAGCCTTTTTTCCCGAAGGGAGTTTTGTGATCACCCATGTGCCATTTTTCTCCAAGGCCCTGATTTCTTCATAGACTGCCTTTTTCCATTCTGTATTTTTTAAGGCTTCCCGAATGGAGTTAGGTACCTGCACATTGTCAAGAGTCGAAACAAACGCCTGATAGGAAGGAGATAATTTACCATATGAGACAAACTTTTGAATAGGATGTTGTGTACAAGTTCTTACACCCTTTCTTAGAGCAATCGGCATATCAAAGTCATCAGTGATACTTTCAATCCCGGGATTAGAATTTCCCTTATCTGAGTGAGTTTGAGCAGGTTTTGGACTTGGTTCAGGCTCTTGGACAAGTGTGAGAGGAGTTGAGAGTTCCATCCTTGTAATAGGCCTCTTCCTCTTAACATAGACACGAAGCTCCTTATTCACAGTTTGGTGATTTGGGCTAGTTGGGAACAAATGAAACTGGAGTTTGTGGTGGTTGACTTTTTGCTGGTGGTGATTGACTTTCTGTTTGTGTATCAAGGGTGAAAGGATGAATGACTGAATTGGGTTGAAATGACTCGACAGAGGGCTGCAGTGAAGGTGATGGAGGATCAAGAGGTTGGATTGAATAACCAGGATGAGGCTCCCAAAGCTGATATTCCCTCAAGTTCTCCCCTTGAATCTCAGTTTTGGGATAGTAGGCTTGATGTTCAAAGAATGTCACATCCATTGAGTTGTAGAATTTTCGGGTAATGGGAGAATAACATTTGTAGCCTTTTTGTTTTGAGGAATACCCAAGAAAGATACACTTGATGGATTTTGGATCCAACTTGCTGCGGTTTTGCTGCTGTACATGAACAAATGCTGAGTACCCAAACACTTTTGGATCTAGTGATGTGATGATTTTGGTATGTGGAAAGTGTTGAAGGAGGACTTGATAGGGAGTTTGAAATTTAAGAACTCTGGATGGCATTCTATTGATGAGATATGCGGATGTAAGGACGGCTTCTCCCCAGAAAAATTTTGAAACATGTGTGGACAACATGAGAGATCAGGCTATCTCAAGTAAATGTCTGTTTTTTCTTTCTGCTAATCCGTTTTGTTGGGGAGTATCAACACAGGAACTTAAGTGAACTATGCCTTGTTCTAGGAGATAAGAACCTAGAACGGATTTGAAGTACTCTTTGGCATTATCAGTTTTTCAGACCTGAATCTTAGTTTGGAATTGAGTTTGTATCATAGAGTTGAAATTTTGGAAAATTTGACATATTTCTGATTTTTCTTTCATGAGGAATATCCAAGTCAACCTAGTGTGATCATCAACAAATGATACAAACCATCGAGTTCCTGTTATATTTTTCACCCTTGAGGGACCCCATACATCACTATGAATCATGGCAAATGGACGAGATGGTTTGTATAAACAATTGGGATAAGTATTACGAGTGTGCTTGGAGAATTGAAAAATTTTACATTGGAAATGTTTTGGATTTTTATTGATAAACATTGAAGGGAAAAGCTTTTCTAAATACACAAAATTAGGATGCCCAAGACGATAGTGCCACAACATAATTTCACTATCTTTATTGACATAGGAATTGAAAATAGACTGACTTTTAAAAGAAACACCACTTGCGGGTTGAGCTTGTTTACTTTGAGGAGTATGGTCTTTGAGGAGATAAAGTCCCGAACACATCTCAGCACTGCCAATCGTCTTCCTCGAATCCAATTCCTGAAACTCACATAAGTTTGGAAAAAACTTAGTTACACAATTTAGATCACGAGTCAATTTACTAATGGAAAGTAAATTACAGTCCAAACTAGGAACATGGAGAACAGAATTTAAAGTCAGATTCTTAGTAATCTTGACTGAACCAATTCCCTCAACTTTGGATAATGAACCATCAGCGATTCGGACTATGGAGTTGCCATTGGATGGACTGTATTTGTAAAATGCTGTTGCATCTCCTGTCATGTGATCTGATGCTCCAGAATCAATAATCCACGATTTTGTGTGCCATTTGTCAACCACAAGAGCCAATGAGGAATTACCTTTCTGTGCTAACATGTTCGTTCCAGACACAGAGGTGTTAGATTGAGACTGTGAGACAATGTTTTGGTTGAAGAGTTTCTGTAGGACTTCCAGTTGCTCTTTGGTGAAGGGACTTAATCCAATTGAAGTTGTGTTGTCATTTGAGGATGCTGCAATTTTGGCATGACTTTCTTTGTCATTGGTTGCTCTTGATGCCTTCCAATCAACAGGTTTGCCATGAATTTTCTAGCAAGTTTCCCTAAGATGACCAGGTTTGCGACAGTGATCACACCAAGGTCTCCCTTTCCTTTGCCGATTGTCATTGTTGTTTGGTGGTGGTTCTCGTGCTGCAAGGGCAGAACCTTCAAAGGTTGGAGTGGAATTTTGGGATCCCATCATAACCTTCTTTCTGCTTTCTTCACGTCGGACTTCAGAAAAAGCTTCTCGGATGCTTGGAAGGGGCTTAGTTCCCATCACTCTGCCTCGGACTTCATCCAGATTTTTGTTGAGACCAAGAAGGAATTTGAAGGTTCGTTTTTGTTCCACAATCTTCCTGTATAAGGCTGTGTCTTCGGGGCACTTCCAAGTGTGAACTTCAAACATGTCAAGATGTTGCCAGTAGCGAGTAAGGGTATTGAAATATTGAGTAACAGTAAGATCTCCTTGTCGGAGATCATGTAGCTTGGCTTCAATCTCAAAAAGTTCTGAGGTATTTTCAGAACTTGAATATGTCACCCTAACAGCATCCTAAATTTCCTTTGCTGTCTAATATAGGAGAAAATTCTCACTTATCTCATTATTCATGGAATTTATCAGCTAAGACATCACTAAGTGATTCTCAGTGTTCCATGTCTTGAATTGTGGATAATTTTTTTCTGGAATGACAACTTCTCCAGTGAGATATTCATCTTTTCCTCTCCCACAAATGAACATCATCACAGATTGGGACCACTGGAGGAAGTTGTGTCCATTGAGTTTGTGTCCTGTGATGAGAAGAGATGCACTTTCAGCTCCTCCATGGCTGTTTGTAGCAGGGGCTGGGAAGGATGTGACTTCGGATGAGGAGGAATCTTTTTCATTCGTCATTTTCTGGTTTGGATGGAGACAAATCTATTTTTTTTTTTTTCTGAAAGGAGGAGAGAGGTATTTCAGAGCATAGCTCTGATACCATGTAAAAATGTTGTAGAGAATTTAATATTTTCTGAATTCTCTCTCACTCCGAAAAATGATACAAGAGTAGTACATATATACTAGTACAACAGCAATATACAACCTGTTTTCCTTAATCTAATAAAAGAAAGAAGACTAAATTAAGAAAATAAAATAATATGAAATTGCAGCCCATAAAACTAGATTCTGTAGCTGTCAATTAATCATAAATTATCCAAATTATATGGCTGTCAATTAGCCATACGCTTTCCTTATTCATTCCTTAGAATCCGAATACTAACTTTGGAAGATTTTCAACATATCACAACACCCAATCTCCTGCCCAAAGCATCACATTCCATAATGAATGTCTTAGAAAAGTTGGGCATAGCTAAAACCGGAGCTGTGGCCAAAGCATTCTTCAATCTAGTAAAAGCAACTTTAGCTTGTTCAGACCATCCAAAACCATTTTTTTTTAATAGATCAGTCAAGGGCTTTGCTATCTTCCCATAATCCTTGATAAACTTACGATAATAACTGGACAAGCCCAAAAATCCACAAAGACCTTTAAGGGTTTGCGGTTGAGGCCAATCAAGAACCAATTGAACCTTTGTTGGATCTGTTGCCACCCCTTCTTTCGAAATAACATGTCCTAAGTATTCCAAAGCCGCTTGTCCAAATAAACACTTATTCCTATTGGCATAAAATCGTTGGTGTCGCAAAATGGTAAAAACTTGCTCCAAGTGTTGAACATGAGTCTGCTAATCCACACTATACACTAAAATATCATAAAAAAACACCAAGACAAAATGTTGTAAATATGGGCGAAGGATCTCGTTTATCATTGATTGAAACGTAGCTGGAGCATTTGTTAACCCAAATGGCATGACGAGGAATTCATAATGACCTTGATGAGTATGAAATGCTGTCTTGTGTATGTCTTCAAAAGCCATTCTAATTTGATGATAACCCGACCTAAGATCAATCTTAGAAAACACACTAGCTCCAAACAATTCATCTAGTAACTCGTCTATCATGGGAATGGGAAACTTATCTGGAATAGTGGCCTCATTAAGAGCTCGATAATCCATACAAAATCTCCACGAACCATCCTTCTTCTTCACTAGAATCATTGGACTCGAAAAAGGACTTGTGCTAGGTCGAATAATTTCTGCTTCCAACATGTCACGAACCAACTTCTAAATCTCATTCTTTTGCACCTAGGCATACTTGCATGGTCGTACCGATATTGGACCCTTCCCTTCAAGTAATGGAATATGATGTTTCATTGATTGGGTAGGAGGAAGCCCAGATGGATTCTCAAAGATATCTTCATATTCTTCCAATAGCGCGTTCAGACTTGCATCATGACTACCCCCCCGTCCCCGAGTTGCCTTCTCTAACACCCACAACAATTTACACTCATCTATATCCTCCAACTTTTGTGAGGATTTAAACGAAATAGGGAAGCGATAAAGAGTGGGGTCACCGCACAACAAAAACTCCTCTCCCATCTGCACAACCTTAATCGTCATCTTAGCTCAATTGACTCTAACTTCCCCCAACGTTTTCAACCATGCCACCCTTAATATCACATCCACACCCTGCAATTCCATCACATAACAATCCATAGAGGTTTCATACTTTCCCACACTAAGTTGTAAATTAGTACAATACCCTTGTGACTCTATTGCTCTTCCATCCCCTAAAGTCACTTTGAAACTGCGATTGTCCGTACATGGTAATCCAATTTGCATCATCAAACTGTGTGATACAAAATTATGACTCGCTCCACTATCTACCAAAATGACTATTGAAGTAGAAGCTATAATACTTTGCATTTTCATGGTGCATGGTTCATTGAAGCCCTGCATTGCCATTAAGGAAAATGACAGCAAGGTTTCTCCAAATGTATTCTGACCATTTTCCCAATCATCCTCACCTAAGGATTCTTCCTCCAAAACTAACAATTGGAGAAACTTGTTTGGACAACAATGGCTTGGACTAAAGGGTTGATCACACTTGAAATAGAGTCCTCTCGCCTTTTCATCAAGGAATTCCGCTTGGGACAATTGTTTTTGACCATGGGAACGTCGAATGCCCTCTTTAGCTACACCCGAGCTAGAAGCCACTTGAGATCCCACACCAGTAGTCAAATTGGTCTTTCGTAACATCGACGCATTGTCACCAGTAATCATCTGTGCTTCATCCCCATTAGGAAAGTGAGGATTTTGGTACATTGGTGGTCCAGGTGAAGTTGACAAAAAGCCAGAGGCAAGATTGCCGGATCTATTGGAGAATTGAGATTCTATAGGAGTTGGTCGTATAACACCTCGACCCTCAAGACCCTGCTCTGTTGCAATGAAAATTCCAAAATCAAATTCCCTCTCAATCTTCATAGCTAGATCCATAGCATGTTCCAAGGTTGACGGAGAAAATGTATCCATGCTCGTCTGAATATTATCTCGTAGACCTCCCATAAAATATCCTAGCAATTGCATCACCGGCATAGCCGGCACATGTGAGGTTAGTGACTTGAAATCCTTTATATATTGGTAGACAGTTCCATGTTGAAGTTGAAATAAACTCTTAAATAGATTTGAAGCCATCGGTCCTCCATATCTTTTCATAATTTTCGTTTTCAAGCGTGACCACGTCAAATCGACTTCCCTTTGTTGCAACATTCGAAACCAGTGATTACAACGTCCTTGCATGCACATTGCAGATAACACAACCTTCCTATCCTCCCTCGTTTGCTGAGTAGCGAAGTATTGTACGGCCATTAATATCCAATTGGAAGGATCCACTCCGTCAAACGTAGGTAAAATTAACCGTGATGCGTTTAACCGGATCTCGTCATCCAATTCTGCCTCTTGTTCATCTCCAAAAGGAAGATCAGAACCAACTTCCGTGTATTGAACTCCTTCCAATTGTTTGCCTCTATCCTTCACCACGGAAGATCCACCGCCAGAATGGCCTTCCATGTCCTTACTCATCCAAATATTCTCTAATAACTTTTGCATTCGATCAATCTTGCCTTGTATGTTGGTGACTTCTCCAAGCATCGACTTTTGTTCTCCATCCATTGTCACCAACTGATGTTGAATTTCAGCTACTTCATTATGGATATCCTCCACATTTTTCTCTAATGCATCAGCTTGTGTCTCCATCTACGTCATTGTACCACTAGTCGCAACCAATCGAAGTTGCCAATCTGATTGAGAAATCTTGTATGAAAATCCAAGAACATTGAACGTCAACTCCGGTGGAGTAGTTTCTCGGCTATTGAACCAAATTGCAATAACCTGGAGTTAAGAATCCAGAATTAATTCCTAAAAAATACAATTTAAGAACTAAGAAAGGTACCTGAGCAAGGCTTAGCTGGAGATCTTCTTTCTGCACAAGAAACTTTGTTTTGGCAACAACTTTTTCTAACCCCCTTTCTCTCCAAAATCTCTTCTTATATATACTCGAACAGTTCTCCAGATCAGCCCCCTTCTACGTCAACTTATGCCACGTCCTCCACTATCCACTCTTTCCTCCACTTCAACAAATGCCACGTCCTCTAAACTAACCTCTCTTCCCTTGACAGAATAACACATCTATCACTATTCCATATATTCTCTTCCCTATATGAACTACTCCCTATACAACAACACACCATAACCCTTACTAGCACTTACTATATACACCCCCATAATACCCTGACATACTATTATACACCCCCTTTATACCCTAACACAATATTACTATACTATACTATCGCACTACTCTTGCTAACTTCCTCCCCTTCTCCTCTGATATACATTCATCAGAGGAGTAACTAGAGCCTTCCCCCTTGGAACCATATCAGCATCTAAAATGTCTATGTAACTGGTATTTGACAGACTAATGTCTTCGACAGCAAGCAGCATCAATCCTGAGTAGGTTTTGATGAGTCAATTTCATATTCTAAGAGTTTAGGGGTTAATTGTATGGAAACCATAAATTTGGAAGTCAAAATGCAATTGTCCCTTGTAATAGCCATCCCGTGTAAAAGAAATCAAAGTTTTAATGTTGAAGCTTGTGGAAGTCAAAATGCTATTGCCCCTTAGCAGATTTGGAGCATCCTATGAGTAATCTTTCTTTTATAAGTTTTGGTAGCCCTCAGAATAAAATTTTCATTGTTTGGGAAAAGAAGCCTTCATATAAAATCAACTCATTTTTTATGTAATTTTGCCTGAAAACCAAGATATCAGCCTGGGATTATTCTAATCTAACATGCACATGATAATTTCACCAGAATAATTTTATTTTTTATTTTCGTATTGTATCTAGTGTAAAATTTATCAGATCCTCAATGGAGGAGGCCTGGCAACTGGAAATTTTCCTAGATGCTATTAGAATTTAATAGTTGATGGTTTAGTTAATGAATTATCTGATCCAATGTTTTATATTGATTGGACTTTCCTCTTATAGCCATTTATGATGTTCTTTATAAGGAGATGATTTTTTTGTGACTGACTTTTGCCGCAACAAATGAGAAAAGAAGAAATAGAAGCAAAAGACAAACATATTTTAGATAAAAATAATCAATTATGCTCAGTTGCTGATGATTCTTTGCTGCATTGAGGGGAGCTTGGAGGGAGTGTGTAATGGACTTCATCCAATGGTGTATCACAAGATGCAAACAATGATAAAAGCTTTTTTCTAAAATGACAGTATTGATACGAAATAGGCAAATGTGGGGCACTGTGATTCAGTAGGTTTGAGCTTAGTTGTCAATATACCTCTTTGCCCTTGTAAATCCTTGCTGGTGATGATGGTTGTCAAGTGGGTGGGTATTCAGGAGAAACTTTCTTTCCTAAAGAGTAAAAATCATTTTTTAAAGTCATGAGATTTTCCTTTCCCCCTTTATAGAAGTTTACTACAAGTTTGTAATCTGTTGAGTTGTGTCTCTGATTTGTAAGCTTACTATTCCTGAAATTCTTGCTCGAGAATTCTGCTGTACTTCTCAGTGATATTCCCTTTTTCTTAATTACCACTTTCTATGTTCTATTTAACCTGCAGAGTACCACCATGCACTTGTCTTTTTCTTTGGCTGACGTATCCATTATAAACTTGCAGGTGTTGGAAAGAGTTGTTTGTTATTGCGGTTTTCTGATGGGTCATTCACAACAAGCTTCATTACCACTATAGGGTATGTATCATTGCAAAACCTTATGTTTTATATGAGGATTCCGAACCCTAAATTCCCAGCGCCACCTCCCTTTTGTTTCCTGTTGCTATCTTACTTTCCAGTTCAATACAATGAGAGTGTGGTACAAAGAAAATTGGAACTGATGCTGAAAAGGCCAAGTTCTGTCCTGTAAACATCAGTCTAAAATCTAGGTTAATGGTTAACTTGAAAGCATATGTTACTATTTTCTTCTTTTATCAGCAAGTGCAAGTTATTGGTTTGATTCTCAGTTTGAATTTATCTTAGATCCCATGATGATCTTCATTTGTGTAATCAGGATTGATTTTAAGATTCGAACAATTGAGCTTGATGGCAAACGCATCAAATTACAAATATGGGACACTGCTGGACAGGAGCGGTTCCGGACTATCACTACAGGTCTCTTTCATATTTGTGGAAATTGTTTTCTGCTGGTTACTGGTATTGGCTATCACAAAATTGTTTATTTTTCAGTGAATGATCAATTGTTGAAGCCCTAAGGGTATCCTGTGTTACAGGATCGTCCCTTGTTTCCTTCGTCCTTAGGATCAATTATTAGGTCAGATTCCACGGAGGTTTTTATGGTTTTTCTTTCACATTTACCTATGTTTGCTAATTGGGTTCAGGCTTGTTAGAGAGAACTCGATGATCTCGATATTTTCTGATTTAACAGAAGGATTTGGGAAAAATATTAATCATGCCCTTTCTCCTTCAATTCTGTTCTCTTTTTTGTACAACATTGGTAGTTGGTTTCCTCCCCCTAACTGCCTCTTCGCCATGCTCCCTATTCCCCCCCCTCATGACTCCACTCTTCCCCCCACTACTAACCATGTGCATAGTGGTCAATAGCATGGCAGCAGCACTAAGACATGACCCTAGGACACCTATCTGAACTAATTGAAAAGTTACAAACAACTGGGACACATACATCCAGCTGGACACGTGGGCACATACTATTCAGCTGGACGTGTTACACTTAGAAAAAGAGATAAACAACTAAGACATTACTGTACAGCAAGATCAGCCGGACACATCACCCGCATTCCTCAGCCTAGTGCAGCCCCTTTCACCCACTCTTGTGCGGCTTCTTCCTGGAATATACCTGGTTGAAGGGCACTATCTTATTTTGTGAACATGAGACCTCGCATGTAACATTTGTCCCTCCCTCAAGAGCGTGCGTGACCTCAGGCGCGAAGGGAAGGTATCTTTGTATCATCATCTCGGCTGATTCCTAGGATGCTTCAGCAGGTGAATAGCTTTTCCAATGAACCAGCACTTCTGGTTGGTGCTGGACTTGACGTGTATCTAGGATAACTTTAGGGTAAGGAATACTCCCTGCTGTACCATCGGCACTAGTGGCTGGGCAGTAGGAGGGCCTTCAAATTTCTTCAAGTAGGACACATGAAAAACTGGGTGAATCCTTACTTGAGGAGGAAGTGCGAGGTGATAGGCCACCATTCTTACCCTTGCTATCGGAAGGGACCGTAAAACTTTGGAATGAGCTTCTGGTTACGTCGGGTTACCACTGAAACTTGCCTATAGGGTTGGAGACGGAGCCACACTAGCTCACCCACCTGAAACTTTAACTTCCTGTGATGTTTATCATAATGCTCCTTCATGGTTGCTTGAGCTCGGCCTAGCTTCTATCGGAGCTGCTACCAGACTTGATCTCTTTCCAAGGGGGCGACTTCGATAGCTTCCAACTTGGCCATTCCTAGGCAGTAAGCCAGCAAACGTGGAGGTGTTTGGCCATAAACTATCTCAAAAGGAGTCGCCTTTAGTGTTGTGTGGAACCTTGTTTTGTAACAAAACTTAGCCCATGCAACCTATTCGGTCTACTTGTTGGGTCGGTTTCCCACAAAACATCGCAAGTACATCTCAATGGTGCGGTTAACGACCTCCGTTTACCTATCGCTTTGTGGGTGATAGGAAGAAGAAAAAGCCAATTGTGTGCCCTGGGCGCTGGTGAAGGTAGCTTCCCTATCGCTCACAATGGATTTTGGCATTCAATGGAGTTTGAAGATGTGATCAAAGAAGATTTGGGATACCGAAACGGCCGTGTGCAGATGGCTAATATGCAGGAAGTGGGCATATTTAAAAAATCGATCAACAACAACAACAAAAAGGATCGATTTTTTGTGGGATAAGGGCAATCCCTCAATGAAGTCCATGGAGATATTCGCCCATACCTGAGTCGGTACTTGTAAGGGTTGCAAGAGTCCTACTGGCTTCAGTAGCTGAGTCTTACTCCATTGGCAAACCTCGCAAGCGTGGACAAACTGTTTCACTTGCTGTTTGAGTCCTTTCCAATAAAAGTCCCTCGTGATTCTGTGGAGGGTTTTCTGGTATCCCTCATGGAATGGGCAGTGGAGTGCCTCTATGATGACTGAACATAGGGCTGAGTGAGGAAGCAAATAGACCTTCTGTTTGAAAAACAACAGCCCGTTCTTCACTGCCCACTGTTGCCCGAGTTTCCCGCCTCTACCTGTGCCTTCAGCTCTTGCAGCTCTTGGTTTTGCTGGTTTTCTTCCCGGATCTGATCGAACAGCTATAGCTGAGGGCAAGAGATGGCTACTAGACAGTTGGCAACGTCTTCCTTCCTGGAAAGTGCATCGGCCATCTTGTTTTCTTGGCCAGCTCCATACTCGATTTCGAAATCAAACCCCAACAACCTGCTAATCCAATGTTGCTGTGGCAAAGTTGTCACCCGCTGTTCCAAGAGATATTTTAGGCTATAATGATCGGTCTTTACCAAAAATTGTCTTCCCCATAATTACGGCCTTGGATAACCCAATCAGCTCCTTTTCGTAAGCAGCTAGCGTCAGGTGTTGTTTTGCAAAGGAGTGGCTGAAATAGGAGATTGGACACCCCTGTTGTTGAAGGACCACACCAATTCCCCCCTTCGATGCGTCACATTTCACTATGAATAGCTGGGACAAGTCAGGAAGGGCCAAGACAGGAGCTTCTGTCATGGCTGTCTTCAGTTTTTTGAATGCCACCTCGGCTTCAGGAGTCCAATGGAAACTGTTCTTGCGAAGCATCTTCGTCAAGGGTGCTGCCATCCTTCCATACCCAGCCACGAATCGCCTATAGTACCCCGTCAATTCAAGGAACCCTTGCAAGGCTGTGATGGACATGGGTTTTGCCCAACTCAACATGGCCTCTTATCTTTCTCGGGTTTGCTTGCACTCCCTCACATGAAATGATGTGACCTAGATACGCCACTTGCTCCTTAGCGAAAGCACACTTACTCTTCTTCAAGTATAACTGGTGTGCTTGCAAGAGCATGAACACCTTTCTCAAGTGCTGCAAATGTTTAGTCCAGGTGCTGCTGTAGACCAAGATGTCGTCAAAGAAGACTAGTACTAACTTTCACAACACCCCCTTGAAAACTGTATTCATCTAGGCTTGGAAGGTTGACGGGGCATTGGTAAGTTTGAAAGGCATGACGAGGAACTCAAAGTGCCCATGATGTGTGCAGAAAGCTGTCTTCTCCACATCAGTCGGGTGCATGTGCACTTGATGATACCCGGAGGCTAAATCTAACATGGAGAAGTACTTAGCCCCATTCAATTCTTCCAATAGTTCTTCTATGACCGGAATGGGGAATTTATCCTTGATGTCATTCAGCGCTTGATAATCCACACAAAACCTCCAGCTGAGGTCAGCCTTCCGTACCAATAATATAGGGGAAGAAAAGGGTGATTGGCTTACCCGAATGATACCTTGATTCAACATCTCCTCACATTGTCTTTTTATCTTATCCTTCTGTTGGTGCAGGTATCTATACAACCTCACCATGATCGGTGTAGTCTCGGGTTGCAAGGGGATCTTATGGTCACAAGGTCTGATTGGTGGGAGTCCTTGTAAGGGGTGGAAGATTGGCTCAAACTCAGCCAACAGCATATGCAACTCGTGACTTTTCTCCGCCTCCCTCATGGCTACTAGGGAGGCGCCATCCTTTCCACACTCTACGAGGCCCTTCAGTTCAATATCTCTACCATTCATACGGAATCTCATCCTCATATCACGGAAATCTCAGTCAATTGCCCCTAGGGACTTCAACTAACTCACCACCAGAATTGCATTTATTCCACACAAGGGTAATGTATACAAATCCACTTCAAATGGATGACCTGCTAGTAATAGTCTAACCCCCTTGTAGCTACCTCCACTTTGCACGCTTTCCCCATTTGCCGCTAGCACTTTGATATCTTGCCGTGGCTCCACCTTCAACTTCAACCATTGGGCCTCTCCCGCATCTACAAAGCTGTGCGTGCTTCTTGAATCCACCAGCACCACAACCTCGTGCTCTCCAATTCTGCCCCGCAGCTTCATCGCGTGGGGCTTGCATAAGCCAATCATGACTTGAAGGGATATCGTCGTTGGCTCCTCCTCCTCTTGCTTAGCCCCTTCTTCCGTCTCTTCCTCCCAACCCCACTGACCTTCTTTGGCATGCTCCAACTAGAACAACCTCTTACATTGATGCCCTACGGAAAAGGGCTCGTCACAATTGAACCAAAGACCCTTCCTCCTCCACTCCTCTAGTTCTGGCTTACTTAGCCGTTTCGCGAAGGGTTTTGCAATAGGGTTGGGGTTTGCCAAAAAATTTTCCGCCTTTGCCCGCAAGGTTGCACTCCTTTCATACAGTTGCACCAATGCCATGGCTTGGATCATGTCCCTAGGGTTCTGAATTAGGATGTCCATGGAAATGGATTCCTTCAAGCCACTGATGAACAAAGCCACCTCTTGTTCCAGCGTCAAGGAGGGTGTTTGGGCCAAAACCTAGGTGAACCCCTGTTGATATTCTTCCACGGACCCCACCTGTTGTAGTTTAATCAGTTCTCCTAATGGGTTGCTCCTCAACAGAGGCCTAAATTGAGAATGACAGATAGCCTTGAAGTCTTCCCAAGAAATTCCAGGCCGGTCCCGCTCCATCTTGAGGAACCACATTGAACCTCCCCTTCCAAATGATAAGCGGCTAATTCCACCCAATCCCCTTTCGGCGTGCGTTGATGCCTGAAGAAAAACTTGCATCTACTCAGCCATTCGATTAGGTCAAACTTGTCATCGAACCTTGGGAAATCAAGTTGGGTGTACTTTGGCACCATTGCCCCCCTCTCGTCTTCACACACCGCTAAGCCCCTTGAGGCGTGGTCCCTAGATGGGCTGCCCCCACTTGCCTCCTCCATCTCTCTCAACTTCCCCTTCCACGCCGATACCTCCCTAGAGAGGCTCGCCAACTGTACTGATAGCTCCTTGAATTGGGCTCGGTCGGCCCTGTACATATCAAGGAAACTCTCGAATTGCTGTTGTAGTCGCTTGAAATCGTCCGACATGTCTGGCTTTGATACCACTTTGTTACAAGATTGTCCCTCGTTTTTTTTTTGATAAGGTGAATTTTATTGATATCCAAAACGTATACAATCATGAACCGGGAAATTTACAATATAGTCATAGGACGTAGCAAAGTAAAAGCGAAGCTAAAGAGCTACATGAAAGCATTACAATACAAAGGTGTAAGCTATAATTTGGTTTACAACTGAACCCCAGTTGGGGATGTGATTCCCTAGACGTGCATTGTTACGCATTCTCCATATGCAATACACTGAAGCAGCCAGTGCGACGCATCTTCTATTGTGGTCGATAGAGGTGGAGCCATTTGAGGCCAATAGTAGCAAGGTGGCCCCTTGCCAATTGTGAAAGTGTGGTGGGCAGTGAAGGTGGTCACAAACCGCTGTCCATATGGATCGAGAGTAACTGCAATTAAAGAAGAGGTGAGGATGATCTTCCGGGCTCTGATGACATAGGAAGCACGTGGTGGAAGTAGTCATGTCCCATAATTCCAATTTGTCAAGGGTGGTCAGCTTGTGGAGCCAGGCCAGCCACAAGATAAACGAGTGTTTAGGGATAGAGTATTTATTCCATATAACCTTCGCCCAAGGGACTGGTCTGGGTGAAGGGGAGAGGAATGCATACCCACTCTTGGTTGTGTAGTCGCCCGTGTTGGAATGGATCCATCGGAGGTGGTCATTGGCAGTTGCATTGGGAAGAAGGGAGTCAGGTATCTGGATGTTCATATTGAGTACTGCGTCTGGGATGCACCAGTTATTACCTTCCATGAGGGAACAAAGCTTAGTGGTAGGTGGGAGGCCGGTATTGCCCATTGCCCGAGCACTGAAGACCTGATCCAAAGGTCCTATTGGGAGCCAGAAGTCAGTCCAGAGGGAGATGGTGAGACCATTGTTGGGGATCCACTGAAAATAAGGCCGGACTAATTGTCTGAGTTTCAGCAGTTTCTTCCAAGTCCAAGAGCATGTTGTTGGCGGCTTTTGAGTCCAGAAGCTTCGCCCCTTGAGGAGAGTGGAATGTACCCATTCAGGCCAAAGGGTTTTAGGTCCTTCCTTGGAGAGGCGCCAAATGTGCTTTATCTGGATGGCTTTGTTCCAAAGATGGAGGTCAGGGATGCCGAGGCCCCCACACTTAAGTGGTTTGCAGACTTCGTTCCATCTGACCTTAGCTTTAGTGTTCATGTGGGGGTTTCCACTCCAGAGAAAGTTCCTGAGCAAGCTGTCCATCTTCTTTATGACATACTTGGGAATCATGAATATGTTACTCCAATGTAGTTGGATGGAGACGAGTACTGATTTGATGAGTTGCAGTCGCTCTGCATAAGAGAGGTGTCTAGATGTCCAGGAGGAGACTCGAGATAGTATACGCTCTAGCAAGGCATCATAATCTTCTTTGTGAAGTTTGGAGGAGGAGAGGGGTATTCCGAGGTAGCGTACTGGCAGTGAGCTTTCCTGGTATTGGGTGAGGGAGAGGATGGCCTCCTTAACTGCAGCGGGAACATGGGAGAAGAAGATATTGCTCTTGTTGTTGTTAACGTCCAAGCCTGACATGGAATGAAATTGCTGGAGGGTTAACTTAATCAGGGAGACTGACTGGAGGTTACCTTTTGAGAAGATGAGAAGATCATCAGCAAAGCATAAATGGGTGAGTTTCTCTTTCTTGCATCTCCAGTGCAGAGAGAATTGAGGGCGCGTAGCTAGTCTTCTCAGTTGGGAGGATAGGATTTCCATACCCAACACAAATAGATAGGGTGATAGTGGATCACCTTGTCTGAGTCCCCTCATACTAGGGAAGTAACCCGTAAGTTCACCATTAATGTTGATGGAAAACATCGGGGTGGAGATGCATTGGTAAATCAAGGATCTTAGGTGGGGAGGGAAGCCCATAGCATGTAATGTAGACATCAAAAAATCCCATTTGATTGTGTCAAAGGCTTTATGGAGGTCTACCTTGAGGGTGCATCTGGGTGAGGTGGTTTGAGTACGATAACCTGCAAGTAGTTCTTGTGCGAGGAAGATGTTGTCCGAGATACGTCTATCAGGGATGAACGCCGCTTGCTCGCTGCCTACTAAGGATGGAAGGACTCGTTTGATGCGCTCTGCTATGGTTTTGGATATAGCTTTGTAGATGACGTTGCAGCAGGCTATAGGACGGAACTCTCCAAGTGTGGATGGGTTGGCAACCTTAGGAACCAAAGAGATGATGGAAGAATTTATCTCCTTGAGTAGGTGTCCCGATACCAAGAATTCTTTTGAAGCTTCCAAGAGGTCTTTACCAATAATCCCCCAGGTGGCTTTGAAGAATTTGGCGGTGTAGCCATCCGGCCCCGGTGCTTTGTCATTTGCTTGGGAGAAGAACCCCCATTTGATTTCGTCATCTGTGAAAGGGAGAGATAGCTCCGCACATTGTTGGTGACTTAGCTTTCGTGAGACCATTTCGCTGACATCTGCAAAGATGGAAGAGGAAGGGGGACACTCATAGAGCTTTCGAAAGTGTTGCACCGCAAGCTCTTTAATCTCCGTGTCACCAATGACTTCACTCCCGTCACTTCCAAATAGGTGACGTATGTGGCTATGGTTGTGTAAGTTCTTCATAGAGTTATGGAAGAATGAGGTGTTCCTATCTCCAAGTTTTAACCAGAGTGCCCTGGACTTCTGTTTGTAGAGGCTTTCCTCGGCTGCTCGTAGGAGGTAGTAGGTTTTATAGGCTTCTTTTTCCTGTTCCATTAAGGAAGTGTCTCCATTTCCATGGACAGCACCTTGGAGGGCTTGTAGCTCGGAGTGTGCTAACTCAACCTGAAGTGGGAGGTGACCGAATTCATTCCTGTTGAGTTTGCGGAGTTCGTGTTTGAGTATTTTGAGTTTACGAGTGACCTGGAACATTTTGCATCCAGCTATGTCTAACCCCCATGTGTTGCTCACTATGTGGAAGAAGTTCTTGTGGTAGATCCAGAAGTTGAAGAATTTGAAGGGGGTCTTCTTGGTGGCAGGTGAAGTGTCAATGTGGGCAATGGCAAGGGAATGATCCGAAAGGGTTGGGGGAGCAAATTGAGCATGAGTTCTTGGTAGTAGGTGAAGCCATTGTTGGTTTACCATGACTCTATCCAATTTGCGTAAGATGGGGTTGCTCATTTGGCGGTTGGACCAAGTGTAGAAGTCACCCACGTAGCTCAAGTCTTCCAATTCTGCATGCGAGATGCAATTTTGCAAATCAACCATATCTTCCGAGAGGTGTGCTCTCCCGCCTAATTTCTCATTGAGGGAAAGTGTGGTGTTGAAATTCCCTAGTACTATCCATGGGAGGGGATGAGTAGTGGGGGCTATATTTACAATATTACTCCATAGGCCTCGTTGTTCTCTACTGTTATTGGAGGCATAGATGAAGGTAGGTAAGGAGATGAAGCTTGATCTTCTGTTAACTAATTTGCAATGCATGAATTGGGGGCTCTCTGATTCAACGCTGACGGTCCATTCAGTATGTCTCCATGCTAACCACAATCTTTTGCCGTTTGATGTGTTTATTCTAACTTGCCATGATGTGCCCAATGCATTCTTGATAGATGCTTCGTTCCGCGGATTAACCTTTGTCTCAAGTAAGCCAATGCAGCTTATCTTGTGAGCATTGCAAATCCGTTTGATGTCAGAAACCTTAATGGGATCATTGAAGCCCCTAACGTTCCAAGCGGCAATATGCATTGGGGAGTGTATGAAGGCGACTAAGTGAAGGATCTTCTCCTCTTCCGCGCCTTCTTCTTGCGTCTATTGGAAGAGGTGGAACCTTTCTGACTTTTGTGGGTGATGAGTTTGCAAAGTGGGGTGTGATCGTGGTCGTCCGTTGCAAGGTCAGCCAAGTTGGGAGCGTTGTCCATGAGGGCCAGATCAGGCATGTGCTCTATTTCATCCAGTTTGTCACGTCCAGTTAATACCTCACATGAAGCAGGCGCCTCCTTGGTGATTTGTGAGTGTGAAGGATCAGAGATAGGTTTCCCCGACCCCACGGGCTCCGGTGGGATGATAGTTTCCTCCTTGGAGCTGGCCGCTGCCTTGATTTGCTTTCCTAGTAGCTTCTTATTCGCTTCATACCCCCGCTTGTTAGCTCTTGGCACACCTGGATCCTCCACTCCAATTACTTGATCACCCCGCTTCTTATTCTCCACAAAGGTTTCCCTATCCTGCTGGGCGTTCACCTCACTGCTTGCTTCTCCCTCCGCAGGCTCCTTCCCTTTCCGCTTATCCTTACCAAGCCGTCTGTATTGTTGCCATTCTTCGCTGGTATCTGTATGTTGGGGAGCTGGGTCTGACCGTTGTTGTTGCGACTGTTGCTGTTTCTGTTGCGGTTGTTGTTGTTGCTGCTCTGGTGGAGGTGCTTGGCCACATTTATGTCCAAAGACGAGGCACTCACCACAACGAGGGGGTAGCCATTGATAGACAACATGGACCAGCGCAATGCCTCCTTCCACGTTTTCCACCTCGACGGTGGATACTAAGGGGTCCCTCGCATCAATTTCCACAAGGACTCGGGCATGGTTTGCCCGTTGGCGCGCCATGGTGAGGGTATCGGCTTTGAGGGGGACACCCACTGCGCTAGCAATATAGCTGATCCCTTCCGGACTTAGGAATTCGCATGGGACGCCATTGAGCTGTGCCCAGACCGGCAGCTTGGTTGGTTGTGGCTTGTCAAGTGGCAGCCCCCTCCTCCATTTGTGAAGCAAGAGGAATCTTTGAGCAAAATGCCAATGCTTCTCCATAATGGGAGTGAGGTCTGCCTCGTGATGGAAGTGGAAGTAGTAGACTCCCTCCTTGTTTCCGAGGACCTCTAAAAGGCCTAAGTCCTTCCATAGCCTAAATGCGATCGTCTTGACTAGTTGAAAGGGCAACCGACGGCCTAGGAAAAAGCCAACGAGGGTGACCTCCCAATAGTTAACTCCCTGGTTCTCTACAACAAGAGGGATGGCGACTCTAGTGGTAGCACCTTTGTTCGCCGGGGGGATGAATCTGAGGGGAAAGGCGTTGTCGTCGGAAGGGGAGCCAAAAGAGGTGGGCTTAGGCTGGTCGGCGGCGCAAGTAACGGCGTATGACTTTGGGGGGCTAGCAGGGGGCACGGGCGAGGTGGCCGGCGCGCGGTGGTTTCCAATTGTTGGGTGGCTAAGGGTGGTTTTGGTTTCCCTCGAGGTGGTTTGGTTAGCAGTCGAGGCAAGGGGTGGCAGGCTGGAGAAGGGCTCTGACGCGTGGGGCTGACCAGACTGCAAAGTTGGGCAGGTAGGCTTGGCACAAGGCTCAAGATTACCATTTCCGTCATAGTTTGCCAGGTGGATGGGAGAGGAAATAAAAGCTTCTTTTGTTTTTTCCTCATAAAGGTAGGTTGTGTAATCTACCTTGGGAGATGAGTAGTGGGGTCTGGTTTGTGGGTTTTGGGGTATTTCCATTTTTGGTGATTACTTGGGGCAGAGATTGGGCGTGGTGGGGTAGTGTGTTGGGGAAATTTAGGCTCCTAAAGGAAGTGGTCCTTTAGGGGGGGGGGAGGGGCGTGGGCAGGGGAGGAGAGAGGAGAGAGGAGAGAGCATTTTTTTGCAGGGGGGCTTAGGATCAATTATTAGGTCAGATTCCATGGTGGTTTTTATGGTTTTTCTTCCATGTTTACCCATGTTTGCTAATTGGGTTTAGGCTCGTTAGAGAGAACCCGACGATCTTGATATTTTCTGATTTAACAGAAGGATTTGGGAAAAATATTAAGCATGCCCTTTCTTCTTCAATTCTCTTCTTTTTTTTTCTACAACATTGGCAGCTGGTTTCCTCCCTCTAACTGCCTCTTCGCCATGCCCCCTATTCCCAAACAAAACACCCCCCCCCCACAACCGACTCCACTCTTTCCCCCACTACTAACCATGTGCATAGTGGTCAATAGCATGATAGCAGCACTAAGACATGACCTTAGGACACCTATTTGAACTAATTGAAAAGTTACAAACAACTGCAACACATACATTCAGCTGGATGTGTTACACTTAGAAAAAGAAATAAACTAAGACATTACTGCACAGCAGGATCAGTCGGACACATCACCTGCATTCCTCAGCCTAGCGCAGCCCCTTTCACCCACTCCTCTTGTGCGGCTTCCTCCTGGAATATACCTGGTCGAAGGGCACTATCTTATTTTGTGAACGCGAGACCTTGTGTGTAATATCCTGCTTCTACATTTTTGTTGTCATAACAAGATGATCAGGAACTTTTGGGGAAATCTTTATTTTACTATAACTTGAACGTTGTTGTAATGTTGAGGAGATAGTGTTCCTACCTTTTCTTTAAGACGATCAGAGGGACAATTAGGAAAATCTTTATTTTACTATAACTTGAACATTGCTGTAGTGTAGTGGAAATAGTGTTCCTACCTTTTCTTTAAAATTTAAATAAGGTGCAGTTAATGATTAGGGCTTGTTTCGTTGTCTGGCAGACTGACAAATATTTCTGTTTTGTAGGATTGTCTGTTAGTTATTTTGCTCAGAGGAAAATAGTTGTTGCTGGTCTCTCGTGTTGTTTTCTCCTTGCTTTACCTTTAATAAAACTTAGCATCTTGTGCCTCACTGCAGCGTACTATCGAGGAGCCATGGGCATTCTGCTGGTTTATGATGTTACTGACGAGTCATCCTTCAATAGTAATTTTCTGCCTCACTATCTTATCTTGACATTTCTAATTGTGATGATTGTTTTGTTCTCTAATTTTTTCTGGACTAGGCTTGCTATAAGCCATGTAACTATATACATGTTTCCCTTGGTAAGATTTTTCATTTTTCATAGAAGTACAAGGAATTCTTCTGGGTTTTTCCTATTCTGCCTGTGCAATGCTAGTTTTATCCCGTCACAGGGGGATCCTTGGTCATTGTATGCAGTGTTAATTGAGTGTCTTAAATGCTAGATGGGGCTTCAGGGTGGCCTTCAGTTTTGTCTAATCTTTCACTGCTCATTTTTACTTGTCAGACATTAGAAACTGGATTCGCAACATCGAGCAACATGCTTCTGACAATGTGAACAAGATTTTGGTGGGTAACAAGGCTGATATGGATGAGAGCAAAAGGGTAAGTCTTTTTTTTTTGGTGGGGTGTGGGTTTGGGGATTGGGGGTTGGAGCAAGTAAAGGAATTTTATTGATTTAGAGCAGAACGTACATAGGGGGTATGCCCCCTTATATAACTCATAATTCACTGGAAAAGGATCCCTAGTAATTCAGAAGGAAATCGATACTCAAACATAGCACCCATCTTAAGGAACCTAGAGTCTGTACATACCCATTCAGTCAGTCTATCCTCTAAAGGAAAACTCTATGTGAGCCTTGTTCTTACATGCTCCTTTCTAACTTGCCAGTCATGATAGACTTTTGCAACAAAGCCAAGTCACCATTTTGTTATGAGATGGTGATTATTCCCCTTCACTGCATCTACAGCAGTTTGCATAATTTTAATGCTCAAAGGCCACTGCACAAAATTGGATAATCTACTTAATTGCTCTGGCAAAATCACAAGTGAAGAACAGGTGGTCATGGTTTTCTCTCTCTTTTCGACATTGGTAATAGACATCAGATTATGTAACACCCCATTCTTTCTGTTTATCCAAAGTATAATGTCTCTCTTGCAAAGTGAGCCACAGAACAGAGGCATGCATGTCAAGCTATGTGTTTCTTGAACCACACTAAATGTCTCCATTCCACTGATGCATGCAGTTTGATTAAGTGCAGAATTAACGGAAAACTCACCATTCTCTCGAAACCCTATCAACCTGTCTGACTAACCCTCCCCCAGTAAATGATTTACCCTCATGCTCCTTTCAACACTTCCCAGATATTTGCACATGGCCACTCCCATATTGGTCCGTGAATTATGGAGCATGGCATGGCTGGGCCTCTTTAGGCAGTCCAGATCAGTAAATTGCAACCAAGCTAGCTCTAAAGTTTACTGTACCAGTGAAAAGTACTTCTCACAATTTGATCGTGACCATCTGGGATATCTGACTTGTCAACTAGCTGTTCATATATAACATATTTATCAGTTTAGGTGTCTATTACATTTGTCAAGAGTCAGTAGGAATATTTGTTTTATTTTCCAGGCCGTGCCCACTTCCAAGGGTCAAGCTCTTGCTGATGAATATGGGATCAAGTTCTTTGAAACTGTAAGTTGCAATTCCTTCTGCCCTTAAGCATTTTCTAAATCTGTCCCTCTTCATTGACACTGGAAGGATGATGCAGAGTGCAAAAACCAATATGAACGTGGAGGAAGTTTTCTTTTCAATAGCAAAAGACATAAAGCAAAGGCTTGCAGAGAGTGATTCCAAGGCTGAGGTATGTTCAGTATTATGCAAACTGACTGTTTCTCCCGCTAAAATGCCATTGTTAATGGCATTTGCATCAGCAAAGCACATTGCTTTTCGGTGAATTCTTAATCATAATTTGGTGTTTGGTTTCAGCCTCAGACAATCAGGATAAACAAACCAGAGCAGCCCGCTAATGCTAGCCAAGCTCCAGCAAAGTCTGCTTGCTGTGGATCTTGAAGTAACAAATATGCAGGCATTGAATGTTCTGTTGGTGTTGCCATTTTTAACGTATTTTTGTTGCTCGCCATTGCGGTGAAGGTAAATCAAGACGGCAACTGCATTGTAACTTTCCCCTTTTCTCATTGTATACTATCATCGGTGCGATTAGCAGAATACGCCCAAATCTCTTTATTTGTCAGAAGTTTCAACCTTTTCCGAGTTTGCTGCTTTGACAGACCTAAATTTGTTGTGTCTTTTATCTCATGGGAAAGATGCTTTCATGGATATGCATAGCAGTAGTGACATCTCATTATTCTGATATTTCTACTAACATCTGCTTAAATATATTATAGAAAAATGAAATACTGGTCTTTTTCAGTGATTTGATGAATTTACACATCTTTTCATTATCGTGCTGAGAAATATTGACTTAAGCTGGAGGTGTCGTACGATGTTTCACTGGTGCCTCTTCAAATATTTGAAGTTCGGGGCTTTTCTTGTAAGCTTCGTTAACTTGCATGGGGATTGGATATCTAACTGGTAAGAGTTGGCTTGAGACGAAAAGAAAAATTATCCTTCTAGAATCGACAATTATATTCATGGGCCCTGTTAATTGCTATCCGTTAATATTTTCCTTTTCCTTGATTTGGGAAAATCATTTCAATAATATGGAACACGATCCAACGCTCCATTCAACGCGTGGGCATATTTTTAGGTAACTTTTAGAGAAATACTTTGCTTCGTATATTCCACACGGAAAAGTACATTAGAAAGGAGTCTAAAATGTACAGTAAGCTCGACAGACATTTTATCAGTGATTAAGAGAGTAAAAATTAAACGAACGCCCGTAAGCTAGAGATTTCCTATAATAAGCAAGTCCCAACCGACGTCCTTTACCTAGTAAGCTCGTGAACTCTATAATGTTAGCTAATATTCTTACCTTCGAAGCCAACTGTTTGTCGTCTGCTCACTAGTTAAGTTAGGGGCAAAGAAGTTCATTGGATTGGAGTTTATATGGGTATGGTGATTTTCTATGAACCAGAGAAGGAATGATAAGACTACTTGACCCCCCTTGAGAAGAGGCTCGTAGAGCATGTGCAATGCCCCGAGCCCTAGACACGTGATTATCCCATCCATTGGGTATTCCTGCCCGCGAGGAAGACCTTGCAAGACTTTGTAGTATCCACGATTCTCGATTTCCGAATTCTTGCCACTTAGTTGATTTCTGAAAAACAAGAAGGGTTATATGAAGAGTAAGCATACAACTTGGCGAGTAACTTCAATGATGCTCGATGCCCATGCCATATGTATTGTGGTAATCAAAAATAAAAATGGATTTATCGAATATAACAACCAAATATCGATTTATAATTCCAATACCTTCCGTCTATTGACACATCAAAAAAGGCACTTCCTTATGATCTTTAAGGCTCAATCTAATTTCTAGTAACCAGTTCATAACTTCATAACTTACCTCTTATAAAAAGAAATGGGTTCCCGTGACAACCACTACCCACCTATCCTACGTGGGCCCTGATATAAAGCCCATGAGTTGCTTCCTCCCAAATTCTCCATTAACTTAAAATGACCATTGTTGTCCGAACCATAACTAGTGTACCTCACTACACTAGGAGTAGGTGCCCAACATCCTACATAGATTTTGTATTTTACTCAAATAATCATTTGCTAATAAATCTATAAACCCTGTACCAACCCTACATTAATAGTAGGCATCCCACATCCAAACCTGCCCATTCATTCCATTTCAACTTCTTGAGCTACTATCGATTGCCATCGATGGTTCGTCAATTACCCACATCTCCACCTACATTAGGATTAAGGATCTTGCGACCTGCACTTCCATTAGCAAATAGCAATTAATATGCACTACTTAGGCCAAACAAATTAAATTCGATCTCAATACTAACTACAAACACAGCTAATGAAAAAAATCTAAAAGCTTTGGTCACTCACTCAAAATGTGCCAATTAGTCTTAAACCCATCTTCATTTACCTATAATTATATTAGCATGCAACTAAGAGTTTATTTCAAAATATGGAGTTGACTTTAGGTTTTAGTCAATTAAAGTTCCTTAAAAGATTCAAAATTTGTAAATTACCCAATATGATCCATTGAACTTCACATTCGATGGAATAAACCAACTCAAAGAGTTAAGGCTTGGCTGTTAGGTTGCATAGATCTTTTTTATAGTTTGCTCAACTAAATCACCAAGTTCTTTTTTTTTTTTTTACCCACTTTGGTAGTTTGATCTATAATTAGGTTAACCAAAAGTCCTAGCTTTATAGATTATAAGTTTTGAGTTTGAAAATTCTCTAATTATTTCCCTAACTTCCACTTGATTAAATAATTTGTTCCACATATATCAATCCCTTTTAGCTCTTAACCTATGTTATCGGTTATTTACTTAAGGTGCATTAAAGTATCACAAATTTCATTTTTACTTAGTAAATTCCACTTAAGAAAACCCCTTTAACTTAAAGCTAAACGTCACTATAGTTCATTTCTAATCTAGCTGTAGCTATGCTGAATTGTTCATCATAGGTTAAGTAACTCCTAATCTTGGTTACTATCTTAATTAACTTAACTAAATTTACTTTATCTATTATTTATTCTGACAAAATTTAACTTACATAGTATTACTATTTTAGTATTGTAATTAAGCTAAAAGTGGAATAAGATTAACAAATAACACTTAAGGAAGTTAGATAAGAGCTCAATATACTCCTTTAGGGAGTTTCTCCAACTTAGCTCCAACTTGGATCATGGCAAGAAACTAGGGTAAGTGGCAAGATGGAAATAAGGCTCTAATTATAGGGTTACATTAGGATTTTTGCTACTCAAAGGTTTTAGATGATCAAAAGTCTACATTGTCATTGGTTTTAAATTGTGAACTCACTTTTGCCCTTAGCTTTGATTCAATCATTTAGAGTATTTCATCATGTGTCAATCATTGTGAAACTTAGGTGGAAAGTATGCTTCCACTTAATTGTGTAACAAAATATTTGGCTTTATTTTGTAAAATCGAAGCATATAGGATGATGCCTTTGTTTTCAACATTCGATGTTTCATCACTAATAGAATATACTAAGTGGGGATATTGGTTCCTTTTGGCAATAGGTTAGGTGTTATTTTGGCCATTGGTAAGATATAAGTTGTCACCAATTGGCCATCAATGATACCTTTGCTAATAATCTACAATGAAGAGGTCGAGACTTTAGAATAACTCATAATCATACATAACATAATCAAACTGAAAGATCACATTCTTACTTCTAAAAACTCATTTTCACTCAATCCTATCATTTGGCATTCACACTATGTTAGCCAGTTTATGTCCATATCGTTTGCCCTAATTCTTAATTTGGTTGACTTAGTTCTACTTGTCCAATTTCAATCAACCTAGTTCTTTATTAGGTTGGTTGACTTCTGTCATTCCATAACATGGTTAAACCAACTTTTAAACTTTGTTGGTTGAGTTCCCCAAGTGGCTAACCAATTTTAAATTTGATCAATTGCTTTATTTAGTATCTAATTTTTTAGTTTTCTTACATGGAAATTTGACCTAGTGTCTCCTGGTTAAATTTCTTACACCTCAACTTTTATCATTATTCTTCAATTACTGAATTACCCTCAATTCAAACTTCATATAAATCCTCATACTTTACTATTTTTAGCTTAAACTTCAAAATTCTCCATTGACTTATCACAAAATTCGTAAAATTGTTAATAACTATGATTAAATTCCTAATTTTATAGTCATATTTCTTCAATAATAAGATTATATATACAAGGGTTATTTTTCGTCGTATTCTTTAAAATTAAAACAATTTATATGGATTTTTATTTACCTCACATTAGATTTGTCAATTTCCTCCTTTGACTTTTCCTTCAACAATTTCTGAAACAAGTTAGAATCATATCAAAATAATCCACCTTAATTATCCAAAAAATTCTACCTGAAGAGAGTGTTCTCTTACCATTTTTTTTATTGCCACAACCCAATATTTCCTCTTCACCATACCGTTGGTTTCCGTAAATTGATTATTATAAGCACCCTTTAGGAATCTTATCATACTAAATCGGGAAGGGGAATTCTTTATCTTAGATTGAAGAGCTAGACTTCTAACCTTGAAATAAGCTAGAAATATTGTAGAGTGATGGGTGAAGAGAAAGGGATGGCAGCACTTAGGGTGAGAGAGAGAAAAAAGTGTACTTTAAGTCTCTAAGGATTTTGTGTAAAGGAGGAGTTAAAGTTAATAGTTTACATATGGCGAAATGCGAAAGTCAGGATGGAAAATTACTTTATTACCCCTTCTTTTAATTTATTATTATTGGTCTTTCACTTCCATTTAAACCTTAAGCTCCATTAGCTAATTTAGTTATGAACTAAGTAGCCATAGTATAAACCTTTGGGGCATTTTCTCCTCCAAATTTACAAATTACGAGTATTTTGAAGTTGGAGGTTCGTGCTCATTGTTTTTAGGACCGAATGGGCTTGAAGGGGTAACTCTTGTGATTTGATATAATACGCCAAGATATCTTTTGGAAGCTGGCTAATGCATTCCAGCTCGAGAAAGCTCTACATATTTCTTACCCAAGTTGTTGAGTAAGGTGCAGTCAGGACAGCTATTGTTTTAGGTGACTGGCAAGTACTCCTACTACATGGAAATCATGAAGAAATTGGAGTGATGGTGGAGCAACCTTATGTGCGCATAAGGTGGAGAATTTTTTTTTAGATTTTTTCCCCACTTTGCAAAAAAGCTTCAATGATATTAATACAATCACATAAATAAATTAGTAGTTAGTAAGTATTAGTAAAACTCTAATATAATATATTTTTAAAAGCTATCCACTATTATTACCATTTATTTAAATATCATTGATGTTTTCTTACCACTTATCTAAATACATAATATATTAGTAGTAATTATTTTTTTTCTTCACTTTCATAGTGTGATGATAAATGCTTTCCTTGTATTGCAAAACTAAGAATTTGCAGTTGTTACAATCGATCGTTGTTGATACTATAACAATATCCTACTATTAATATTTTTCCCTATTCAAGATGAAGAGGTCTCCTAAACATTTCCTGAATAAGAGATATTATTTTCTTGATTATGAAATTGGATGCTAAGCATGTACAATAAAATTCCTATTTATACTTTCTAATTCTATTCTAAATCATTGTAACTAACTAACTAATTAAAGAGTAATTTTCTAACTAAATTTTCAATATATTTTTTTATTTTCTCCTAATATGTAATAGTGGTTTGTCTGAATCTGTTTTAAATCATTGAAATTCCATCTAGTAAAATAGAACAGTTTTCTTTCTTTCTTTCTTTCTTTTTTTATGAAATTTACAAATCAATATTCGTGGATTCTCTCCTTCCTTCCACTCCTGGTTCCTATGTTAATCAGAATGGGACTTCTACATCTTGAATGAGTCGGGCAAAGGCGTGTCATCACAATTTTATCGAGTATATTTTTCCAAGGGTTAAGCATTTAGGTAAATACAAAGAGTATATTTATTTTCGTGATTACAAGAAAAAAAAAGAAGAATTTAAACCTATTTTATCTTATTAAAAAATTAATATTTATATCATTAAGCTATAAAATCTTGACAAGAGTATTTTTATGCTACTTCATGAGTATCCTAATTGAAAAATAATGGGTCTCTATAGATGTTAGCACTTTTGTTGGACCACGTAAAATCCTTGGGTGTGTATCTTTATTTTATTTTGCTATCAATTCGAATCATTCTCGTCCGACTCCTGGCGCTGCAGACAATCTCGCAGCGATCATCAGAAAGTAATGCTATTCAAACAACAGATAAATCTATATTAACAAATATTGAAGAGATTTACATGAAAACTAAAAATTCAATCCTATTTTCACATATAGCAATGGCTAGAGAAGCCTTCCCCCCAAGTCCAAATTCAAGCTCATTCTCCATTGGAGTTAAATTTAGATCCAAGCACAAAACTCTTCTGTTACTTGATTTCGCCAACGGCACTTGTGCATGATGAGAAAGAGCCAAAGGAGCTTGGTTTCCATTCGTGAAATTAGCTCTATGCCTCCTCATGTGACCTCCCAAAGCTTGCCCTTGTGGGAACTCCAACCCACAAATCGAACATTCATGAGTTTTGGGTTTTGTTGGTGAGATTTCCGGTCGAGCATTACATCCTCCACTAGATTTCGGTTTCTTATGACTCGCTCGATGACCGCCTAGCGCTTGGAACGACGGAAACCGCTTGTTACAGGTCTTGCACTCGAAAACCGGCGTATTGGCTGCGTAATCAACATAACCAAGTTCTTCTCCACGGGATAGCAATATCAAGCAATTCGCTATGGAAACACCATCCTCAAGTTCTGCTTCTTCTTTGGCTCTCTTCATGGATGTAACTAGTTTGTAATAAGATAGCCCTCTCCTATGTCTAGTGATATTGATTTGGGTGGAGTATCTAGTAAGAATTGAACTAGGGTTTGAAGGATTTCAACAATATTTATAGGCCATCATATGTTGTTCTTTTGTGATAAGGGTGGGCTAGTTAGACTGTATAGTGACACAAGTAGTAGTAAGTTGACTTTTGATAACAAGAATAATCCTTAATACCTTGTTGGGCAAGAAACTGAACCTTCCAATAAATATAAACAAATGTAAGAGTAACATGTAATACTAAGTAGTCGTGTTGAAGTACGTAATTGGCGATCTAATAATAAAATGGCTGAAGCAGAGAATTAGTCAATCATTTCTTACTTAGTGTGTTGAGAAATTTTCTTTTTCATGGAGTGTAGCAGGGCAAAGATGGGCGCAAAATATATTAAAGTCAAATACATGATGTATTTCAGCTAATATTATATGTAATCCAGAAATGTACACAATATTATTGTATGGGTTGTCAAAATTTTAATTGTAACTGGTAAATAAATTCCTTATATTTACTTGATATGCCATTATCTCTTCTTCTTTTTAAAATTGGGTATTTGGATCCAAAATGTTAAAAATGTGCTTTTAGATCCTAGCTAAACAATTAAAAAAAAATAAAGAAATAACATTATGTATAAGAATATATATATATAACTAAATTGAAGTTTATCTCTTTTTTCTTATTGATTTTACATTTTTTTTATCTTAATAAATATATTGTTATTTTTATTAGCGTAAATTGCTCGTGCAGAACTGTGATGGAGCAAAAATTAGGAATTGTATTTGCAATTTATCCAAAATTCGACATGTATAGTATATACATTAGATGTTTACTTTTTAATTTATTCTTTTTCTTTTATCCACTACAAACCATGTATTTACATAAATTAAATATAGAAAAATGATTATCCAAATATTATACATTGAAAAACAGACAAAGAAGTGGATATAGATTTTTTTTTCCAAAAATAGTTACCAAGACAAAGCAAACATGGTATATGCACCAAATATTATATATATATATATATATTTAAATATACTTATATATGATTGGACAAAATACAAATAAAAATATCACTTAAGGATGAAAAAAACTTACCCCAAACTATGTATTCTTTGCACTGTAATTTCTTAATGGGAGAGTCAAAAGTTTGCCATTGGCCATAATAGTATTAATCAGTGGATTCCAATTACGTTATGACAATGTACTGTGTGCTGAGTACAAGGATTCAATCTAACTAATCAATGGGGAGTGGGTGGACATTGAACCCTAAAGAAAACAACTTAAATGTCGTAAGACATTCACTTATATTCGAACTTATTAGTATACAAAAAGTCCACTATGTGCTGATGATGTAATCGATTTTACTGAATTCCCCATAGCAGATAACTTTGATTTATTTAGTCAGAACATTGGATCCTCAAAAAATTCGATATCTAGTGATGATTACATCGGCAACGAAATTTCCATGAAATTTATGTTATCACACTGTCCTTTGTGTGGTGTTTTGCTTACGTTGGATCTTCATGCCGCATGGTTTAATTTGAGGATCGACTATGGGTTTGTATCGCTTATTAAGAGGCGAAACAGAAAATAAATTTTATGTCTATTGACTATATAATTAATTTCTTATTTTGGACAAATGCCTGTTTTGCATCATCTTTTATTTATTTATTTTTTCTTTCTTCATTCATCCATTATGTGTAAAGTTTAATTGAATTATTGTGTTATATTAAAATTTTATTATACTGTTTTATTTTTGGGTACATGTTTACTATTGTGTATATATATATAAACAGGAGCAGGCCCAGAACCATATAGTTGGGGGACAAACTTACCCTTTTATAATATTTCATTTTATCACTTATATCTTTTTGCTATTAAAGATTCCCTTCAATTATTTAAAGGGATATTATCCTTTTATACCAAAAAAAAAAAAAAGTATTTATGAAAGGTTTCAATTTTTATATGACTTAATATAAAATGACGAATGGGCAAATTATACTTTATATACTAATGTTTTCGCCATTGTTACTTTGCATACTTATGTTAAATAATTGTCAATTAGTAAGAATATGTCAGCTTCTAATCAGTTCAAAATGATCAACTTAATGAATATATTACTACATATTTTTAGTTAAATATTATAATGAAAAAAAACAACAAATAAAATAATTAAAAAATAGAAAATAGTAGGAAAACAAATCAAAGTGTTAAATTTATATTTTTATACATTTGCTTCTTCTTCTTCTTCTTCTTTTTCAATTATACATTACACAATTGAAAAGTGAATTTTAACCTATTCCATCATAAAGAGAAAACAATGTTCATATTAACTAGGTTATAATGTCTTGGTTCATACACCTGCTTTTTCTATAGAATGTATATTTAATTTTGAAACACACATGTAAATAAAACATAACCCATTTTTTAAATAAGTTTCTAACGTTTTTCTCTACTTTCTCTTAGTTTCTCTTTCTTTTACTTTTCTAGGAACAATATATTATAATGGTGTAGCGATCTCAGCATCAAGCTCTCTTGTTTAGAAAAAAGGATTTATTAGGAGTGAAATTCTATGTGTATTATGTAATGCTTAATAGTAGGTGGGATTTAATAAAAATTTGATGCTTCACCAATTGTATTGGGATAATTATTATGAGTAATTATCATGATTATTGAAATTACGAGTTAATTGTATAATTTTACAGTTTTAAAATTTTATAGTCTTTTTATAATCAAAATGAAAGAAAAATCATTTAAGTATAAACTTTTGATAAAATTATGAGTTTAGATATACGATTCTATAAGTTATTAATTTTACTGGTTTTATATGATTTTACTTATTATATATCCTCCAATTCCAGATAGAATCACGATTTTAATAACTATAATTGTTATATATTATAGTCTTAAACTATAAAGGCACAAGGACAAAAATAGATTTTTCTACTAAAAATTCAGACTATAAAAGTCTTTAGAGAAAAAAAAAAAAAAAGATAAAGGGAGAGAGAGGCCGATTTTTTTTTTTCCCAAAAGAGACAGGCCGATGTTGAGGATGTCTATTGCCGAATATATACATAAGCTTTTACAAATTTTAATTTTTTTTATTACTAATACCCTTTAACCATTTATAATTTTTTGATTTGTCGATTACACTTTTTTCTAATACCTTGTTGCTATTAAATAAATCTATTATGTTAAGTATTTTAATTATCTATTCAAAAGAATATTGTCCTTTTATACAAAAAAATGGTACTATTAAGAAGTTGTAATTTTTATATAATTTAATATAAAATAATACAACGAGTAAATTTCATATTATATTTGTTTTCACCATTTATCACTTCACATACATATGTTTTATTTTTGATATTTTACATATCTATGTTTCATTACTATTATCCACCATTAATTAGCAGACACATGTTAGTTTTTGATTAATCCATAATAATTTAATATGGTTAAATTAAATAATATAATACAAAAAAAAAGAAATAGAAGAAAACTCAAATCCATAAGGGGCTCTTGGTAGCCATCAAAGGCCGAGAGGTAACTTGCTACTACTTGGGGATGGAGAGTAGCATGACCCTACACGTGGTAGTTGGCTACCCTAAGGTTTTAGGGTAGCAATCATTATTTTCCTTTGAAGGGTTTGGCGACCCTTATACTTAAACTTTGGTTGCACTATCCATGTAGCCCATTTTTCAAAATGTTCATGGCCTATAGTATAAAAAGAAATAGTAGTTATGGCTATCATGGCGACATGATCCTCATGTGCAAATGTATTATTAAATAAGAAATTGTTGGGGTGATTTCAACACCATAACCAGTGGGCGATGGGTGATTGATGTTTTCCTTTTTTTTTTCTATGCATTTCAATATGGCGTTTGAGATAACTCGTGTTGGATCTCGCTTTATTGGATAATACTTTATTGCAAGTTCTACACTTAATCGTACATGCATCTCTATTGTTAGGATTATAGAAATATTGCTAGACATCTATTTTACGCTTCCTACATCTCCCTCCATTAGTAATGGTAGGGAGCATATTGCTTCCAACTTGTGAGGGGGTCGATTCATTTTCATCCTTCTACTAATAAGTGTGATTTGTAAGTTATAAAATAATACATTTAATTTTGGAAATTGCAATGAATTAACATTTTGCAAAAGTATTAAGTACTAAAAAATAGTAATTTACTAAAGCATGGTCACTACTAGCCATGGATCGCGGTCTTGTTGTCCCCATTACAATAGCGGGAGTGGAATTGTTGCACCTTAGCTGAGTAAATGGCATATTTTTAGGAACTTGGGGTAGAAGACCAAAGGTAGGAAACTTGATGTAAGGTAAGTATATCTATCAAATTTTGTAATATAGTGAATTAAATACGGATATCCTCCCATAGGGATTACAAGTACTAATACCAACCTATACTCTATTATCTAATCGGTAAATTATAAAAATTAATTAATCTAAAACCTATAATTAAGTATTAACTAATGAACTAAGATTAAATTGAAAGAAAGAAGAGTACAAAAGATTATAATTAACTTCAAGATAGCAAAATAAGTATCTAGACTTTGTTTTCCTTAGGAAATATTATGTGATATCAACAAAATTCATTTAAATCTTTCTTTAATTTCATTGACCAGGAGAATTACTAAATTAGTTTAATAACTTTCTCAATCTTATAAACCCTAATATTAAAAATACCTATTTAAATCTCTTCATAATAATATATTTTAAAGATTGCATTAAGAATAATGAATTTCCTAAAAACAAATTAATTAATTCCGAGAGAATTATGGAACTTATCTCTAAGATTACATTAATTCTCTTCAAACATGCTAAATCTAATTACATATCAGATTTCTTAATCCTAATGTATAATATCAAATAATTAGAATAATACCATAGAAATATTAATCTAAACAAAATAAAAAAAACACATGCTTAAATCAAGAAATCTAAGAATTCATTAAATAACAATAATTTTGATTACATAATAATCCTAGGATTCACAAATCTAGATACTAAGAAAATTAAACTCTAATCGTGTTGAAAATAGAAATCCTTAATGATGTAAAAGCATGCATCATCAAAGAGATTAAAGAAAATTCTTAATTCTTGAAGTATAGAAAATAGTCTTCTAGTCTCTCAAAAAACCCTAGAATAAAAAAAAAAAAAGTCTTCTTTCTCCTCTAATGTTGAGTCCCCCTTGACCTTTATATAGTGAGCATAAAAAAATTCTATTTTTAGGCTAACACACTATCTAACACGATTATACTTTAGGTCGTATCGGAATTGTCAGTCAAAAACTTAAAAAACTAGATGTTGTAGTTGACATGGCCTAGACACGGTTGTTTCTAGAGGTTGTGTCTAAGTCGTGCTTAGAAATAATTATTTTCAAGAGATACATGATCAATAAACATAGTTGTGTCTAGCCCTCATATAGCTCTTGGCTTTTATGCTTTAATTTCAACACGATCTGGGCATGGTCATGTCTACTACCCATGTCTATCTTAAAAAATTTATAACTTCTTTTATTTAGCTTCAAATTAAGTAAAATTGGATTCATTTTTCTTCCTTTTTAACTTAATTATTCATCAAAGCCCTAAAATAAAAATATTACTTAATTAAAATTTAAATTCTTCAAAAACATGCCAAAATAAGAAAAAATACTTTAAATCTCACTTAATATATATATAACTGAAAGCCATCCAAATGATATGTCTGGAAAAGAAATTAATCCAGAATATCTAATGCAACTAGTAGAAGTAACCACTAGAAAATGGGTAATTCTGATTACCATTAAGATAAACGGATCAATGGCAAATCCAGATCAATGAAACTGATAGGTATAAGACAGCATTCAATTCTTAGGTAGCTTAAATTATGTAGCAGATTTCTTTAAAAATCTCAATATTTTATGCAAGCCTTTACATAAAATCTGAAAAAATTAACGTTTTAAGTGAAACCAATGCTTTAAATATTAAAATTAATGTTTTAAATAAATTATAAACTGCAGGGCGGAAGCATTAGTTATTAAAAACTTAAAGTACGTGGCGTCGTCTTTCTAGTCGCATAAACCCTAGTGGTTCCTTTGGACCAGTAGCCCGCAGCGTCTAGTATTCCAGCCGATATACTTTAAGCATTAATCATACATACATTAATATTTAAAGCAGTGAATATATGCAAAACCTCAAAAGGCGGTATAACCAGCCGATGAGGTTATATAAAACTGCAATAAATAAAATAAATTGAAAAAGAACTTAACACCACAGGCGGCAGAGCCAAGGCTAGTGGGTTATTGTTCTTTTAAAGATAAGTAAATAAATAAATATTTACTTCATTAACATTGAATCCTTAAAAAAAGGAACATTAGTTACAGATAGAAACAAACAATACATTATAGAAGAAAGGGGATAAGGAAAAGAGAGAAATGGAAGACCAGAAGGATGGAAGAAGATTAGTCGAAGGTTAGAGACGAAAGGAGAGAAGGGATATGCCTAAGTATCTCTGCGTACTTAGGGCCTATGGTTCATCAACCATAGTAGACGACTCGGTTAGTGTTTGGGAAAGGAGAGAGAAGGAAAGTGTGGAAGAAGTGGTCGAAGGTTGGTGACCGAAGGTAGAGGAGAAGTTAGATGGAGAAGAAAGGTCTTGAGTGTTTGTTCTTCTTTGGAAAAAAAAAAAACCCGATGCCTTCAAATGAGGCAGCGTTCTCCTTTTAAAGAACACATTTTTACTATTTCTACAGTAAAGTTCTTTTTACTGTAGTGTATAGTGCTTTGTCGGGAATATTACTGTTTCAACAGTAATTCCCAGGTGTTTTTCGGTGGAAAAGTTCCACCTGTCTTTTAAACCGTAAATGACGGTTTGGTCATTCTGGCTTTGGGGATGACCCCTTAGGTAATTGTTCCGTATATGACGGAGGATTACATATAATCATTATCCGTAAAAATTTTACGGTTATAAATACAAAAAATTATACAGTATCTGATACTGCATTTCATTCTACGTATTTTGTTACAAGTGTAACAAAACACTTACATTAACTCCTACGGACTACCTAAGTTGATGCCGTAGCAGTCATCTTCATTGCTTTGCAATCCAATTGATGTAGAGGCGGAAGAGGTTTCTTCATTTATTCGCATTTCATCCTTGGATTTCTTTAATTGTGCTAGAGCAGCTTCTAGAACTTTTTCCATGTCCTCTGGATTCTGCGTCTTCGCCATGTTCGACATTAGGAAACCCCTGTCGTGGAGGAAAGGGGTTTGAGTTCCTCCTTGGGCCAGGAATCTCTGTTAAGTCAGCCATTTGTCGATTGCTGACTCAGTCACCCTGTCCCAGAGCTTGAATCCGTCCCACCATTTGACTTTGAACGTCCTGGTGAGCACCGAAGTTTGAGTTCTTCGGTCTTGCTTGTAACCGAAGTTCCATGCCATTACCCATGATATTCCTATATGCATATAGTATATCATGGTTTTATCGAACATATATTCATGTTCGTTACATTCATAATTTTTTAAGAATAGAAGATATCCGTTCTTAGCATTTTCATGGAAAATATTTTCAATTGCCCCATATTCTTCCCACCAGTGTGCAAACCAGTAGGGCAAATTTTTTGAAGAACATTTTAAAAAAAGATCAGCCATGTATGAGATCTTTTCTGATTCATTCTTAAAAAGGCATTGAACCAAGCCTGCTTATAATCAAAATAATTATAAGTAGCCAAATGAGGTTCCATTGGTCCCAGCGGATTGAAGCTGAGTTTTTGTTTGCTAGTCGGCTTGCCAGGCCAATCACACAGGTTAATGACCTTGTGGATTCTAGCGGTTGAGTAAGAAATTACTCCATTGTTTTGGAAATGCTTGATTGACACAGAACCTGTATCAACCAAAATTTTCTCGTAAAAATCCATATTTTTCAATGGATCATATGGTACATAAAAAACATTTTCAGGAAATATTTTCCTGGCAAAATCAAAAGGATCACTTTCATGCATACCTTTTTCTACTGAAAAGATATACTTGGAAATGGCCTTATGATACCATTTTTGAAAAGATTTTTGAGGGACTAATGCCTTCGATGAAGACGCCACCTCAGTTACATGAACATTGGTAGATGATTTTTTAATCATCTTTTTTTGGTCTTTTACGGGAGACCTAGAACCCAAAGCATTGGTGATTGCCTTAATTAATTCAGGCGTTATCACCACATCAGTGTTTAAACCCTCAGTGTTTAAACTCACATTACCCTCAACTGGAGGTCTGGTCATTAGTCTGGATGAGGCAGTTGATTCCTCATCGCGTTCTTTGATTGCCAAAGGCACATTGGGTTTTGGAGCCGTAGCAGCAAGCCACGACCGGACATTTGTAAGTCCCTTACGGGGGACTTCCTTTTCCTTTCCCTTTCCCTTGGGAGGCATCTCCCTGCAGGAATTCACGAGTCAGGAAGAGAATTGGACGTTCCTTTGATATGCATAATTTCGAAATCAAAACAGGATAAAATTGCTTGCCATCTGGCAAAAATCTGTTTTGAAGCCAAATTGTGAACATCTTTCTCTAAAACATTTTTTGCTGCAGAGCAGTCAATTCTTAAAAGAAATTTTTGATTTAACAAATCTCCTTGAAATTTAGAAATTGTTAAAACAATAGCCAAAATTTCCTTTTTAATTGTAGAATAATTTAACTGACATTGATTCCAGTGTTTGGATACAAACTGGACTACATTCTCATTCCCATTAGGGGATTTCTGCTTTAGGATTCCACCAAATCCTATGTCAGATGCATCAGTCTCTACTATTTTTGGTAGGGATGGATCTGCTAAATGAATGCAAGGGATTTCCTTTATCCTTTGCTTGATTTGTCTGACGACATCTGTATGTTCATCAGACCATTCAGGTGGATTTTTCTTAAGCCTGTTATGTAAAGGCTTGCATAAAATATTGAGATTCTTAAAGAAATCTGCTACATAATTTAAGCTACCTAAGAATCGCTGGAGTTATGTTTTATCCAGAATCCTATCAGGGAACTTAGAAGCAAATTCTATAGACCTCTTAATTGGTTGAATTGTGCCATTATGAATATCGAAACCTAAGAATCTAATCCGAGTTTGGAATAAGGATATCTTAGATGGTGATACTACGAGGCCATTATGTCTGACTCTTCTTACGAAGGATTTGACATGTTTGAAATGCTGTTCTATATTTGGAGAAAATATTAGAACATCATCTATGTAAATTATTACGAAATCTAAATCATTAAAGATTTCGTTCATTATTCTCTAAAATTCAGAGGGTGCATTCTTAAGACCGAAAGGCATAACATTCCATTCATACTGTCTAAAGGGTATGGTGAATGCTGTCTTATACCTATCAGTTTCATTGATCTGGATTTGCCAAAATCCAGACTTCATGTCGAACTTGGAGAATACTTTTGCATTATGTATTCTACCAAGCAGGTCTTTTTTTGTTAGGTATGGGATACCTAATCCATTTAAGGACATTGTTAAGAGGTTTGTAATTTATTACCAATCTAGGTACACCTCTTTCTATTTCGGCATTTTTGTTAACGTAAAAAGCAGAGCAGCTCTAAGGTGATTTGGATTTGCGGATAAGCTTTTTGGCTAACAGGTCATTGATTTCTTTCTTACAATGTTCTAGAACACTGCTGTTCATTTGTGAAGGTCTAGCTTTCATGGGAATGTTTTTCTCATCGAAGTTACCTTCATAAGGTAATCCGAATGAGTGAGATTTCCTATCCTAGAAAGCATTAGGAAGAGTGGAACATATGGTATTTCTGATCTCACTTTCTAATTTAGAAACGTGTATCCTTACAGGATTCCTATTGATTTGGTCTTCGATTCTGTGAAGTTCCAAATCGTCATTTAAGAAGGATAGATGATCCTCCTTGGCTTTAATCAAATAGTTTAACTCAGAAACTGAGTTCTGTTTGAGCATATCAATCATTTTAATTTTTGGTTTTGAAACAAAGTTAAAACAGATATATTGTCCGTAATAATCTGTCTCAATACCATCATTGGTAACCTTAAAAGGTTGAATTAAGTTGGTAAAAGGAGTTCCTAAAATAACATTCTGCTTCAAATTCTTAACTAAAATGAAGCTAGTATTATAGGAGACATTATCCTTTACAACTTCTGCATTGGGTAATTTGAAACTAATGTTTAGTTTGTTACCGGAAGCAGAGCTTAGAGATTGAGTTGTTTTTTCAAAATATTTTGTTGGAATTAACCCTTCTCTAATGCAATTTAAATCTGCACCAGTATCAAACAGGGCAGTAGTTTCTAAGATAAACTCTTCGTTTATCTTAATGGTAATCGAAATTACCCATTTTCTAGTGGTTACTTCCACTAGTTGCATTAGATATTCTGGATTAATTTCTTTTCCAGACATATCAGAAGAACTTCCATATTCGGCTTCTTCATCCGAATACTTTGTTCTGGACATTTTAAATTCTAAGAATTGCTGTTGCAGTTCCTTCTGCATAGCTTTTAATTCTTGAATTTCTTTCTTTTGGGAATTAATTTCCCCTTGAAGATCACTAAGCGTTACTGGCTTAGTTTTTTTGGATTTGCCTCTATTGAGGACTTCATTGAGGTTATAGGTCAGATTATTGGAAATTGAGGAAGTAGGTTTGGCCCCTTCCAACCATCTCAATTTCTGTGGATCCGACATAGAGTCTAACTTAAGAAGAAATTCTTCTTCTTCCTTAGTTAGGACATTGATTGAATCTTCCTCTGAGGATGATTCAAGATCATTACATTGGAGTCCTTCTTCTCCTGATGAAGAAGACTCAGAAGAGGAATATCCTTCGAATATTTCGAGGATTTCTTCTATTTTTTTATCATCAAGATTAAGGGAATTTAATTTTTTCTTGATCTTGCATTTGTCAGCTGTGTGACCAAATTTGTTACACAGATAACATCTAATTTCCGAGAAAGGTTTTCTAAACTTTTTAGATTTACCTTTCCTTGGTTTTTCATTGTTTTCTTTAGATTGTTTGTAGGATTTTTTAGAAAATTTCTTCTTTTTATCGTCTTTTGACTTAGAAGATTTTTTCTTTGTTTTCCTCTTACAATCTACACATTTCGTTTTATCAAAAAAAAAGGATGGATCATACTGTTGACAGAATTCTCAAAGACTTTGCCTTTTCAATTGTTTTTCTTTCTTAAGTTGTTTTTGCAACCTTACCGTGTTGCACATTTGAGTTCCAATCTTATAAACATAAGAATTTAACTCACCATAAGAAAGATTATTGTAAGGAATTTCTCCATTAAATTCCTCACGAATTTTAGACCTAACTTGTTCACCTATTATGTTTGGTAAACCAGCTAGAAATTTTTCTTTCCAGAAGGATTGATTGCAGTCATCTTGCATCAATACCCTCTAAAGGAATATGTCTTTATATTGGCGGAATTCGCCTAAAGACTTACATTTCATATTGGATAAGAGATCTAGGTTCTTATCACGAATGTGAGAAGGATCTCCTATGAAATGTTGGCTAATACAAAACATTAATGTATTAACAACATCTTGAATTGGTTCATTTCTTTCATTAAGTATTTTAACTCCAAATTCATTTTTCTTTTCTGAAGTTAAAATGTTCATTCGCTGTTCTTCTGTGAGATAATTATCCCACCATCCTTTTAATTGTCTGGTGAATCCAGAAATTAAAAGTACAGCAATCCTAAAGTCAGATTCGCCCTGAATACTCCTATTAGTATTGGCGAACATGATCATTTGGTTTAACACATTCAAAATCATTTGTTCTGAGGCTCCATCTATGTTCCATTCATAGGTGGTTCCCGCAGAATATTTGTTCTGATAATTACTTGATTTTTCCTCTAGCAGAATATCAGGAGGGGTTGCTCGCTGATAATACAGTTTTTGAGGCTCTTGCTAAGTAATTTTGTTAACTTCTAAACCATTAGAATTATCAGGACTTAAGTCATCCGATAAATCATCCGGATTAGAATCATTGGTTTCACTTAAAACATTAATTTTTTTAGATGGAGTATCTTCAATAATTAAATTCCTAAACTTAGGAGTATCTAATTTTAAAGATTCCACTAATTCCATTTTCATTTTTCCTTTTAATGATTTCTTTCTATCTTGGATAGCTTGAAGAAATTCATTACTAGGAGTGATCATTTCGAAAGGTTTGAAAAGTGGTTTCTTTTCAATCTTAATGTTTTCATTGTTATTGACCTGAGGTTTACTAATTGAATCTTCAATTCTGTCAAGTTGTTGACCTATTGTGTGAAGATTTTTATTAGTAAAATTATTTTGATCAATAATCTTTTTAATACCAGTTCCTTCAGATGCTTCTGCAACTTTGAAAGGAGCTAGTTTAATTTCGGTTTCCTTATGAGGATACCGGATATTGCTAAGTGGCGGATGAGTAGATTCAACTACATTACCATCACTTAGTCTCCATTGGACGGTTCTATTAACCTCATTTATGAATTTTGGTTTCAAATAATATTCTTCTAACTATTCGAAGAATAAAATATGAGCACCAATTTCATTCATGAATTCATAATATATTTAATTTTGGTTTCAAATATATATATATATATTTAATTAAGCACCTATCAGAACCTAACTGGGTTCCCCACTTGATTAATCAAATTAGTAAAACCACGATTTGGATAATTGGAGTATGTTTGCTCCCCGAATGGATCACCATATATTAACCGTAAATCATCTTGATCGAAAGGGAATGAAGGATTTTGTGGATTATTACGGCTCACCATTTTGTTAATAAAATGAGGATGGAAAATAAGATTACTAAAAGTGAAATTGACTAAACAAAAACTATGTAATTAGACAAAGGACGAGAGGATTGAAAATCTACTAAGGTTGTAAGTAGAGACGGAATTTGAATTTATTACTGAGGGAATTCGCAGGAACAATGTGAGCATGTGGCACAAATCTTGAAAAATGGCACCAGCGACATGGGCACGTTCCCCCTTTTAACTTCTACACTTCTCATACAAATCACATATCCATCTTTACTACTATTCTAAAAACTAGAAAACCTTTCTTCTATTTATTTTTCACAATGAGTTCATCCTGTTAAAGAAAATCTTCTAGCACCCACTCCAAATGTTCAATGGAGTAGGGTTCCCCTAGTCCTACACCATCACTAGGTGATAGTCTCCTTGCACATGAGTTGTTAGATCATCTCCTCAAGTTGTCCATGTGCTTAAGTTACACGGAGAAGTTTCACACAAGACCGATCCTTCTAAAACATACGTACGATTGGGTGAAGTTAAGTTTAATTTATGATTTTCATATTACTCTTGAAGAAACTAGGTTTTGGAAATTGGTACAACAGGTTGATGAGACATATCCTGATTTGGTGCACCTATTCTATTCAATTGCAACTCCAAATCAAGTTGTAGAGGAGGAAGATGTAATCCCATGGTGAGCTATGCAATGGGACTTCAGTTATTTCACTACTTACATTTTTGAACATATCATTTGAGTAACACCGAAATTTATTAATGATTTGTTTAGCACTAATAGTGATGACATGAAAATGCCGTTGGAATGGGACATGTCCAATGCTTTCCTACACATCCTCCAACAGCTAATATGTCAAGGGGAGATAAAGACGAAGCACTTGAGGCACATGAAGGCTAGTGATTTGCTGCTACATAGTAGAGTCTTCCACCATTTAATTTGTAATGCTATAGTGCCACGATTCAACCATCACAATTTCTTTGTAGAAAATCTCTTTTTGAAAGATTGTATGTTGATGCAAAGACTAGTTCATGTTGGCAACATTGTGGTTCGATGATTACTTTGTATGTTGGGGTAGAAAGACGCACATCTAAGCTATGGCGTTTGATCACAATCAAACTCCGCTCTTACGCTGTCAATATAGATTATTATGCTGCATATGTCTCTAAAGAGCTTTTTAACTTGTAAGAGGTAAAAAATAAGCTCCATTGGGTAAGAGATAAAGCAACTAGTCAATTTGGGAAAGAGGCTCAACAAAGAGGACCACATCACCAAGTAGCACAACAATAGGAGGAACCACTTGATGTTGCAGACTGCGGTATACCGTCTTTGTGGCCACACTTCAATTCGGGGTTAAGGGGTTAAGGTCAACAATAGCAACAATCAACATTAGGTACATAATAATAGTCTAGCTTATATGATATGCAGCGAATGCTCGATTAATTGGATCAAATAGTCACTAGCTAGTAAGAGCATGGAGGGATTATCATGGACATTCAATCGCAAGTCGTTGAAATGCGATCCCACTAAGTGCAGTAGGATGTAAGGTTAGTTGCTATTGAACATCATGTGAAACAAATTTAGAGTCAAAATCAAGAATATTACTAGTACCACGGTCACTAACCACCACCTCCCCCTACTCTCAATGATCATCAAGGGCAATTGTCTACTTCTCCATACCATTTAGCGACATTTAGGATTTTAATTTTTTTTCTTTCTATAAATATCTTGTAAATGATAATTCCATTGTTACTAATAAACAAAGTTTTATTTATTATTTCTAATTGTGCAATATACTATTTTTTTAGCATTTTCTCTTTTCATACAAGTTTTCTGTATTTTCTTAACTTCTAAACCTTATCGTTTTTTCGCATAAATATTAACATATTCATAGTATATGTATGTCACTTGTCTACACATTATACACATATAAATTTACTATATAAATACCTATACATATAAACATACAGATAATATGTATATTATGTATACATACATAAGTATAAGTACATATGTACATGGTACATATATATACTTATCTATATTTTAATATCCTAAAAATACGTTGAAAGTACAATTTTTATATACATATGTACATACATATATGTATATATACATATTGAAATATGAATATTACGTATACGTATGTATATTTTAATATGTATATTTATGTATACATATATAAAACTCTCATTTTATGAAAAACATATTATATGTAGATGTATGCATGTACATGCACATATATGTAATTACATACACATTCTACTGATGTTATGTGTACTTTATATTTATATATATATAAGAACATAATATATTTTATAATTGCATAAACTTTCTATACACAATATGTATGCAACATGTAATATGTCTTCAAATTTATTTCCTAATTTTTATTTATTATCATAATATTATTTTTTGTATTTTTTATATCCACAATAATATCAACAAATTCATGATGAATACCAAAAATGTGAAATGACAATATATTTTGTCATGTGAAAGGCAGACACGTGAACCGACATACAAAAAAGCACGAGCACACAAGACATGCAAATTTAGGCACGTGAGTAGCACGCAAGGGCACGATTACCAGGCCTACGGTTCCAACTCCTGCTTTCGCCTCTTAAGATTAGTTGCAAGGTTAGTCTCCAGTTCTGCTTTTTTGTGTCCGTTTCAATACGCTTCGTCTTGCAGAGTTCCCTTTTTAGCTCTGTTATTTCAGGATTCAACCTCACAAGATCATCTTCTCCTGAGGAGTTAAGTGATCGATCAACTCTGCCCCCATTTCAGCCTGCTTTCTTCCCATGCTGGCTCTAAGTTGATCATTTTGGGTTTGTACATCAGCAAGTGATTTCTCCTTTTCAGCAACAGCTTTTAAAATTAGCTGTTTATTCTTATTAGCTCTCGCAATATCCTGCCTGGGCTGTTCTGCTTCTGACTTTTCATGAGCTTGCTTGGCCTCAATCTCTTGCAGCTCCGACGCAAGTTTCGTTATTTTTTGGTCTATCGCTGGCAGCCTTTGACGAACATTTTCCAATTCGCTTTCCTCCACACTGATAATTCGTTTATTTTGCTTGATAATATTCATAAAATTCAACCTTAAGCACCTGTAGTCATGAAAATTAATTAATTGATTCAAAATTTAGTGCAGCAAACTTTTAGAAATATTTGAGTTTGTTAAAATTTGTATTTATCTTTTAGTTCATATATTAGTATTCCTTATTTTTTGCATTCTTGTTACTAATCAAATAGTATAAATATGAATAAAAACATATCTTTTGCTTCTCTGCAAAAATTCATAAGCACATATAAGTTCCAATTCTGCCAACAAAATTAGTATCAAAGCTAATAATAAAAAAAAAAAAGAAGAAGATTGTTCCAAGTTCAGTCCTCTATCCACGAAAAGCAAGAGAAAAGTGAGGGAAAGACAAAAAAAATATACATGGTAGCAAGCAACAGTGCAGGTGGAAGTTCACAGCCCTTGATTCCAATTTTCAAAGGATAAAATTATCAGTTCTAGAGTTTGAAGATGAAAACTCTCTTTAAGTCCCAATAATTGTGGGATTTTGTAGATAATGGGTATGTAGAGTCACATCAGACCGGTGAACCTGATGCACAACTGCGAAAGAATCTCAAGAAGGATGCAAAGGCTTTGTTCTTCATTTAGTAAGCTCTAGATGACGACATCTTTCATCGAATCGTAGCAGCCAACACATTTAAAGAAGCATGGGAGATACCAAAGCAAGAGTACTTAGGTAATAAGAAGGTAATTTAGGTGAAGTTGCAATCTCTTCGTCGCAACTTTGAATTATTGACAATGTAAGAAAAGGAATCCGTGTAGAACTATTTGTCTAGAGTGTCTAAAATCGTTAGCTAGATGAAGACATATATGCTGAAGGAATAAGCAATGAGACAATTGTAAGTAAAGTTCTAAGGAGTTTAACAAGAAGCTTTGATCATGTTGTTGCTACAATTGAAGAGTCTAAGGACTTATCTACCTATACTTTTGATGAACTAATGAGTTCTTTGATAGCTCATGAAGATAGATTAAATAAATCCACTGAGAAGGGTGAAGAAAAGGCCTTTCAAGTGAAGGGAGAGTCTAATTACAAAGGAAAAGTTGAAGAGTCTGTCAGTAGAGGAAGAGGTAGAAACAGAGGTGGATTTTGTGGTTATGGACGTGGAAGCAGTAGAGGTCGAGGACAATATGGTGACTAGCGCCACTTCAAAAGCACCATTCAATGCCACTATTGCAAGAAGTATGGACATAAAGAAGTTGAGTGCTAAAACAGGTAAAAGGATAGGCAGAAGGTTGCAAATTTCACAGAGAAAGTAGAAGATGAAAGTAAGTTGTTTATGGCCTAATCTCACATTCCTGATACAATGTGTGATGTTTGGTTTGTTGACAGTGGATGCTCAAATCATATGACAAACTCTTGATCCTTGTTTAAAGATCTTGATGAGTCTCAAAAGAGCATGGTACGACTTGGTGGTGACAAGTAAGTTCAGGTAGAAGGAAAAGGTACAATTGCCATTAAAACTATACAAGGAGACATCAAGCTTCTTTATGATGTGCAATTCGTGCCTAGTCTAGCCCATAATCTGTTAAGTGTCAGTCAATTGATGTCTAGTGGTTATACAACTGTCTTTGATGGTGATTCTTGTGCCATCAATGATAAAAGATTAGGTCAAATCATCTCTGTTGTTCATATGACACAAAATCGTATGTTTCCCCTCGATGTGTCAAATGATGTGAGTAGAGCCATCATTGTCAAAGGAGATGACGAGGCTAAACTATGGCATTTACATTATGGGCATTTAAACATTAATGGACTATGGTTTTTGAATGCAAAAGATATGGTTGTTGGTCTGCCAAAAATAGGGGAACTTGCATTTTGCGAAGGATGTATTTATGGGAAATAGAGGAGGGGACCATTTCCAATTGGAAAGTCATGGTGAGCTTCAAATTGTCTTGATTTGATTCACGCTAATTTATGTGGACCAATGAACATGATGACACTCGATGGAAGTTGGTATTTTCCGTTACTGATAGATGACTACAGTCGCATAAGCTGTGTTTATTTCTTGAAGTTTAAATCAGAAGCTTTTGAGAACTTTAGGAAATTCAAAGCTTTGGTGTAAAAGCAAAGTGGTAGAAGTATAAAGGTGCTTTGAATAGATCGGGGAGGTGAATTTCTGTTTAATGAGTTCACTAAGTTTTGCAAAGAGTAGGGCATTCGTAGAGAACTCATATATTGAAATATGCCACAACAAAATGGAGTGGTTGAATGGAAGAATAGGACAATGGTTGAAATGGCTAGAAGCATGCTGAAAACAAAGGGAATACCAAATCAGTTTTGGTGAGAAGCAATTGCAACAGTGGTATATCTCTTGAACATCTCTACGACAAAGGATATTATAAATCGTACACCATATGAAGCATGGATAGGAAGGAAGCCTCGGGTAAGTCACTTAAGAGTCTTTGGCTGTTTGGCATATGTATTGATGCATTCTCGTACTAAACTTGATGATAAATCAAAGAAATGCATTTTTATTAGTTATAGTCTTCAATCCAAAGCATATCATTTATATAATCCTATTAGCAGCAAAGTGATGCAAGAGTCATTCCATTTCAAGTAGAGATGTTCAGTTCAATGAGGGAAGCACATGGAATTAGAGCGAAAGTGATGCAGTAGTCATTCCATTTCAAGTTGCAGAATCAGCAAGTGAAAATGCAGCATCGGTTAGAGGTTTATCTTCCGCGGAATCTTCTCCTACAAGAAGCAGCACAAACTTAATCAACTCTCATTCTCCTTTGTCTAGCTCATCCAGTGAGTCATCATTGAGAAAATTCAAATAATCGAGGGAAGTTTATGAGTCCTGTAACTTTGCATTATATGTATCCGATCCCAGTTGTTTTGAAGAAGCAGCAACGAAGACCGAATGGCAACATGCAATGGTTGATGAGATGGAAGCTACTGAGAAAAACTCAACATAGGAGTTGGTTGATGTTCCTAAAGAGAAAAACATAATTAGGCTTAAATGGGTACTTCAAACCAAGTTTAATGCTGATGGAAGTATTCAAAAACATAAAGCTCGACTCATAGCAAAAGGTTACTCACAACAGCAAAGTAATAATTTTGATGATACATTTTCTCCAGTTACACGTTTTGAAACTATTAGGATTATGTTAGCACTAGCAGCTCAATTTCAACTGCCCGTGTATCAATTTGATGTAAAGTTTGCATTTTTAAATGGAAATTTAGAAGAAGAAGTTTATATTTCACAACCTGAAGGCTTTGTTAAAAAAGGATGTGAAAATAAAGTTTACAAATTAGGGAAAGCTCTTTATGGACTAAAGCAAGCTCCTCGTGCATGGTATATCAAGATTAATGCTTTCTTCCAAAAGAACAGATTTACAAGAAGTGAGAATGAGCCCACACTCTATCTGAAGCGTGAAGGTAATGGTGATTTTGTAGTGATTTGTCTCTATGTAGATGATATGATTTATATGGGTTCTGCGGAATCCTTGATTGCTAGATTTAAGTTAAGTACGATGGAAAATTTTGAGATGACTGACTTAGGTGTGTTGAAGTACTTCTTAGGTCTTGAGGTAAAGTAATGTATGGATGAGATCTTTGTATGTCAAAAGAAGTATGCTGCTGATCTTCTGAAGAGGTTCAAGATGAGTAACTGTGAAGTTTCGGCTACACCTATGAATATAAATGAAAAGTTACAGTGGGAGGATGGAATTGAAAAAACAGATGCAAGATTGTTTAGAAGTCTAGTTGGTGGTTTGAATTATTTAACAAATACTAAACCTGATATTGCTTTCTCTGTTAGTGTAGTGTTTGAATTTATGCAAAGTCCTACGAAACAACATTATGGTGTGGCAAAAAGGATTCTCCAATATGTAGCTGAAATTGTTGACTTTGGCATTTGGTATACTAAAGTGTTTAATTTTGATTTGTTTGGATTCTCTAATAGTGATTGGGCAGGATTTTTAGATGATCAAAAGAGTACTTCTGGTAGTGCTTTCAGCTTTGGATCAGGTGTGGTCACTTGGTGTTCAAAGAAGCAAGAAACTATGGCACTGTCATCCTTCGAAGCAAAGTACATAGCAGCAACGACAGCAGCACAAAAAGTATTGTGGCTTAGAAAACTTCTTGCCGATTTTTACTATGAGCAAACAAAGGCAACGGAAATATTTTGTGACAACAAATTTGCAATTGCAATGGCAAGAAATCTAGCTTTTCACAGAAGAACTAAGCACATGGATGATCAACACCACTTCATCCGAAAATTGGTAGCTAATGGGAAAATTGTACTTACATTTTGCAACACAAATGAACGAGTAGCTGATGTATTTACAAAGTTATTTCCCAAAGCTAAGCATTAGTTCTTTACAATAAAGTTATGAGTATGTAATTTTGAATGAAGGAGGAGTGTTAATTAATTGATTCAAAATTTAGTGTAGCAAACTTTTAGGAATATTTGAGTTTGTTAAAATTTGTGTTTATCCTTTAATCCATAGATTAGTATTCCTTCTTTTTTACATTCTTGTTACTAATTAAATAATACAAATATGAATAAAAACATATCTTTTACTGCTGTGCAAAAATTCATGAGCACATGTAAGTTCCAATTCTGCCAACAATGAAACCCACCGGTCATGCCACCTTTCTTGCTAACTTGTTCACCTCCCAAAGTTATGCGGTCCAAACCAGTTCGGGCAACCCTTGTAGCCACATCCAAGTCTGGGCAAACCACGGTTCTGGCGAAAACCTGAGCAAATGCTGGTGTATCTTTTGATGAGAATTTCAGCTTTTTCAGCAAGGGAACCACATCAGAAGTCTCTGGATAATTTACATGGGGTGGTCTCATTATGTTCAGTGGCATAAAAGTAACTCTCCCACCTTTATGAGAATTTAGGTTTCTAATGATCTGTGTTGCGATTTCATCGTTTTCAACAAGAAGAAGAAATCAGCTGTTTCCTGCGGTGACCTCTACAGCAGTATCGAATCTTTCATCACAATCGAGCAACTCGATTACTGGACCATGGACTCCTTCTACATTATACTCCCTGCAAATATTCTTCACAGAACTAAGCCCTCTTCTCACATCAACAGGCGTTGCGTGATGAAGATTTTTTTCTGCCTTATCAATTTCAGCTTTCAACTAGTGAATTTCAGCGGAAGATCGCTTTCTTTGGACCACAGGGACTTCTGCTCATCCTCCAACTCGTCTCTCCGTGTTTTATAAAAGATAAAACCTTGTCGTGATTGAGCAATTGAAGATTCTAAAGTTGCAATTTTATTTCTCTTTTTGTCGATGTCCGCATCCTGTTCCCTTAGCTCAGCTTTCAGCTTTTGAAGTTCAAACACAAGCTTTTGCTTCTGTGTCGAGTTTGAAGAAAGAACTTGCTGAAGATTATCGATTTCCTTTTGAAGCCATTTATCACGATCAGCTTTACTTGAAAACTCACTAGAGTGACCTTGCTTCTGGTATAAAATGCTCAGCTGCTCTTCAAGATCCATAATTCCTTTAGTAATCTCCTGCTCCTTTACGACTTGACGGACGCACACAGGACTGATCTTGTCTATCTCCTGAGTCCTGAATTTCCATCTCCAAAACCCCGAGTTGCTCTATAGCCCGCTACTTGCTTCTTTTACTGCCTAGAATCTTCTCCTGTATGCCTTTAACATCAAGCTCAAGCTTGGTCTGCTTATTCACAGCTTCAGTTCGACACTTTTTAACCGCTTCTTCTTTATTTAAGCCTTGGAGCTCCTTCGTTATATCCCTATTCCTCATCAAGAGTTTCGACTCTGTCAACCTTGGTACGATCCTCAGCTATCTCTAATAATTCTCGCTTAAAATCATTGAGTTCCTTGTCATAAATGGTGTGCTCTAAAGATTTGCGTTGGGTGTCAAGCTGCTGAAAATTTCCGAGTTCCTCTTTCTCGTCATCTAATTCCTTCAATCGCTCATCCAGATATCGAACAACTTGTACAATCTGCTTCCTCTTTTTACGAGCTTCACGTATAATTTTCAAGCTCTCACCATGTCTCTCCTCTTAAACTCGGGTGCCACCGATCTCCTTCAATAAATCCAGACGATCGGAGTCTTTCGTCAACGTCAATGATGCTATTTTTCCTTGCTGGACGACATATTAGGGGTTGGATCGAGAAAACCCCGCACTCTCCAGCAAATTCATAACCTCAGTTTTCGTGACATGGTTTCCATCCAAGAAATACTCATCCTTCTTCAAAGAAACGGATCTCCGCAAGCACACTTCCTCCTTGTTAACCGGGATGCGATTGTCATTGTTGTCAAACACAATCTCCACGAACGCAGATAATACTTGATGACCTGCACCTTCATGGAGCAAGGCATGCCTGTCTTCACTCCGAAAGTTCTGGAAAACATCACTTAAAGCAAACTGAATTGCATAGAAGAGGTTTGACTTTCCGGAACCATTGGCCCCGACAACGCAACTGACTTTGGGACTGAAATGCTCGGTGGCAGTTTGTTCTCTGAAACTCTTAAACCCTTCAAGAATAATCTGCCGAATATGCATCCTTCAAGTTCAACCTCACTTGACCATTACACCCTCTGTAATGGAGGTTGGTTGATTGGAGTTGGAGATTTTGATTCGTGTTCTCCGGTGGTGTGGTTGTGGAGGTGCGTTTTAGTTTTCAACAACGCCGGGAAGTTCGCGACGTGGAAGATCTTTTTCTTTAAAAAAGAAAAGAAAAGAAAAGATTTTGGCAAAATTTAGGGCTTTCCATAATTAAGGTTTTCATAAAAAAAGGTTGATTTTTAAAATGTTAGGTTTAGGATTTTTACAAAATCCATTGCACTCGAATTATTGTTCCTTGGAATTTTTATGAAAAAAGATAGATGTAAACACCCCATTTTTGCCCTAAGAATCAATAATAATCAATTTCCAATTTTTCTCCAATTTGGCAAAAATAAGAAAAATATTCAAAAAATAAAAATAAATAGGAAAGCACATCAATTTTGAAAAATGATTTTAAAAATGGCAATAATAAGGAATAAATAATTTTTACAAATTTTTGAAATTTCAAAAAACACAAAAAAAATAAAAAAATCGCATTGCATATATGCAATTTGTGAAATAAACAAAATCAGGAAAATGGGCTAGCTCAACTGGTCCGAGTCATGGTCAGGCGGGTGCGTGCGGGTGCGAGGTCAGGGGTTCGAAATGCGGGGGAAGTAGATTATGCGTTTTGCAAATTTTTCATTTACCCGAGACACGTGGCAGCATCTGATTGGCTGGAGCGAACGCACGCGCCGGGCGCGTGATTGTCTTCAACCTCGGTCCGAGATTGTCGGCGAGGAGAAAAATTCGAATTTCGGCCGTTTCGATTCGATTTTTTGCACAAATCTAACAGATCTTCAACAGAATTGAGATAAACATCATCCAATTGGAATCAAATCTCAACAAATCGAAGGATTTACACGAATCGGAGTTGGTTCATTTAACCGCAAATCCGATTTGCCTCGATCGGTGGAAATTCGAGCTTATCCAGCTCGATTTTGAGAGCCTATAAATAGAGGATGAAGTGAGGAAGCCAGAACACAGATCAAAAGCGAGAGAAAGTGAGAGAAAAGAGAGAATCGAAGTCTACCGGAGGAGTTCGAAGCCGCAACCGCCGATCAAGAGTTAGGCAACCACCAAGAGGCGTTTCTGGAGCAAACCATCGCCACCATTGGATTCCTCACCCTCGATAACCTAGGATTCGACACCTCAACCGCTACAAAAGGCCGTCGAAACGCCGTCAATGAGCACTCCCTGCCACCGTGTCCGACCGCTTCGACCTGACCCGTTTCGACCCGACCCGTGCACCGACCCGGATCTAGGTAAGTCGGATTTTTCCGATTTTCTTTAATTTATTATTTATTTGATTTATTTATTTCGAATTAATTATTTGTTATTTATTTACTTATTGGTTATTTATTTACCTATGTGTTATTTATATTTCAATAAGTAGAAAAAATGTTAGAAATTAAATCTTTAGGATTTAATGATATAAAAATAAAAATACAATTACAATAATAAAAAAATAAAAAATATATAGAAAATAATAAAAATATTAGAAAAAATGATAATAAAACTTTAGGTGTTAAAATATGATAGATAAAAATCTAGGAGGAAATTTTTTAAATAAAATAAAAATTATGAAAAATTAATAAAAACTAAAAATTAATATAAAAATTATAAAAATTAATAAAAAATAATAAAAATTTATAGTAGTAGAAATAAGTTGAAAAATAGAAGAAAAATGAGTTTTATCACCTAGAAAAAAATTATTTTCTCAAATAAATCCAAAATTGATGTTTTCCCTTAAAATTATTATTTTCAAAAATCAAATTAAAGCTTAGGTTTAGATTTTTTAGAAAAATCCCAAAAATGGTAAAAACATAAATCAAAAGAGATTTCAAAATTAAAATTCACAAACCCACTAAATCTTTTCAGGAAAAGCGAACTGCGGCTTGTTTGATCTTAAATAGCAAGTACGTAGGCACCCATTTGGGTCAACCCATAAAATGAAATAAAAAAATCTTTTTTTTTTTTCAAATAATTCATTCAAGAACATAATAAAAAGCAACAGAAACAAAATAAAAGACATTTCTAGATAGAGATAATTTTAGGAGATTAGGTGGTAACCGTAAGGTTTTAATAGGTTAACCTCTGAACTTAGAAACTCTAGTTTTCCTTTTCTTCTTTTCACCAAAAACGAGAAGAGGAAATCACGACGACTAGTGGTCCAAATTAAGACTAATCCGCTCCTTTAGTCTTAATTCAATCTTTCCCAACAACAGTTGGGTGGCGACTCCAAAATTAAACGAAGTTCTTAACTCAAGTCGAGGATCTATATTAGATGAGCATAGGGTCTAGTCTAGATCGGATTAGGAATGGGAAAATTCAAAAATTAGACTTGACAGGATGGCGACTGCACTGGGGACTCATTCAAGTAGGCTAGCCACCTGAATCTCCTCAAATTTTTCTTTTAAAGAAATGTCTTTCAATTGTTATTCTGTTGCTAACTTTTCAAGGATTAGCTAAGTTTAGTTTTCTTTACTTTGGGGTCTGCATGCATGCATATGTTTGTGTGAATAGATGCGATCGAACCCGGACTGTCCTAGAACCCTAAGACGGGGAGCCATTGTGTAGGTTTTGGGTGAAGTGAGTTGATCACCGTTCGGGACCGATTAGGCTACCCCACCCAATGCCTCAATATGGCCTGAGATCCATTTCTCCAAGAATGCGGGAGGCCATAGAGCTTGGGGACCAGTTAGAACCAACCTATTTGCATACATAAGTCATGGGTTGACAATTGATGATGATGTAATAATTTATTGTTCTACTCAATAGAGTTCGAATCTATTTCCCTGTAATATTTTCATAGTTCTGGTTGTAATTAGGAAATTTCTTGTTGTAATAGATGGCTAACACCGCAGTCGACCGCCTCCTCCGCAAAGAAATTCGGGTGTACAAACCTTTGGACCCAAAGTTGGTACTGGACCATTGGTTTACCTTGTACAATCCAGAGGAGCAGGCCTTCATCCAGCAAAAGATAGGGCCCATCCTCTCACTAATAAAGATAGAGGTGAATTTGCCTTTGGTACGAGCCATGCTCCAATTATGGGAAGTAGAGCCCGCAGCTTTCTTTATCGGGCCACATGAAATCACCCCTACCCTGAAAGAGTACACCCAGCTGCTACAGGCTCCAGCACTGACTGATCAAATCTATGTGCCAAATCTTGAGGTCGGGCCAGTCGGTACCTTCAGCAGACTACTAGGTATCCGCAAAACAGCAGTCAACAAAGCCCTAGCAGACTGTAATGGATATTGCATACGGATGGATGATTTGGAAGCCTGGTTCATTGCCCAAGAAGACAATGGGGATAGAAAGGACATACTGTGTGGGGACCCCAAGCCTTACAGACAGAGAAGGGTGAATGCTTTCATCTTGACAGCTTTCGCCACAATATTATTCCCTACCGGAACTTTCTATGTCCACTACCGGGTTGCAGAGCTGGTGACCCAATTCTTGGAAGGAAGATCTTACATCCCGACTCTATTGGTTGAACAGATTCGAAACTTAAACTTCCTCAAGAAAAAAGGCCATGGGATCCTCCGCTCAAGCATCAACCTTATGCTAATATGGTTCATAAGCTACCTTAAGTGTTTCGGGCTGAACATGGTCCAGAAAATCTTAGCGCAGCAGGTGGACCTTGTAGATTCATGCATAGAAAAGATAAAGCTACCCGACGACCTTACCAGCCATAGTTGGGTAGAAGTGCTTAGAAGCTTCAGTGCCGAGGATATTCTGTAGACAGCCAAGTGGAGTTGCTGCAACAAAATTATTTAGACCTGTAGTAATTTTCAAGCCGTGCCTTTGATAGAAATCAATGGATGTATTGGATATCACCCCAATTCAGTGGTATGCCAGTTTGGTACTATCCAGGACATAGTTTATCGGCCCTCGCTGGAAGCAGTCACCTTCGAGTACCAAGATCCGAACCTGCTGGTGGCTGAAAAGTTTGCTAAGTTGGCAGAGGTCAAAGCACTTTAGGAAGCCAGAATTGAAAGCCCGAATGTAGACCTCGGGGAGCTAGATGGTGAAGTGGGAAAGCACTGAGCCACCAGAGAGTTTGTAATCCGCCAGCTGTACCAGACAGGGGAGAGAGCATACCGGGTTCCAAATGTCACTCAACCAAGGCCAGACAAGATAAATCCAGAGCTAGAAATCTACCTAGAGTAGGTCAAGGCCCGGATGGAGGTAAACTTTGAAGCTGCAGATTATAAGAAAGACATCTGGAAAGGACGATTCAAGGAATCCGACCAAAGGAACAAAGCCTTGGAAGCTCAGTTAGAAAAGACCAAGGCCAGAGTCGAAGAACTGGAAGCCGTCATCAACGGGAAGCCTGAGCCTCCACAATAGAAGACCAAAAGAGCTAGGAAATAGATCATCATTTGTAATCTTTTATTTTTCTATGAATATCGAACTCCAAAATTTGCAATATTAATAAAAGTGAAAGTTTCAATATTACATCGTCAATCAATTGTCAACCCTTTTTATTTTTAACATCTGTGTGACACATGCATAGCATTTTGCATACATTATACTAAAGAAAAAAAAAAAACAAAATGCACGTTAGGTATCAAGATAGCTCCCAAGCAACCGAACCCTCCCAGAAGCCCAATTCGCACACGTTCAAGAACAAAAATGGCCAACAGTAGCGGCAACCGCAACAACACAAATGCTGAAGCTGCCTCAGACTCCAGGATCGTATCCCTAGAACAAACGGTCCAACAATTGGCTGCCCAGGTCCACCTCTTAACTGAAAGCATCGGCCTCCTTCGCACCACTCAGCCAACCCAAGAAGAACATTCAGGGGCCAGGAAAGGAAAAGCAGTGGAGGGACAGCCTCCGGAGTATGAAGAGATCAATTCCCACCTTAACCCGACCTTTGAATATGAGCCGAAGATCAACCAAGGGCTAACCTTTGATGACCTGAAGAGAGAGATGGAAGAGAGACAGAAGGAAATGGAGAAGAGACTCTTCCAGCAGCTCCTTGATAAGATGAAAACAATTGAGGGTCCTGATGGTTTCGAGCAGGCCGGGATCACCAGTCTACTAGTGTATAGGGAAGAGGTATACCCTGAGAAGTTCAAAACCTCGGAGTTTGAAAAATACGATGGGACCGGGTGCCCCAAAATGCATACCAGGCTATATGCCCGAAAGATGAGCAAGTATGCTCAATACGACCAACTCATGATCCAGACCTTCCAAGACAGCCTCACAGGCCCTGCATTGGTCTTGTACGCCCACCTGGACTTCAATAATGTCAACACCTGGGAAAAACTGGCCCGGGCGTTCTACGATCAGTATAAGTTCAATATTAAGGTCGCCCCCTCCGTGATTGATCTGGGGAGTCTCCGGAAAAAACATACTGAGCCGTTTAAGAAGTATGCTCAGCGCTGGAGAGCTCAGGCCGCCAGAGTAGCAATCCCGATCTCTGAGAAGGAGTTGACATCCATATTTGTCAACACCTTAGACAAGACCTACTTTTCACATCTGGTAGGCCAGACCTCATCCAGCTTTGCAGAGGTGGTAGCTGTAGGATGCCGGATTGAAAATGCCATCACCACCGGCAGACTCCAAATGATGGATCCTCCCAGGGTCACACCAACACAAAGGCCCTTAGGAGGTAATAGAGCTAAGGAGTCCACCGTCAGCACTGTCCATTCCGGTAAGGCAGAAAAAGCTGGAACTCGTGTGACATTTCAGACCATGAGTACCCCAGCCCAGCAATCCACGACAAGTCATACCCAGGCCACCAGGGTCCCAAGGCAGTTCACTCCAATCCCCATCCCGGTCAGTCAAGTCTTTGCTCGGTTGAGGGCGGACAACTTGACCAGCTTTGAGATCCCTAACGACCGATACAAGCCCAAGAATTTTGACTCAAGCCTCAAATGTGACTACCATATGGGTCAAGAGGGGCATTCTACAGATAGGTGCTGGAGGCTCCGGCACAACATCCAAGACCTAATCGACGCAGGAATCGTACAGCTGGATTTTGTGAGGACCTCAGCACCCAATGTCAACACCAACCCACTGCCCAATCATAAGCCCACCATTAACATGATCACATCTGAGGAGTCAACTCCCAAGGAAGCCCATAAGCAGAAGACGACGGACCAATAGAAAAAGCAATCTAATCAAGCTCTAGAGAAAGCCCCAAAGGCACATATCAAAAGAAGATGGTTAGCCGGAGACCCAACAGTTGGCACTTTGGGAGAATCACACGGGAGGTTTGAATACTTGGTAAACTATTCTTACACCCCAACGGAGTGTGGGCCACCTGGCGGATGGGGGCCAGAGTTTGAGAAAGAGGACAACCCGCCAAAGGAAGAGGAGAAGACTATAAACATGATCAATTCCCATCAGAAGCCCAGGGTTATAAAATGCTACGAGGGACAATCAACTGAGATACAGATCCCAAGGAAAAGATATGTATTTAATGTCCTGATACCGGCAAAAAGTTATAAGGCCGCACCTTTCGACTATCGGGCCCTCGAACAAGAGCGACCTCCTATGGTGGGAGGAATCACCCGCTTTGGGAGAATATACGACCCAAAGTATAAAACCCCGACCGAAGAGCCCAACGTGGAGAAAGGAGAGGAAGAGGAAGAGGGGCTCGCTGCGTTTACAAAGATGGTCAAGGCAAGTGAATACAAGATAATGAAACAGCTAAATAAAGTTCCAGCACAGATATCACTCATGGGCCTTCTTACAGCATCTGAGCCTCACGGGGAAGCACTCTTCAAAGTGCTCAAACAGATTCAGGTCCCAGAAGGCATCGCTACAGACAAAATAAGTCACGTGGCGGATTCTATTTTCACAATAGACCATATATCTTTCTCTCCAGAAGAGCTAGGAGAGGAGGGAGACCAACATACAAAACCACTGCTCATAGTGGTCAGGTGCAACGACACAATTGTCTCCCGGGTACTCATCGACAACGGATCGTCCCTCAACGTTTGCCCACTGGCTACCCTCGACCTATTGGGGGTCGATCCAAGCAATATAACACCTAGCTCAATGGCGGTCAGAGCTTTTGATGGGTCAAAAAGAGATATAGTATGGGAGATAAACCTACCGGTGGAGATTGGTCCACAAGTATTCCACATATCTTTCCAGGTCCTCGATATCCCAAGATCTTTCAACCTACTCTTGGGAAGACCCTGGATACATGCTGCTGGAGCCATCCCCTCTAGTCTCCACCAAAGGGTTAAATTTATTGTGAGTGGCCAGATAGTCACCGTGTTGGGCGAGCAGGATTACGCCATATACAAAGAAACTGTCATACCATATATTGGGGAGGAAGGTTCAGAAGACCTTGGTCTACAAATTTTCAATGAAGTGAACGTGGTGACCAGCAAGGAGGGCCTTCAGTTTAAAGAGGGGCAGCAAGGGATGTTTGGACTAGGGTATGTTCCCACAGCCGAAGAAGAAGCGCAAGCAAAAGGTGTCAAAGGCAGAGTGAAGGAGAAGCCAATCGACTCCCAGATGTGCATTCCACCTCTCTAACAATCTTTCCGAAGAGTGAATATTATTCAAGAGCTTCAGATAAATGAAGGTGACGTCAACAATGGGAAACCAACCCCCGCACGTCCAATCAGCATCCGGCTTAGAACAATTGGTTTTGTTATCCTATCAATAGTTCTAGGTCAGCTCAAGAATAGAGAATGATTATTGAACGAATTCTATTGAGGCTCTTTATCAATTCAATTATAGTCTGTTTTTTTTTTTTTCTTATATACATGTTTTCATCTTTACTTTACCCAGATCTCCTACCATCGAACATTAGGGATATTTCGCGCAGGTAGAAAATAAAAATGCTAATATCGTTTCCAACGCTGCTGGGTCAGTTGTTGAAGGCGATATCCTTGACAATGAAATAATACAAGAAAATTGGCAAAAACATGAACAAAGCGGAATTTCGATCGACGAGCCGGTGGAGACAGTAAATCTAGGAAGCATGGAAAAACCTAAAAACCTCAAAATCGGGTCCAGTTTAAGTGCCGAGCAAAAGTGTGAGATAACCGAGCTATTAACAGAATATGCAAATGTGTTCGCCTGGTCATATGGCGACATGCCGGGACTAGACCAATCAATAGTGGTTCATAGGCTTCCCACAAGGGAAGATGTCAAACCTAAAAAATATAAACTAAGAAGATTTAGGCCTGACATCTTGCTAAAGATTAAGGAAGAAGTCAAGAAACTGCTAGAAGTAGGGTTCATCGAAGTGTCTGATTACCCAGAATGGGTAGCAAATATAGTCCTTGTTATGAAAAAGAATGGAAAAGTACGCGTATGCGTAGACTTCCGGGACTTAAACCAAGCCATACCAAAGGATAACTTCCCCCTACCTCACATTGATGTTCTAGTGGATAACACTGCGGGAAACCATCTTTTCTCATTCATGGACAGTTTCTTAGGATATAATCAAATAAAAATGGCTGAAGAAGACAAAACCAAAACGACTTTCATCACAACATGGGGAACTTTCTGTTACAAAGTCATGCCCTTCGGTTTGAAAAACGCCGGGGCAACGTATCAGAGAGCCATGGTCGCGATACTTCATGACATGATGCATCGAGAGGTTGAGGTATATGTCGACGACATGATAGCCAAATCTAAAGAAGGAGAAAGCCATATAGATATTTTGAGGAAATTGTTTAAATGACTGAGAAAATTCCAGCTCAAGTTAAACCCAGAGAAATGCACTTTCGGGGTCACAACGGGGAAATTGTTAGGGTTTGTCATAAGCCAGGAAGGCATTAAAATCGACCCTGACAAGGTAAAGTCTATATTAGAGTTACCTTCCCCACGCTCCGTTAAAGAAGTAAGAAGCTTGCTGGGAAGATTAAATTATATAGCTTGTTTTATCTCACAGCTCACCGATAAATGCTGGCCACTATTTCGTCTGTTGAAGAAGAACGCCATAGTAGAATGGGACGACGAATGCGAAGAAGCATTCAGGACGATCAAAGACTACCTTATAAAACCTCCGGTCTAGATAGTCCCGAAGCAGGGGAAGCCCTTATTCTTATACCTCACTATACTCCCTGAATCCATGGATTGTGTGTTGGGGCAAAAAGATGAAGAGGGAAGAGAGCGTTCCATATATTACTTGAGCAAGAAATTTACGGAAGGGGAACAGAGGTACTCAGAGGTGGAGAAGACTTGTTGTGCTTTAATTTGGGTCATGCATCGACTAAGGCAATATACCCTTTACTATCATATTGAGCTACTGACAAAACATGATCCCTTGAAATACTTGGCAAAGAAACTAGCTTTGATAGGGAGAATCTCTAAATGGAAAATGCTCCTATCTGAGTTTGACATCACATAAATAAATCAGAACTCAATGAAAGGGCAAGCCTTAGCCGACCAACTGGCAGAACACCTCGTCAAGACAAATTCCCAAGAACTACAAGCCCAATTCCCTGACGAAAATATATTAACAATGGAAGATATACCGGTAGAAGACTTTGGGATATAGCAAAACCCGAAATGGAAACTGTTTTTCGATGGAGCCGCCAACGTATTCGGTTGCGGAGTTAGGGCAGTATTGATATCCCTAGACGGCACACAATTCCTTGCAGCGACAAGACTCACATTTCCATATATCAATAATATCGCGGAATATGAGGGGTGCATTCTTAGCCTCAAAATGGCCTGCCAAATGGAAATCCACGAATTAGAAGTATACGGAGATTCGCCGCTCATCATACTACAGACAAGAGGGGAATACAAGACTAGAGACCCCAAACTGGTACCGTATCATCAACACTTGATAGAGCTAATCAAAGAATTCAAGGCAATCACTTTCACATATATCCCGAGAACTCAGAATCAGTTTGCAGATGCACTAGCCACACTAGCATCTATGATCCAGATAACAGGGGGAGCCGAAATCCAACCGATGAAGATAGACATCGAAAATCGGCCCGCCTACTGTTTAACCATTGAAAAAGTACAAGATGACAAGCCCTGGTATCACGACATCAAGACCTTTCTCCAAGAAAGTAAATACCCTGAAATGGCTAGCAAGAATGATCAAAGAACACTCAGAAGGTTAGCAAGCCATTTCTTACTAAGTGGGTCTATACTCTACAAAAGATCATCTGATACCACCTTGTTGAGATGTATGGAAAAAATGAAGCATGCGAACTGATGAAAGAGGTACATGAAGGAGTATGTGGACCTTATATGAATGGCTACATGTTAGCCCGAAAAATCATGAGGTTAGGATACTATTGGTTAACCATTGAATCAGATTGCATAAAATATGTCAAGCACTATCATCTGTGTCAAGTATACGCGAATCGGATAAATGCTCCGCCCAATGAGCTATATTCGTTGTCAGCACCATGGCCTTTCTTCATGTGGGGAATCGACATAATTGGCCTAATCACTCCGACAGCATCCAATGGCCACAGGTTTATACTGGTAGCGATTGATTACTTCACCAAATGGGTAGAAGCTTCGTTATATGCCAATGTCACCAAAGGGGTAATAGTCCACTTCTTGAAAAGGGACATAATAGCCCGATATGGAGTTCCTGAGTCTATCATCACTGACAACGGCACCAATCTTAACAACAAATCGATGACGGGTTTATGTCAACAATTCCGCATAAACCATAGAAATTCAACTCCCTACCGACCTCAAATGAATGGGGCAGTAGAAGCAGCTAACAAGAATATCAAAAAGATCATCGAGAAAATGACAACCACTTACAAAGATTGGCACGAAATGTTACCGTTTGCTCTCATGGCTTATAGGACTTCAATAAGAACATCTACTAGAGCTACCCTATATTCATTGGTATATGGTACTGAAGCAGTGTTACCAGTTGAAGTCGAAATACTATCATTCAGAATCTTGTCAGAAACTCAGCTAACCGAATTAGATTGGGTAAAGAAGAGGCTTGATCAGTTGAATCTGATTGATGAAAAAAGACTTACCGTACTATGTCATGGCCAGTGTTACCAACAAAGGATGGCCCGAGCATTTAACAAGAAAATGAGGCCCCGATACTTTAAAGAAGGGGATCTGGTGCTAAGGAAGGTTCTCCCGAACACCTAAGACTCCAGAGGGAAATTTACCCCAAACTATGAAGGCCCTTATGTGGTGAAAAAGGTTCTGTCAGGAGGTGCTTTGATACTGACTCAAATGGATGGTCCGGAATTGAGAGACCCCATTAACACAGATGCTGTAAAGATGTACTATCCTTAGGCAAGGGAATTGAAATTTTGCCAATGTTTATGAAAGCTAATGTTCGATACAAATTTCGTTGAGTCGAGTTTTTACTTTTTACAAGCAAAGTTAATGTCCCTAAATGGTCAATAATCCCAATCGATTCTCATCGCAACAAATATTCCTAAACACATTGCCTATCACTTTACCAATAAATGATAAACACTAAAATAATAATGAATCTCAATAAGTTTTGTAATATAATTCTATCTATTTTTTAGCATTAAAACTTAGCGCATTAGTAGGATAACACTACCGGCAAAAGAGCCATGCGCACAAGAAAGGAAGCACATCAAGATTTTCAACCCCGTGTCAAGATGACAAGAAGTGAAGCAGAAGCAAACCAGCACGAAGGTTCGGTTGTTTGGTTGCCATCTACGATAAATTGGCAAGCATATTAAAATGAATAACTATCATCATATCATGAAAAGCATCACATCATTTAGCTCAGTCAGTAGAAAGCATATTAAAAAAGCATAAGATGAGTCGGCCCATAGTGGGGCACTTGTCTAAACATCCCCTTTAATAGGGTAGTCAGCCCAAAAAGGGGCACTTCCCTAGATCTCCTCTCTTAAGATCAGCCCTAAGGGCACCTTTTTGAGATATTTTTTATCATAGGTTAGTCAGCCCAAGGGGAGCACTTTCCTAAATATCCTCTCTTAAGGTTAGCCCTAGGGGCACCTTTTTGAGATATTTTTATCATAGGTTAGTCAGCCCAAGAGGGGCACTTTCCTAAATATCTTGTCTCAAGGTCAGCCCATAGGGGCACTTTTTGAGACATTTCCCCCAAGGTCGTTAGTCTAAGAAGACACGTCCCGCTATAGGTCAGTCAGCCCAAGAGGGGCACTTTCCTAAATATCTTGTCTCAAGGTCAGCCCATAGGGGCACTTTTTGAGACATTTCCCCCAGGGTCGTTAGTCTAAGAAGACACGTCCCGCTATAGGTTAGTCAGCCTAAGAGGGGCACTTTCCTAAATATCTTGTCTCAAGGTTAGCCCATAGGGGCACTTTTTGAGACATTTCCCCTAGGGTCGTTAGTCTAAGAAGACACGTCCCGCTATAGGTTAGTCAGCCCAAGAGGGGCATTTTCCTAAATATCTTGTCTCAAGGTCAGCCCATAGGGGCACTTTTTGAGACATTTCCCTCAGGATCGTTAGTCTAAGAAGACACGTCCCGCTATAGATTAGTCAGCCCAAGAGGGGCACTTTCCTAAATATTTTGTCTCAAGGTCAGCTCATAGGGCACTTTTGAGACATTTCCCCCAGGGTCGTTAGTCTAAGAAGACACGTCCCGCTATAGGTTAGTCAGCCTAAGAGGGGCACTTTCCTAAATATCTTGTCTCAAGGTTAGCCCATAGGGGCACTTTTTGAGACATTTCCCCTAGGGGTCGTTAGTCTAAGAGACAGTCTCCTATAGGTTAGTCGCCCAAGAGGGGCATTTTCCTAAATATCTTGTCTCAAGGTCAGCCCATAGGGGCACTTTTTGAGACATTTCCCTCAGGATCGTTAGTCTAAGAAGACACGTCCCGCTATAGATTAGTCAGCCCAAGAGGGGCACTTTCCTAAATATCTTGTCTCAAGGTCAGCTCATAGGGGCACTTTTTGAGACATTTCCCCCAGGGTCGTTAGTCTAAGAAGACACGTCCCGCTATAGGTTAGTCAGCCTAAGAGGGGCACTTTCCTAAATATCTTGTCTCAAGGTTAGCCCATAGGGGCACTTTTTGAGACATTTCCCCTAGGGTCATTAGTCTAAGAAGACACGTCCCGCTATAGGTTAGTCAACCCAAGAGGGGCATTTTCCTAAATATCTTGTCTCAAGGTCAGCCCATAGGGGCACTTTTTGAGACATTTCCCTCAGGATCGTTAGTCTAAGAAGACACGTCCCGCTATAGATTAGTCAGCCCAAGAGGGGCACTTTCCTAAATATCTTGTCTCAATGTCAGCTCATAGGGGCACTTTTTGAGACATTTCCCCTGGGGTTATTAGTCTAAGAAGACACTTCCCGCTATAGGTCAATTAGCCTAAAGAAGGGGCACTTTCCTAGATTCCCTCGATTAGTTAGCTCAGAGGAGCACTTTTGAAATCTCTCGATTAGTTAGCTCAAATGAGCACTTTTCGAAACCCTCGATTAGTTAGCTCAGAGGAGCACTTTTCGAACCCATCGATTAGTTGGCTCAAAGGAGCACTTTTCGAACCCATTGGTTAGTTAGCTCAGAGGAGCACTTTTCGAATCTATCAATTAATCAGCTCATAGGAGCACTTTTTCAAACTTTTGATGACCGATTAGTCAGCTCAATGGAGCACTTTTTGGAGGTATTTTTCCAAATAGTTGCTAGTCTAGTCAGACGCTTCTGTTGACAGGTAGCCAGCTCATCAGGGCGCTTCCTAAGATAATTTTCTTTTCAAGGTTGCTAGTATGATAAGACACTTCCTATCATCATTTATTCTACACTCCTAAACAATGCTTGAGATGTTTCCTATCGCCAATTAGTCAGCCCATAAAGCACTTTTTGGGAAGGAACATTACTCTAAATTGTTAGGACCATTTTAAACTCGTGGGATTATTAGCTCTTGGAGCATTTTCCTACCAGAAACCAATTTCCAGATAATCACCAAGAGGCCAAAAATGACGTCTTTCTTGTCTTTGTAGTTAAGTTTTTCAAACTTTACTACAAAGAGGGGTAGCTGTAAACACTCCATTTTTGCCCTAAGAATCAATAATAATCAATTTCCAATTTTTCCTAATTTTTTCCAATTTTTCTCTAATTTGGCAAAAATAAGAAAAATACTCAAAAAATAAAAATAAATAGGAAAACACATCAATTTTGAAAAATGATTCCAGAAATGGTAATAATAAGGAATAAATAATTTTTACAAATTTTTGAAATTTCAAAAAATACAAAAAAAAAATCGCATTACATATATGTAATTTGTGAAATAAACAAAATCAGGAAAATGGGCTAGCTCAACTGGTCCGAGTCATGGTCAGGCGGGTGCGTGCGAGTGCGAGGTCAGGGGTTCAAAACGCGGGGGAAGCAGATTCCGTGTTTTACAAATTTTTCATTTACCCGGGACACGTGGCAGCATCTGATTGGCTAGAGCGAACACACGTGCTGGGCGCGTGATCGTCTTCAACCTTGGTCCGAGATCGTCGGCAAGGAGAAAAATTCGAATTTCGGCCGTTTCAATTCGATTTTTTGCACAAATCCAACAGATCTTCAACATAATTGAGATAAACATCATCCAATTGGAATCAAATCTCAACAAATCGAAGGATTTACACGAATCGGAGTTGGTTCATTTAACCGCAAATTCGATTTGCCTCGATCGGTGGAAAGCCGAGCTTATCCAGCTTGATTTTGAGAGCCTATAAATAGAGGATGAAGTGAGGAAGCCAGAACACAGATCAAAAGCGAGAGAAAATGAGAGAAAAGAGAGAATCGAAGTCCACCGGAGGAGTTCGAAGCTACGACCGCCGATCAAGAGTTAGGCAACCACCAAGAGGCGTTTTTGGAGCAAACCACCGCCACCATTGGATTCCTCACTCTCGATAACCTAGGATTTGACACCTGCAAAAGGCCGCTGGAACGCCTTCAACGAGCACTCCCCGCCGCCGTGTCCAACCGCTTCGACCCGACCAACCTGACCCGTGCACCGACCCGGATCCAGGTAAGTCGGATTTTTTCGATTTTCTTTAATTTATTATTTATTTGATTTATTTATTTCGAATTAATTATTTGTTATTTATTTACTTATTGGTTATTTATTTACCTATGTGTTATTTATATTTCAATAAGTAGAAAAAATGTTAGAAATTAAATCTTTAGGATTTAATGATATAAAAATAAAAATACAATTATAATAATAAAAAAATTAAAAAACATAGAAAATAATAAAAATATTAGAAAAAAATGATAATAAAACTTTAGGTGTTAAAATAGGATAGATAAGAATCTAGGAGGAAAATTTTTAAATAAAATAAAAATTATGAAAAATTAATAAAAACTAATAAAAATTAAAAATTAATATAAAAATTATAAAAATTAATCAAAAATAATAAAAATTTATAGTAGTAGAAATAAGTTGAAAAATAGAAGAAAAATGAGTTTTATCACCAAGAAAAAAATTATTTTCTCAAATAAATCCAAAATTGATGTTTTCCCTTAAAATTATTATTTTCAAAAATCAAATTAAAGCTTAAGTTTAGATTTTTTAGAAAAATCCCAAAAATGGTAAAAACATAAATCAAAAGAGATTTCAAAATTAAAATTCACAAACCCACTAAATCTTTTCAGGAAAAGCGAACTACGGCTTGTTTGATCCTGAATAGCAAGTACGTAGGCACCCATTTGAGTCAACCCATAAAATGAAATAAAAAAAATCATTTTTTTTTCAAATAATTCATTCAAAAACATAATAAAAAGCAACAGAAACAAAATAAAAGACATTTCTAGATAGAGATAATTTTAAGAGATTATGTGGTAACCGTAAGGTTTTAATAGGTTAGCCTCCGAACTTAGAAACTCTGGTTTTCCTTTTCCTCTTTTCACCAAAAACGAGAAGAGGAAATCACGACGACTAGTGATCCAAATTAAGACTAATCCGCTCCTTTAGTCTTAATTCAATCTTTCCCAACAACAGTTAGGTGGCGACTCCAAAATTAAACGAAGTTCCTAACTCAAGTCGAGGATTTATATTAAATGAGCATAGGGTCTAGTCTAGATCGGATTAGGAATGGGAAAATTCAAAAATTAAACTTGACAACAGAAAATAAAATATTATTTTATTCCCCCCTTTCTTTTCCTTTTTCTTTTAAAAAATATTTTCTATTTTCTTTTCCGGTACACAATGAGTTTTTTTTTTTTAATCTAGGTTAGTGAAATTTTACAAGAAAACAAAACAACCCTTTTTAATTTAGAAAATTGTACATGGTAGCTTTTTCAACTTCAAATTTCAACATCTTCAAACCTAGAATTTTATGGTTTTCTAAGATCAATGTTCTAATTAAAATTGTTACATCCATTAAATTTGAACTGTTTTATTTTTCTAGTTTTCACTTCTAATGACTCAAAAACATTTTTTAAATTTCATATAAAAATAAATTTTCTTTATTTTTTGTGAAACATTTTATATTAAATGAATTGAGCTTAATATAAACTAAAAATTAAAAAAAGATAAAATTTTCAAGCTAGACATATTAGAAGTATCGTTAATCATACTATCACACAAAATAATTGCCGTAAATGACTTCTCAATCTTTTACTTGATGCAAAAATGAATTATAGTAAATAAAACTTATACCTTTATGATATTCATATTATCAGTAATCAATTTATATAATCACTTCTAATGAATAGTTTCATCTAGAGCTAGGAATGCGAGTTAAATAGGCCGGCTGTCCCCGACTTGCGGGTCAAAGTGAGCCGACCCACAGTGGCCTATAAGGGTTTCAGGTAGAAAAGTTCTGTCCATCCCCCTGCAATTTTTTTTTTTTTTTACAAATTTAGAATGACATTTTTATGATCGTCTCCTTCTTTATTTGTTGTTTTTCATTTTCTCTCCGCAATCATTTAATTTGTTTAACTCTATGAGACTACAACAATGTCAAACTCTTAATTTTTCTTTCAAATTCCTCATCCTTAATTCTCCAATAGCATTGGCATTTAGCAATGCATTTCATTTTACATTGAGTTCCCCAACATTGAGTTAAATTTTGATTTTTGATACTTCAATTATCTTTATGTATTTTGACTAATGACCAATGTATCAAGTGAAGGTATGGATGATGGCAAAGATGCCAATTTCAAGCTGTAGTGTACTGGTGTTGGTGTTAAATCTCTCCCTCATCTAGTCTATCACTTTTTTTTTTGCTAGCCAACGGGCTAACCTGCGCTCACGGCGAGTTACCCGCCTCGACCAACGAATCACGTGGGCACGGGCTAAAATTTTCGACCCACCCCCTAAATTTTTGTGGGCTCCGCAAGTCAGCCCGCTGGCCCGCCCCACAATTCCCGCTCTAGTTTCATCCCTTTATTTTTTGTATTCATATTGCCAAGCACCCTCCTCAAATATAATTATAGTGTTGTCAACCATTACCAATTTCTAATAGGGTTTAAACAAACTTAAATGAAGTAGGGGCTAGTTTCCTTCCCATTCCAAACAAACGCTAAAACCAATCACTCCAATGGGTAGGGACTTATTTTGCTCCAATTACTATATGCCTTTAAGGCATGCTTTGTTGTGCTACAACCATTGATGTCATTACTTTGAGCTAGGATAAAGATTAGAATGGAATGAAATTATAAGGGAAAGGGTAATCTATTCTTACCTAGTAATTGCCATCACATTCTATCTTATTTTATCTCTCTTTCCACATACCACTTCTCTCTCTCTCTCTTCCCTTTACATTCTCATTTTTCAATTTACACACAATTATAGTTTTTGCAACTGGAAATGATCAAGCTATTATTATATTTAAAAGAGTAGTAGAGGATTCAACTCCACATTTATAACACAAAGTTTTTTTTTTCTCTTCTTACCTATTTTTCTTATAAATAACTTATTTAGCAATTGCTACCACATTATGTCTTATCTTATCTCTCTTTCCACATACTACTTTTTCTCTCTCTCTCTCACTCTCTCTCCTCTACATTCTCTCAATTTTCAATTTACAAACAAATATAGTTTTTACAACTAGAAAAGATCAAGCCAAGAGAAATGAAGGAAAAAAAAGAATTTTCTTTTTTCTTTGGTAGTAATTAGAGTTTATACATAAAAGTTTTCCTTGAACCTATACCAAATCAGAAATTCTCCAATATAAAAGATTGTGAGATTATGTAATATAGTATCATTGATGCAATCTCTTGTAGGATCATCATGAAAATACAATCTTATTTACAAATGTCAGATATTCTTATAGGTATTCTAAGCTATTTTTTATTTTCCAATTTATCGGTGATATATCTTTAAAGAACAGCCTTATTACTAACTAAGATAGATTAGTAGAGGAGATATTCTTATAGGTATTCTAAGATATTTTTTATTTTTTAGTTTAGTGGTAATAGATTAGTAGGGTATCAATAAAATAAAATTTGGCCAAATGTGAGCTATTGTTAATTATGTCTCTAATTACTTTCCATTTTCCATCAAAGATGCCTTATTTTGTATATGTTACTAGGAGACATGGCTAATTCTACCCAATTAATGCAGTTTGTTGAATTATTTTTAAGTAGTGTTGTGTAAGTAGGCATTGTAAAACCCATGAAATTCATAAAATATAACACTAGAAAAATACTACAGAAATTAATTATAAATCATGAGAATTTAAAATAAAGAATATATATTCCTCGAAATCTAAATTACAAACTATATTAGGTTAAATAAGAAAAATTTATAGGAAATTACAAATTCAAAATTTTAAATAAAAATTTTGAATGGACAATTATAATTCGAATAGTCAAATTCCTAAATGTAAAATTTCATAATGAAAAACTTAAATTTTAAGATTTTAATTAATAATTTATTAATAGCTAAAGACAAAATAAATAAGTAAAAAAAAAAAGATAAATCGGTGAGATGCACAGTGACTATATCAAGTACACCGTGCATTGAAAACAAGGAGAAACACTAGAAGTCCAAAGAAAATTCTAGAAAAAAAGAGAGAACATGAGAAAAAGGGGAGAGGAAGAAGAAGAAGAAAATTTTAGAAAAAATTTTGTAGTTTTCGCATACGACTTCCAAATCATGAACCAAGACTATCAGCACAATCCTTGAGGTAAGAGCAACTCAACAAAACCAACTTTGCATGAAACGGGATTATTTTTTGAAGTTTAGATGTTAAGGCTTTTTGTATAGAAATCTTTACATTTAGCCTAGAACTAACAATATCAATTAGAAATACGGTAGATACGAAATTCTTGAGCTCAAATAGTATATGATGATATATTTTTCCTTACGTTTTAGGCAAGGAAAAAGCATTTGACGGGATACATGAGGATTATTTTGAGTAGAAGTGAGAAACAATGAGACTCAAGTGAGTAGGACTCTATGACGTGTTGTATTGCATGATTATTTGTTGAGTATGTGTTATATGAAGTTGTGTTGCTTTGTGATCATGTATATATACATTATATTCACGTGAAGGATGTGTATATATCTGTATTACATAGGAGTAAATATGAAAAAGGGGATATACATATATGTGCGTGAGTATGCGCACTTTTTGAGTGTGAAAGCACGAGTTATATATGTGTATGTGTTAATACATGTGTGTATATGTATGTACACATATGAAGTACAATTACGTATAAAAAGTATGCGGGAGTAAGCATCTATTCGTAGTTTTTTGTAAACAAGGTCAGCATGGGTGTCAGCATGGCAATGCTCAAGGCTGTGCTAACTTCGAAACACATTATCTTTAGTGCCAGGTTCAGCACAGGCTCCGGCATGGGCATGCTCAGGGTAAGGCTGAAATGTTTCTTGCTTTTAACCATTTTTCTGACTCAGCATTGGCTTTAGCACTAGTTGTGCTAAAGGTTTTGCTGAACTGAAATTTCAATTTTCTTCATTCTTCACCAAAAATTCATTTTACCTCTTGCTCATACCATCCTTAGCCCTCTCTTTTGTCTCCATTGAAACAAAAATAAATAAATAAATAAAAATTTTACAATGGATGTAAAATCGCACTATTAAAGAAGGGTTTAAGAGTGCGGGATGCGATGGGTCGACTTTGAAATTTGAAATGATAGTCTGATGCTTGTTTGTTGAATGGTCAATAGAATTGTTTTACTTCCCTTATGTAGATTGGTTATCATCGTATATTAATTGATCACTTCAATTCGATTAATCAAAAGTTGAGATTTAACTAAAATGATACTTGCATTACACGGGACATTGCATAAGTTTGAAGGCCATCACTGTCACGGGGCATCCGAAAGTAATTGTGATATTACTGAGCCATCCTAAGTGAACTACCAGACTAGGGGATTGTCCACGCCTTGCCGGTTCCTTGTTCAGAGTATCTTTGAGGGTGTTGCTCCGATTGTTGCAAGTGCACGGGAGCATTTGATGATAAAATGAATAAATAATAAATATTACGTAATGAGACATTAAATCGAGTTGTGAGATTTAGGCACTAATGGTGGCTTTGGAATCCCTAACCTAAGGTCAAGGGAGCGTAAACCCTAGACTTCACGTTGGTTACTGGAAGACCACGTGAATTGATGCATTGATGTGGTTGCTCATGTATAGCATATGGTTGATAACTTGTTTGAAATTGCCTGTGTGATAACAACACTGAGAGATTGCACTCCTATCTCACTAAGCTTATAACTTAAACTCCTACAGATTTTGTCTTGCAGGTCGCGACTACCTAAACTTTCTTATGGGTCATCGGACTAAGGTAAGCCTCTGTTATAAAGCTAGAAGATCTTGGATATTGTAGGTGAAAGTGAGGATTAGTACATAAGTTAGTTCGATAGATTTGAATTATGGAAACGTAGGAGCCATGGTAGGTTCAATGGAACTTTTGTATATGTATATGAATGGGACCTACTGACAGTTATGTAAATAGATAATCATCTAATATTTCTATTGGATATGTATATGTTATGAGTGTTGGAGTAAATGAATGTTAGAGGCATTAAATGTTATAATGTGATTAAACAGGTATAGTACTTGGATGGAGATGCTTCGAGGTCGCTTAGCTAGGGTTTAGCAATTGTGGTGAGTTGTCACGTTGAGTACCCAGAGAGGGGCGTGATAGGCATAATCAGAATTACAACAAATATTGCAACCTTTGCCGCTACTGTACTCACAAAATGAAATTTGTTCCATTTTTTATGCTTTCCTTTATTATGAAATATAGTGCATTCTATCCCTTAAAAATTGATCTCTTAGTACTAATATGCTAGGTAGTCTTTATTCCTTTTTGTATGAGAAGTTTACATCATATATATGTATATGTCTATGTATAATTTTTGTGTTTTGTGACTATATATGAACTATGATATGTACCTTTTTTATAATTTTTCTGATATGTTTATGCAAGAAATTTAAATTCTCAGCATATTGTTGTTGTTCAAGATTACTGATACTATCTACAAAAATTGTAAGTATATGAGATGATTTTTTTAATTGTATATATTTTTAATATAAGTTTTATTATATATTTAATTTAATTTTTGCACAAACATCCTGAGTACGTGTTTGCTAATATATAACAAATAGATATTACAATATATTACACTATATATATATATATACTGATAAAGGCACATTTGTGTTACATATGCAAAATATACTACATTTACTAATCAAAATCAATGTATTAAAAAAGGGGGGAAAAATACATAAACCATGTGAAAAATATTATTGCAGTTTAACTATATGAATATAGTCTAACTGTATTAATATAGTTTGACTATCATTATTATTATATTAATATGTATTAATATAGTGTGAGTATATCAAGACTTGACTATATTAATATAATTTAATCGTCATTATTACTTTATTAAAATGTATTATTACTGTTTTAATAGTATTAATATAGTTTGACTGTCATCATTACTATATTGATATGTATATAACATGCAATCTCGATATTGTTCAAAGATTATGCATAGCAATGTGATAGAATTAGAGTATAGCGAAAATTCTAAATCAAACTATGTATATGACTGAAAATTTAGACACACATGATAATATAGTAATCATAAAAGAGGAAAACAGCATAAGACATGCTAGTGATTTTTTGAGAATTCCAAAACATACTTGATGGTATCTATTGATTTTGTTTTAATAAGCTATACAACTCATTGGAAAAACAATTTACAAAAGGTAAATTTTAAAATTTCAAACTTAGAGTTTCGACCAAGCTTAAGGGCATCCAAATTAAGTTAAATTTTCATGTATGGATATATTTTGATTGTTATTATTACTATATTAATATGTATTAATATAGTTTGATTGTTGTTTTTTTCCATATTATTATATATTGATATTGTTTGACCGTCATTATTATTGTATCAATGTGTATTAATTAGGGGTGTGCAAAAAAACTTACCAAACCGAATTAATTCAAACTAAAAATATTGTTTTTTTTTTTTTGCAATTCCATTTAGAAATTTTTCAATTCGAATTAAACAAAAAAAATATAATTGGATTGAAGAGGTAATTTGAACAAAATCATTTTTTAAAAATATAAAAAAAATTATTTGTAACTAAAAAAATCCTTCTATTGTAATATCAAATTAAAAAAAAATTAGTTTACATTTATTGAAAAATATATGTATTTAAATTTTATGATAATATAATTTAGTAAATACATACATAGGTTTTTACCCAAAAAAATGTATATAGGTTCACTTAAAATTCATATTATATGTTAGCTTAAGGAATAAATTAGTTATATTAAATATTTAAATTTTTTTTAGTTATTTGAATATTGGATTTATTAATCTCTTATATGATATCAATACATGTTATTGTTAAATGAATTTATATTGCTCATATGAGAGTACATGTTAAGTAAATATACTTTATTAGAAAAAAAATTATAGTTCAATCCGTAAAGTAAATCGAGATTTTATGGCATGGAAAAAATCCAAAACTAAATCGTATGGAAAACCAAGTTGTATTTTTATGGTTTAGTTTGGAGAAAAAACTGATTCAATCCAATCCACTCTTACCCATACTATTATTATAGTTTGACAGTATTGATATGAGTTAATTTAGTTTAACAGTCACTATTATTATGTTAATATATATAGCAGATATATACTTGCAATGCATTTGCAAAGATCAAACATAGCAAGTAGAGAATTTAAAACACAATAAAAATATTGAATTAAATTATATATATTAGGGGTAAGTAGGTATAAGGTGGGTAGAATATGAAACTCTACTTATACTTCACCTTGTAAAGTATAGGTTCCTAAATTTTGAAATCAAAACCCAACCTGTAATACTTTGAAACTACTATGTACTTTGTATTTTGTAAAACTTATATGTAATATTACAAGTTTTTCTTATAAAAAACCTATGAAAGTTGTAGCAAAACCTGTAAAATTAAAATAAAAAAAAAAGGAAAGAAAGTAATTTTTCCTCTTTTTTATTGTTTTGAGAGTGATTTTACTACTTAGCAAATAGGAAAGAACAATGAAAAAGAGTGAAAAGCATAAAATTAAAGAGGAAAATGGGTAAGAACAAGAAAAAAAAATAGAAAATATAAAGTGAAAAAGGTAACATTAGTTTAGCCATTTAGGTCATTAATTTGAGTCTAAAATCCTTTATTTTCCTTTTTACTAAAATAGTTATTGGTAGAAATATATAATGTTGTTATTTATTATTTATTTATTTATATTATTTAATATTTTTTTATAAGGTAGGTACATGGTGCTTTGAAGCTTTTACCTTATATATCTTAGATTACAAGTTCCAAGATAGGAAGATCTCATACCTTTGCCCTATATTTTGTGAGAGCAAGTTTAGAAGATAGAACCTATGTTGTGACCTTCAATACTAACTAGGAACCTAATCAATCAAGTAGAATATGATGGATACAGTGAATACCCTATAAAACAAGATTATCTACCCACTTTTAAGTTTATCACTAACAATTTAAGAAAAAAATTGCATAAAATAGAAACGATGACTAGCTTTTGATTATGTAAAATAAAAATATTTTGGCACAAACCAAATTTAAATATTTCATCATCTATATGATTTGACTACATAATTATATGGTGATCATAAAATGGGGAAATAAAAATGTAAAATATGTCATTTCTTTTTTAAGAAATCCAAAAGATACATAAAGCTATCTATTGATTCTGTTTTTATAAGCTCCATAAATCATTCAAAGAAAAATTTACAAAATGTAGATTTTAAAATTTTAAAATTGGAGTTTCAACTAAGTATAAGGCCCTCTAAAATGGAAAGTTCAATTTTAGCTTCAAGTTAGCCCATTTTGGCATCTTGCACCATCTCAATTATGCTTCTTGGTAAATAAAATAACCAAAAAAATTTCAAATTTATGATCACATTAAATATAACAAGTAATTGAAGTTAAGATATAAAAATCATTAGGAATTGCATAAATATTTTATTTATTCATCTTATGAATATGATACCAACCATAATGTGTTGATAAATAAACATGATTATTAAAATTGTGATTTTACTTGGAATTAAAAGGTATAAAATTGATAGAATCGCATAAAATCATATAGAATTAGTAGAATCAATAACTTATAAAATCATACATCTAAATCCATAATTATATCAAAAGTTTATACCTAAATAATTTTTTTTCCATTTTGATTATGAAAAACTTTATAAAATTTCAAATTTATAGAATCGTACAATTGACTTATGATTTTAATAACCATATAAATGAATGTTTTGTTATAGTACTCTACTACAGACATGAAATTATCCATCTAGCATATATACAAAAAGAAAGCAATAACAACAAATCCCATTTGGATGTTATTGAAAAGGAAAAATCTCAGGCACTTATATTTTTCTTTCATATGAAAATTTTCCTTCTCATTTTATGGCATCCTAACATGATTCCCTTTCCTTTGAATGTATCTAAACTAAACATCCTTATCTATCAATTCAAGATATATGAAATACAATCTATAATCTAATACATAAAAAGTGGAATTTATGTACAATATAAATATAACACTAGTTCAAACTCGGCTATTTTGATAGATTCATAGTATAGTTGGAGAACATAACACATAAGTCAATTGAAATAGATCATTAGTTTTAACAATGAGAGGAGATAGTCGAATGCAATACAAATTGCTAAATCAATTGAAATAGATCATTTAGTTTTAACATTGAGAGGAGATAGTTAAATGCAATACAAATTGTTATTAACATATAGCAAATATCATACTTTTTATGCCCTTATAGTGATAACTTGCGACAAAGTGATGAAATCTTAACACTTGATATAAAAGAAAGTATGAAAACCAAACATGCAATAAAACAAACAAAGTTGTTCACTAGAAGTAAAATCACACAATTAACAATTTTCTTGAAATGGTTAAACATTGATAGAAAAATACAGAATCATTAGCGAATAATTATTAAATAATTTATACAGCTAGAAAAATGAAAATATAAAAAGAAAAAAGGTTTCTCTTAAAGAGTTTTGAATTTCATGGAACAATGCACATGCACTACATTATACAAACTTGTGTCAATTGGTAGATTATGATTGTAAACTAATATATCAAACATCGTTTAAAAGCTTCACTATCTTGGTTATTTGCTTCACGATAATCGTTTTTTCAATTTGGTGCTTTGTCCTTTTCGTAATTTCTTCGACAATACTCCTCTGATTTGCATCAAACGCAACATATGTTTTAGTCATTCTTGAAAAAGTATTAATTCAAGAGAATGTCCTTATTTCCTTTATTTTGAACCTAAAATCTATACATATAAAATAAATACATAAATAGTTATGGGAGGAAGTTTTCTCTTTCTCATTTATACTCATTTACAATATATCTTCTCATTTCTTGATACTAATAATTAAAGAGTAGAAATAAATAATCATATCATGAATTCATTTATTGTTAGTATTTAGATCACTTATTTTATATTGCTTTTATCATGCAGTGATAATAAATTAACTAGAGATAAATGGGTAACCCTGTTATACATAGTACCTACCTGTATCTTGCTCAATCAAGTATGCTTTTGATAGATATTAAGGATCATAAGTAAATTCTAGACGAGGCTTTTTTTGGAACCTGCTCCTAGAGGATAGTGTATAAGTACGAGGTTTTCCTATTTTGTACCTATCTTGGAACTTATATTCTAAAGTATATAGGGTATAAGTTTTAGGTATTTATTATTGGTATTTAGAACACTTATTTTATTTAGCTTTTATCATGCAACGTTAATAAATTAACATGAGGGTAGGTAGGTAACCTTGTTATATAGAATATCTACTCATATCTTACTTAACCAGGTAGGTTTCTGATAGACATTAGGGATCATAGATAGGTTCCGAATATTGATTTTTCTATACTTGCTCCCACAAGTTAGTATACAAATACATGATCTTCCTATCCTATAATTATTTTAGAATTTATATTTTAATGTATATAGGGTATAGGTTTTAAGTTACCATGTATCCACCATGTAAAAAATTATTAAATAATATTAATAAATAATATTATTATATTATTTGATCAATAAATGTTTTAGTAAAAAAAAAAAGAGTTCAAACTCATAAGTTAATAACCTTAAATAGCTGAATCAAATATTGCATCTCTTTCTTTCCCTTGTTCCTCCCTATTTTCCTCTTCAATTTTATGTTTTTCATTATTCCCCCTTATACTTTTCTATTTGTTAAGTAGTAAGATAATATAAACTTAAAATAATAAATGTAAGAAAAATTACATTTTTTTAATTTCATAAATTTTGTTATATGTTCGATAGATTTTACCCTCTTTATAACCGTTTACCCTTAAAATTAACTGCAAATGTTTAAATAAAGGTGACTTAAAAAAAAAGTGTGAATAGTGGGAAAAATCATCTCAAGAAAAAGGATAGTAGCAAGGATGTCAAAATCGCGATTTTACGTAGAATTGCTAAGGGGTCCGTAGAAACGGAACGTAGAAACGTAAGTTTCTACAACCTATGTAAAATAACTTCCAAATATTATAAATTTACTTACAATAGTCATTAAAAAATATAATGAATAATAGAAATAAGGAAATTGAGTATTTATTTTAACCATAAATTGCAAATTTACAATAAAAGTCATAATATAGATAATCGAACATAAGTTGTATAATATAGATATTTTATTTCTAAAATGATAAATCATGTATAAAACAAGTTTCACCTAGTTATATATACAAAAGCTAAAAGATAATGGATAAAATTTAAAAATCAATTGTGACTTTAAGAAATTACTAATAAATAAAAATTGATAACGAAGATATACCATTAGAAATGAGTAATATTAAAAAATGACAAACAACTACTAACCAAAAGTACATAACAAAGAAGATACTATAACAAGAAAAACCTTCAAAATTATATATTACTAGGTAAATTTTTGCACTATTCATGATTATTAATTCAAAATATATTTACTTAACAATATCTCACATTTACTTAACTATGAGAATGATATATTGAAAAGATAGAAATATAAATACATTTATACCTTTCCTATAAAATTAAAAATCTAAAAAATTCTTATAAAGTTAAAGTTATCTACCCTTTATTTTATTTACTATTACAAAAATATTAGTTAAAATAAGGAAAGTTGTAGCAATCAAATACGAGTGCTTTAATACGAACATGATCACAAATAGGAACAAGAAGACTAACAATCGACGAACACAAACACAAAGACTTCAATGCAATGTAACACACTGATAAGAGAGGAGTGATGACCGACGAACATGTTGGGGTATGACTCATACTCCCCTATGATAGGAAAGCACGTGGGTCCCATTGGACAGGAAAGCCACCCCAGCGGGGGTTTTAAGGGGGCAGCGCCCCCTGGATGCTAAAGGGCTTTTAACAATTAATCCCATAGTTGTTTATTAAAAGTTTGGGCTTGAGCTATGAATAACTATTATTACATATTTGTTTATTCAGATTCGGATGGTTGAAATTTTACTTAGTTTTACAATATTGTGGAATCAGTGGAAACATAGTAAAATTGCGATTTTACTACGATTTTACCTCAAAAACGTTTTTACATGCGAGTTGACTCGGAATGTGCTCACCAACTTGTAAAATCATAGAAACGTGCGAGTTAACTCGCGATTTTGACAACTATAGATAGTAGGAAGACACATATAGGCTAAATGAATTACATGGAATGATATTTTGGCAAAAGTAAAAGCAAAGGTACAAGCCTCGAATAAGATATTAAGAGGGTGAGGAGGTGAATTGATATTCTTAATAAAAATTCTAACTTTTTCAATTTTTAAAATGAACCCCTCAAGATATTTATTAATGGCTTATAGTAGTTTAATTGCTTAATGTATTTGCGCAATAGTAAAATAAAATTTGCAACAATTAAAATAGAGAAGGGTAGAGAAAATCAAGCATAAGACTTATAGTGGTTTAGCCTTGTGCTTACTCCACTTTTCCAGCTTCACTGTCAGGGACCTAGTCTTTCATACTGGGGCCATTCAACTCTATCTAAAAATGAAATTGAGGGAATTTACAAATCAATCAGCCAACACTTGGCATCATACCCTCTCTATTCTACCTATCTAGCCCTCTATCTAGCTATTTACTAATCTTCAGAGATAAACAATAACCCTTCTCCCTAACAACACTTCTTAGTTTTCAAAAGTTCAAATGATTCGAGGAAAAATACAATAAAGATTCTAAAAATAATTTAGCTCAAAAAATAAAACAATAGGTAACAAAATCTGTATTGTAAAGTAAGTTTTAAATGAGTCTCTAAGTGTTATTGCTGTTTTGTTTTTGTGGATGTTATCTCTTATATATCTTTAATTTGAAATGGCTTTTTCTTTTATAATTCTTTTGATGATTAATGGCTAATCAATCTCTAGTAAACTTTACGTTAACCTTCAATATAGTTGTTGTAAAAATCTTTCTTAAATCTAGGAAAATATCTTTCTTTTGATTTTTGAATTTGAAACTAATCTTTATCCAAGGCTTCTTAATATTATCAATCTATTTTTCTTGATAATATGTATAATAATCCTCTATTGTAACGTGAATTATCTTCATGAAATCTTGTCATGTAATCACAATGAGTTTGAATTTTGAAAAAGATTTTATAGCTCAACTAATTAGAGATATCCTCAACCAAACCTTTATTCATATTTCAACTAAGTCTCCCCTTACCCTTTCAAACTTGAATTAAGATGATAGCAACTGCTTTATTTGATCTTCTATAAATAACATCCACAAGCTTCTCATGAAAAAAACCCCAAAATTCCAAATAAGGTTTGTCAAGTCTAATTTTTTATTTCCTATTCCTAATCTGATCTATACTAGACCCTATGCTCATCTAATGTAGATCCTCGACTTGAGTTAGGAACTTCGTTTTATTTTTTGGAGTCGCCACCCAACTATTGTTAGGAAAAATTGAATTAGGACTAATTGAGCAGATTAATCCTAATTTAGACCACTAGTCGTCGAGATTTCCTCTTTTCGTTTTTTTGTAAAAAGAGGAAAGGGGAAAAACCAGAGTTTCTAAGTTCGGAGGCTAACCTATTAAAACCCTAAGGTTACCACCCTAATCTCCTAAAATCTTAACCTTATCTGGAAATGTCTTTTATTTATTTATTTATTTATTTTTTGTCTTTTATTTTGTTTTTGAATAATCTATTCTAAGAAAATGATTTTTTTTTTAGGGTTGCCTCAAATGGGTGCCTACGTACCTGCTATTCAAAATCAAACTTGCCATAGTTCGCTTTTCCTAAAAAAACTTTAATGTGTTTGTGAATTTTAATTATGAAATTTCTTTTGATTTATGTTTTTACCATTTTAGGATTTTTGTTAAAAAATCTAAGCCTAAGCTTTGATTTTTGAAAATGGTATTTTAAAGAAAAACCAATTTTGGATTTATTTAAGAAAATGATTTTTCTAAGTGATAAAAATTTATTTTTATATTTTTCAACTCATTTCTACTATTATAAATTTTTATTGATTTTTTATTATTTTTTATTAATTTTCATGATTTTTATAATTTTTATTGAAAATTTTCTCCTAGATTTTTCATCTATCCTATTCTAAAATCTAAATTTTTATTCTTATTTTTTTCTAATATTTTTATTATTTTCTTTATAAATTTTCTACATTTTTATTATTTGTTATTATAATTATTATTTTTATTTTTATCATTCATCTTAAATTAAATCTTTAAAAAATAATCTAATTTCTAACATTTTTTTATTTTTTTAATCATAAATAACAAATAAGTAAATAAATAAATTCGAAATAAATAAAATAACTAAATAAATAAAATAAATACAAAAAATCGGAAAATCCGACTTACCTAGATCTGGGTCGGTGCGCAGGTCGAGTCGGGTCGATCGGACATGGCGGCTGGGAGTGCTCGTTGACGGCGTTCTGATGGCCTTTCGAAGCGATTGAGGTGTTGATTCCTAGGTTTTCGGGGGTGAGGAACTCAACTGTGGTAGTGGTTTGCTTCAGAAACACCTCTTGGTGGTTGCTCAACGCTTGATCGGTGGTCGCGGGTTGAAGAATTCCGGTGAGGCTTTGATTCTCTCTTTTTCTCACTTTTTATTCGTGCCCCTGCTTCTTCCCTTCCTCCTCTATTTATAGCCGCTCAAAAACTCCTCTGGATAAGCTCAAATCCGCCGATTGGTTAAACCCATTTTTTTTTTCATTTTGGATTCGGCCTTATCTCGGCAATTTGATGTTAATCCATTGTTTTTCTGTGAGTTATCTAATAGATTTGGCTTAAAATCAATAGTAATCCAAAAGATTTGAGGAAAAACGAACAATTTCGCCTTCGTTGGACCTGCTTTGGCTTCCTCTCGCGTCTGTTCGGGCGAAGGAGACAATCACGCACGAGGCGTGTGACTTTCCCTGGCCAATCATACGCTGCCACGTGGCAGCTTGAGGCAAAAGCAAAAAAAATTGCACAGAGTGCTCGCAGGGGGATTCGAACTCGGGACCTCAGACCTTCCTTGCGTTTCTCGAGCGAACATGCGAACCAGCTGAGCCGGCTCAATTCTCGGTTTTATTCATTACGCAAATTGTTTTTAATCATTTTGAAATTTAAAAATTGGTAAAAATTATTTAACTCTTTTTATTGCCATTTCTGTAATTATTTTCCAAAATTGATGTATTTTTCCTATTTATTTTATTTTTTGAATATTTTTCCTATTTCTACTAAATTAGGAAAAAATTGGAAATTAATTATGGTTGATTATTATTGATTATTAGGGCAAAAATGGGGTGTTTACAAGGTTAATGAAATTAAGAAGGAAGATTTGGAGCCAATTTAAAAAGGATTTATAAAATTTAAGGCTAATTTTTTCCAAAATGACCTTTTACCCTTGAACTCGGTTTTATTGAAAATAGTTTTGAAATAGCCTAGTGACCCTAGATAAAATTTCAAGACCCTAATTAAGTGAATAAAATTGTTAAGGGATTATTTGGAGTCAATTAGAAAATAGGAAAATAAATTTGGAGATCAATTTTACAAAATAACAATTTTTGCCATTGCAGACGGTTTTAATGAATTTGAACTTGAAATTTTTTAGACCTTAAATATAGCTCTAAGATCTTAATTAAGTGAATAAAATAAATTACAAAATATTTGGAGAAATTGGAAAAGAAAAAAAATTTAATTCTAAGATAAAAAATGAACAAACTGCCCCTAAGCTTATTTTATAGAAGAGTAGCTAATTAATTTAAATTCCAAAGGAATTTTAGAAAAAAGGAAGCATCATTTTGCAACTAGAATAAGTAGAAAAAATAATAGAAAATAGGCTAAATTAAGAGGACAAATGTTACCATAAGCTACGACCTACTAATCTTTGTTAACCCATTTACCCTTATCCTTAAACCCTTGCTAAACCCTACTATTTAAACCCATTTGGACAAAAAAATAAGAGGCTCCTATTTCAATTTTTTCTAGAAAACTCTTTTAAGGTGAATACTCTCAAAAACACATTAAGCGTATTCTACTATTTGAACCTCTTAATGCTCATTAAATCCTATACTAATATAGTTGTTTTCTTGTGAATTTTATATCTAGAATCAAGTGAAATTCTAAGCTAATAGGGGGCTATGTTCCCTATGATTTGAGTGTGAAGGTAAGTAAGAAAATGACTTAATTTAAGTTTATTTTAGTTTGTAAATTGTAGGTCAAAGTAATGAATCATATTTATTGTGAAGAAAATCAATTGGGAGTTTGGGAAAAAAACACCATCTTGGAGATGGGTAGGTATGGTTAGGAGAAGATTTTGGTATTTCTTGGGTCTCCAACAAGATAAGTTCAAAATTTTGTTTAAGTTGATTTAAAATAGTTATAAGTAATGGGATATGATGATTTGATGATTTTCTTGAATATTGATAATGTATTGTAAGAACCCATTGTGACCACTACTTATCTTGCTTCCCTTAAGTGTTAATTTAGGATTTAATGTGCTAAATGTGTTATTGGGTATTCAAAATGTGATTAGAAATCAAGTTTGATACACTTAAATAGAGATATGTTGAGCATGGTTATGATTGCCACTATGATGATGAATTTAAGGATTAAATTATTCTTGTTAAATCTGATTTGAGTGTTAATTGATGATAATTTGAGGATTGAAGTAAGAACTTACAATATTTAGATTGATTTTGGTGATCAAATGGTATATATGTAAGGTTAAGAATGAGAATTGGTGATATAGTCATAGTTGTCAAAATCGTGATTTTACTAATACAATTCTACAAGTTTACAATTTTAGGATGTCTTTTCAAGTTAACTCAGACATAGAATCGCTTTCATATAAACTCGTGGTAGAATCACGAGTTTACACATAAAATTAGTAGAATCTTACGTTTTTAACCAAGTCTACCAATTTTACCTATTAAAATCAATTAGACTAAAAATTGAAAAATACAACTTAACTTTCATAAGATATGAATAATATTAGTATTTTGAAAGACTTAGAATTAGAATATAAAAATATAATTGATAATAGTACCAATAATAATGTTGGCTTTGACGATAAAGATAGTAGCGGTGATGGTTATGGTGAAGAGAGAACTGACAATAGTTTTTACTTTTAATGATAAAAAGGGACTTAACAATTTTTTTTATCTTTTTATTTTATTATTATAATTTATATTGTAATACATTTCATATTGGTAATATTATTTATATTGTAATTTTATACATTAACATAATAAATTATGCTAATTTATTTATACTATAAATACATAACTTTTATTGTAAGCTATGACTAAAATTTATATTGAATTTATTTATTTTCATATTATATCTTATGTTTTATAACTATAGTAGACATATTAACAGTTTTTTAAAGAGATTTTATATAAGTAATAAAAACTTACATTTCCACGTTCTAATTCTATAGACCCTTTGGTGATTCTAAATAAAATCACGAGTTTGATAACCTTAGATATAGTCAAACTAAGTAGTTGAATAGAATCAATTGATGACTAAATTATTAATTCCCAACATGTTAACATGTTTTTTATGTGATAAATTTGATAGAAATTGAAGTTATAAGATAAATATTGAGTTTGGCAAAAATTGTAGACGAATTGGGTTGAATTAAAGAATGGTATGAACTTGGAATTTTGAATTTCTTACATATTTTGATATAATGTTTGATTCTAGGAAAAAAATATGATAAATTATATTTATTTTGGGTAAATTTGGTAAAATTATGGTTTAATCAAGAATAGAAGTTGGACTAGATACGAAATGAGGCCTAGAAGTAATAATGTGTTGAAATTGGACTAAACAATGGATGAAATTGCAAGTTAGCGTGTGTCTTGTATTATTTACTATGTTTTGATAGTATATTGGGCTTGGAAATGAAAAATAAATAATGTATTAGATACTAAGAAGGAGTAGAAACAAGTGGATTTTGGTTTGAAGTGATTTAGACCTAAATTGAATAAATTATGGGCTTCTAAAGTTGAAAATTTGTAATTAGAATTGGTTTAGTAGTTCAAGAACTTTAAATTGAACAAAATCAAGTTGCTTATGATAAAAAGGTAGTGGAAGTGATAAGAAGATAATGACTTTGATTTCACCTAATTTAGGCTTAAATTGAGTAAGTTATAACCCTTTAAAGTTAAGGCTTTAATTTGTGACTAATTAAAATTAAGTTAGACAATACTTTAATTAAATTAGGTTAAGGCCAACCCGACCCAACCCTAAGTCAACTAAACTAAAATAGGTAGAAGAACCACCCTTTTACCCACCCTTTAGGTGGTTGATCCATATAATTAAACATGATTTGCTTAAACAGGCTTAATTAATTAAACCTTTTTAATTGGGTTAAAATAAAATTTGACATGATAATGTAGACCTAATAACTCATGGGCCCAAGATCCAAATTTAAAATATAATTAGGCCTATTTCTTCCTAAGGCTTATATCCTAAATGAGATTTAGCATGATAAATAACTCAATTGAACCTCAAACAAATTCAAAATCCAAATCGAATTAATTAATTAAAATAAACTAGACATAGGCCTAATAAAGTAAAATGGGCTTACATAACTAAAAAAAAAAAAAAATCCCAAATAGGCTTAAGACCCATTAAACTTTAGAGCCTATACCCTAAATGGACCTTAACAAATAATTCAAATTTAAATGGGCCTTCAACCCTACAAAGCCTTAAATAAAAAAAGAACTTAAATTGAAATTGAAATTAGACCTAACAATCAATTGAGCTTAAAACATAACATATAGGATTAATTAAACATAATAGACCTAGAGTAATTAAAATAAAATAAAGTGACCTAAAGAGAATTAAAATGGACTTGGTAACTAGTACTAGATTTAATTAAAGTAATTAAGACTAGTGGGCTTAATTCCAAACATAATTGGGTTTACTATACTTAAAGGATCCAAATACCCTAATTAGGCCTAAAACAAATTAGACTTAAAAATTCAAATAATTTATTAGGTTTAATTAAATAAACATTAAATGGTTTAAACCACAATTAGCTAAAAGTTAATCGGGCCTAAATAACCCTAACTAGGTCCATTACTAATATGAGCCCTAAGTAATCTAAACCAACTTTAAAACATGATTCAATCACTTAAAATAATCAACTAACTTACAATTTTCTATTTAATGCACAAAACCAACTAAATTGGAACTTAAATTGCGGTTCGGGGATCATCAACCTTCCAAGTACGCAGTAACTTGTATTTTGCATAGAGCTATGCAAGTGGGGCGGATCATGCAAGCCAGGCCATTTAACAGGCAAAAAAATGTAGGTTAGGTCATAAAATTTTAACCTACATGAACTCGTGGGCCAATGTAAGTCAGCTCTATATTAGCCCATTTAAATTTAAAAATAAGGGGGGGAGGAAATGCTAATTAGCTAGTTAGCTTATGCATTAATATGAGCCAACTGGCTTAACTTGCAAAAAAAAAAATGCAAGTTGGGTCAAAAAATTTGGCCTACATTAACCTATTGGCTAATGCAGGTCAAGGCAAGCTAGCTTATTTAGCTCGCTTTCCCAACTTTGGTGTTGTGTACTAAGGTAGAAAATTAAACCCAACTAATAATCAATCCAACTAAGTGGTTGCTTGCTACTTGTACGTGGTTACTTGAGCCAGCAAGTGACCAATCTTAGATCGAGATTATGGCTACAGTCATATCCCCCAAGATGATATAGTAATTAGATGCTTAGGCCACTAAGGGTGGCTCAATCAAGAAGGTCTGGAAGCATAGAAACATACACGGCCGGATACACGGTCAGAAGACACGGCCGTGTGTTGTGTCAGGAACCTCCTAGAAACATACACGGTCGGATACACGGACAGAAGGCACGGCCGTGTGTTGTGTCAGGTACTTCCCAGAAACATACACGGCCGGATACACGGTCAGAAGATACGGCCGTATATTGTGTCAGGTATCTACCAGAAGCATACACGGCCTGATACACGGCTAGAAGGCACGGCCGTGTAGATATTTGTTTCGTGACTTAGTTTGTAAATATGGCATGTATATTTTGTATTGTATATTTTGGTAGAGGAAGATTTATTTTCCTAGTTTGTAAGATATAGTTGCTTGGAAAGATATCCTCCTAATGTATATATATACTTGAACATGAATTATGAAAGGCATTCAGCCAAAGTTTCTCAAAAGTTGTTATGGTATCAGAGCCACACAACTAAGTATTACGCTGAATCCATAGTTCTTTTTTAGTCTTGGAATTGCTGTTTTGTTCTTGGTTGTTTTTTGCTTTAGGTTGATTCATTCCAATGAACAATTTTTTAATAATCAAGTTGTGAGTGACAATTCGATTTAGAATGTCTTATGAGAAAACACATGAGATCTTAGCTATTAGATTTACGGGAAAGAATTATGCTGCATGGGAATTTCAGTTCAAGATGTTTTTGAAAGGGAAGGAGCTTTGGGGTCATATTGACGGGTCTGCTCCAGCTCCTACAGAGTCAAAAGATCGTGGTCAATGGGAGGCAAAAGATGCACGGATTGTTTCTTGGATTTTGGGATCTATTGAGGCTCACATGGTGAACAACTTACGATCCTTTGGCATAGCAAAAGATATGTGGGAATATTTGAAGCGCGTCTACAATTAAGATAATACAGCAAGACATTTCCAATTGGAACTTGATATGAGTAATTATAATCAAGGTAATCTCTCAATTGAACAATATTATTCTGGATTCCTTAATTTATGGAGTGAATATTTTGGTATTATCTATGCTAAGGTGTCAAAGGAGAGTTTGGCTAGTCTTCAGGCTGTTCATGAAGTGAGTAGTCGTGATCAGTTTTTGAGGAAGCTCAGACCTGAATTTGAAACCGCTCGGGCTGGGTTGCTGAATAGAGATCCAGTGCCTTGTTTGGATGTATGTTTTGGGGAATTGCTGCGCGAGGAACAAAGATTGGCGACATAAGCTACTATCGGTGCAACTGGTGGATCATCTGGAATAGTTAATGTTGCATATGCTGCTCAGACCCGAGGAAAGGGAACAATGCAGTGTTACAGCTATAAAGAATTTGGTCATATTGCCCGGCATTGTAATAAGAAGTTCTGTAATTATTGCAAGCAAAAAGGACATATTATTAAGGAGTGTCCTACAAGGCCTCAAAACAGAAGGCCACAAGCTTTTCATGCTGCGGTATCTGACTCTTGCAATCCTGGTTCGACATCCACAATTGCTAACAACAAGCAATCTGTTCTCACACCAGATATGGTTCAACAGATGATCCTCTCTACCTTCTCTGCTCTTGGTCTTCAAGGGAAAGGTAAGACTACTAATTCCGTTCCTTGGTTTGTTGATTCCGGCACCACAAATCATATGACTGGCACATCTGATTTATTGCATAATCAACATCCATATACCGGTACTCAACACATTCAAGTTGCTAATGGAAATAATATTCCTATTACGACAGTTGGTGATATTAGCTCCTTCTTTCGACATGTCTTGGTTTCTCCTAAATTATCTACTAACTTACTTTCTGTTGGGCAAATGGTGGATAATAACTGTGATGTCCACTTTTCTCGTGATGGTTGTATTGTGCAGGATCAAGTGTCGGGGAAGGTGATAGCGAAGGGGCCTAAAGTGGGCAGGTTATTTCCATTACAATTTACCGTTCCTCGGACTGTGTCATTAGCTTCTTCAATTGTTGACAATAAGGCTGGCATCTAGCATAGACGCTTAGGTCATCCAAATAATGTTGTTTTGAATTATTTGTTGCAAAGAGGTGTCCTCGGTTCCATAGATAAGAACTTATTAGTTGATTGTTCTTCTTGTAAACTGGGCAAAAGTAAGACATTGCCTTTTCCTATTTTGGGTAGTTGTGCCAATCAATGTTTTGACATTATTCATAGTGATGTTTGGGGAATTGCACCAATTATTTCACATGATCAGTATAAATATTTTGTGACATTTATTGACGATTACGGTCGATTTACATGGATTTATTTTTTAATTCCAAAGCAGACGTGTTTACTGTGTTTCAAACCTTTGTAACATATATTGAGACTCAGTTTTCCACTTGTATTAAAATCTTACGGTCTGATAATGGTGGTGAATATATTTCTCATGAGTTTCAAGCATTTCTTCATACCCAGGGTATTGTTTCACAACGCTCATGTCCTTATACACCTCAGCAGAATGGAGCTGCCGAACGAAAAAATAAACATTTGTTAGATGTGGTGCGCACATTGTTGTTATAATCTTCTGTTCCAGCTAAGTTTTGGACCAAAGCTTTATCTACTACCGTTTATCTGATTAATCGCTTACCATCTCAACAATTGAAGTTTGATTCTCCCTATCAACGAGTGTTTGGTAAACATCCTAATTATCATATGCTACATACTTTTGGATGTGTTTGTTTCGTTCATTTACCTACCCATGAATGTCATAAGTTGTCAGCCCAGTCTGTTCGATGTGGCTTTATGGGTTACATTCCTAATCATAAAGGTTTTGTGTGTTATGATTCGATTAATAAATGGCATATTTCTCGAGATGTGATTTTCTTTGAACATGAATACTATTGTCAGCAACATTTTTCGACATCTGATACTATTGTGCTTCCTCACTTTGATAATTTTTATTTTGATAAACGGTTTAAGCCTAGACTTGTCCTTTCTGACCCTGCTCCTGAAAATGCTTCAATGATTCTTCGACGATCAACTCGGCACACTTGTCCTCCAAATAGATATGGCTATTCTGCAATTGTAACTAATACTACCATTCCTACCTCTTATTCTCAGGCTGCTAAACAGCCTTGCTGGATAAAAGCCATGCAAGAGGAACTTCAAGCACTTCAAGATAATCACACTTGGGATATTGTTTCCTGTCCTGTTGGTGTTAAACCCATTGGTTGTAAATGGGTTTATTCTCTTAAGATTCGATCTGACGGTTCCCTCGACAGATATAAGGCAAGGTTGGTAGCTCTTGGCAATCGACAGGAATATGGCATTGATTATGACGAGACCTTTGCACCTGTGGCTAAGATGACAATTGTCCGGCTTATTCTATCTATTGCTACATCTAAAGGATGGTTCTTACGACAGATGGATGTTAAGAATGCATTTTTGCATGGAGACCTCAAGGAAGATATCTATATGACTCCTCCTCCAGGATTGTTTTCCACACCCTCACATGATGTTTGTAAGCTCAAACAATCTCTATACGGTTTGAAACATGCTCCACGGGCCTGGTTTGAAAAGTTTCGTAATACTCTTCTTAGCTTCTCTTTTATTCAAATTCAGTATGATTCTTCATTATTCCTGTGCAAGACTGACAAGGGAATTGTCTTGTTGTTAGTCTATGTTGATGATATTGTTATCACAGGATCTGATACTCAATTAATGTCTCAGTTACAAGAACACCTTCAAGGTTCGTTTCATATGAAGGATTTGGGCTCGTTAACTTATTTCTTAGGTCTTGAGGTTCATTCTTCTTCTGCTGGTATTTTTCTTCATCAACATAAATATACTGAGGAACTTATTGCTTTAGCTGGTCTCCAAGAGGGACGTTCTATCGATACTCCTTTGGAAGTGAATGTTAAATATCAACGACATGATGGTGACTTTCTATTTGATCCATCTCTATATCAACAACTTGTTAGAAGTCTCAATTATTTGACTATTACACATCCTGATATTTCATTTGCTGTACAACAAGTTAGTCAATTTATGCAGGCACCTACACATCTTCATTTAGCAGCAATTCGACATATTGTTCGGTATTTAAAAGGGACTTCTCATCGGGGTTTGTTCTTTTCTGCAGAGTCTCCTATTCACTTAACCACATATAGTGATGCTGATTGGGCTGGTTGTTCTGATACACGTCGCTCTATTACTAGTTGGTGTATGTTTCTTGGTAACTCTTTAATTTCTTGGAAGAGTAAGAAACAAGATCGTGTATCTAAGTCTTCTACTGAGTCCGAATATCGTGCTATGTCGCCTGCTTGCTCTGAGATTATTTGGCTTCGCGGTTTGTTGGCCGAGGTTGGTTTTCCTCAACTTGGGTCTACCTCTCTTCATGTCGATAATACTAGTGTTGTTCAGATTACTGCTAATCCTGTTTTTCATGAACGTACGAAACATATTGAAGTGGATTGTCATTCTATTCGAGAAGCTTATGATAATGGTGTTATTTCTCTTCCGCATATATCTTCGGATCTTCAAACGGCTAATATATTTACTAAGGCTCTTTTTCGGCAGCGTCATCAATTTCTTGTTGGCAAATTGATGCTTCTTGATCAGTCCGCATCAATTTGAGGGGGGGATATCAATCAAGAAGGTCTGGAAGCACAGAAACATACACGGCCGGATACACAGTCAGAAGACACGGCCATGTGTTGTGTCAGGAACCTCCCAGAAACATACACGGTCGAATACACGGACAGAAGGCACGGCCGTGTGTTGTGTTAGGTACTTCCCAGAAACATATACGGCCGGATACACGGTCAGAAGACACGGCCGTGTATTGTGTCAGGTAGCTACTAGAAGCATACACGGCCTGATACACGGCTAGAAGGCACGGCCGTGTAACACGGCCATGAATACTTAGATATTTGTTTCATGACTTAGTTTGTAAATATGGCATGTATATTTTGTATTGTATATTTTGGTAGAGGAAGATTTATTTTCCTAGTTTGTAAGATATAGTTTCTTGGAAAGATATCCTCCTAATGTATATATATACTTGAACATGAATTATCAAAAGGCATTCAGCCAAAGTTTCTCAAAAGTTGTTAGGCTCGACAGGTAGTTGATAAGTAAATACACATTGGATAACGGGCATTGTAAGTAGAGGGAAATTATATTGGGCATCATATGAAGATGTGGTTTTTGATGAGCTATATAATATAGCTAGATTGTGATTGGTGGGGCCGCATAACAGTGGGTTCACTTAGATAAGGCTACTTAGGTACATAGTTTTTGGAAATGTGAAGTTTAACTGCTCCGTCTAACCCCTAATGTTTGCTACAATGGAATCAAACCTCTTGTCCCCCATCATGATGTTTAAAGTAATGAGTACTCACGTATTGAATTTTTACATAAAATCATTAATTAAATTTAATGATTGTTTGTTGCATTAGTTGTAAACCTGCTTGACATAAGTGAATGTGTTTGTGTTACTATGTATTGGGCCGTTGTGGCTCACTTCCCCTTTTCTTTTTTAGGTGAGGATATTTCTGATTCACTTTATGTTTCAATGGGATATAGCTCCGAGGAGAAGTATTAGGATGTGACTATGGATTTAGATTACATCGTCTATTATTATGATTGATTTATGTTTCGTTGTCCAAATTATGTTTCTATATTTTAGTTTTATATTTAGACTATTTTAGGAGTGACATTTGGCTCCATAACTTGTTTCAATTTATTTCTATTTAGTTGGCCCTATAGGCCCTAAGACTTAGACTATCTTTTCCTACTTTACTACATATTTTTATAAAAATAACTCATCAAACATTTTCAAAAACCAACATTTCACTGAAATATTTTCAAAAACTAATAAACGATTTTAAGGTCGTAAAACTAGTTTAGAAATTCATCTAGTAACTATAATCTTACATACTCTACTTAAGTAGGTTACGTGGCCAACTCTCATCACCATAGTGAATTTTGGATGTGATAAGATCAATCCATATTGTCGTGATCTCTTTATAAATCTACACTTAAGATAAAATAGCAATCACAATTTTTAAACCTCCTTAATTAAAATTGATCACTCTTGATATAATTAACTAGTTTCAATGGAGTGGAATTGAATATATTTCCCAAATACATCTAATTAGTGGAGCTACACCTTCAACTTTGATAAATTGTCCAACTTACATTAAAATATATTAATCTGTCAAACTTTTATCTTCCAAGTCACAATCTTTGAGCACAATTATTCTTCTTTGTAAAACACTTCTTACTCTCTAATATAAATTTTAAGTCACTCTTAACTTTACTTTTCTCAAATTAAAAAAACTATTTTAAACTTGTACACTTCAAAAACTGGATAGCACAACACTTGGACTTTCATTATCATCAAAACTTTATTAAGAGAGAACCTAACAAAAGGCTAATTCTCTAATAAATGTACAAACATAGAATTGATTTAAGAAAACTAAATCACATATATCGGCAACAAAACCAATTGAAACTTCATATACCAAAACCTAATAGCATAAAAGTCACAATAACAACATACCATGGTACACATACACATATCAACATATATATGTATACAATAGATATCAAAATAATATAAGCATACTTAAAAGGAATTTCAATTCATGAAAAGACAACATAAGCATAAATGTACACATATGTTACACATCCATATGAAAAAATTTTCATAAAAAGATAATATTTCAACTCAAAGATTGAAACTATTTAATCGACTTACCTCATAACAGCATAGTATAAGTATATTAGATAGAATTTCTACTTTTGTCGAAGAAAGTGGAGTAATTGTATAAGGAGTGGGAGATAGAGAAAGATGTGGGAAGAGAGATAGAGGTTCTTATTTTTTTTGAAGAAAATGGAGCAACTGTGAAAGAGATAAAGAGAGATAGACAAAGGAGTACACTTTAGAATATGGAAGCTAAGAGTAGGAAATTACTTAAAAATTTTAACTAACCATTGTGGGGGGGAAAGTGCTTTATCCTAGCCTAGGGGCAATTGATGAAATATAATGGATAAAAATATATTTTTGGAGGTTCTGCAATCAAACATGAAGTTTTGGCTTGATATAATCAATAGATATATACATATATCCCCCTTTTTCTATCCATTTGGGTGGTAAAACTACCTTCCCATATCTCTCGTCAATTTCCTTCCTTTATTCCTCTTATCTCTTCTTCTTTTCTTTTCTTTTCTTTTCTTTTTTTAGTTATTTGTTAATGTTGTGTCAGAATTTTAAAGGACCAAGTGTGAGAGAACATACATTATTTCTTATTTCAACAATTTCCAATAGTAAATAATTTTCAAGGTGCATTATTTGGGGATGGTAATTTATGTATAAAAGGATTTCAATCATAGGCTTATGTCATTTAAGCAATTTTCTATTGATAAAGGGGGAATTGTTTGAGTTGGAATCACATTTCGCCTTAAAACTGAAATCGTTAATTTTAAAGAATTATGATTCCAACTTCTAAAAGTACTTTTAAACATAGAAAAGAGAATTAAATCTGGAATCAGGATGTTATCCCATATCAATTTCATGTACCAAATGTATCATTGGTCTCTTTCTATGTTGAAGTTAAAGCAGTAATAGCTGTGTTGAACGGTTCAAAACTTGCTATTACTTCTAGTTGGAGTAAAGTTGTCATTGTACTTGACTGCTTAGATATTTATAAAGCTATTATGTCAAATTTATGCCAAGGTGATCCCCTCTTTCTTAATATGTATACTGTTCTTGTTCTAGGTTTCGGTTTGTTGAGGTGGGGTTCTGATCGATAATGTCACATAAATTGCCATGTGAGTCTCACATTGCAAGTAATCTCAAAGGAGTGATGCATAAATGAAACTTAAAGAAAGGACTTAAGATAAATTATTTATGGGGAGGAACGCGTAATCTAGGTGTCTTAGATATATTTGTGACAAGTGAGGGAACTAATGAGCATCAACCTTACTACTTTTGATCGAGTATTGACTCATTCTTTGTTTGAGCTTTGCTTTGATCTTTAAGTGCAAAAGTTCATAGGATTACACTATTTATCTGATCTCTAAAGCTTCTAAAAGTGATAAATAAGGATGCATAACTGGCTATTTATAAATTTTTGAGTAAAATGGTATCTATTAAATCATATTGATGATCAATGAATGAGATTAAACTTACTCATTCAAGGTTATCCTAATGAGTTTACAATGTATCCAAGGCTAATAACTTGCCTTATTGAATGTGAGATTTTTTGAAAGAAATCAATCCAACTATCCATATTGCGAGTTTATCATACTAAATTTTTCTAAATCATTCAAATTATAGACCTAACTATTTGCACCCTATCACTTAGCCAAGAAGTCAAGTCCTAATCTACAATAAACCTAACCAATATTTTAATATGATAAACCTAATCAACTACACAATTCAATCTACTTTTGGCTAGTTCGAAGACAAGCGAACAAACAATGGACTGAATCGTTACTGGCACGATAAAAGTCGTACCCTTCATAATGTCCTATCTTCTTCGACTTCTACTTCTACTTTATTTGACATATCAGTACCCTTTGAAATGGGTACATAACATCCTATCTTATTTTTCTCCTATTTTATTTGAAGATATTTGTTATTATTTGCACGTTTCGTCATATGAAGCATTGATATTTGTATTTCAGTCATTTCATTTATAATATCACTATATTATGGCCAAAAAGGAAAAATTATTGCCGACATTATATAAATTTTCTTAGCTAATTATATCTTCATTATTTGAAAACGATTAAAAAATTTATTTATGCTATACAAATTTTAATTAAATATCTAACACGAAGACACATAAGAAATTGATTAGCTAATTTTACCTAAACCATACCATTGATTAAAAAAAAAAGTTATTTTATAATCGAAATTTAAAGCAAGCGTGTAAAATTTTGAATATACATAACCACTCTTTATTTCAAAAATAGAACGTGCCACCTCCTGTCAATTTTGTAGGATCTAACTTTTTTTTTTTCCTTAATTGTCACCAAAATAAAACATTTAATTTCCATCTTAGATTCTTAAAAAGCTGCAGTATTAAAAGAGGGTGTGACCTGATTTTTAAGTTAAAATTTGAACAATTATGAAAACTTGATCCACATGTCTTCATCGAAATAGAATATACACGCAAAATCTTCCAAATTGAACAAGAAATAACCCTAACCCTAATTCTAATTAATTTGCAATTAAAATTGAACCTTGCAAAATGCTATGATGATAACCCCATTTATTGTTGCAATGCAAAGAATTAAAGCGATTCGCGAATGGATATTATCAAAGACGCTATGATGGTGACTGGTGCATCCTATCATGCTAGAGATTTAGAGTATTTGGAAAATGTATTTCAAAGTGAGATTGAATCGGAGAAAACAAGGTTAAGGTTTTGTCTCTTCATTATTGTCTTGTTGACAGGCCCCCAGGGTGTATAATAAAACATTGTAACCCTTTCGGGCATTTGTCAACAAAGCATAGTTCAAAAAAAAAAAAAAAAAAGAATCAACCCGCAGGAAGCCTCCTGCTGCCCTGCAGTCAGCAGTACCAACTCCAACTCCCAACTGGTCCCGTCTTTATGAAAACGTAACTTCTCACTTCCTACAGTTAAATCTAAATTAAAAAGTTCAACTAATAAAGTGGGACTGTGGTAGTACTCTTTCAATCAGATCAATCTGCCTAAATTGATGGGTGAAAGTTTTAAAGTTGTGCTTCTTTCTATGACAAAAACTAGCCATTGAAAAAATAAAGTCCTATAGAGACTGATTGTCTAGTTGATAGAGAACAGTCGATGATATGATGGTTGAAACCCTAGCATCCAAAAGAATGGTTCCCATCACTTACTTCTTTTCCTTCTTTTTTTTTTTTTTCTTAAAATTTGAAACCTTCCGTTTAAATTATCTTACTTTTTTTAGAATAATTAAGATTAATAGACACTAACTAACATTACAGTGCTGTTAGAAAATTATTATAATTTTTAAGTAATTTTAATTATTAATTCAAATTGAAAAAATTGAATGATGAAAATTAGGAGAAACATTTTCTTTTCTTTTCTTTTCTTTTTTATTTTTTTTAAGTTTTCACTGTAATTTCAATTAGATTTTGCTACTGGCAGTAAAAAAAAATTAAAGTAAAGCCACTCTATTTGAGTCATTATCTCTGTAAAATGACCATAAAAAGGCCAGTAATGACAAACGTAATGAGTATTTATTAACAAAGTATGAAGATGAAGGACAGGATGAAAAAGATTTAAATGAAATAGTAATGATAAATATTAATAAAATTTTAATACATGAAAATATAATTGGTAGTTTTATAAAAATAGATGTTATCATGTATTTGAATATCATTAGTAACTTCACACCACTCATTCAAATACATGAGGTATTAATATCAATGATTTTTCTTTTATACATACCAACATTATATTTAAATATCATTATAATTTATATGTCATTAATCTAAATATATAATGTATTAGTATCATGAAACCCTTTTTTTCTTATAGCTTTAGGGTTAATTTTACTAGTAGAGCCATGGTGCAATGGGGTGTGGTAGAGAATCTACAAATTAGGTCATGGGCATTTTGGACTATTCTAATAATTACACTATATATTTAGAGGTTTTTTTGATGAATATGGGCTATTTTTTAAAACTAATCATTAAAATGAAGCTTTTTCGAAACTAATTATGAAATTAAGGTAGTAAAAACACATACACTATATGCATGTTCATTATTGAAATAATTTTGAATTGAAGTCATATACAATGTATGCACCTTAATGTAAACAATGTAATTTTTTTACATTAAAAGTGCATATATTATGCATTTTCAATGTAAAAAAATTACACTAAAAGCACAAACACTATGTGCGACTCCAATTTAAATCTTGCACACTTAGTCAAAATAAACAAAGCAACCCCCTATACAAAACATAGCAACTTAAATAACATATACACAACACAACTTTGTCACCAAACCAAAAGATCAATATCAAAGCAACTTTAAACCCTAACCTCCAACAATTCAAACAAGTATCACTACGAATACTAAGAGAAATCTAATAGAAAAATAAATGTTACCACTTCAAATATGTTACATTTGTCTAAAATGTACAAAAGGGAGAAGTGAAGTTATAAAGAAAAGTCTATCTCTTACTATTACCCCTCTTTGAGAAAATGCACATAAACTGTAATGTAGTGTACTATCTATGTCCTAAACCATCTCTATGAAAAGGAGCTTGCAACTCTTGTGTTGGGTATTGTTGTGTAAGTGTCTCATCAAAGTCTCGAGAAGATATTGGATTCCACTTGCTAGGAACTTTACAATGTCATAATTCACAATGTCTCTTTTGCAAAACTGGTGGAGTGAAGGTAGGATTACCATGATAGTTGAGAAGAGGAGTCTCAAATGAGCTTAAGCTAGGTGTTAAGGTGCCAATCTTATACTTAGTATATACGCACTGCTATTTGGCTCCAAGCATTGAGGTACAACATCGATAGATGCTCTTAGCGATATAAAATACCTCAATAAGTCGATTATATTGGGTATATCCACTTGCTATCGACCCTAACTAAGCATCCACTTAAGCCCTTTGACTTTAGTCTTACCCCCTCGTTGAGGTGGTGCGATTGGCTCCTTTTGATTATGTTGTTGATCAACTGTTGCATCGGGTCTTCCTATTGATGCTGATGGTAATGTCCATGGAACAACGAAACCTCACCATGATCTTGTAAAAGTTGCATCCCATTCTTAACCAAGAATATATTTGTGATGTGATTAGGAGAAAGTCGAATTCTTTCAAATGTATGAAGGATTGATAGAAGAGGGTTAGTACAAATTTAGTTAGTAAGTTACCAATGAGACTTCGATAATTAACTTACCAGTTGGTTAAGAATAGCCCCAGTACACTCCACATAACATTTACTTATCTGTTCGTACCATCTAATATACTTTGGATCAACTCTAAAAGCACCCTCTATTTGCACTAGGTGGACATGGCGCCCATTCCACATGATCATGTATGGGGCATGTATGCTAAGCCAGTTTGTCTTTATCCTTCCCCATAAATCAATATCATGTAATCTTCCTTCTGTGTGAACTAGTTGTGGAATCATTTGGTAACCACCAAACTAATGGAGGACACAATTGAGGTAGTAGAACTTTACAATGTGAAAGTAGATAAGTGGAACCCTAGCAGTCCAAGTGCATTTTCTAGCTTACTAAGATGTTCAACATTTCCAAACCTTGTAAACACGCAGGATTTTTTATTGAGGCATTTCAATGAACACATTGCATGCAACATGAATATATACCATAAATTGTATTCAAACAATTAAGAAGCATATTCAACAATTTTACTAAATAATTACACACATCTATATGGTATAAAACATTTAAGGTTTATGCGAATATTTCATATAAATGTGTATAGATTGAAGTAAATATAAGTGCAAGATGACTTATTTACCTATTTTTGAGTGAAGAATTGACAATGTTTGGTTTGTTTTCGAGGAACTTGGACGAGGAGAAGTAAGTGTTTTGAATGGGTTTTCAAATTTTGTCTTTACTTTTTGTAATGTGTTATTGCTGTTATGCTTTTTTATTTATGGCTCGGAGAAGGCATATATAATGTATGTACTTTTAGAATAATTTTTTTTTTACATTAAAAGCATATATATTATATGAGTTTCTAGTATAAAAAAATTTACACCAAAGACATATACGTTATATATAATTTTTGTTCAAAATTTTTTCAACAATGCGTTTTCATTTCTTTATATTTGTAATTAGTTTTGAAAAAGTCTCATTTTAGTAATTAGTTTTAAAAAAAAAAACACCATATATCAATGACTTGAATTGTGGCAGCTGGGGTGGCAAATAAAGAATTATAACCTGACGACAGCTTAGAAGATGTTTCGTCACAGAAATGTACCAGGGGTTCAGTGCTTTAATTTCGAAAGTAGAGCCAAGATTGGTTAAGTCAAGTTGGGTATTTTTTTAATCTTTTTGGGGGGTTTATGTAATTTATTTAAATTTAGAAATAGCCATATTTTATACTCTTATGACTATAGTACTCATATTTTTATTTTCATTTAAAGGACGAGTATATCTATATGTATATTATATTTGCTTGACAAAGCGTTTCTAGGTATTAAAAAATATTTTAATAAATTTGAAAGCGCGTTTCTAGGCATTTTTTTAATAAGAGATTGTTAGATCTCTCAGATTGTTCATCAATTTATAAAAATTTAAAAATATTAAAATATACTTATTAAAACATCCACGTTAGATATTGAAAATTTCCAACATATATTTGGTACAACATACACATGCACATTCCTAAGTCGTACAACGATATCTCAGTCTTTCGCTACACACAGGGACTCATCCTCACCGTCCTTTTTAGCCCCGCAAGCAATGAGTTGCATCAGAACCGCAGACGCTTTCATTCTCCCACTGGGCCTTTCATTCTCCACCGTCCGATCTCTTATGTCCCCCGGCGTATAATACTCCGTACAAACATCCAAGCTCACTCTCCCTTCCGTACTACTCGAATTCGAAACCACCGGCGATATCTCGATCTCCTCTCTCTCTCCACACACCTCCTCCACCTCTCCTCCGCCACCGTCACAGCATTCCACTGTCTGGGTCGCCGCGTTCGCGGCTTTTCCGATTAGACCCCCTCCGGTGGTTTTGGCACGGTAGATGGATCTGGAGTTGGTGGGTTCCATAAGGGTTAGGGTTTTGGAGTTATTTGCTGTTTCTGTTGATGATGAGGAGGAGGAGAAAGTGATGACTGGGTCGTGGAGTTGCGAGCCTTTGAGGATGTATTCGCTACTGTTGGAGGGATTTATGACGTCGTTTTCGGACAGGTCTTGCCACACGTACCCCGTTTTATAGTTCCTGTACACAACAGATCACGGACAATACGGTAACCCATGAGATAAGGATCGTGTCGATTCTTCTGCTTCTCTTTTGTCAAACTAGCTGGGCTTTTCATGGAATACATCAGCTGAAATTGTTTGAGAATTTTTTGATGTATAGGCAAAATTTTAAAATCATTTTCTAAAACTTTGTTCAAATAGAGTTAGAACAATAGCTGATGAACCTACTTTAGTGACTTTTCTACAAGGGAAAAAAATGGTAGATTACAAATACGCCTACTATTTTGCTATTTTATACTTGATTCTTAACATAGGAATATAAACAATAATGAAAAAATTAACATTAAATATAACAATATATAAGTAAACTAAAAGACAATTTTTTTTATTATGATTTATGTAATATTTTCTAAATTTGAATAAATTTTCTTTATATACATATAGTAAAATGGTTATATAGAACCCAAAAAGCATGTTTTTGTGTTTCTGAATTTTGGAGTTGAATAATTAATAATAGGTTATGAAAACAAGTATATTTGCAGTCTGAAAAAACAAATGAAAGTGAATGAAAAATGCAAGATACACATACCTCTTTGAGGACCAAGAATACATGTTGGCAAGACCTTGTCCCCTTAAACTATTCAGTCTTTTCATTACATCTGAAAATATAAATTTTACATAAAAAATGGAAAAAAAAAAAACCACTTTTCATCTAATGTCTGAACCAAAGTATTGAAAAAAGAAAAGAAGAAAAATGCAGAGTAAAATAACTTTATTTACCTTTTAGATGTAATCCATGTGGCGAAGAAAGAGGCACTTCAATGAAATGGGGTTGCTCAAGAACACCATTTCTTGAGAGATAATAAACAACAGGAACCTTTTGCTCTACTCTCACTTCTGGTTCAATCCATATCTTGGTTCTACCAGGACTGATATCTCTATACTGTGATGTCTTTGCTGTCCATGGCTGATTTGTTTTATGTCTAGAACACACTGACATTGTTTCTTAAAAATTTAGAAACAGGTACAGGATGGTCATGAAAATTTAAAATTATTTAATGACAAAAAGAAGAAGGAAGGAATTTTGAAGTTCAATTTGCTTGGAGGGAGAGGAAGTGAAAGGAGAAGGGGCAGTTGGAGAATTATAAAGGGAAAAAGGAGGTTTGGAAAATGTGAAGTCAGCTTATGGAAAGCTAGATTTGTGGGAATAGACATGCACTAAAGACAATTTATTATTTTTTAGTGGTCAAACTATGTTTAAAAAGCAGACATAAAAGACAGTTAAAAGAGAAGAAAAAGGCTACAATAAATAAATTTGAACTGTTTAAGGCCCTATATAAAAATTGTTCTTTTCTAATGTATTATTTTCTGTAAAAATATATAGTTGATAATAAATTGGAGTTGCAAGGACTATTTTTGTTATAAGTATATATTTTTTGTACTTTTAATGTATTGTTTCGACATTTGATTTTTGAGAAAAATAATAATTGTACATAAATAATCTTTTTTTTTTTACCATTTTTCGTTTTTAATTATTTACTTTAACTTCTCTGTTTCTTAATTTACATTTAATTTTTTTTGTTTGAATCTTCTTTTTTTTTCCAAATGGCTACAAAAAAGTTCCTATATCATTGCTAAAGCTTCCACTATTTTTTTTTTAACATAAAATTATTACCCTGCCTTAAACTTGGCATATCATAATCAATTCACAAATGGAATGTTTTTCTACAAAAATGATTTTCCATATGCCAAAACTGAATCCGCATTAGGTGACCATCTCATGTGCCTACCATGTTTGTAAACTTATACAAATCTTTTTCATCCTATCCTTCATCTTCATACTTGGTTAATAAATACTCGTTACTTTGTTATTACTGGTCTTTTATGGTCATTTTACAAAGATAATGACTCAAATCGGATGACTTTACTTTAATTTTTTTTTTTTTACCGTCAGCAGCAAAATCTAATTGAAATTACAGTGAAAAAATAAAAAAAGAAAAGAAAAGAGAATAGTTCTCCTAATTTTTATCATTTAATTTTTTCAATTAAGATTAATTAAAAATTAGAATAATTTTATAACAGCGCTGTAATGTTAGCTAGTATCTATTAATCTTAATTATTTTAAGAAAAGTAAGACAATTTAAATGGAAGGTTTCAAATTTTAAGGAAAAAAAAAAAAGGAAAAAGAAGTAAGTGATGGGAACCATTCTTTTGGATGCTAGGGCTTTAACCATCATATCATCGACTGTTCTCTATCAACAAGACTATCAGTCTCCATAGGACTTTATTTTTTCAATGGCTAGTTTTTGTCATAGAAATAAGCACAACTTTAGAACTTTCAACCATTAATTTGGGCAGATTGATCTGATTGAAAGAGTTTACTGCCACAGTTCCACTTTATTAGTTGAACTTTTTAATTTAGATTTAACTGTAGGAAGTGAGAAGTTACGTTTTCATAAAGACCGGACCAGTTGGGAGTTGGAGTTGGCACTGTTGACTGCAGGGCAGTAGGAGGTTTCCTACGGGTTGGTTCTTTTTTTCTTTTTTCATTGAACTATGCTTTGTTGCCAAATGCCCGAAAGGATTACAATGTTTTATTATATCTTATATGAAGTTTAGGTGGCTCTTATTAATTTTCACTTGAATTTTTAATTGAACGGCTGTATTACCTACCCTTTAACATACCTTGAAATTGTTTTCTCCTTACTATTTGGCACCTTTTGTGTGATAGTTGTCAAATGTTTTTTTTTTTTTTTCTAAAAAACATGTGGTAGCCCACTTTGAAACGAGTACCACTTAAAATAGTTTTAACGAGTTTCACCAATAATTTCAAAGCAGTTTGATTTCAATTCCAATTATTGTTTTTTTTTTAACTTCTTTTCACTTTACCATCTATTACATTAAGTAAATATGATGTGAATCTATCCTGCGATCTCAACAGTAGGGAAATCTGATTTGGATATATGATCCAAAATATCTATATGTGTTCATTTCTTTATCTAATAATATTTGATTTGCACTATAACAGGTACAGTGATTAGTCTTTACGGGATGGCCAAATAACATATATTGTTGATCAAATTGGAAACATCATCGGACTTACATTCAACAGTCCGCAATGAACTCAATTGACTTGAAGAACCGCCATTTACAGACCATCTTTTGTAATTGTATTTTTATTATTAAACCGATCACTTTTTACTCTTTTTTGGGACTTTTGATTTACTTGTAATGTGTTGTTTAGAACCAGCCACCTAAGTGGCTTATTTATAAATTTTCATATGGTTTTTTACCCTAATAGAAGTAAATATAAATACTTGCTAACTAGAGTTTGTAAGAAACTTTTTATAACACAAAATTTCAGACTTTTGTTGCCGTGGAAAGCTTCCTTTCACGCCCCCTACTCTTATCAAATTCTCCTAGAATTTGTGGGGAGTGGATTTTTATTGTGTTGTGCATAATATCAACATCATCAAAATCAAACTTAATTCCAACTAGTGCGTCACATCTGGTAAGGAATTAGATCATCTTATCTATCTCTTGTTTATGCCAATTAGGTTCTAATTTTAATTTAGGGTTCATGCCCCAATTGATTAGAAATTGGCTCCTTGTTGTGTTATCCTTGATATATATACATATTACAAATCAACAATTGTTCTTCTTCTATCTTGTTTAGCGTCAGAGTTAGGGTTCATCATAATTATGGGTTTTATGCCATTTTGAGTACTTATTGTGTAATTGAATCCTCAATTGCATTGTGTACTTGTAATTGGATTTGAGCACATTAGAATATCAATTAAATCAACTTCACATGTCCGATGTATGTTTCTTTCTTTTTTTTTCAACATTTTTTTTTAAGTCTTCCCCTGTTGCACAAATTGACTTACTCACTCTTATCACATGTACAAGAATGGACTTTGTAGTCATTTCATTAGGTTAACAACTTTTAGCCACAGTTCAAGATAAAAGCTTTTGCTTTATTCATCCACATTCTTCCTTCTTACCCACATTTACATAGTTGTTCATCTCCTACGTGGATCAACTCATTTCAAGATTAACTAGTAGACATGCACTTGTTATAGGACGAGGGGTTCCTCTATATTAGAGTACTTATATAGTGCTTGACTATCTTTGTAAATACTCAAAATTATATATATATATATATATATGTGTGTGTGTGTGTGTAATATTTATTAAAATTTAAATAAGGATAAGAAGGTAAATAACTTAAAGAACCGAAGGCAACTTAGTCATTTAATAAAGAGATGTAAATAGGCCAATATACAACATTTTGACCCTTTTTCTTATTTGCACAATTTGGAATTGTAAACGTCCTTTACAAAAACCTAAGAAAAAAAGGATTATCACGTTATGCGATTCACCAATTTGATCAAGGTGAGTAAACTGATTAATAACTATCAACCGTTGTTTACGTATATATATTGTGAATTAGTGATTAATTCATTAGAATTCTATTGTGCGACGAAAGGGTTAAGACAAAAATTCAAGCATTAGAGCAATTTGAGCTGATAAATTGTTAGATTAAATCTAATTAGTGTTTTACTATGAAAAACAATGCACAATTAGGTCAGAAGTAATGGATTTCGTTTAGGATTAGAAAGATTGGGAATTGATGAATTGGAAAAGAAATTCACAATGGAACAGTACCCTACACGGCTAGGTACACGCCCATGTACTTGCTCATGCTAAAACATGAATGTATACAAAAAGGTACACTGTTATCAGACACACCCGTGTACTTGGCCGCGTCAAATTGCACAATTTCACAGAAAAGGTATATGGCCATTGTACACAGCTATATACCAAACTGTGTTAAAGTACACGATTAGATACATGACCGTGTATTTGAGTTTGCTGAATTTACAAAATACACAGAAAAGGTATATGACTACTAGCACAATCGTGTGTTTGCCACGTCTTTTTCTACATGGATGTGTTGATTTGGGACACCAACCAATTCCTTCGATTTCATTCACTTGTAATCTTAAATGTACATAATTGTGAATATGAATAAGTTTGAAGACCATGAGATTGTAGAAGTGTGAAAAAATCAACCGTTGCATATTAGGTACATGTATACTATGTTTATTACTCGTACGTATTAGATTAGAATTGTAATGTATAAACGAATGTTTAAAATGAATATGATTGATTGTGCTTAGCTAGGTCCGAGAAACCGAGTTAGTGTCGATGTTCTTAGGGTGGCACCCGGATGATCAATATGTGTCATTGTCTTAGTAGAGTCATGTACTGAAATGATTTTGGTAGATTTAAGATTATTTGGTATAGAAGGGCTCATGTATGTGATGTGAAAAGACTCATGTGTGTGATGTGAAAGGACTCATAGACAATGGGGAGTACCCACTACTCTATATATGGAATAGACTCATAGATGAATGGGAGTATCCTTTGTCATATATATGTGTGTGTGTGGCAGGATTGCATGATGATTACGATGATGAGAATTGTGTGTTGAATTAAATGATGTGAAAGATAATAAATTGTGTTTGGATATGATGTTGCATTATGCTTGTGTTTATATTTTTGGCATGACATGCGTGTATGTGTGCAAATATACATAGTATTAGGCATTAACTCGCTCTTTGTAAGACCATTTTTAGTTGCAGGCATGATAGGAGAAGTTATAAAATATGATGAGACTATAGTGGAAATGAATCCAAGTTATGAGGAAAATGTGGAATATGTGTATTACGATGAGTAGTAGATAGATAAAGAGAAAAGATAGATATTAGATAAATTTGTTAATTTGATTTGAGATCATTGTTGAATGCTTCTGCTATAATAATTCAAAGAGATTGATTATGTTTTATTTTTAGAGAATAGATGTTCTTCCTAATCTCTTGTATGTGGAGAATGATTTTATTAATCATTATAGATATTTGAATGTAGATGTTGGTAATTAGTAAAATTTAAGCCTTTGCATATCTTTACCTAGTGAGGATACGTGGTGATCTATACTTGTCTTAAGTTCTAGAGTGTTACAATCTTTATCTTCACACGTTTCCCCATATTTTAGATAATGAGCTAGCTTTCTCATCACTATCTTCTTAAGGACTACTCTGCATCCATCCTTCTTCTCAGGAATATCCTCTTAACTTTATCACGCTCACTCATATGTTTAAGAGGATCAACTATTACAATTGGTTTTAGCCTATCATGACTATTATCAGGAGAGTGACATTAATTCTTAACTAATTTGCTCATTGATGATCAAACCTGCCTTTAGAATACCCCTACTCTTAAAACAAGTTAACTTACTAATACCATTCGCAATACTATTAACCAAAGTTGATCTATCCATGTCCATTCTAAAATCATAGACCATGACATTTTCCTCCATTTAAAATTATGATACCCTCGTTATGAGGTTAATATCTTGCCATTACCCAAACCTAAAGATGGCTACCCATCTTCACTCTTTGTCAAACTACACTAAGATCATCTTCACTAGGACTTCGAGCTTCCACAACCTCCCTCTTACCCTTACCATTCTCTTTGTTCTTTGAAATCACCTCTTACTAAGTTGTCTAATAGTGAGGTAACGTATTATGGCATATATACAAATGATTTGAGTAGATTTTTGTAACAAATATGACTCACAACACATTGCCCTTTGCAACAATATCCTCCACCTAATGACTACTCCTCACTTTGAGCTTAATATATACGAGCCCATTTGTGAGCATTTGAACTACTCTTACATTAAATACAATAAAGTATTATTTATGTGGCTTGATGTGGTTTGGAATGTTGACTTTGACATAACTTGTTATGAGGTAGGAGGTTCTTCCCTTCTAAAGCGCCTATGCAACACTCAACCATCTTTAGCTTCACACTTTTGCTCATATTTTAAATGACAAACCAACCTTCTCATATTTATCTTCCTAGGATCATTTTGAGCCCACTCTCCTCTTTAGGAGTGTCCTCCTGAATTTGCTATGTTCCCTTGTATCTTAAGGAAAACTAACTATTACAACTAATTTCAACTTTTTATGGTTATCGTTAAGAAAATGGTACTAGCTTCCAATCAGTTTTCTCACAAATGACCAAACCATTCTTCTAAGTGCCCTCAAACCTAAAACAAACTACCTTATTGATCTCATTCTCGATACTATAAGCTCAAGTTAATTCCTCTGTGTCTGCTTTCAAGTCATGGATTATGACACACTCATGTTGTGTGTGAAAAAAAGTAAAATAAAATAAGTAATGTCGTTTGCTAAGATATATATTCATGGTTATAATTGAATATATTTAATCCTAATATGTATATAAATTCATCTTATTACTTCTCAATCATGCTATATTGTGAAGTAATACTAGTGGATGACACACTGCACTATGGGTGTAAATACAATTACATGTGAAATCTATAATATTATAATGTTGATTTTTTTTTGTATTTTCATTTTGTGTTCTTTTATTAAAAATAACCATATACAAATTTATATTATTATCGTATCTATCACTCCCACCCGCAATCTAAACTATAACTACAACTTCAATGTACATTAAGAATTCTTTTCACTCTGTAGATGTTCAACATTTCCCATAATTTTAAGCATAAGCAAATCTTGGCACCATAATAATAATAATGACGATGATGATGATGATGGAACCACTCTTTTAAGACTTAGTCATATGTTAATAATTGCTTCTCTCATTACAAACTAAATTCTTTAAAAATAGGAAGATTTAGAGAGAGTGGGTCATGGACTCTGGAAATTTTAAAAATTAAAGGCATTTAGGTAGAGTAGAGGGGATAGTGGGGTGTTGTAATGGGTAATTGGTTAATTTATTGAAATTATGGTAATACCCTTATAGTTAATAATCATGTTAAGAGATGTAGTTAGAAATAAAATGGCATATATAAGAATATTGTAAGCAAAAAGTAAATGTGACACTAAGAGTCTCATTAGCTTAAATAATATAAATAAATACTTTTTACTTGTTTGGTAAACAACTATATAGATAGGTAGAATAACTTAGAATAAATGGCAATAAAAATGAAAAAGTTAACTACGATAAAATCAATAACATGTAATGTAAAATGGAGACTTCCACATAAATTAGAGAATTCTTTAAGCAATGTGATTCAATTTGGTTCAAAATAGTTCAACTGGCACGAGTTATCAAACCATACGGATCTTTCTTGTATATAAGAGGATTCTCCACTCATTTATTAAGCATCTAATACATCAAAGCTATTCATACTATTATATAGCATATCTTTAGCCATTTCTTTTTCATGTTTTTGAGTCTAGAATGTTTTGGAGGAAAAGTTAATTTAGCTTTCTTATGGTCATCACAGGGATTTCAAGTGTTGCACATGGTGTGAAATCAACATTCCGTACATAACACGTGCACTTAAACTAAGGTTGGGAGTATAAAGAAATCAAACTATTTATGAGTCATTCAAGTTTGATTAGATGGTTACTCGAATTTAACTTGAGAAAGTCGAATCAAGCTCAAGCTCAAGCTCGACCTATCCGGATAGTAAATCAACCCTAGCTTAAACTTTATAATTTTTAGTTTGATTATTTTGAAAACCTAATCAAATTCTAATCAATTATAGATATTAATTGAATTTGAATTAAATTTAGAGATTAATATAACAAAAAATATTTTTTAAATAAATCGAATTCAAATGAGCTCAATGATTTGATCTTAAATTTATCGATTGCTACTTTGTGTTAAACTTGACTAAATTTAAATTAGCTTCAAGTTTTAACTCAAACTCAGTTTGTGTAATTTTAATTCTAGCTCGCTTACCATGGTTACGACAAAGTATCCTTTGAACCAGCTCATAATGGGGCCAGACAACATACGTCCCATCTAACAATGCTTTCAAGGAATCCAAACGACCAGATCCACAAAAGGCTAACTCTTGTAGCAAAACCATTACAATAACCTCCTCCATCCATAAAAATTGAACTTGTGGGTTCCTGATTGGATTGTTGCCATCGAAGGCTAGATTTCGCTACATCGAGAAGGCAGCCATTGGTTACTGTCGTCAAGATTCAACCAACAGTGCATGAAAGAGAAGGCTGACATTTCTTTAAATGCATAATAGCTCGCCACTGTGCAATCACGGACCAAGTATAAAACTGGAGACAGTTTCAAAGTCAAAGCTACCCTCCGGAAACGATGCGGATTAACCTTTTGGACGGTTCTTAGACTTGTTATTATGAGTTAATCCAAAGGGCAATGAAAAGGAAAGCAGACCTAATTTGGAGCAATGATCCGCGGATATAGATATCGGTACACTGTTGAAGTCATGTTACATGCACAAGACGGATCATCTTGGAAAATGGTAAATGCACATGCTTGGATAAAGAATCAGCATTATTATTCATAATCCCTTCTACAATTTTCGAGATGCTGAATAATTGTATAGGTTTTATAATAGATATCACATGCTATATAGAAAATTTTAGTTTTAAATTTTTTAATTTTATATTTACAGAGTAATACTTATTAACTTCTAAGTTATCTAATACATCCTATAATTTTTCAATATATATGAGCTATTGTAGATCTAATTTGTATAATATTGCTAATAAATATTATTTAATATGATAAACAAAATGGAAATTTAATCGAGTTGACATAATTTATATCCCATTATTTCAAGCCAACACTCATCTAATAATGACATTGATTTCAATTATACTTATTTTAAGTTGGTATCAAGGCTAATGGTAGTTGTGCTTTGTTGTGATTTCGTGTTTTTATTGAAATTTTGTATATATGATTATAAATAACCTAAAAAGGATATCGATTTACAATTTAAATATTATGATTTTAGATTTAAATAATTAATTAATAACATTATCTTTGAATTGATGGGGATCATGCAATTTTGAAATATAAGTTTAGCCTATAATATTTCAAAAATGAAATAAAATAATTCATTTTTTCCCCAAAAAAATCAATCAATGAACTTAATAAATGTAATTTCATAGCAAACCTTTTGCAGTTGTATGAGTTAACTAGACAACTTTAGCTATTGCAAAGGATATATATTTTTTCAATTCATAAAACAGGAGAAAGAGTCAAAAGTGTCTTTTATATATATAAGTAATGCTCTTAAATAATGCATTTAAAAAAAATTATGAAATAGCATACTTAGAAGAATTATTTCAAAAATAGGTCATTAAGGTGTAGACTTGAAACATACCGTCAGACAGTAAACTAGAATTGCTTCTAAAATATAAGAAATTAAATGTTATACTATTGATAATGTAACATAAATCCCCAATAAGATAAATATGGTTTACTTCTTCGCCATAGAGAGCCTGTGATTGATATCCTTCATACTGCATCAAAATTGAAGACATGCCATTTACAACTAATATGAAAATTTTCACTAATTAATTTTCTAATTTTAAGTAATTACATATTAGCAGCTAATTATATACTAATTAATGATTAATTAATAACAACTTAATTTCATGTCAATCTTCACAATAATACACTAAGATATTACATTTACAACCAATACGTAATTTTTTAACGACTAATTAATGCTATATTAACAACTGATTACTTATTAATTAACAACAACTGAAGACATATCATTTACAATTAATAAGAAATTTTTCACTAATTAATTTTCTAATGTTAATTAATGACGTATTAGCGATTAATTATCTACTAATTAATAACTTAATTTTACGTCATTTTTCACAACAATGCACCGAGATATTACATTTACAATAAATACATAATTTTTTATTAATTAATTTTCTAATGACTAATTAATGCCATATTAACAACTCCCGTAACGTAATAAGAAAAAATGTACAAACTGCGAGAAGCTAAATGTATTGAAATATATCCTCTTAATATTCCTACAATCATAAATGTATAAGCTAAACCTATGTAAAATAAAAATTAAGAAAAAAAAAGCACAAATTGGAGAGGAGGAAGAATGATGAAAAAAGAAATAGAAATGTTAGAATAATGAATCAAGAATTGAGGATTTGCATTTATAATACAAATTATCAATGCAAAATTTTTGTTTGCACATTTTGGTTCACATATGATGTTGTGTAAACTAATAATATTACTTTGTAATAATTTTTATAATTTTGTAGTATCATGTAAAATTATTGGATGGTGAGGGATGGTGTCAAATTTTTTTGTTAGAGTTATTTATTGAAGGTGTAAACTATTTGTGTCTTTTGTGTAAATTGTATTATGGGTACAGATCGTGTTTACACTTTCAATTTTGTAAAATTTCGCAAAACTAAAATTACATTTTGGGTTCACACATTTGCGACCTATTTTTTAAATAATTTTTTCAAATACGCTATTTTATAATTTTTTTTAAAATACATTATTTAAGAGCATTCCTCCAATATATATATATATACTCTTAATCCGCCGGATTTAATGACAAGTGTTGCAAAGGTGCTCTAGGTGTGTCTAATTGCTTATATTTTAGGAGCATCCCTGCAATCTAGTTGTCACCTTGCACAAAAGATGAAAGATTGTCACTTTTCAAGATGTCTAATTAAGCTAGGGATTATTTTAATGTTAAGGTACTAAACCATTTAATAATTATATTGTGTCTAACATTATGGATACCCAATTACCCATGATTTATGCCGAAGTCTAGCCTTATGTACCATGACCATTGTCCTCATCAATACTAAACAATTATATAATCTGACATGATTTAATAACCGACTAGGAAAGAATATTCATTTAAGATTTCAAATTTATCTGAAGGTTTTTTCACATGTCCGTTCATTTTGTCCTATATGAAATTCAAAACTGGTCCCTGGTCACTGGTTAGGTTTAAAAATTGCAGCTTGCTGTACAGCCAACTCGATAATGTGATGGACTTTTCTATCTGTTTTCATCTGCAACAATACATAAACAAACGGGGAAGAACAGATAAAGCCACATGGACCAATCTTTCTTAGGCAAGGCCTAGGTAAATTAAAATGTCCCTTCAGTGAATGGTCATGTAAGACGACAAAGGAGGATAAACCCCAATAATCCAATTTAGCATCTAGTTATTGTAACTTGTTAAAATTTATTAAGGTGATTTCAATAATCACATGATGGAATATACAGAATCTTTGATGAAAGTGTAGAATAATCCTAAAAAAAAAGAGATCCTATTGTGCTCTAAATAGATATGATAATTATGGTAGAGGAGAAACTTTCTTAGTAATAGTTTTCAACTAATTATGTATTTTAGAATATTCAACTTTTAATTTTAGTTATGGTAGGGGTCAAACTTTCCTCGTACCTTTCATTAATTTTAATTAAATGGTACCACAATACACCTTATTCATACATAAACTTGTAGATCAATCATAATGTTAGCTTTTAATAATTAATAATGTATGAGTCTTTCCAGTTCGCTTCACATCTATCTATAATTCTGTATATTTGAATAAGCTTTCTTTTTCTTCGTTTTTAACCGTTGTCCTTTCTTATTTTATATTTTTTCCCTTGCATTTATTCTTTTCGATTCCATCATACAAACCATGGAACTATGACATCGTAATTAGACAATTCTTTTTAATTGTATGGTCTATCCTATCAATAACTGCATATCCTGCTGTCCAAAGAAGTTTCCAACTTAATAAATCCAAAACAAATAAGACAATAGCCCATCAATTAAACAACAACTAAGAAAAACCAAAACATTCAATCAAACTTAAATAGGGTACTCGACACTCCAAAGACAAAACAACAAGGAAATGGAACCACCCAAACTGGAACAACATACAGCAATCTCTCAACTTGACCTAACATATTAATCAAGTACATCTAGAAAAGAGGGAAACATTTTGGGTTCTAGTCAAGCGATAAAATATTGTTGACTAAAAAACCCGACCTCAATCTTGAAATAATAAATTTATTTCATTCTAAGTAATACAATTATTAAAATTCATTTGATGGAAGTAGATCGTGGGTATTTGTTCCAATAAAGATATTATCGTATATGAGTGCTGCAATTGTTGCACCAATTAGAGGGCCAACCCAAAAGACCCAGTGGCTAGACCACGACCAGCTGACCACGGCAGGTCCGAAGGAGACGGCCGGGTTCATGGATGCGCCATCAAATGCTCCGCCCGCTAAGATGTTGGCACCAACAATGAAACCAATTGCAATGGGTGCAATTATTCCTACATTACCCTTTTTAGGGTCCAATGCCGTGGCATAGACTGTGTAGACTAGCCCAAAGGTCATGACAATCTCAAAGACCAGAGCATTCCAAACCGATACACCTGATGACAAGGAGAATGCCGAGGTTTCCTGCAATTTGGTCATTCACAAAAATACAGGCTAGATTAGTTTCTCAGAGATTGATATTAAACATCTCTTAACTTACAATAAATTACTTCGGCTATGTCCGGGCTATGTCTTATTGGGCCACGGTCCAAGCTATGTTTAGGCTAGCAAAATGAATTGGGCTTTTCTAACCCAACTAGGCCCATTCATCATATTGTATCTATATCCTCAAAAATTTTAAGCCCATCTGTTAACGAAACTGGCGGCCCATACTCATTTTCAGTATGGTGGAAAATACTAATGGGTCCAAATTTTTTGAAAAGAGTTATAAATGCAGAACTTTGTTACCCGGACAGCACAATGCAACAGCATATGGATCACTTCTTGATATTTATTATTAAAAACATGACATTTAGAAAAGTAACGATACACTAGAAAAAAATTAAGGCATATGCACGGAATGCTCCTTTAGTTTAATTGTTTCTATATGTGTCATCACCGAAGAAAAAAAAAATTTTCTATTGACTCCACCCTTACAAAAAAAATGTATAGAATAACGGTTCTGTCTTTTTATTTATGGATGATGGTGTATACAAAGCATCCACCTTCACTACTTTATTAGTTTAATTACTTTCAAAAAAGATCATTTATTAGTAATAGATTTAAAGAAATAGCTTAGATCAATACAAAAACCCTTAATTAGTAAAGTCCTATTGTATTACTATTGACACATGGCCTTCGAGAGTTAGTTTTTAGAATTTTCTAGAAATTTTTTTGTTAAATTAGCAATAAGATTTTAGCACGACTTGCTACATGGTATACGAGTTTGGTCTTGTCAAATGTCCATTAAGGGGCTCTTTGTCCAATATGGAGAAGTAAATTCAGTTGAATTCTAGGGCATAGCTTACCAATCCACCGGTTGCAAACTTGAGAAGCAAGCATGCCACAACGGACCCAAGGCATTGTGCAATCCAATACAAAATGCCCCTCAGCAAGGTTATGTTTCCGCCAATGAAGGCGCCAAAGGTCACGGCAGGGTTCACGTGGCCGCCAGAAATGTTAGCGGCAACTGAGACCCCCACAAAGAGGCCGAATGCATGAGCTATTGATGCAGCTACCAAACCGGCTGGTGTTGTAGACCCGTCGTCAGTGAGCTTATCTGCAATTATCAAGAGCAAAGCACCAGTTGATTTGGTATGGTCACACACGCTATAAAAAAGCATGACAGGGTTAGGTGATTCTTTGCTTAATTGATCTCTATGTAGTGTGTAGCAACAATCGGCAGTTTTGTTTTTCAAGAATGATGTTATTTGGGTATCCTGTCCTTATTGGCTTGTGAGACCGATTCTTACTTGAACCATAACTTGTAGCGGGATTTTTTTCTCAATAAGTCTACTTGTCAAGAGTCATATCTCTAAATTTAAAGCATTCATACTCAAGTTGTTAGTTAGTTGAAATAGACAAAAATAATATTTTGTTCTATTTTGCAAAAATTTGACGTTGACTTTCCAAATTAGGTTATATAGATATGAATTTTAAATAGATCATAATGAATTTTTTTTATGAATATTATTTTTGTTTTATATATATAAATATTTAAATTTAGATAGACTTGTGATTTAAGATTCAAATAGATCGATACATCAAGTAAAATCCATTCCATGAAATTGATTCAAATTAAGAAGCAAATTGTATGTTTTAAGAAATGAATCAAGCTCTCCCAAAGAATACTTTAGTTGTATGAATAATTCATATACATAGCTTTATGAAAACCGTATACATTTCATACCTTTTTACTAGATTTAAATGATCATTCTATATGATAATACAATTATATATATTCTAATTATTCTTTGAGGGAATGCTGAGACTTAGTTAATAATTTACTACAAACATAAAACTTCATTTGTAATTGGAGAAGGAACTTTTCATTTTTCTATATATTCAATGTTGAAAAACGTAAAAGTTTCTTTTCATAAGTATCTTGAACATCGGTTAACATTAACATCCTTGGAAACCAATGCGAGTCCATTTTTATGATTATAATTCATAGGAATTGAAGTGTAAGAACTTACTGAAAGCCATGCCAGAACCTTCCCCTGCAAAAACAAAAATTAGCACGGAGAAAAACTCTGCAAGTGCAGCTTTGAGTGCATCTGGTTGTCTAGCCTCACTGGCTGACCCAATTGCAATTCTATGGATCGGCATTTTCAAAGCAAACTTCACTTGAACTTTATGCTTAGTTGCTTCCTACTCTTTTTGCTTAAAAGCCCAAGTGCTTTTGTAAGCAGTTTTGGTTTTTCTAAAAGCTTATATTTGTGTTGGGTGTGAGAGAGAAGCGTGAGAGGACCACTCCTTTATACACCTAAAATAGCGGCTGTGGAACCGGGATTTCCCGGTTACCGGTAAGGAATTAGACGTAGTGGCCAATGAGTGGATCTTGGGATTGCTTCTGCAGCGGCTCCATGGTGCCGACTGGCGGTGACATTTTCCGTGATGAGAGTGACCCAACAATGATAGTTGCCACGTTTTGATCAATCATTGGTTCTAGCAAAATCAATTAGATCCAGGTATGCTACTAGAAGGCCTACTTACTCACTTGTGTAGCTCAAATTCGAACGTCCTACGTAATCTATAAAAAAATCTGTACCCTATAATGATTTATAGATTTCAAAAAATTACCTAGAGTTCGACAGTTTTTTTTTTTTTTTTTAAAGTTGAAATACTGTTAGTTATTATATATAATATCTAAATATTTAAATTATAAATCAATATTGCTTTTAATTATAACTATAACAATTTGTAAATCGATATTTGTATACCTTTAATTGATTTGACATAAAATTTAAGATGAATTATAGTAATATCCTTTGAAACTTCATAATTTTATTATTTTTTCAAGAATTCTAAGCATGATCTTTTAAAACTTGAAATACCTTTATAATTTTGATACCTTCTAAGAATTGTTATTGTAATTTGTATTAAATTTAATTATTAACAATATTCAAATTTCACTTTAAATTTTGAAACTCACAATCATACTCGATCTTTCGTTATATTTTAAATTCCTTTTGCCCTCGTTATGTATCCATATATAATGGGTATATATACATTGCCATCTATAAATAAAAAATATAAATAATAGATAAGATAATATATTAATGGCATGATGTATGATTCAAAATAATATCTTCTTATTATTTTAATTAGATCACAGGAACATTGATGTCAACGTGAATGATTTCGTACTGGCAATGGGAGGGAGTGGCCGACACATGAGGTGGTAGGCCCTGGTTCCGATGATTGGGCTGTCGTGAGAGTGAGGTGGTCGGCGTTTTCTTTGATTGCATGGAACCGCCCTTTGAATATTCAACTTATCGACAGTTGTTTATTTTAGGGCTTTGGGTAGGACCATTAGGGTTTGGTTTATATCTTATACAGCACCTATATTATCACATCAACATCAGCCGTCCAAAAAGAGTATACAGTGGTCCTATTCAATTGAATCATGAGGTGGGTATTTAAACACGTGATATTGCCAATTGAATCCTTGAAAAAGCCCAAAAAGAATGGGGAGATGGGGGTGGTTGTGGTGGTGCTTTTATTTTCTAGAGTCTTTTTGTGCTCTTTGTGGATGTAATATGTAAAATAATGGAGGATACAACTTGCTCAAAATTTATTTATCGATCATGAGAGAATAACATAGCACATCAGAGTTTATGTTTTAAAATTGTATTACTATTTTTAAATTGAATAATACCAAATCAAAGGAACAAGAATGAGAGGTGTCGTTTGTTTTTAACCTAATCTTAAATAGGGGTCATCGACTATAGAGGTTATATAGAATTTTCCTTCCTTGTAGGATATGAGACTGTCTTAAATTTTAAGGACTCTTAAAGTTTATTGTAACGTAATATCATATTTTAATGAATTCTCGTTTAAAATTATTATTTAATTTCTAAGAGTTATATCTTATGTGCCCAATTGTTTTCTCTCCATATTAAATAAAAGTCTTTTGAGATTGAATGTCTATAAAATAAGGACTAAGCCTTTGCTAACGAATGGTTTCTTGGCGTAGGATCCCGTGCAGCCCACTTGAGCTCCTTTAAGGACACTTTGTCTAATGGTATATTTAGTCGTTGAATTTGTAAAGATAGAATTACTAATTCTTTTTTTTTCTATGAAGTGTTTGCTACATTTAGATATGAACTTATAATTTAATAGAATTTCAATTACTAAAAAATAAGAAATTATAATTTCTTCATAGGATTAAGGTTATTATACCTTAGTATTTTTTAATATATATTGACGAGCTCTAACTCAATAGTAAAATCATGAATTGGGATAAGAATATATTGGTACTATTAATTATATTTTTAATATATTATTAATATAATTTTAAATCCAACCGAATAAACTAATAATTATGATTTTTCTATTTCATTCTTTAAGAATTATAATTTTATTACTCTATTATTTTATTCTACAAACTAAACATGCATAGAAATCTCATTAAAGAAAGTTTAAAAGATGATTGATGCCTGAAATAATTTGATGCAAAAAGTTATAAGAGACTACTAAATGAACTCATTCATGAAATGCCTTTTCATTTATATGGAAATTTTGGAATATCAAAGGTGACCAATCATTCCATAAACAATGCTAAATGCATATCCGTTGTCCCGAGTACAGAAACAGAGACTTTGACCCGTAAGCCAAATAGTAGAATGTAGCTTAAGAACAAACAAAACATGTGAGATTTTGCACATGCCTAGCGAATGCATTAAGTGTATGGCCAGAGGTTAAATGATAATGAAGCTCTAGTTACTTAAATCGTTTTTCCTCTTCATCTGTCACGTCATACTGCCGAAGGCCGGCAATAGCAATAGCAATCGCAATCGCGAACGCACTCTAGATGAGTGAAAGTGAAATAGTAGGCTAGTCGATATCTGCCTATGTAGATCTACAGTGGATTTTGATATTAATGTGGGATTGTACAGGAATAAATCACCATCAGTAGGCTTAAAAAGTCATTAATTTAAACCGTAAGATAATTCGTAGTAATTTGTAACCGTCAGATTTTCTTTTTCAAAATTTTTCCTATAAAAAACTCTACCATCTAGTATCTTCAAGTTGTCAGATAGCAAGTTATTCTAATAATTGTCCATATTGATGCCACATGATGTGCTCTAGAATTCGTCCAAAACTTAAAGGAGTCCAGCTAGATAAGATTGTTAAGGATTCGAAATCTGATGTTAGTTCTTTATTTATGAATTAATACATTGAGTAAATCAATGGTAGAAAAAAAAAAAAAGTTTCTCCAAAGAATTTGAGATATATATAATCTGCGTTCTTTCTGTTTGCGGTATTTGGTCTGCCATGTATGTAAATTAAACTAATTATAAACTTGTAAGTAATTGAAAGGATTCAGATTGAATATTTTTAGAATGTTAAGATTTGACTGAAAAACATAAAAGGTTAAGTTTTGCTTTAGTTCAACATGAGACCCATGTACATGTAATATGAGAGCGAGTGATCCGTGAGTGTTTAATGTCTGGTGCAATGGAACAACCTACTTTTCACTTGTGGTGCTGAAAGCTACAGCCTGCCTATGATCAGAGCTTTTTTTCTTTTTTTTTTTTAACACTACATACTTGTTAATGCGTGTGTTTGGGGATGTTGCATGAGAATCTAATTATTGGAATTGATTAACATTTGTGGATCGGTTTTACTTTACTAATTGAAACAATCATGTTGATGATTAAAATTAAATGGATCGATTGTAGGCTTAAGAAAACAGATCAGTGCTCCATCAGAGATTTCCATACACAAGCTAATCGTTGGCACAAATCGCCAACCTTAGGGTATAGTCATAGCTCTTAAGTTAGAGGCATGGTTCTTAAGTTCTGCTGAATGTCTGTCAGTTATTTTGCTTCTGATTGTGGCTTAGTCAGTTGCGACCTAGATTGCACGAACATTCCTTCCGGAGGGACCATGCAGGGGCATCGTTTTCCTATAATCCTGCTAGCAATGAGCATGAACTCAAATGAGTGAAACTTGGTTTCTCCAGCAGCTCGGCTGTCGTCAACGTTGTCTTGCATCTATTCATTTGATCAATTCAAAGGGTAATAATATGCTGGGCAGGAAGTCAACCCTATTATCTGAAAAGAAACAGCTGGAGAAGCTAGCCTTCATCATAAATCGCTATAGGTTGCAAATAGCGAGAAGAATGAGAGATTGCCTTCCATCCGAACGTGAAAAGCTCAATTCTCGAGAGCTGAAAATCTTATGGTTCGTTAACATATTGAAACACTATGCGGTCAATGGTGTGCCTCTAAGATCACAGATAAAAGAAATTCTCACTAGCTGCATTTAATTTTAATTGCATAACTTAATACAAGTTTTGAAAGCAGAACAAAGATGTAGTTCTGGTGGATACCAGATGGTTTTAGCAAAGATAAGAACGGTAATAATGAAGTCTGATCCAAAACCCTAGCAAAACTGTTGCACTACAGAAAAATCACAAAAGAATAAAATCTCCAATTACCACCCAATAGCAGAATATGTTTAGATGATCCCAATCTTGTTAGCTACATCTAATGCATCATAATCGGGTGTCAACCTCACATAAGCCTTCTTAGTTCCATCAGGCCTGCAAGAACAGTGCAACAGATAGCTCAATCTCTGGAAAGGTGATAAACTTCAATGATGAACAATCAAATAACATGATATATGAAGTTGGCAGCCGACCAACATAAATTCCTCATCAAGAAGTAGCTAATCAATATGACGAACCTGATCAGGGTGTTGACTTTCTTCGCCTGAATGTCATACATCTTCTTCACCGCATCTTTTATCTTTTTCTTGTCAGCGCGAAGATCAACAATGAAAACAAGGGTGTTATTGTCTTCAATCTTCTTCATTGCTGACTCAGTGGTAAGTGGATACTTCAAAATCTGGTATTGATCCAACTTATTCCTGGGAGGGGCACTGATGCGTGGATATTTTGGGTTCCTTTCTTTCTTCAATGTCTTTGGACGATGGAATGTGACAGATGTCCTGATCTTCTTTGGTTTCTTCTTGATGGTGCCTGATTTGACAGCCTTGGCAGCCTTCAAGGCCTGTGCCTTGGGATCATTCTTTTTCGTACTGTCTGCTGCAAACCAAATAACCAAAGGAAAAAAATATAAATTTCTAAGAAGTATTAAAACCACTAGAACCTGTGTAGTCATTGAAAGAGCTCCTCTAGAAAGGGGATATATGTTCTTAAAAAAAAAAAACCTGACACATACAACCCTCAAGCCTAGCTATCCTTGTGTCATTAAGTCCTCAATCAATTGGATTTAATTCTAGAACTGTTTAAACATTCAGTCAACTCTGGCGATCATCTTCATTAATATTTTGTCTTTCATTTTTTACATGGTGTACTCTTAAGACTAGACCATTAACAATCTATCATGCTAAGAATAGATAATACCATGACTGTTTTTCCTTTTTAATGATTACTCTCATTCAATTCTCTCAGTCACTTTCACATTTTCTAATCTGCCATAAAGTGGATTCAAGAAACAAACATATTCCTGCAATCAGTCAGCTGCCCCTTTCATGTGTAAGTGACCATACAGGGGACGACTGGTGTAGAGGGAATACAATATGGAAAGCAACTAGCTGGACCAGGTAGACCAAAGAAGAGAAGAAAAATGGAAGAAGATAATGTCATAAAACCTTGTCTTCAAAAGGTTATAAAAAAGTCTTTGACATTTATTTTTGATAATTAAAAGAAGTCTTTGACAAAGGCTGATCAAAAGTGGGCAAAAATGTATTGAAGATGATGATTGCACAAAATGGAATTGTGACAGAGCTGAATAGGCCAACTCAAGATAGACTAATTAAGCCAGCTGAATTAAGCCTAGTACTAAATTTAGCCAGACAGAGATGGAGCACTGAAGTATTGGTAAGGTAATAAACAAAGCATTTAAAGTTTAAACTCAATGCAAAGATGGTTTTAGGACCTGGCAGGCAATTATTAAATCTTAGGAAATAGACCTCAGGAGGTATAGAAGGCATCTGTGACAATTATTCCTTGCAAGATATTGAGGTAGCTGGCATGTATTAAAATGATAAAAAGAGATCGTAACAAGCATAAAGTCTCACAAATTTCCAACGGCATTGTCACTAAAGCACATATTGACTTGTTGAACCAAATCTGGAACACCTAATCCTCATGACAAAGGTCCTCCAATGAGGGTACGGACACCAGAAGCAAACCATAACCAGTAAGTCCAGCTCCACCATATAAAACATGAAGTGACAATCACTGAACATGATATTCAATTCCCAACAAACCAAGCAAATCGTGCAGTGCCACTATATTATCTGCCTCAAATTCAAACACACGAAGAGATTAAGAAAATGGGCAACATTCTAAAACCACTAAAAGCATCCAGCCCGAGATTTATTTATTTCCTTTCTATCTCATATATCCATTGCTTACTCCACAACAGCAGAGTGTTAAACAGATAAACATCCCTAAAATTGGAAACTCGATGACAGGCATTAAATTCATACGGTACTAAATGATCCAACCTTAGACATCAACACTAAAGAAAAAGAAAACACAGCAGAAACACAAAAAATGATATCTTTCCAGGGGGAAAAAAAAATCAGAAAACCCAACATTGAATTTATGTCATTCATTTCATATCCATATATAAATGAATTAAAGTATCAGAAACAGTCAAAGGCTGTACCTTTAGGAGCCATCGTAAGACGAAAAACAAGTGATAAATCCTGCAAAACCCAAAATAGAAAAATAAATCACATAAAAAAACTCAAACCCAGAATTTAAATCCAAAACTCAGAGAAAAATACAGAAGCATCGAGCTTTTCAATCAATTACTTCTTCTTGATTCAGAATCAAAGGTCTGACACTCCCTAGAACTATTTAGTGCAAAGGCGTAAGGAGAAAAACGAGTTGATTGAAAGTGAAATTGAGAGCAGAGAAGGACGTTACCTAAGTTGGCAATATAGGGTGGAAGCTAAAAAACTGGCCGGCACAGGAAATTAGGGTTTCTAGCATGGAGAAGATAAACGCTTTGCTCGTCGACGTGAAATTACATTTCTGGCCTTATTACTATGCCTTGCGCTTTCTTTGGGCCGGGCCTTGTGAAGCGGTTCCGGCCCAATGGGTTTTCGTCCTTGAGTTTTACTCCATGTAAGCCTGGCAGCCTTTTGGAACTGCCGGTTTGCTTAGAATCCTATCCCAATATCTGGGAACCGGAATCATTTCTGGGAAGTTGGAACTTGGAATGCCAGTCTTAGGTTTCTTTTTACGGTTTCCACCTACTTTCATAAATAAATGCACATTTAGCCTAAACATTTTTTTTTTTTGGATTCTTAGCATTTTCTAAAGTTTGTACAATTCCATTTTTGTCCACTTTGTTAAAATTTTTTGTCCATTTTAATATATGTTAACTTCTGCTTTATCTTAGGGTTATCAATCAAAATAATTGATGTTTACATAAATTTTAGGAAAATGCAAATAACCCTTTCAAATTTTGATCAAAGTATTGATATATCTTATAAACTTTCAAATATTGTATATAATCCTCCTAAACTTTGATAAATCGATTAAAAAAAGATATTTGTTTTTTTTTTTTTAGTTTATAAAAAAGTATTAAGTTCAAAGTGTAGGGGTATTAAAAGCACATATTCATAAGTTTGAGAGATATTTTTACACCAAAATTAAAGTTTAAAGGATTATTTATAACTTTTGGAGGTTTAAGGAAGTGATTTGTAACAATTAAAAATTTAGGGATATATTCACATTTAGGTTAAAGTTTAAGGGAGTAATTTGAATTTTGCCCTAATTTTCTATAACCTATTTCTTACTTCTTTTAATTTTTTATACTTATTATTATTATTGTTGTATTATGTAATTAGTATGCTTAATATTATTTTTATTACATTAAGAAAGTAAATATATTTTATAGTATTATTTTATCAAATTAATTATTATGATTAATATGGAACTAACACATGTTAAGAATAGATTAAAAATTTAATGGAATTAATAGAAGTTCTATTTTTATAAGAGTTTGAAAATATTAAGTATTCAAATAAATATATAAAAAAATTGAAGATTTATATAAAAAGATAGATAAAGGTTGAGAACTAAATGTATAGTTTTCTCTCAAATTTACTATTTTTAACTTTTGATTTAAATTCTTTGGATACAAAGATTGAACCACCCCATAAATATTATTATTCTAGAATACCTAAACTAGTTTCCGGACTAGTTTTACGTTGTTTTTAGTAGAGGTGAGCAGTTTACCCTACTATATAGGATATTGCCCTTATCCTACTTGATTAGATAGGTTTTAGATAAATATTGAGAATTATGAGTCAATTTCAAGTAACAATTTTTCTAAATTTAAAACATGTATTGTATATTTTAAGGTATATAATATACATGTTTTAAGATACATATACCGCCTTATAAAATTTATTAATACAACGTAATATATATTAATGAATGAAAAAATAACCTTGAAATTTTTCTGCTTAGAAAAAAAAACAAAAATCAAGGGAAAAATACAAACCCAACCCCTAACCCCCATAAACTTGGATGTAAGTGTGGATATACTTTCTAAACTTTCAAATTTTGCAAATTCATAAAAAAACCATCCAAAATTATAAATAACTCCCTAAACTTTGACCTCAGTATGGAATCACCTTCCAAACTTATCAAATTGTACTTTATTACTTCTTAAACTATGAACTTAGTGTGTTTTTTTATCCAAAAAAGTAATTGTTATTTATATTGCTAATTTATCCAATTTCAAGGGGTTTATTTGCAACATTTGAAAGTTTGGATGGTATATCCGCACTTAACTCAAAGTTCATGGGGATTATTTGCAATTTTCCCTAAAAATAACATTATATTTATGTTAAAAAAAGGCTCAAGCCCAATACAAACAATACCTGAAGTTTGCTGCCTCTCTCTAAATGTTAATTTTTATTTCAATTTGTTACAGACTCTATTGGTTTTGTTTAATGTCACTAGAAGCAAATGTCAGGCAATTTCTCATATTCGAAGCTTATTACAAAGTATGTTTTAGTTCTATTTATGTTAACTTGTGTACTAACCTTCAAAGGTTGAGTCTAATCTACATTCACTCTTACCCATAAGAATCTCTTATAGCACTCCTTTAATATTTACTTGCTCGGCCTCTATAACTTCTCCAATGTAAGTACCTAGTTTTATTGCATTGTTGTCAGTCATCTAGTTTAACTTCAACCCACACATTTGAACTTAAAAAGGACACTTTTCTATCTTCACATGTTCAAAAATCTAGTGAGGTTCCTAGATATTCAGGACCAAGAGTTTATCCACGAAAGCCTAAGGATTATCCTTCATTATCTTCATCACTCATTATCTCTCACAAAAAGTTTACACATATATGTTAGGTTTCATTGATTCAATCTCATATATTTTATAGTTTCTTTAAGACTTTAATAGAAATCACTACCACCTTATTCATAATTTTGTCAAATATCACCATGCACACCATCACAATCCTATTAATCACAATTACATCTCATTGAGTATCGAGGTCAATGACTATCGAGGGATTAGCAACATGGTCACTAGCAACAATATGTGATTTGTTCATGTTGGATGTATTTACCTAGCAACACCACAAAAAACAAAGGACAAACTTAACAAACAAAGACACGAGGCGTTAGTCAACTAATAATGATGAGCACACTGTATTAAATAAAAAGATATGCATAAAGTTCCAAAGGCATTACTGAATTCTACTAGACAAACAAGGAAAGGACATAATAGGCTTACAAGGGAAAGAGATTTGTTCAATGACTATCGAGGGATTAGCAACATGGTCACTAGCAACAATATGTGATTTGTTCATATTGGATGTATTTACCTAATGACACCACAAAAAACAAAGGACAAACTTAACAAACAAAGACATGAGGCATTAGTTAACTAATAATGATGAGCACACTGTATTAAATACAAAGATATGCATAAAGTTCCAAAGGCACTACTGAATTCTACTAGACAAACAAGGAAAGGATATAATAGGCTTTCCAAAACAAACATACAATTGGAAATGTTAAAAAGAAAAGAAAAAGTAAATAGAAGTAAAACCTAATAAGGGTACTTGTCTATAAGGATCACTACAGGCATTTCACTCATTTGAAGCATCATTTCTCTAGCACCAGGTGTGATTCATATTAGCTAAGGCCATAAGTCCTTACACTCACTCCTAAATAAATTTTATGGTTATGTCATTGAAAGGAAGGAGAGTGTACGAGTAGTTGATGTCACATAAGGATGATTGTATATGGGAATGGGAATTGGGTCTTGAGGTTGTGGTTACAAAGATAACAAGAATAGAGATATTGGCATATTATCTTATCTTGCATTTCCTTACTTAGAATTGAACTCTCCTTTAATGGAGATATTTACTCATTTAATTTAGGAAGAGCCTTCTCAGCTAATAGATCTAAATTCGGCCTATCAAAAACTTGAAAAGTATAATGAGATCCCCCTTTATGGTCCTTTTTAGAGATGAGGATGGATGTAGATAGAAGTCGTCTCTTGGCTGGCTTGGTTTTAGGTCTTAGTATTACAAGACAAGTTGTGGGAGATCCTAGAGAATTTAGGTATTTATTATGAAAATGGTTTTGGAGGTCTTGGGAATATAAAGGTTGCATATGAGAGAGTGGACCGAGAAGGGTAAAAACCTAATACCTACTTGGATTTAGGACAACAAGATAAGGTGTTACAGAACCCCTAAAGGTAGGGTGAAGGGTCTTCACTTGGAGAGAAGGCTCTTGGTAAGGAGAGGAAGCTCTTGACACCATTACAACACATTTAATTGGTTTCATAAGGATTGAACGAAATAATTATTGCTTTTCTAAAATCTATTACTATGTTCGATTTGTGAAATAGTGATTTCATGCGATTTATGTTGCAACAAAATAAGAAATTGTGACTCTTTCATAGGACCAAAAAAATTAACTATTCCTTGGAATTTTTCAATACATTTTCACATATACCAGTGAGATTTTAACCTAACAGTTAAGCCATGTATAGAAATAAAGGTATATTGGTACTTTTAAATATATTTATAATTTATTGCTAATGTAATTTTAAGTGTAATCATTAAAAGAAAAGAAAAATAAAGTAATAGCTATTGCTTTTTTACATTCCATTTCTTAGGAATTATAATTCCATTTCTACTTTATGACATTTTGTGAACTAAAGATGTTACAAATATAATCTTAAGGTCTCTCTCATAATTTGATTCAAGAAGAAACCAAGAGAAAGAAAACACTTTGAAATCGCATTGCTAAGTCGCATAAAAGATGTTACTTGATTTTAATAGGATAATTAAAAATCTTGGAAACCTTTCTTTTATATTAGTAATTTCTACAATACAATCAAACCCTAGGAATTTCTCTAATTTACTTTAAACTAAAGTCTACTCAATTCTATTCATTTCTAATGTTGAAAACATCTTCAAACTATTCAATATACATTAAATGAAAGGGAAAAATCTAAATCACCTATATATTAAAAACTGTTCAATATACATCAACCTATTCGCTTCATCTGTGTTTGATGTGATATGTATTGTATATTTGGAGGACAATATTGTTTACTTGTTATTCTTTTACTGCACCTACAATCTTATTTAATTTATATAATTGTGGTTTTACTATATTTAAGTGTCACGTATAATTATTTTTAGTTACATGTAAACGTTGCTGATGTTACTCTTTGATTACATTTAAATGTTGCAAATGTTACTCATTTACCATGCTTTTTTTGTCCTTTAATTTTTTTAATTATGGTTTTAATACATTTAAACGTCGGTTATAAATTATTTTTAGCTATGTTTAAACGTCGCACAATATAACACGTTTAGCTACTTTTCCACCTTTAGAAACATTTATTTTATTAATGTTGTGGATATTTTCTACGATGGACCCTTTGCGACATTTATTAGGAATGATTATTAAATGTGGCTAAATATTTTTTACAACGTTTATTTCATATTTAATAATGCTTATTAAATGTTGTCTAATATCGAATTTATTGTAATGTGATTTTAAAATTTAGAAACTAATATCTTATAAGGTAGTGTATGGGTGATACTTTATACTTTATCTATCTATACCCACTTACCCCTATTTTTTGAAGCCATTAGGCTAAACCAATTCTATTTACTAACTTAGGAGTCAATTTAAGCTAGTTTTGTTTTGAATTTTTTCTTCTTGAAAAGTATCTACAATAAATAGTTCCAATTCCACTTAATAGACTTAGCACTGGCTCATAACTAAGTCTAATTTGATGGTCGAAGAAGATCCTTATATATTATTTACACCACTATAGGACTTGTCCTCTAGGAATATTATTTTTATACTAAAATTAAAGCAATAAGAAATATATTGGGTTCGGAAATGGCATAATAAAGTTATTAATTAATCAAGAACCAATAGTTCGAGTAATATCAATGTAATAATGTAAAGTTGTAATATATAGTACATCAATAAAAAACAATATGAATGAACAAATTAGACATTTAGCTTAACTCCTGTCTATTTCTATAAGTATACCAAATCTAAACTTTAGCTCACACATTAAAATATGTATGGATGTATCAACATAAACGACAAATATCTATTAGCAATATTTTTAAGAGTCCATTGCAATCTTTTATTTATTTTTATATAAAAAACCTATTATCCTTAAAATTTTTGAAATTAGATAATAGTATATGTTTAGGGAAAATTTCGTTCTCTCTCTCTCTTTTATGTGCCCTTACTTTTCTCTTTCCCTTATTTTCTTGATTAAACCTATTCTCTCGCAAATGATAGACCACTTTAAGCTTTCTCAAGCACTTTTTTTTTCGTAAATCTTTCCATTCATTTTGAAAATTGTAGATTGCAAAAAAAAAAAAATATGAAGAAGAAGACTTACTCTTCTCCTTTTGCAATGTTTCTACTATAAATTATGTTGTAGCTTTGACTTTAAACCATCAAAGGTGGTATCAAAGTAACTTCAACATTGCAAAAATTAGGAATTATATTAGTTAATTTACCTTGGTCCATGATTACTAATTACAATATGTGAAGGAGAGGAATATGAATTTTACAACTGTCTGTCACTTCTGAAGGTACTCTAGTCATAATAATCCATTGTGTACCGTATAGGTGTAGCTAGTAAAACACCTATAAGAGAGTGAAACTAGGGGGATGGGTTAAGCTACAATTGCTTAGTGATATATACCTTATATCATACATAATCTAGTACATCCCAGCTATCACTCATTAGTATGCTATACATGATCACTGAAATTAATTTAACAATATGTATAGTTTATCCGAAAACCATGTATAACACAAAATTTTATCCTTTGATACTCAAGTTAAGGAATAAGTTGCAACTCATTAGCTCTGAGTGCCACCGCTTCGAGCTAAAATCATCCTTAACTTAATATCTTATTAATCAATTATAGTATATCAAATATATTGTGAGTCCAACTCAAGCGAGATTTTCCACTTAAATATTAAGATAGAGATTTAATAATACATATATGCTTAAGAGTGTAGATAACCCTTAATGGTTGTATCAGATGATGGAGCCCCAATTAAATGATTACTGATAGAGCCATTTTATACTCAATCCTTATAGTATAAATTGTGTTAAATTATTATTGATTTTATAGAAATCATAAGGAAATGGTACTTAATTCTAATCATGGTGATAAATCAGGTTAAATGGAGTTGAGGATGCTAATTCAAGTATATTAGAGAAGTCATCTACATCTTGGACCAAGACAACGAATTACACCACCGGAGGAAAGCACATGAGCATGTATTCACCAAAGCATTAGCATGGTTTGAGGCACGGCGAAGATTCCAACCGTGTTACACACTGTACAAGGAGGAGACAATATGGACTTTCAACAGAGAGTGCCACGGCTTAGGGCACGGCCGTGGTTGAGGCCGTGGGAGAACTCGTGCTTGGAGCCGTGGTGGAAGCTAGGCGTGTCAAGGAGAAGAATATTTGTGGAACTTTGACAGAGGAAGGCACGGCCTAGGATCTAGCCGTGTGTGGAGCCGTGCTACACACTGGACACGGAATGAAGATTTGTAGATTGTGCACAGATGGAGGCACGTGTTGAAATCTGGCCGTGTACGTGACCGTGGTATACATTGTGCGTGGATGAAGACTTGAAGAATATGCACCGAGGATGGCACGACTTGACCCACGGCCGTGTGGTAGGGCGTGCCAGGCAGACGAATCTTCACTTCTCGAAATCTACTTGGAAAAGGAAAGACAATTTCGTATCTTGCTCGCAAAAGATCACATGCTATCCCTCTAACATTATAAATAGACCCAACCCTAGAGGGTTAGGACAATCTTTAATCAATCTTTAATCTTTCTTTCAAACTTTTTATCTTTGATATGGGAAATAAGAAGGAAGGCCGGAGGCAGAGCAAGCTATCCGGGTTCATTATGTTTTTATCTTTTATTTTCGTTTTTCTTATGAACATGAGTGGCTAAGCTACTTTTCTAGCCAAAGGGTCATAGATGTTTAATTCTCCACGAATTGTGAGGTCTAATTGACTTGTATTTATTCTATTCTTTGTTTTCGGGTATTCATATATCTTCTGATTGTTTTGTCATTATTATTTTGTTGATTGGTACGAATAGAGCTCTTCTACTTAATTAGCAAGATAATATATTGTCAACTAACACGTCAAATCCGTAATTGTTTGATTGTTCTAGTCTTAGTGACGCAATAACATGTTTGGTTGTAAAAGAGATGATCGAATTCATGTTATGGAGGTGTATGATCATGTTTAAATAGATTATCTTATAATCTACTAGCATGAATTGGTGGTCTCTCTAGATTTTAATGCTATTGATAGATTAAATCCTAAGCGCTTGTCTGAGGGATTGTCTAATCAATAAGGGAAATAATTCGAAGCGCTTGTTGGAGGTTATCGAGAAAGTAAGGAGAGATAGGTTGTTAGAGCTTGTTAATAATCATAACCAATTTATCTAGAACTAAGGATAGAAGATATTTGCATCGATGATCAATTCCTAGAATTAAACTATCTTGATTCCTTTGGCTAGGCTTTTTATCAATATTTGATTTTCTTACCTTGCTTTACTTTATTTGATTCACAAACAAAACCCCCCATTTTTCTTTTCTTTATTGTTGTATTTGAATAGAAATATCTTTACCAATCTCTGTGGATTCGACCCTACTCACCACTATATGCAAATCATATAATTGTCTAGGAGTAGGTTTTATTTTTGTTGGACTCGACACCCATCAATTACATTCCTCAAAATGTGCTTTCTATAAATTGGGGTGTGGTTTTAGGTAAAGCATCACCTTTGTATGACCTCTTCATGTCACTACGTGATGCTGATAGTCTTCTTCATATAATAGTGCGATGTATGTCTACTTTACAATTTATTTTAGACATTCATTAAGTAATTTTATATAGTGACCAACCAATTTTGCACATCAATATACATATATGCTATTATGATATGATAAGCAATCAACTCTCATATATTATAGTTTCTTGGCAAGTAAAAAAAAAATATAGATACAACCACATGCACATTCCTACAGTAACCTTATACATATTCATTTCAAATATTATAATTTAAGTTCAATCAAACTACAAGCAATAATAGTACAATAATCATCAAGAGTATTCACTTGTTTATAATAGTCACTAGTCATGATAGTTGTTAGGTAGCTCTAAAGTGTAATTATTGTCACCTAATAATAAAATATAATATACTAAATATATTTGATTTAATAAAAGACTTAAATTAACTAAATAAAAAAATTAGGATTTACTTATTTTCCAATTATACCCAATTTAATAATTTAGTTGTATTTTTTTTCACTTTAAGTCTAAATTTAATTGGCATATGGTCTTTTTGAAGGTTTGGAATTGCACTCTTTCATGGAGTTATCAAATTGGTTGAGTGGAGCTTATATTTTAGCATGTCCTACCAGGACAATTTGGTTAGTTCCATAGTTCAACATAACATAATTTTTTTTTCTTCCCTTTTCTTAGGTAAGTGCATCTTAGTTATTTGATTCATTCAATATCTAAACTTTACAAAATTATCTTCTTGTACTAGAGTAAGTCACTTTATCATATTTTTATGGGTTTCAAGTTTTTTATGCCACAATTAAGCATGGTTCTACTTCTAAAATTTTTTGAATTACTTCAAGCTTCCATAAACACAACTCATGTCATTAATTTCCCTTTTTATGCTTGAACCAATGGTTAGTTACATGGATTCTCAAAGAACTTTTCTTATCTTAATACTAGGGCCAAATTCTCAATCCTATTTACTTAAACTTTTAACACATTTCAACAATAATATTTATTGCATGTTCACTTAGGAGGAATAACTATTTCATCCCACCACCCCCCCCCCGCCCCCCCCCCCCCCCCCCCCTTAATTTCATATGATTTGCTATTAAGATATTTGCTTGCATTAGGAATTGTTATTATGCAAAATAATGAATAGTAATTTGTTCCCCCACTTTCATAAATTGCTATTCAATGGTTTATTTATCATTTTCTCACAAATACCATAATATTGGAAATACCATCACCACTATACCCATTATCCAATTTAATAAATATTTGTTATTGTTAGGGCATAATAAATATTTTATTTTTACCACTAATTAATTTTCTACTTTTTTAATGTCAACTAAACAATGTAATAAGTATATAATAGTTATTACAACTTTATTACATTTCTATTGAATTACAATTTAACTCCTTCCTTATTTCATACAATAAAGTAAACTCGTTGTTAATGATTTTTTTTCCATGTTAACAATAATAAAGATGGACCAACCTACAACAATTGCAAGATGATTATTACTATAAGGATATATGAAGTAAGTGCACAATTAAAAGATTATTATTATAGACAAATGTTTCTTAATCAACCAAAGAGCTGAATATTAGACTCTATGACAAAGCTAACTAATAGGGCAACGTTCAAAAAGTTTAAATCAAGAATTTTACACCAATTGAACTGTTAAACAGACAAGTATATATATTCTAGCAAATTTGATGAAGAAGGAGAGAAATAAATGGGTCATAAAACAAAGCATTGGAAGCATTTAAGCTAATCAAATTTTATTTTACATTGTATTTTGATTAGGCACTAAACTTATAGAGGAGTCATACTCTATTTTCCTCATTAGCTTTGTTGATGGGAAATTTTCTAGTAACCTAGATGGTTACAGAACTCGATTAGGATGATGATAAAAATCACTCATGTTTTACCTTTATTTCTTTTATCTAATAAATATTTGAGTAATAGTCTTATAGGTGCAGTAATATTTCTCCACGGGATGCCAAATGACTTTCATTTGTTGATGGCAAAGGGGCATCATCAGATTCTCATCCAATGACTCGTTGTGATCGACATCGCCTTGATGCATTGGCTCTTTGAGGATTCTTATTATTTTTGTATTTTTAATTGTTTCTTTGGACTATTTAAGTTGTAATATTTTCTTTTGGGACACTTCTATTTGCTTGTAATTATCTTTTAGGACCGGCCACCCTAAAAGTGGCATAGTTGTAATTTTGTAAACTTTTTAATCCTAAAGGGAGCAAGTATAAATACTTGCTTAAGTAGGGTTTTAAGGAGACCAAAATTTTCAGAAATAGAAAACACTTCACGTGTGAGGTTAAGGTTTTTCCTAAAATCCAAATTGCTCTTATCAATTTCAATACCAAGAATTGAAATTGTAGCGAGTTACAACAAAGAGAAGTTGTGAGTAATATCAATTTCTTTTTGTTGTGTTTCCTTTTCATCACTAGTGAGTTATATCTAGGGTTGATTAGGATTGTTCTTGGGTAGATTTTGATTTCAATTGTAATAATTTTATCATGTTATAAGATTGATCGGTTTTGACAGTAGTTTTAACCATCAATTTTGCTTCATTTGAACCATGGATCAGTTTATTGGGAAAGGGGTTCTCGGATTGGTTCTTGTTGTTTTTATTGAATTCACGTGGCATTCAAGTTTGTTTAGTGTTTTTTAGGAGAATTTAATCATTATGGATTATTAATTTGTAAGTTATAGCATTCAAATCTACTTGCACTTCAATAAGAATCACGCAATTTCTAGTAGTTTTGAACTAAAATTGGACTAGTCATTTGAGGTTTATAGATTGCTCCAATTGCATGTGCTTAATCTTGATTTTAGGCACATCATAATTTGGTATCAGAGCACAAGTTAAGAGAAGAGATTTGGTGTTAGTTAAATTCGTGATCTTCATTGACAATTAGGGTTTTGCACTTTTGATCCGAAATTGTGTATTGAAGAATTGAGTTCTTTGATTGTAATGCTGAAGAGTTGTAATTGTTGTTTTTTGAAGTAGAAGTGGAGGTCTTGTTGTAGCTCCTTTGTTGTTGAACTCACAGTGAAGGGAAGGGAAGAAAGTAGTGCATTTCTTGAACCAAATTCGGAATTGGGAAGTATCTTAATTTGTGAAGAAAGAAGAAGTGTAATCCTTGCTTGTTTGTTTCGAAAATAGGAAGTGTAATTGAACATTTCCAGATTTGAGTTGCGTGGAAGATTAGGAAATTATTTGATTTTCAAAACAAAGATTAAGTTGAAGAAGTTATTGTGTGGTCATTTGAATTTGAAAATTTGTTTCTTACCAATTGTGGAAATGTTGTAATTAGTGAAATAATTTGAATTGTTGTTGCCTTTTGTGTGTGAGTTATGGTTTGCATTGTGTTTTGTAGTGGTGAAAGATTTTATATTTGGAAGTGTGTGTATGTGTTGCATCGTGAGTGAAGGGTATGTGTGTGTGGCGTTGTTTATGTGTGTTGAAGTAAAGGGGATTACAAGTGGTGTAAGTGGTGGTGGAGAGTGTTTGCATCGTGATTAAGGGAAGGGTGCTGTGTGAAATTGTACATTTGTGTGTGTGGTAAGGTGTTGCACATTGTGGTTATTTGTAGTGTGAAATCGTGGCAAGAAAAGGAAGGTTGAGTAGTATAATTTAAAATTCAAACAAATCATTAAAGTGTGAAAGTAATTGAACTAATTACTTAAATACTTGTAGTTGAATTTAATTCTATCTACTTAGAAGTAGTTGTATGTGTACTTCATTTATTGAACTTTTGCTTGGAGTACTAAATTATTTCCTTGTGCCTTAAAGCTTTTTTTTGAGACGTGAGTTATTTTATTATCATGGTTATTAAACGTATGGGTTGGTGTTGTTAAGGGAGTGTGCTGTAAATTGTGGGATTACTTCTTCAAATCACAACTTTCCAACGAAAGTGTGAATGGGGGAATTAGTAATGAGGCCAATAGTTAGGTTGGTAGAGGTCAGGTTCATAATATCGTAGGTAAGAGGACTTTGAAGAACAACTCCAAGACCTTACTACCATTGTTGCTACTTTGGCAACTAGGATTGATAGGATGACATTACCTCAACCACCAGTGGTGAACCCTCAGGCACCACCTCGGGTAGCACCACAGAACTTCCAAAGAGAAAGGGTAGTGGGAGAAGGAAATCTAGGTAGAAGAATGGAGAGAGATCATCACCCCTACAGGGAAGAGAGGGACGGTAACTTTGGGGCTAATCCTTACTCGAATAGAGATTTCAGGCTACCCCGGGGACTAGAATATGTGAAGCTGCAGATGTCTTCTTTTGATGGCAGGGGTTCAGTTGATGATTATCTGGATTGGGAGGACAAGGTTGAGGGTCTCTTTAATGCTATAAGATCGATGATAACACCTGAGTTCGACTGGTTGCTATTGAGTTTAAAGGATATGCTGCCTTATGATGGAAAAATCTTATTATCAGTAGGCATAGGATGGGGAGGTTAAGATATAGACATGGAGGGACATGAAGAGGGTTCTGAGAAAAAGATTTATTCCTGAGCACTATAGACAGGAACTATTCATATGTCTACAGACATTTAGGTAGGGAGGCAAGATAGTTGATGATTATGTGCAAGAATTTGAAACCTTCATGATTAATGTGGATTAATCGAGCCTCCAGATTAAACCCTAGCACACTTTGTTTCAGGGATGAAATATGAGATAGCGTGTGTTGTCGAGCTGTAGCAATACAATATACTTGATGAGGCTATTCAGTTGGCCTTGAAAGTGGAGAGGTAAAGGCGATCCAATTTATTCAGAGTTCTGAGTAGTGGGCTCAGTACTACTACCGGGCTCGTGGTAGCTGATGGTTGATCAGGAGGAATAAAGGCAGTAAGTGAGACAGTGAGGGCAGTGGACAGAGCTACCCCCAGCACTGATAGGGAAAATATACCCTCTGGGAAAGGTAAAGAAGTAATAGTACCAAACGTGAGATAAATTGTTCTAAGATCTACTAGTGGAAAGATTTGCCAAATCTAATGCTTTAAATGCATGGGATTTGGGCATATTGCAGCACGGTGTCCAAATAAGAGGGTTATGACCGTTATGGAGGGTGCTAAGGAAGATATTGAGGATGAGAAGGAATAAGCTGAGCCTACAGATCTATCTGTAGCATTGTAGGAGTATTATGATGATCAGACTGTAGAAACACATGAGGAGGGTACAAGTGAACAGTATTTACCCATTAATGTGTTATGCAGGACTCTGACCTTATCTTCTGATGCTAGGGACATATAGAGGGAGAACACATTCTACACTTCTTATAGGATCGGAGGTAACCTTTGTATACTCATCATTGATAGTAGTAGTTGCACAAATATTATATCAGTTGCATTAGTAGACAAATTACAATTATCTACTAGTCTACATCCTAGCTCTTATAATTTGCATTGGTTGGATAACTGGGGCAGTATGCATGTTACACGAAGGGCAAAGGTACCTATGAGTATTGGAGAGAAGTATTACGATGAGATTCTATGTGACGTGATCCCTATGTGTGCGTTCTACTTGCTATTGGGTAGGCCCTAGATGTTTGATCGGAAGGTGTTACATGATGGTTTCAGAAACACCTATATGTTCAGTATAGGAAGGTCTCGCATAGTACTACTTGCCAATGACTCCATCTGAAGTGCACAAATTCTAGGAGCAGATTAGAACTACTTCCATTACATCTAGTAATCGGGAGAACAGGCTAACAGAGATACCCGGGTTCAGTTCTAAAAATGACCCTCTAGATTTGAGAGCAAATCTTTCAGAGGCTCGAGGAGATGATGGGAATTTTTCCGGCAATCTAGATGGTTACAGAACTCGATTAGGATGATGATCTAAATCACTCATGTTTTACCTTTATTTCTTTTATCTAATAAATATTTGGGTAATAATTTTACAGGTACAATAATATTTCTCCACGGGATGCCAAATGACTTTCATTTGTTGATTGCAAAGGGACATCATCAGATTCTCATCCAATGACTCGCTGTGATCAACATCACCTCGATGCATTGGCTCGTTGAGGATTCTTATTATTTTTGTATTTGTAATTGTTTCTTTGGACTATTTAAGTTGTAATATTTCTTTTAGGACACTTCTATTTGCTTGTAATTGTCTTTTAGGATCGGCTACCCTAAAAGTGGCATAGTTGTAATTTTGTGAGCTTTTTAACCCTAAAGGGAGCAAGTATAAATACTTGCTTAAGTAGGGTTTTGAGGAGTTAGCCAAAATTTTCAGAAATAGAAAACACTTCACGTGTGAGGTTAGGGTTTTCCCTAAAATCCAAATTGCTCTTATCAATTTCAATACCAAGAATTGAAATTGTGGCGAGTTATAACAAAGAGAAATTGTGAGTAATATCAATTCCTTTTTGTTGTGTTTCCTTTTCATTACTAGTGAGTTATATCTTGAGTTGATTAGGATTGTTCTTGGGCAGATTTTGATTTCAATTGTAATCATTTTATCATGTTATAAGATTGATCGGTTTTGACATTAGTTCAAATCATCAATTTTGCTTCATTTGAACCGTGGATCACTTTGTTCGGAAAGGGGATCTCGAATTGGTTCTTGTTGTTTTTGTTGAATTCACATGGCATTCAAGTTTGTTTAGTGTTGTTTAGAAGAATTTGATCATTGTGGATTATTAATTTGTAAGTTATAGCATTCGGATCTACTTGCACTCCAATAGGAGTCACGCAATTTCTAGTAGTTTTAAACCGAAATTGGACTAGTCATTTGAGGTTTATAGATTGCTCCAATTGCATGTGCTTAATCTTGATTTTAGGTACATCATTTGTTCTTTTTAGAAGTAGTAATGTGATTGAGAGGTTACATTTGTTCATTATAGTTTATAGATTAGCTTAAGGAGAAGTTAGATAGGTAGAGTATTGAGTAATTCTGTCAACTGTGAATAGATTGTTGTAATTCTCAAGCTTCGAAGTTTTTGATGTAGTGGAATGATCGATGAATATGATTGGAACCCCAACAAATGGAGGTTAGAAGAATGGACTAATGTATAAGCTAGAACCACTATATATCATTTGCTTGATCTTCTCATCCCTATACTTTTATTTTTATAAGAATTTGTTTATTTCTATTGCAATACTTATTGTCTTTTGCAGCTTAGCAATTAAAAGGAGTTATTTCCAAATAAGCTTGAAAAAGTTTTAAAAATTGAAGCAATCAATTTACTTCCTCTTATTTGCTAGTTTGGAGCCAACAATTGTGACGCTGCGAGGAAAGCGTAACGAAACGAATCCGAATATGGATTGGTTTCACACAACAAAGAATAGCTCTTTGATGCAAACTATAGTTGCGCACAACCCGGAAATGGAGAAAATTCTCTCACGAAATGTTTTTCAAAATAATAATAAGACGTAACCCTAATATGTCTGACAAAAGAGTATATATACTTCTCCGTAAAATATCTAAAAGGGGAAAATCTAAGCATACACGTGAAAATAAATAATGATATACACGTCTATAACCTATCGCATACACGGCCGTGCCTCTAGGCCGTGTATGTTTCTGGGCGTGTGGCGAGCGTAGTACACGGTTGCATACACGGCCGTGCCTCTAGGCCGTGTCAGCTTCTGTGAGAATTCTACTGAAACATACGACCGTGTCTCTAGCCGTGCCTGTACCCGTGTAAGCTCCTGTGTGAGTTCTACTAGAACACACGGCCGTGTCTCTGGCCGTGCCTGTACCCGTGTAAGATTCTGTGTTCTCCACGATGTCCGCATCATTCTCTCCCACCAAGGAAGAACTCGACCCCGAGTTCACTTCTGGATAAAGGGGTTCGTCATCCTCGTAAAATGGAGACAAATCAGCTATGTTGAAGGTCTTAGAGATTCTCATGTTTTCCGGAAGTCCAACCACATAGGCATTGTCATTGATCTTGGCCACGATATTATATGGCCCATACTTCTTCGGTTGCCACTTGCTATATGTGCCCACGGGGAAGCGTTCTTTCCTTAAGAACACTATCACTGGATCTCCTACCTCGTACAACTTCTTCTTTCGATGTTGGTCAGCGGCTTTCTTATACCTCTCATTCACTTTCTCAATTCGTTCTCTGACTTTCGATGCCACAGTGTGGTACTGTTCTGCCAGGTGCTTTGCTGCTACGTTGGTTTCCGCACCTTTAGGTAAGGAAATTAGGTCCAGAGCGTGAGAAGGTGCCTTGGTATAGACCACTGAAAAAGGTGATCTACCGGTAGTCCTGTGGATTGAGTTGTTGTAGGCGAACTCTGCCTGAGACAATGCCAGGTCCCATTGCTTTGGCTTCTCTCCACAGATACTTCTTATCAGATTGCCAAGGGTCTTGTTCGTCACTTCGGTTTGCCCATCGGTTTGTGGGTGGGCTGTGCTGCTGAAGTTGAGGGACGAGTTGAACATGTACCAAAGCGTCCTCTAGAAGTGGCTAAGGAATCGGGTGTCCCTATCAGAAGTGATGGACTTGGGAACCCCATGTAATCTAACCACCTCCTTAAAGAATAATCTGGCCACGTTCTGAGCATCCGCCGTCTTCTTACACGGGATGAAGTGAGCCATCTTGGAAAACCTGTCCACAACTACAAAAACAGTGTCAGCACCTCGTTGGGTACTAGGTAAACCTAATACGAAATCCATGGATAGGTCTTCCCAAATATTCTCAGGTATGGGTAATGGAGTGTATAGTCCCGTACTCTGAGAGTGGCCCTTTGATGTTTGACAGATGTAGCAGCGTTGCACTATTCGACTGACATCCCTGCGCAACTGAGGCCAATAGTATCTTGTAGCCACTGCTGCTAGTGTTTTGTCCCGCCCCAAATGGCCGGCTAATCCCCCTCCATGGAGATCTCGGATCACCTTCTCTCTCAAGGAGGATGCAGGTATACATAGTTGGTTTTCCCTCATCAAATAACCCTCAAGAATATAATAACTGTTATTGGGTTCCTTATTAGTGCACTTTCTCCAGGTAGCTTCGAAATCTTCATCCGATTCATACAGCTCCTTCAACTGTTCAAACCCAACTACCTCAGCTCTCAAAGTCACTAGTAGATCCGCCCTTCGGCTTAGTGCGTCGGCCACCTTGTTCTGAACCCCAGATTTATGCATCAGACGAAATGGAAACTTCTGCAAGAATTGTATCCATCTGGCGTGCATGTCTTTGCATATGCGGGTCTGATTGCTCAGGTGTTTCAAGGCAACACAATCAGAATATAGTAGAAATTCCTTACCCACCAAATAATGCTCCCACATTCTCAAGGCTCTAACCACGGAGTAAAACTCCTTGCCGTATGTGGACCATTTCCTCCTGGCCTCGCAGAGTTTCTCACTATAGAACGCGACAGGCCTCTTCTCCTAAGAGAGTACCGCACCAATACCCACACCACTGGCGTCACAGTCAACTTCGAATAATTTGTTGAAGTCCAGTAAGGCCAGCACCGGTGCACTACATAGTCGCTCTTTGAGCATTGCGAATCCCGACTCAGCTTCCTCGTCCCAGTGAAACTGCCATTTCTTTAAGCATTCGGTTAAGGGAGCCGCTACCGTGCTAAAGTGTCATATAAAACGCCTGTAGAATCCCGCTAACCTTAGGAAACTCCTCAACTCGATGATGGTCTTGGGTGTAGGCCAATCCCTAATGGCTCGTACCTTGTCTTCATCCACCGTGATCCCTTCCCCACTCACTATGAATCCTAAGAACAACAGCCTCGGTGACAGGAACACACACTTCTTGAGATTGGCATAAAGTTTGTTCTCTTTCAGTACCATCAAGACATCCTTCAAATGCACTAGATGTTCCTCCCGAGTCTTGCTATATACTAGGATGTCATCAAAGTATACAACAACAAATCGACCTATGAAGGGTTTAAGTACTTGATTCATCACGCGCATGAAGGTACTCGATGCATTGTTGAGTCCGAATGGCATGACTATCTATTCGTACAACCCCTCTTTCGTCTTAAAGGCAGTCTTCCACTCATCCCCAGGCCTGACCCGAATTTGATGGTACCCGCTTCGAAGATCTATCTTTGAAGATACCATTGCTCTACTCAGCCGATCCAACATGTCCTCAATGCGAGGTATCGGGAATTTATACCTAATTGTGATTTTGTTGATCGCTCAGCTATCCACGCACATCCTCCAACTCCCATCCTTCTTAGGCGTTAGTAGTGCTGGTACGGCACAGGGACTCAAGCTATCTCGAATGAATCCTTTGTCGAGTAAGTCCTGGACCTTCTCCTGTAAGATCTCCGTTTCCTTGGGACTCATTCGGTAGTGAGGGAGGTTAGGAAGGCTAGCTTCAGGCACCAAGTCAATGTGATGCTGGATGTCTCGCAATGGAGGTAACCCCTCCGGTAAGTCTTCCGGAACTACTTCTCTGAATTCCTCTAGTAATTCCTTCACTTCTTCCGGAATCTTTGCGTTAATCATGTCCTCTCCCGCATTCTTCACTACTAAGGCATGCATCAAGCGGGACTCCTTGATGTCTTCAGTCATCTCTCTTTCCGATTGAGTGATCGTAAGAAAAGATTTACCTTCCACCTTCTGGATTTTGGGTCGCTTATCCGATAGTGGCAATAGTGTATACTTCACCCCCTCCTTCTCCAACCTATACTTGTTCTCCTTCTCGGCATGTTGGGCATCTACATCAAATTGCCAAGGCCGTCCGAACAACAAGTGACAAGCGTCCATATCGATGATGTCGCAGTACGCTTCATCTCGATATTTGCCAATCGAAAAAGGAACTCTATACCTCTCTTTCACCTCTATTCGCTCTGCTACTTTGATCCATCCGATGGTGTACGGACTCAGATGTTTCTCTGTAGGTAATTGGAGCTTCTTCACGACCTCTTTCCCAATGATGTTCTCACAGTTCCCACTATTGATAATCAAGTCAAACACTCTCCCACCAATCGTGCACCTAGTGCGAAACAATTGGTGTCGTTGTGAACTATCCTCTTGCTTCGGTGCTAACATCATCCTCCTAATTACATAATTAGGCTCCACCACTTCGTCCACCTCCTCATAGTACTCTTCATCACCGTCTGGTTTACAACACACTTCTTCCTCCTCTTCCCTCTCGACAATGTTTACAGTGCGTCGATTTGGACACTCATTTGATCGATGTCTCGGCTGATTACATCTATAACATTTCCCCAATATTGGCTTGGCTTATGGATTGTTTTGCCTTGGGGTTTCTCTATTCTCTACCGGTCTCTTCCCTTCCGCCTTGTCTTCTTTCTTGTCCATACTCCCCGTTGGTTTCTCAACCACTCCTCTAGGTCTCTCACCAATCACCCTACTACTATTACCAGGACTTTCGTAAGTGTAAGTTCTTTTACTTCCTCCAAACCTTACGCTCTGCTCTTGTATCAACATTTCCACCCGGAGAGCCAAGTTCTTGGCTTCATTCACAGTTCTGAACACCGTCACTCCTATCTTATCTCTGATCTGAGGCTTCAACCCGTCTACAAACCGTGCCACCTATTGACCCTCAGTCTCCCTTAAATCATTCATCTCCGCTAACCTCATAAACTCCGCGGTGTATTCATGCACCGTCCTCTGCCCCTGTCGGCACCGTTGATATTGTTGGATTTGCTCGTAATCGGGTGGCAAGAAATCCCGCTGCAGCAGATTCCTCATGTGGTACCATGACCTAATAGGTTGCCGCCTTTCCCTTTGCCTACGGTGCTGCAATCGATCCCACCATGCAGGCGGCCCCCCTTTCAATCTATAAGCAACCATTCTCACCCTTCTATCCTCAGGAACTTCCATATAGTCAAAGAACCTATCGACCTTCGCCGACCAATCTAAAAACTCTTCTATGTTCAAATTGCCATTAAAAGAAGGAATGTCTACCTTAAGACGGAAGTCTCTGCCTTCAGCATGGTCGAACCCTTGGTGATTGCGTCGATACCCACCACCATATGCTGGTTCATTCCGGTCATCCATTCCACGATATCTTCCGCCACCAACAACACCACCCCTTCTCGGTGGTTGTTCCCTCCTCTGCGAAATTCCGTCCTCTTCCTCAGAAGAACTTCCTTCAATTCTCCGGTTCCATTGGTTTCCGGCAACAAAGTCATTGATAAGGCCGCCGCGAGCAACTGCTACCCCCGGTCGATTCCCAATAACGCTCTTGTGACCGTTGTGGTCCATCACCATGGCGTCGAACCGTGCCACCAGATCCTCTAGGCGTTATTCTACACGCCCAAGCCTCTGCTCCATGGTTTCAACCACTGCCCTCGGAGCCATTGATTGACTCCTTGGACTTCCGCATCTCGATCAAGGTCGAGGACGCGACCGCCATCAACACCACCGTTAGCCGACATCTCCGCAGGAAATTACCTTGCTCTGATACCAACTGAAGCAACGAGGAAAGCGTAACGAAACGAATCCGAATATGGATTGGTTTCACACAACAAAGAATAGCTCTTTGATGCAAACTATGGTTGCGCACAACCCGGAAATGAAGAAAATTCTCTCACGAAATGTATTTCAAAATAATAATAAGACGTAACCCTAATATGTTTGACAAAAGAGTATATATACTTCCCCGTAAAATATCTAAAAGGGGAAAATCTAAGCATACACGTGAAAATAAATAATGATATACACGTCTATAACCTATCGCATACACGGCCGTGCCTCTAGGCCGTGTATGTTTCTGGGCGTGTGGCGAGCGCAGTACACGGTCGCATACACGGCCGTGCCTCTAGGCCGTGTCAGCTTCTGTGAGAATTCTACTGAAACACACGATCGTGTCTCTAACAGTGCCTGTACTCGTGTAAGCTTCTGTGTGAGTTCTACTGGAACACACGGCCGTGTCTTTGGCCGTGTCTGTACCCGTGTAAGATTCTGTGTTCTCCACGATGTCCGCATCAAATTGTTAAATCTTAGACTCTTCGACTTAAGTTTAAGACTTTATTTATGAATGGTAATAAGTCTATTTGGGATTTTCAGGTCAAGAGTATCTACTATTATAAGTCAAATGAGGCTCTTTAAAGAAATATTTAGTGATGAAACTATTGCTGCAAAAGTTTTGAGGAGTTTTAACTCCTAAGTTTGATTCGATTCATGCTACTATTAGGGAGTGCAAGGATTTCTTTGTTTTTACTTCTGATTATTCAATAAGTTATTCTCAAGAACATAAGGTATGATTGAATAGGTCCAATGACAAAGGTAAAGAGAAGGCTCTTGATAGGGATTAAGACCCAAATTTAAAATCCGAGTAATGGAATTATTAAAATTGATGCAGATCATAGGAAGCACGTTTTTTAGTTACCTTCCAACTGGGAATTACTTTTATTATCTAGCCAATAGAAAATATTTGAAGTACAAATGCAAAGTCTAACCATCCAAACAGTGACATGTCTAGCCGTTCAGTGGCTCGTTGATATTAGAGGCGAACTTTAATTTATGCTGTCCTTTTATTTTGTTATTTTAGGCTTAGTCTTTAATGTTTTCGTATATTATGTAATTTAGATGGGGAAAATCTTATTTGGAGAGTCAATAATAGTTGTTGGGATATTATTATGTCATTTCATTTTTATGTTATTTTCTTATCCCTAGTTATTAGGGTTTTATGAGCCTATATAAAGGTGGTTTGTAATTCATTAGAATTTAGTTATGAAAAAAATCTATACTTTTGTTTATGAGTAATTTTCAATTATATGGACTTCTTGAAATTCTCTTATTCTTATTAATCAATTAACATAGATCATGGCAAACATCTTCTTTTGATTATTGTTGCATTGTGCAACATATCGTTACTAGCTTTAATTAAAACTTTTTTTTTTAATCTAATCATTGTTCCATTGACTTATTGATTAAATTAAATAAAACCCCAAGTTTAGATTAATTTGATTGTGGCGTCCTAGACTTATCAATGATATTATTTATTTTCTGTTGTTCCTAAATTCCAAAAAGCCTAAAACAAAAAAATATCTTTTATTATAAAAATTAAAAAAAACATTAAAAAAGATTAAATCTTTATTATTGGTGTATGTTCTTGGAATCATCTAATTAGTCAAACGAAGGAGTCGGAAGAGGTAAGGTAGAATTGTTGAGGTGAAGGCATGGACGCATCAAGGGTGTTTAAAAATGGGAAAAGTACAATTTTAATTTTTAATGTTTATCTACTTTTCTATTTAAGTTTTTAACTTTTTTTTTTTCTTTCTATTTGAGTCACGTTTTTAAAACCTAACAAAAATAAAATATCAATTTAATACATTAAATTTTCTATCAATTTTTTTGTATGTATTAACTTATGATTAGTCTTAGCTTCGGTGACCTAGGTGGTTAGGGTACACAAAAAATTTCTAACCCTTTTCTTATTTTTTAATTATTATTTTTGTATTTTTTTATTTTTATTATATTATAGTTATATATTTAATATTACTTTTTATTATATTATATGAATAAATATATTTAATATTATTATTTGGTTAATTTAATTATTGTGGATCAATTTGAAGTTGATATGTATCACGAATGGATTAAAAAACTTAATATACTTGATACAAATATTTTTTTTTCTTGGTAAGGTTTTAAAAACATTGAAGACTCAGATAAAGGAAAAAAAGATTTAAGGAATTAAATGGAAAAGTAGATGAAAGTTTTGAATAAAATTGTACTTTTCCCTTTTAAAAATAGGGCACTGGTTAAGTAATCATTCTTCTTTAAGATGCTCATGGTGGGTTTTCATGATTAGACTATCTTTTATGCCCTAGAACTTAGAATGTGTATAATTTGTCACGTGTCTTCACAGGACAATGACATGTAAAGGCTTAAAAAACAACTACAATCATCACATGAACTTGTAACACTTGCGAGGATAACATTGAAAGAAATCTCCAAGTATACAACTATGAGTGGCTCGTATGAGTTTCACGCCACAACTCCATATAAATAAAGATACATCTCAATTGAAGTCTACTAGTTTTTATAGAAATTGATACAATACAAATACTAATAGGTCTATATACAAAATACGATCACAAGTAGAGTCTTATCTCTACATTAAAAACAATAGAACTAGAACAAACATGTAATATTCTTTGTTGTTTGACCCATTTAGAATTAATCATCATAATAATACACAAACTCATGTCTTTACCCAAAGCTTGATATGGATCCATACTTGTCTCATCACAGACTACCAACTTATTTGAAGTATCTGCAATGGAAAAAGGATTCCCATAAGGAGTAAGCTAATAAATATTTAGTATGTGAATACCAACAATTACATGTGCATGGCATGCAATTACAAATTCACAAGCAGATATGCAATGTGCATCTCACAATTAACTAGTTAATTATCTTTTATTTAAGCATAACATTCAATACACTTTTAGTGTTCAAGACTTAAGGCAACACAAGACCTAGAAGCACGCATATATATATTACATACATTATGGCGTTGGATACTCCCCAATAACTTGAAGTCCATAAGTCAACCTAAATCTATTCAGATTATTTTGTTATGTAACTTCACATAAGAACAACGCCATATACTGATCATCAAAACCCCAAACCAAGATCACTAATACTCCTAATCCGTTAGTCCCAGCCAAAAATATGCAGCATATCGCATTTACAAGTTGAATATTAATTAGATTTATTTATTTCTAGCCTAACATGCATAATTAATAGATATATAAACATATACCTAGAAAAGTAAACTCAACATACTCATGAAATTCCTGAACTCTATCTCTTGATTAAGAAATTATATTTGTTTAAACCCTAACATATTCCTTAGATAAATAAGAATTAGTTATCAACTTAGTCTTTTTCTTAATTTCTACTTAAAGTATTTAATGGTTATTCATCTAGTAGAAAAATATATCGTTTGAAGGTTAAAATAAATATTTAAATCAAGGATAAGTAGTTTGCTAGTTGATTGAAAGTAATTTAGAATTCATTTATATGAAATTAAAGTTATAATTTTTAACTTAACTTGACCATACATGATGAAAACAAAATACTGACCACAATAGGGTAAGACCATTTGGATGATAGACAGGACTACCATTCGAACGGTGACCATTGGCACTAACTAGGAACATTCTATTCCCAAAACATATTACACTGTTTGGATGATAGAAATCCCATTGACTGAATGCCGCCGTTTACAATACTACCATCTAGAAACCTTATAGGCTACCGTCTGGATGGTATAGGGAATTTTGCATATTTTACAAAATCTGATTCTCGCCCCTTTACAAAACCAACTCCAAACCTTCATTTTCTTCTTCTTCTTCTTCAAAAAAAAAAACCCTCATATAGTAGACATTCAAACAGGCGAAATCCCACTCATAAAACAATCTTCCAACATCTAACTGTTAAATAACATAAATCATCTTCACGAATAAATCCAAAATATGAGTTTTTGACACTTACTCGTTTCTTGCACTTGTTGTTTGATTACCCGAAAATTAACTCGTTTCTTCCACGAAGCCTTCACAGAGCACAGCTCCATATCAAAAACAACGTTAACATCACTAGAAATTAACGAGTTTTACACTTACCACAGAGACTGTGTCCCAACACTGTTGCTTTCTTACCAACTTCCTTCCAAGGCTTGAAAAAACTCTGATTTCCAACCACAATCAGTATTAGATACCCTTAAAAGACACCTAAACCTCATTGAAACGAAAAGAAATCCTACTTACCGTTGTTTTTTGGTGTAGTTTGTAAGGGAGAGGGTGAGACTGCCAGAGGGAAAGAAAGATACGTAAGGGAAAGAGGAGGGAAAACAAAGGAGAAAAGAAACGTATCTTTTTTTAAAATATTTCTATTGAGTTTGAGTTGACTATAGAATTACAATATTACTCCAACTTTAAAACAATCTATTCAAATAGGATAATATACATTTATTATTATTAACTGATTAATACATCTTATTTCCTTAATGTTGCTTGATGACGAGCATTCCTAATGCGGCCTGTAGGATTTTGGATTCAAATGCAACATAATTTATCAAGCTTAATGCAAGAATTTTCTCCCCTACCATGTGAAATAAACTTGCCATTTTTATTTAGAACTTGTAACGTATAAGTTTGATTTGTATATCAACAAAGGTCATTAACGCTATGCATGCAAAGAAAAGGAAAAGACACAGTCATCTCGCATCCCATCCCATCAAAATTTGCATACATAAGTCCCTTTTATTTTGCGATAACTCCACATATCTTTTACATGAATAGAATTCATATAAAAATGCTTTCAGTTGGATCATTATCTCACTTCAACCTTTTTATTTCTAAGAAAGATTTCTGTTAAAACCATCTTGGACTGCAGGGAAGCCTTCAATAAATTTAAAGCCTACAAATAATGAGAACCATAAAAAAGGATTATCAGGGACAATTCATAATGATAGAGAATATGAGTATTGTCTCCAATGCAATATGGTTAGTCTTTGATCTTTTATGTTTTTGGGCAAATTGCAAATACACCACAAAATTATCAATTAGATACCGATAAATCCTTTAAAATTTAAGTATACATTTATCTTTTTTTGTATCTTTTAAAATATATACACGTCCTTGAACTATTATTAAGTCCTAAAAGGTTTATTATTTATTATCCATTCAAGAATATATGTATATTTTCAAAAGTTAAGAGATGTGATATCATAATAAAGATTTAGAGATCTATTCCTATTTGACTAGTAGTTTTAGGGTGTAAAGATTTTATCTAGTTCACTTGACATTTTCTTTTATTTTGGACATTGTATATAAAAAAAAAAAAATCAGACGAAGAGAAGGACTAAAGAATATTCTGCTAGGAAAAAAAAAAAACGAACTTCTCAACTTTCATAAGTTTTATCAAGTTCCTTCTTTAAGGTTAAGGTATATTCTACCGTAAGTAAGATAGCTAAGGTAATTGGCTCAATTTGATTTGATTGTCAGCATCGATCTCGATGGTTGGGTCAATTAACTCGTTTGCCATACATATTACACTTCTCTATCATCAAACAAAACCTGATTTTCAGAATTATCAAGAGAATTGGATTGAACAAGATCCAGCATTTTTATTTGCTTTTTATTTTTGGAGTAATTGCCCGGAGACTCCTGTACTCTTGCAATATGCTTTTACTCTTGCTGTTTTCCAAAATAAGTACTTAGATCCCAATTTTTTTAAAATCATGCTTTCAAACTTTATTGTTCATTTTACCCTTTCAAAAATTATTATAAGATAGTAAAATAAGAAAAATATTAAAATATTAGAAAGGTAGACAAGTTGTAAACAAGAAAAATAAAATAAAATATAGATATTCAAAAGTAAATAATTTTAGTAAAAATAAAAAAATCACTAAATTAATAATATTCAAACTAAAAGCATGAAAATAAACAAAAAAAGTAAAAGACTACAATTCTCAGAGCGATTAATGATGCCACTTTCATAGATGAGAAAAGTTTTAATAATATTAATATGATGCGTAGATGGATTAATGCTATTGAACATGTTTCCCAGTAGATAGCCATGCATGGGTATCCTAACGTCTTTTACTTTTTTTCAATCTTTTGTTGCTTAATAATTTGTCTGAGATTTTTTAAGTTTTGTTGTTTTTAATATAAATCTACTTCTCTCTTTTCTTTTCCAAATTTTACTATTTAAATGATTTATATTTTATGATTCACTCTTTTGTTTTGTGATATTTATAGTTCTTTAGATCTAAGTGTAATATTACCAAATAGGTTTAGATACATGTTCCTTGAAGAATTAAACCCCTAAACACTCATTTGGGAATATATACGGGCTAAGTGCGAAATAAACACAATTAAAGGAATCTCCCTGTAACTTACCTTTTCTCTAAAAGAAAGCAAGAAGAAGGGATCTTTCATGCCTCTAAAACTTGCAAATAGTGAATGTATACTTTAGTAAGAAATTATATATTCTCTTGGTAGAAAAATTAAGTCTACCAATCCGTTTTGTTTATTAGCTTTTAATTATAGTTTAGTTTTTGAATAAACTACCAATACATCCTCAAAACTATTGGTTAATTATAAATAAAATTTTTATTTGAGAGTGTCACATTAACTTGACAAAACTTTTAAAAATATCCACATAATCTCCACGTTGTCACTATTTACGGAATTTTCAGGTGCAATTTTAAGATTTTAGGCAATGGTTTGAGGGATAAGGTTACATTTTAAGAGTTAATGGATCGACATACGCTTGATGATTAGTATATTTAAAATTATTCCTTAGTTTTCATATATACTATTATTTTTAGAAAGCTTTGCTTTGTCTTTTACTCTTAAAAATGCAATGTTATCGGCTACGGTTACGTTTCATAGTTTGGAACCAAAATAGAATAAGAATTATTGCATGCAACCAAATGCACCAAAGATGAACAAATTAAGGAAGCCAAATACCTACAAGTTATGCTAATAGAAGAAACTTGCGAGGGTAAATTACTAACCTCAACACGATCAAAAGTGACGACGTTCACCTTGAGATTACCAACATGCTTAACATTGAAGGAACTAAGTAGGGCAGGACCAGAGGTGGTAGACATTGGCTTCACCACTAGATCATCCATCACCATATATGTAACAACACCCTTGACATAGCCACCCTCACCACTCGACGACTCCAACACCGCCGATGGCGGTGGTACAAACTTCGCAGGACATTTCATTGAATTCTTACATTGTGGACAAGCGGTCTTAGGATTATCGACCGTAACATACTCGCGACACCCACTAGAACTACCTCCACATCTAAAATAATTTTTGGGTTGGCGTGTTATTGATTCAATTTTAGGTAATGGAGTAAATGGTGTAGTGATAGGGTTTACGACTATTGGCTTCAAGAGATTTTCTTTTTTCTTAGAAGGTAAATAGGTATCACTCAAATTTTCAATGCTACCATAGAGGGTTCCTAGGCTACCTACCATTTCTTGTTTTGTGAGGAGCCTAATAATGGATCCCAGTGGCAAAGTAAGAATGTTGAAGAGGAAGTCTACAAAGTCTTTTTCTGCTTCAGCTACAACCACTCTTTGGTTTCTTGTGTCAACCAGAAGCTTCAAAGTCATTGTCGTAGGTGTTGAGGCCATTTGATTAAAGTGGTGAAAGAATGGTTCTATTTAAATCCTCTTCTTACCTGTGGTAGATATTATATAATACTTGTCAATTTCAAATTGTAAAGAATTATCTCAGACTTCTTCATTGTTCTCATCGAGATTAGGGAAAAAAATTGCATAATTGGTTTCACTAACTAGTGTTCTAAGATATTCGATATAAAAGAACGAATAATATAAGAATACTTCACAGCTCTAATAAAATGCATATCGTTGTGTCATTCTGAAATTTTTACAAAACCTGCACATATAACTACCTTGTCGAATACTCTGAGCTCTTTCTGTCAGAATGGAATACAGATTAAATATATCTTATAAAATGTACCGCCAGCTTTTTGCTGTCCTATAACCCAAGAATAAAAGGCAGTTCTACTTGAAAAGTAACAAGCATATATGTTTGGTATATTTCAGCAAGAAAATGATTGGAATATGTATATCAGGAGTCCACATATTTGTGCCAAAATCAATTTAAGTCATTTATATTTTGAATAGGTCATTTAGATCGTCTATACCGTGAGTAGATTATTTAAATCTTTTATGTTTCTGTAATTGCTTTAAACACGTTCTCTATGTCTATGGCTTTAAATAATAGAAATACTGATTGAGGACTTTCTTAGTATAATAATACAAATGCAGAGGATTTAAATAATTTATTTAAACTATAAAGTATTTTATTGAATTTTAGCATAAATATAAAAAGGGTTTAAGGACTTATAAGGGGATCAATTATATTTTGGCACAAATATAAAATATTTCTAGGATACTTATCTCCAAAAAGTTTCATAATATCTACGCTTCATTCAATCTTGATCTAGGTATAACTATTTCAGCCCTTAAGAAGATTCATTTGAATTATTTATTTACCCATTATTCATAATATAGCGTGGTATGATACATTCTATAATGTTGCAACCATATATTTGAAGAACAATGTGACAACATTTGCACTAATGTACATACGATCACGATAACATTAATACCTGTATCAAATATGGAGTACTTACCTTAAATGCGACAGAGAAAACTTTGGATGATCAGAATGAGGTGTGATGTATCCTGTAGTAAAACAGTATGAGATCAAAACTAAAAATCAAGTTGTAGAGACAATCTAACATCTAATTTTCACATTGTATTCAAGTTAGAGAGAGAATTTACTAAACTTAGCTGCTATATAAATGAAATATCCTCCACTACACAATGAAGATAAAGAAATAGGATGATACATAATTAGAAATAAGATAGTATAAAAGAAGAACCTGAAGAAAAGGAAATCAAGTTTTCCATGAGGAACCGACTATTGAAATTTTATAAGAATCTAGTGAGAGTTGTTGTTGGGACCTTTTCCTGAAGGGAAAGAAACGCATAATCCTGTAATACACATACGTCATTCAAGTTAGAAAGAAACGCAGAGTCTTGGGCTTGGAGGACCAATCTTTAACAATACTTTCCATTTGAGAGGTGATATATATAGGAAAGAGAGATTTACCTATAAAAAAAATAAGCTTTGTATATGAAATCATATATAGCTTTCTTAGGGCATCTCAAACTCTAAGAACTTAATTTAAGGTTTTTAAATGCCACATTAATACTTTAAGAATCTTTTTTCCTTAAGAATTTCTTTGCTTTATCTCCAAGTTTTTGAAAAGAGTTCTTAAATGCTACATTAGTACTTTCTTTTATCTTTTTTTTTAGACAATATTTATTTAAAAAAAAGTAATAATAAATTTGGATAACTTTTTAAGATAAAGATCATTTTCTATTCCTCAAGAACCTCAAAAAGTAGGTTTTTGATCTTGAATTTGGTGTCAAGAATTAAGAATGTCACATAATTAATAGAAGGTGTTACTAAAAATAGGTATTTTGAAAAATACTCTTCTTTTTTTTTTTTTTTCTATTTTCCCTCCAAAGTTAGGAATCAAAGTATTCTAGCGTTACTGTATAATCAACGTTATCAAGTTATTATTATATATAACAGGTGATAAGCATGAGGGACAAAATAGGATGCTTGTTAGAGTTACAAGAAAGAATAGCATAGAATGTTTAGTGTCGAAGCAATAGAGGCGTACCATCTATTCTTGGAGTTGACCTTCTAAGTTTACTAGATAATCTTCTAAGTTACCTTGAAGCAAATGAAAAACTTTTACTTTTAAAACCCATTTATGTAGGATCTAAGTTCTATAACTTCAAATCTTCCTAACACTCGTTCATGATAACTAGCACTTAATTTACAAATGCACCTCTTACATCCATCGTTGAAGTGACATAAGCTAGGACTTTAATGCAAAGTGTCACTTACAATATAAAAACCAAACTCCAAAAGTACCTCTTTTCACAACTTGCTCAATACTTTATATATGCTAAGCTTTCCTTCAAAACCTACAATAGGCTATTAAATACTTGGAACCAAATTACAAACTTCTCATAATATCTCTTAAATGATAGTATTTCGTGACCCATTCCATTAACTATTTACACATAAACAAAATCCACTATAGAGGTTAGAGGTTAAAACAAAGTAGATCCAAAAGCGACTTTTAGGGCTTTTCATCCATGACCATGCCCAATTATTCCTTTAGACTTGTTCTTAGGGGGAAAGAAAAACCTTAGCCTATAATGTGAGCTAAGTGAGTAAACTATAAATAGAGTAACAACAATTAGCAATGCAAGCTACTAATCAAGTATATAATCAATAGTCAAACATCAAGGCAAGTACTTATAATTAAAATCCAAGAGCACACACTCAATCATATAGGTAACAAGTAGATGCAATGCTTATGCTTGTGATATGCACTTGGTATCTTGAATGAGGGGTGCTTGGTTGCTCAATTCTGAGAGTAAAATGTTAAGTGGCCCTTGGTGACTCAATTTTGAGGGATTAGAGGAATGTAAACTATGTGTTGTAAAATGCTTTTCTCTAAATCATACACTTGTTTTCAAGAATTGTTAGAAAACATGACCCTTAGGTCCTTTTATGCCATGCCATGAGTGAATGTATTAATTCCAAGGATATGCCCCAAATATTACAATCAATAGTATAATATAAACTTTACATTTGAAGCAAAATGAGCATGTATGAAACTTAATCATAAATCATCATTCCACCATGGATCTACTAACTCATAGATAGCAACCCCATGCAGGACTTTGCTTAAGTGATATGCTAATGAGAAAGGGACATTTAAGAAGCTAAAATCAAAACATCCATTTCATAGTTAGCTCACAATCCAATAAGCAGAGATGTATATAAAACAATAATAATCAAACACAAGCAAAAACTAGTAAGGATCATAGATACTCACTTAGATTAGGCCAACACCTTGTAATCAACACCAAAAGCGATCCAAGAATCAAATTGCACATATAAAATCACCTAAGTGCTCCTTAATAGATCAATATGGTCACATTTCACACGATTTGGCCTATAAAATTTATCTTCTACTTTTACTCGATTGACTTCTATGAATACATACTTTACTCGTTTCTTACCCAATTTTGATATACTATACATTGTCACAATCATTAATAGAAATACTAACCAATTACATTAAAGTTTCAAACCTCGCACATATGGTAAAATGACTAAGTTGCCCCTTTTTATGCCATCAATTTACTTTTAAGTCATGACTGTCACATAATTAGCCAAAATTAACTTATATTAAGTTTGGATTCTACCTAAAACAAAAAAATACTAACCTTTCCTATTAATTGAGAATTGAGGAACAAGTGCAAGTTATCAAATCATCAACTTGAGGTAATTTAATTTGTTTAATTTCATAAATTTAGCTAGTATGTGACAATATATCAACTAAATTGCTTAAATTACTTAATTAATCAAACTTCTGTGCTAAATCAAAGTTAAATATTCCAAATATCATCATTAAATTTTAGAAATCATCATAGGTTAGATTTAATAATTAATTTCATGAAAGCTACTCATTTCCTATATTTTCAAAACAAGGTAGTTTCATGAGAATAATTATAATAATTATCTAGCATGTAATTTGTTAGAATTTCTTTACATGCAAACTGAGTGTAACCTATTAGGAGTTCACAAACGAAAAACTAGCTTGAAACTATGTTAATAAAGGTCTCAAAAACAAGTTTGAATTCAAATCCAAATAGGAAGATTTCTTAAAGATCTACCATACCCACTTTGAATCTCATGCATGCAAAAATACCATCCAAAACTACACTTAGAAATATCACAAAATACATTTTTCACAGTTATTTAAGTAGATTTACTACTTTTAACAAATTACTAAAAATTGGGTAGGAATTTCAACTCACTATTGTTTACTGTTTCAACAGCTAATGACCACCCACTCTTTGTTGGGAAGACTTATTGCTATGTCCTCCTCCAAACCCCTAAGTGGCACACTAGCAAGTCACTCTTAAGTCTTTGAGCCACACGTAACTCAAAATTTGCTCTATTTTATATTTTTTTTGTTGAATTTTCCTAAATTTGCTAAAGTTATTCACTAAATAGATCTTAAACCTAGTAAGGAAGAGTGTAACTTACCAAAATATGAGTTGTGAAATTGATGAGCTTTTCTTCAAGTTGATAGCAAAATTTTCCTTTGAATGCTGATAATTCATAAGTTTACTAAATGGAAAATGTGATGATACTCCCTTAATCTCTCTCTTGTATTGTCTAAGTACACTTTAGGACTACAAATTTTGCAGGAGTTGGTCATGTGAAGTCCTTGGGGAAAATGCTATAATTTAAGTTATTTTATTACAAATTGTTTAATTTATGGGTATAATTATCTATTTTCCTATTCTTAAGTTTAATATATGTACTCATACCTATTATTTATGTTTTTATTTATGGTCAACGTGTCTTCAACAATATTTCATTACTCATAATTATTGATTTTATAATATGATTAGTTCATTTTTAGCATCTCTTTATACTATGGAATTTGTTATTTGAGTCTCCATTAAATTATAAACTATTAGGAATAAGTTATGCCTTTAAGTAAAATAAGCATCCATTTTGAAAAATGAACTTTATGGATCATTATTGCGAGCTTTCATGGCCTTGTTGTAAAGTTAGGACAGAAACAAGTACTTCATAACCTTTTGCTTTTTAACCTTTACTTTCAATGTTTAAAAGGAAACTAAATGTTGCTTCTAGTCCTAACTAGTAGCTCAAAGATTGAGATCTCACATTCGACCTCAAAACATATTATAATACATTTATATAATAAAATATTTTGGTATGTCTTCTATGGTGTCATAGTATTGATTTTTCAAATATCATAATCTTGTCAGTTGGACATTATGTGAATGTAAACTAGAAAGCCTATGTTATGAGCTATTTCAAAACCTGTTAGTTAGACATTAAATTACATAGTTGAAAATTGTCCACAAGACTAACCTAAACTCTTTTTCATAACTTGATAAGATAAATGCGATCAATAGAAGATGAAACAAAACTTGAATTACCATATACTTAAAACCATGTGAAGATTTAGACATGAATCAAAGTAAGAACTTTATGCATTCAAAGATTAGATGAAAAAGAAGACTTACAGAGTAAAGAGAGTAAAGTGGAAAATGAAATACTTGGTCTAATGTCATAATTAGCAAAATGATCTAGCTATCTAATATTTATACTGCTAAATATGCATGTGACACTCACACATGAGAAATAATAGATATGTATATGTTAATAGAATTGTCGAGAGGAAGGTGTAAACACTTCAAGCTTAAAGGGTGTTCAAGAAGAGGACACTGATTGAGGCATCTTCCTTTCCTAACATGTCCATGGTAGGCTATCATAATGAGTAGACACGTTCATGGGGTGGAATTGCCCTTGACCCAAATCTAGAATCAGTGGTTCTAAGTTCTTAAAATGAGGAATCAACCCTAGAACAATGGGACTTAGTTTTGGGCTAGATTTAAGGGCCCACCAGTTCATGGGTCTAATTTAAACCTAACCTTAATTTTTTTTCTTTTATTTTTAAATTAAAAAATATATATAGTTTACAAAATTTAAAAATTAAAAAAAATCTACAAGCGCAAAACTCTTAATAGGTTTTAGTCCATTTTGTAAAAAACTTGAAAAAAATTTATATTTATTTATATAAAACCACACTCAAGTAGAGTTACTATCTTAATAATGTGGGATAAAAGTCTATAAAAAAAATTAAAAATAAAAATGGTTTTAATTCCATATTGCTAAGGAATAAATACTTTCTCTTATTGAATTTTACAAATATCCAAACACATATACTCTTTTGATGTATTTATTTAACAAAACATTAAATATTGTGAATGGAAATTGATTTTTCCTATTTCATAAGGAAATAGTTTAAATTTTGAATTTAATTTTAATTTTAATTTTTAATATTATTTTAATTTATTTTTTCTTTAATTTTCTTTTTTTTTTTTCTCTCGACAGGTTGTAACCGTTGGCTCCTATAGATCTAGGGCGTTGACCCGTGGAACCGGCAGTTTCACGATGATCTAGAATCGTCTTGATGGTTCATGATCCTGGGTTGGAACCGTCGGATTGGTTCCGAGATGGTTCATGGTTCTGAATTGTCCTATGGTCGTGTCTTATAATGATGCTGTGCTTCGAAGTGACAAGCTTTGAGTTTTTAAGGTAATTTCGTTGTATCTCTTAATCTCCAAGACAAGTTGTATTTTCAATTTTTCTTATTTTCCTTATATTACTTGATAATGGGTATTCTAATTACTGCCTTGGGATTTTGGAGTCGAATGCAACATAATTAATCAAGCCTAACGTGAGAATTTTCTCCCCTACGATGTAAAATAAAGTTTAGAGATCTTGTAACGTATAAGTTTGATTTGTACATCAAAGGGCTTATTAACGATATTGCTTTAAAAAAAAAGAAGAAAAAAGAAAAGAAAAGATATGGTCATCGCCCCACGTATATGCTACATGAATGGAATTCATATAAAAGTGTCTTCAGTTGTGTTATTATTTCACTTCAACCTTTTGTTCTTAAGAAAGAGATCGGTTAAAACCATCTTTGACTGCAGGGAAGCTTTCAATAAATTTATAGCCTGCAAAAATGAGAACCACAAAAAAGAATATCAAGGATAAGTCATAATAATAGAGATACTAGTATTGTCTCCAATACAATGCAGTCAGTCCTTTGATGTTTATCCACAAAAATAGTTTAAGACCTTAAAGTATACTTTTACCTCTTCGTAACCTTTGTAATATGTATATATCTTTTGTATCATTGCTAAGTTCTAAAGGGATCACTATTTATTATCCTTTATTAAAGAAAATGTACATTTTCAAAGGCAATTTTAAGATTTTAGGCGATGGTTTGTAAACCTAACTAAATCTGAAATGGTAGTGGACATATGCCATTGATTGAGTACGTGACAAAAATATGATGAAACTAATTAGGATAATGTCGTTACATTTTGAGAATTAATGGATTCGTATGCTCTTAACCAATAGTGCATTCACAACTATACCTTAGTTTTTATACATATTTAATTGTTTATAGAAAAATTTACTTCGTCTTTACTATTAAACAAATGCATGGTTATAGGCTATGTTTACGTTTCATGGCATGGAACCAAAATGGAAAAAGAATTATTACATGCAACCAAATGCACCAATTATGAGCATATTAAGGAAGCCAATACAAGAGTAAATTACTAACCTCATCAAGACCAAAAGTGAGGACGTTCTCCTCAAGATCACCAATATCCTTAATATTGAATGAACTAAGTAGAGCAATGCAAGAGATGGTAGACATTGGCTTTACCACAAGATCATCCATCACCATATACGTAACAACACCCCTGACATAGCCACCCTCACCACTCGACAACTGTGACGGCACCGCTAATGGTTCTACAAACCTAGCGGTATACCTCATTGCATTCTTACATTGAGGACAAAGGGTATTAGGATTATCGACCGTGACATACTCGCGACAAATATTGTAAGAAATACTTTCACATCTAAAATAATTTTTAGGTTAGCGTGGTATTGATTCAGTTTCGGGTAAAAGAGTTAATGGTGGTGTATTAATAGGTTTTACAACTTTAGGCTTCAAGAGATGTTCTTTTTTATCAGAGGGTAAATAGGTATCACTTAAAATTTCGATGCTATCAAAGAGAGTTCTTAGGCTACCTAACATTTCTTGCTTTGCGAGGAGCCTCAAAGTAGATCCTAGTGGCAAAGTGAGAATGTTAAAGAGGAAGTCTATAAAGTCTTTTCCTGCTTCAGCTACAAGCACCCTTTGTTTTCTTGTGTCAACCAGAAGCTTCAAAGTCATTGCTGTAGGTGTAGAGGCCATTGATTAAAAGTGGCGCACGATTGGCTCTATTAATACCCGCTTACCTGTGATGATACAATATGAAGTACGTCAATTTCAAATGGTTGAAAACAATCTCAAGTTTCTTGTTGGTCACATTGAAATTTAGGGGGAAAAAGATATAAATCGGTTCCGTTAACTTTATTTTTTAAATGAATGCTCTGATAAAAATCATATTAAGTATGATTTCAATACTTTTAGAAAATAGGCACATAAGTCACCTTATTGTATACCTCGGGTTCTTTTCATCAAAATCAAGTACAGATTCAGTTCATCTTATACAATTGAAGATTAGTTTTATTTTGTCCTCCTATAGCCTTAGAACAAAAGGCAAAATTCTTTCTCAAAAGTAACATCGAGCTATGTTTGGTAGATTTCGATCGTTGGGAAAAAGATTAGGGTAAATATACTGGTAGCCCTTTATATATTCAATTAAGTCATTTATATTCTAATCTAGTCTTTTAAATCATTTATAATTTAGGTAGGTTTATTTAAATCCACTATATTTGTGTGATCACTCTAAACATATTCTCTATGCTTGTGGCCTCAAATGATAGGAATACTGATTGAAGAGATACATGATAATACAAATATAAAGAACTTAAATGATTCACTTGAAGTATAAAAAACTTATTGAATTTTGGCATAGACATAATGGTTTTAATTATTCATAAAAGATTTAATTGCACCTTGGCACAAATATAAAATACTTCTAGAATATTTATCTCAATAAAAGTTCATAAAACCTACGCATTATTTTACGTCAATATATCTATAATTGGTTTAATTCTTAAGGAGATGCATTTAAATTATTTATTTTCACAATTTACTTCAGATAGCACGGTAAGATGCATTAAATAATGGTGCAGCTATATATTTGAACACCAATGTGAGAACATTTATACACTAACGTACATACGATTAAAATAACGTTAACACCTACATCTGCTGTGGAGTATTTACCTAAAATGCGACAGAAAAGGCTTAGGATGACGAAAATGAAGTATCCTGGAAAAAAAGCAACATTAGGTCGAGACAATCTAACATCTAACTCTCATGTTGCATTCAATTTAGGGAGACAATTTACTAATATCAGCTGCTATAACAATGAAGTCAAAGAAATAACATTATACATAATTAAAAATAGGATGGTAGGAAAAGAAGAACCTGATGAAGATGAAACCAAGTTCTCCATTAGGATCCGACAATTGAAATTTTATAACATTTTAATGAGGGATATGATATTGGGGACCTTTTCCTGAGGGGAAAGAAATGCATAGGTTTGTCCTGCACAAACTTCATCTAAGTTAGGAATCAGGAATCTAAGTATTCTAACCCTAATTTGTCATTTATATTATCAAATAATTATTATATATGACACATGTCATAATCGTGAGGAACAAGAAAGGATTCAAGTTGGAGCCATAATGTAGAATGTTTAATGTCGATGCTATAGAGGCTTTGGCGAGAAAAAAAATGAAAATAAAAGAGAGAGAGAGAGAGAGAGAGAGAGAGAGAAAATAGAATAAAATGGGTAAAGGATATGGAAAAAATTGAAAATAAATGGGTAAGTGTCTCGAAACATTGATTGTACGGAAATTTCTCATAGATATTTGATTTTTTAAAATCCCTTGAAATAGATATAGTACCGACTTTTTTTTAGTGTATTGGTGCTCATGCGTATTTTTTTCCAACATGGATAGCACATGTAATATATTTAATTAATAAATTTTAGAGATATTAAATTGAAATTAGAACATTGAAAAAATATTAAAAATTCAAAATATCTGCCCTTAAATGGTTAGTGAATACACTAATGGGGTCGGGTAACCCCATCGATATGGTTATTAGCTAACCCCCATCCTTCAATGGTCGATAGCAATCATGCAAGTTTTTGTTCTTTGTTGGTTTTTCTATTTTTTTTTTATTTTCATTGATTTATTATTTTTTTATTTTTTTTGCAAGTTTTCTATTTTTTTAATTTTTTGAAGTTTTTAAACATTTTTTAATTAAATATTTATATGTATTATTCACATTAGTATGAAAATACACATAGGTAGCTCATATACTGAAAGGTGTGATCCTATGCCTATTTTACAGGGTTTAAGTGCAAACTTTTGAAAAATGAGAGGATCCATACAATTTGCAAGTTTTAGAAAGTATCCATACAATTTACCATTTTCAAATAACGTATCATTGAAAAAGTTATATCATGTATTATCATTAAAAATAATAATATTACATATGTATCTCAAAATTAGGCAATCTAACAAAAACTTTAAATGAGAATTAAATACTAAATTGGAAACCATTTTCAACATAAAGTTTTATGTGGATACATCAATTTGAGATGTGTGCCTAGTTCTATTTGCAAATTATAGCAAAAGCAAGAAACTTGTTGGCGATATAAAATTCACAAAAAATAGGATATCACTCATGTGTAGTTAAAACCTTTGAAAAATGTGTCCATTTCTTTTTTTTTTTTGTTTTTATTTTTTTGAAATTATTATTATTTATTATGATTACTGTATTATTTTTTGAATGTTCTATAACCATTGTTATAAATAAATCACTTAATTTGTGTGCATCTTTTCAGGTCCCCTCATTTATCAAGCAAGTGTGGCTAATCGGAGCTTATGCTTAAGTTTAACTATACACTAGAGGTTAGATCGATCTTTGATTTTTGGACTAGGATATGGAAGCTCTAATTTTGGTCTTTAAAGTACGACCATGGGCATAAGTAGGTTAGGGTCGAAGTTCAAAAATCACTATCAACAAAAATAAATAAATAAATAAATAAAATAAAAAGTGAAAATTAGTTAAGGCATGTCACGGTGATTATCCCTCACCTATATACTATGCATGTGTGAGCCACGAGACTTGTCATATAAGTTCAATTAGAAGAGAATATTTTATGAACAGTCATAACTTATAAATTGGGTATTATTTGGCTTTAAAATGCAAAATTTCGAATTCATTAGATAATGTAACTCCATACAATACAATATTTTGGTATATCTCCGATAGTGTCATGGGATTGATTTTTCAAATTTCACAATCCTTGCCAATTGGGCATAGTGTGAATGCAAACTAGAAAACTTATGTTACAGCATCTCTATTTCTAGTTCTTGGTGCCAAATCCAAATTAAAAACTTGCTTTTTGGGGTTGGTGAGAAATAGAGAGAGGTTTCTTGTACTTTTTGGAGTCTTTTATGAAGGAGCTTAAAAAGCTATTCAAATTTATTATTATTTTACTTTTTTTTTTATAAAAGTTAAAACTTAAAAGTGTTGGTTAAAAATAATTGATATAGAACCCATAATAAGAAAAAAGAAAGTAACAAAATAGTGTTTTGGAACTTTGCTCAAGAAATTAGAGATAAAATAAGGAGGTACTTAAAAAAGAGAAGTATTTAAAATATCGATATGAACCTAATAATCTTAAATGGGGTCCTTAAAGTTGGAGATGCTCTTATAAGCTATTTGAAAACTATTAGATTGGCATGAAATTACATAGTTGAAAACTGCATATAGGTAGACTAGCTTGACTCTTTTTCGTAAATTGAAAAGATAAATGGTCAAAATTATAAAGCTTAAGGATTATTCACAAGCCATGTAGATTGTCACGAGAAATAAAGGAGAATTACAAAAAATTGAAAATAAAAGAACGTTAGATGGAAAAAGGAAAATGGCTAAACAAATATGGGAGAATTTTGTATATGACATTTTCCTTTAACAACCCTTTATTTTAGTAGTTCTTTGTTTCTATAGCTCTCCTTTATTTTTCACCAAAGTCATATAGCTTTTAATGTCTTTTAAGTTTTGTAATTTTCTAAACATTATGATTAACCTTATTTTTATGAATTTATTTAATTTTATCATAACTAACTTTACATTTCTAAATATCCTCTAAATTTTATAATCTTCTTTAAACTTTCTATTTCTTTTCATTATTTATATATTCATATACCTCGTAATATAATTGTAAAATTGTAAGATCTTCTAAAGTTTCATATCAAATTTATTGCAATAAGTATAAGAGTCAGGTCAGAATACTATGAGGTAGATTAAAGTACTATCAAATATAGACGTGTATTATTTGGTGAGCGTAAAACTTTATGTTTCATGACAAAACGACAAGATTTTGCCATTCATTGTGTCAATTTTTAAAATTACAAAATATAAAAATAGTCAAGTTACTCTACTTAAAAAATGGAAAACATGTAATTTTCAATCAAAATCATAGTTTTTAAATCATGTAACATAATTGGCAACACACGCGTATCTATCTATCTATGACATGAGTTTTTTAGCGAATTTAACTTTAATTGTACATATTTTTTTGGGAAAATATCACAAATGGTATCTTAACTTTACCAAATTTTATAATTGAGAACTTAAACTTAAAAAATATCAATTTAACATCTAATTAAACTTTTAGAGAATGTTTATACTATCTAGAGTAACTTCATCCAGCTTTATTAGCACACGTAGATGGCACAACAAATTATTAAGTAAATTGTGTTTGCAATAAATGAATGAGAAAATAAGAATGGTAAGTCACGTTCATTTTTCATTAAAGACCTTGGTTCGCACTTTTCTAGATGCACCTCATTTTTTCAATTGAAGTGCCACGTGCCATTGGCTTGTCCAAGTCGGTGATTGACGAAAGAAGAGAGAGAAAGAGATATGAGTGGGATAAAACAAGGCTAATCAACGCAAATTTGATTCATTTTTATCAAATTTTTAATATACATCTATCTAGAATCTCATATAGTTTCATTTTATCATAACGATTTACATCAATATGAATCATAAATAGATCAAATTTGAAGATAAAGATGAGGGCTTTGGTATAAAATAAAACCTAATTCGATGTGGATAAAGTGAAGCAACTTAACCCTAATCTAAAGATATTTTTATACATAAGTCAAAAAATAAGAGGGTGGATTGATTCAAATCAATTCTTCCAAAATTAAAACAACTTCACATTGTTCTTTCTCTAACTTCAAGACATGCCTAGTTTGAGCTTCTCTTTAGAAGTTCTTCATTTATAGAGTAAGTTAAAGTAAAGTGGTGATTATAATAGATTTTAGAACCCTTAATCTTTGATAAAAAGCAAAAATTTGCTTTCAAATTACTCACAATCCACCTTAATCAAGCAGCACTTGATTGACTATGTGGATTTATTCTAGAAGCATCATTGTCATGCCACCTAAGTTGACACCACTACCACCGTGGTGTTCTCCACCTTTATATAGTCATGTTCGATTTGTGCATCTGACATGCCCATCTAATGTGTTCTCTACCTTTAGAAAGTCATGTTCGATGTGTTCTTTATCTTTAAAAACTACAATACAATCATTTTTGAAGGATGTTTATTTCTATTAATTAAGTAATTCTTTTATTTAAAAAAATTATTATATTTTAAATTTATTTAATTCTTGGCTGCATGATATGGTCACATCACTGCCACATAATTACCATGTATTAAATGGCCTTAAAATATTGTATATGAGGTAAAAATATATACTTGTTAGTATGTGATTGGTTGAAATGGATATATCCATGTATACTAACATAACTTAATAGAGTTACTCAAGATAGTAGAAAAGATCTTGAAAAGTTTGATTAGGTAGTAAATTGATACTTTTAAAATTTAGGTATTTAATTATAAAAATTATAAAAGTTTAAGCATTAAGTACAATATTAATCTGTTTTTAAATTTATTATTATTATTATTATTAAAGTTATGAAACTATAAAGATAGAAAAATCAATCTCAAAAACTACTATCAAAATATTATATTTTATAGAGGTGTACTATTCGGTGAGTCCAGAAGTTGATGCTAGGAGGCTAGGAAAACCTCGCTTAGCAAGTTATAGCAATTTAAAAATTTTACTTGGTGTGATCACTCTCAAGACAATGTTATATTTATTTCAAATAAAAGTAGGAGTCATGAGCCTTTTGATGTTATAGCATTTGTTAAAATTGGATATTGTATCCAGAAAATATGTACAACTGAAACTTTAATTTGTCACAAAATAATTTTCTTCTGATTTTCAAAAGAAGATTATCAAATTAGAAAGGTCAAAATTAATTTCTCACAAATTAATGAGTGGTCACAATTGTGTTTTTTTTTTCTTTTTATTTTTTAATAATTTTAATGTCTTTAATCTTGTATTTTTTTCTTAGATGTCCACGTCATCATCTTTCTCCTCCATCTGTGCGAGAACATAGCACGTCTGCACCACGTATAAGAAAATAACTTATCTTTATCTACATAACCACCACTCACATAATTTATCTCTACATAGTATTTTTAAATTTATTTGAGTAATATTATGTAAGATACCAAACAACCCTATTCAACTTAATATTGTAGTGGTAAGTTATTTTTTGTAATTGTTTGGATGATTATTTAATTATTTACAATTTTAGGCAACTGTAACATGGGTACTATGTTCATTGGACGGATTTAGGATATATTCACTTAAAAGTGATTATATGGCACAATCATAATTTATCAATGGCTTTCAAAAAAAAAAATTATTAATGACCTTATATACTATAATTCAAAATAGTATACTATGATTGTACATACTACACCCAAGAATATTTCTATGCCACTAGTATATCTTGAAATGCAGTATTCATAATTATAGTGAACATTATTCTCTTATAAAGATGGAATAGGTTTAACTCCTTTCTTATTCCAATAAACTATATAATTGACACAACTTCGTGAATGATGACCATGGAATCTTGTAGTAAAATGCTTTCCATTTGTTTAGGAAAAATATTTTTTGAAAGATACTTTCTTTATTTTCCTTTATTTATTATGCTAAAAAAAGGCTCTTTAAGTAGAAATTGTTTCCTTTATAAAGAAAAACTTTTTCTACTAAAAAGAAAATCTTTAAACTTTTCTTGGAAAATGACTTATTCTTACAAAAATATAATATCATTTTCTAACGTAGTCTCTATGCCGTTCTAACTTTAAGAAAACTATATTTATTTTATTTTTTTTGTAATTGACCTTTAAATTATATTTTAAGCATGAAAAGAGTCTAATGGAAAAAAAAATTAGTTACTTGTTAAAATATCATAAAAATCAATTAAAGATTTTGTAATAATGTATATCACAAATTCATTCACATTTATACTTTTACTTTTAAATAAATGTATGAAATAGGAAAAAGTACAAATTTAGTCAACAACATTTACTACTTTTTCTATTTTAGTCCTATACATTTATTTTTTTTGCATTCAACTCCTTAATGTTTGCAAATACTTGAAAAAAAGTCATTTTGGTGACATCATTAATTTTTTTGGTTAAAGAATTATGTGTGGTGTGATTTGATTAATCAAAATAAATTATTCTAACCAATCAAATCGCGTCACGTGTCAATATTAATGGAAAAATTAGTAGAAAACTAGCGGCAGACTTGTTTGTAAACTTTTGCAAATATTGAAAACTAAAATGAAAAAAAAAATGAAACGTTTAAATTTCAAATAGAAAAGGTGGCAAGCGTTGAGGACTAATTTGTACTCTTCCTCGTGTGAAATAATACATTTATATAAAATGTTGATATTACTTTTTTTAAGTATGGTTATGAGTTACATAGTATTTGTGAGCCAAACATGAGAAAAAAATTTTAATATATTTTTATAAATATAACTAAACATATGGAAATATATGATTTCCAAGAAAATATTTTTAAGAAAAAACATTTTACGTTTATAGGTGGCTTTCTTTCAAAGAAGTGAAACCTAAGAATATATGACCGCAATGTGTGTTTAGGCCTCCTTTTTATTCCTACTAATGGAAAAAATACCCTTGTTGTGGGTATACAAAATTATTATTCGTAAAATTATTAATAAAAATGATAAGAATATGATGGACTTGTAATACATGAAATTCAAAATTCAAAATAATTATAAAATTGAAAGTTAAATATTTATTATCATTGTTTATATAATTTTTAGTTACAAATTGATATGAGTTTAAAATGTTTCGTGGTTACGTTTTTCAAAATTTAAATTATAAAAAAACTTATATACTTTCTTGTCTTTTAGAGGCCATTGCCCATTAATATATGCACTCTTAATAATATCTTAAACACGTTATATTCGCATTACAAAATTTTAGATATAATAATTTAAAAATAAATAAAAGAACAATTTAATTTTCAATTACTTTTGTAAGCATTTATTTTTTCTTTTGTTGAAAATTTTAATAAAGACAACAAACAATTTAATTCAATAATTATTACAAACTATAGATGTTGGAGCTATAATAGAAAATTTCTATCTTGGTGGAGGATTTTTAGGTTAATGGAGTTTAATTGTGGAAAGATAGAGATACCATTTTAGCATATAGAGTTTTTTTATGATAATAACCTTAACACAGTGATAATTTATTAAGAATTAGTAGGTATATAAAGGCTGTTTGATAAAATTAAAATTAAAAGAAATATCAAAACACTAAAGATACTAAAACCCTCATCTTAAGCTTATCAACTGTTGTCTTTCCCTATTCCTGGAAAAAAGGAAAATGCTGATACATACCTGTAGCGGTGCCTACCTTGGAGGAAAAGGAAAGGATAACGGTTAATTGGAATCAAAGGGAGGCCTGCGAAGAGTAAAATATTAGAATTGCTTTTCAGAAGTTAATCTCAAAAGACCGAAAAGAGTCTTAGGTAGCCGGACCTTCTTGTCCAAGATTAATTCGTTCTTTTTTATTTTAATTGCAAAAGAAAATTCATTTCTGTTTTATGAAGATAAATAGAAAGGCAAGCACACAATTCTACCCTTTTTTTTTTTTTTAATTTCTTGTCTTGTAAAAAAATAAAATATATTTACATACAAAATCGAGTCAATATTTTCAACTCTTTTAGATGGGGAAAAAGTTCCACAAAATTAGATAACCATCTAGGATAAGTTAAAAAAAAAAAGTGAGAAAAAGAAAACCATCTAGAATAGATTTGTGCATTTAATTGAAATTCAAAACACAATCCCCGTATTTTAATAAAGCAATTTCTTATTTAAATTAGGTAAGCATGCTATTTTATTAAAAATAGATCCTTTAAAGTTTTCCTTATTTCCACTCAAAATATCCTTAAAAATTGAAAAGCTTTCTTCAAATAAATAGACCAGAGTCATCAATCAAACCAATACAACTCGTTGCATGACTATTAAAATAAGATGTCATGTTAATTCATATAGGAAAGTTTTCAGCTATTCCTTCGCTAAGGAATAAAAGTGGCATCTGAGTCTTGATTCTTATATAGGGTTTTTTTGTTTTTAATTCTATGTGTCATTCCAATATGGATTGGATAGACTCTTGAGTTCAATTTCGCGATTGTATAATAATTTTTTTCCAAATTATTGTTACCCATCTTTACTTAGGAGAATTGCCTGGTTTCGGGTTTGGTTAATGCACTTGAGTAATTCATGAATGAATAATAAATGTTTACCAGGAAAATAAAAAAGAAAAGAAAAAAAATCTTTATCTCTCTCTGTTTTTCTCCTTTCTTTTGTCTTAAAAGACACATCGCTATGCGCCACATTTTGGGATCCGTACCTTCAACGGCACAAGCCTCCCGTTACCTTATTTTCGAACATCGTCCACAACTATCTAAAACCGAAGTACAGTTGAAACATGTCTTATTTCACTCAAATATGTTTTTCACTACTGATGTTTTATCCCTCATTCATTTCAGTGGTAGCAAGTAGATTAATCTTAGCGGAAAGCAAAAGTTCCAAGCAGACAACCTCAGAAAAATTAACTGGTCTTTGGAACATATGGGATTTACGTGTCCTAGTACTCCTCAGCATGTTAATGCAGATCATTCTCATTTTCTTTGGTCCACGGAGGAAGTTCACATCCGCAACATGGCTCACTATCCTAGTTTGGATTGCTTACTTGATGGCAGACTACATGGGAACTGTCTCCTTAAGTACTCTTTCCAAGAAGAATCAAACAGTTCAAAACATCCAATCATCTTCACATCAATTACAGGTATTCTGGGCACCATTCCTTCTTTTGCATCTAGGAGGTCCCGATACGATCACTGCCTATTCCGTAGAAGACCATACATTGTGGTTAAGACACTTGCTTAGTCTACTTGTCCAAGTACAAGTTGCATTGTATGCCTTTGCCAAGTCTTGGAATAGTGAACAAACTCTCACACTTTTAGCTATTCCTGTGTTTACCGTTGGGCTTATTAAGTGTAGTGAGAGGATTTGGGTTCTCAAATCTGCATCATTGCAAGGAATCCAATCTTCCGGAGGGGATATATCGAACCCATTTTATATAGATCCGGTTGTCCCCGAAGGCACTTATCTTCAAGAGACAAGCTTTCTGTTAGGCCAAATCAAGGAACTCTTCGCGGAGTCAGCTTCCCTTAGGGTGGAAGGGTATAATGATTCCAGCGAATTCATGCTACTAAAATCACCTCTTGAGGCCTTCAAACTTGTTGAGGTTGAACTCGAGTTTATGTTTGATTTGTTGTATACAAAAGCAAAGCTAATTTATTCTCCACTCGGGGTAGTTTTACGTTCCATCACTCTAGTTTTCTCCATTTCCACACTGGTTGCTTTTATAGTCATCCACAGAAGTTCTAAAATATCCACCATTGACATTTCAATTACATATGTGCTGATGGCAGGCGCTGTCGCCTTAGAGATATATGCTACAGTTTTACTTATTTTCTCAAACTGGACAATGCTCTGGCTGACCAAGCGAAAGCACTCCTATGCTAAAGCCATGTTCCGATTTATCTACAAATTCAGAGGAACATTGTTCAATGAGAAGCGCTGGTCAAGAAGCATGCAACAACACAATTTCATCCACCTTTGTTTCTTGGTCACGACAGGTCGGTTTGAAAGATTTGTTCCTAATTGTTTAAAAGGGTATCTATTTGAATATTGTCAGGAGTGGAGTAATTCGAGCGAAGAAGTAGCGAATTCTATGGAGGAACTAATTTTCGAGCATGTCAAGGAGAAAAGAATCAGGTACAGAGAGCAAGGTTATGGCTATGATGTCCTAAGACACCTCCTAGGCGAAAGAGGTGATCATGTCACTCAAATTAGAAATTGTCATGAAAAATTACATTGGAGCTTAAGTGGAGCAGATTTTGACCACAGCCTTTTCTTGTGGCATATTGCCACTGATCTTTGTTACTATTATGATAAGGACAGTAATGAAGTCGCCACTAGCGCCAGCTTTTCTTCCTATCTCAACGCAAGCAAGGGTTTATCGGATTACATGCTGTACCTTGTAATTTCACATCCAAAAATGCTTCCTAGAGGGATGTACAAGGTGAAATATGACTTTGCTTTTCCCAGTTTTCTCAAGTTTGCTGAAGGAAAGCATATCCCAAAGAAGGATGTCCGAAAGGAACTATTGCTTCAGGACATAACTAGTCGATTAAGAGAAGAAGGAGACGAGATCACATCGGTTTTGGAAGACGCTCGAAGGCTTGCTAAATTGTTACAATCATTGGAGACAGAGGAAGGATGGAGTTGTCAAAGGAAATGGGAGATGATTAGTGAAGTGTGGATAGAGATTCTTACTTATGCGGCAAGCCGGTGCGGGTGGGAAGAGCATGCACAGGCGCTTAAAACGGGTGGAGAATTGATTACTCATGTTGCTGTTTTAATGGCGAGCATGGATCTAAGTGAACAAATTCGAATGCCAAAGAAAAAGCAGCAGCAACCACAGCCATCTTGATCCTTTCTGAGCTCATCAGTGTTTACCTTATTCTATAAGGAAGAATTACTCCTCTTAGTTAGCACCTATTCAGTTTCAGCAGTTTCTGTTTTCCGCTTGTTATTGAATAATCTGAACACCAGGTTTTCTCCAGTTCCACTTGTAAAATTTTTTGGTGTGTTTGGCATTTTAAGGGGCTTAGACGAGAAGAGAAAGATTTTTATGGTTTTTATGGGTTTTGTGTTTTTAAGGGTTTTTGTCATCAGATGTTATGGGTAACAACAAATCGAATTGGGTTTGTGACTGATTTCTAAGTTTTGATATTGTGTACAAAATTAAAAAATTAATTAGTCTACTTATCACGCATGAATTATTTTAGCAAGGTTCATTTAAAAAATTGATGATGAAATGAAGCACAATTATTAGATCAAGGATTTGAAACCACAATTTAGAATAGATTGATAAGATTGGAGAGTTGATTCATTAAAATGTAATGACAATTATCCGTTACATAAAATATAAAAGAAGCATAGCCCTTGACATGACTAAAATAAATAACATAAAATGTAAAAATATATATAAGCTAATAGAATTTGAATCCTTATTGGCTAATAGAGAACTAATTTTTTATTGGCTATTAGAGCAAAATTCCTATTGGCAAACAGAACTAATTTACCGTTTGTTAACATAACTAAATTCCCCCTGGCTAATAGCATTAATATTCTATTGGTTAATAGAAAGATTAATAATCAATAAGCTAATAAGAGCTAATTAACCAAATAAAGGCTAATTAACTTGACAACCAAATAACTATAAAATAAACAAAATAACAAGAGGTCCATCTTGCAGGATAATAAGTAATTGGCATTCAATTCTCAGTCTTTTATGTGGAATTGATAAACTTTCATAAAAGTTTAATCTTTTAGTCTTCAAAATATTTTCAGAATGGCATCCATAATAAAGTCTTCATGGAACTTCATGCATGGCTGACAAATGCTCGTGCAGAGTTTGCAAAGTTTCCAACTACTCAAGCCATGTTGGGGAGAAACCACGTGAAGGCAACAACTCCTCATAATCTCTCTCTACATATATTTTTTTAAATCAAATAAATCCTCATAAAAATGATTTTTTTTTTTCTATAATGTTTATCATCCTATTAGGGGATTTTTCTAAGTAGAGTCCTAAGTTTCATTCTGTGATTGAGCTGGAACCATCTTTATCTAAGAAATATGTTCAATTTCATATTGAGTCTTTCAAATCCTGCTTCTTTTTATATATTCTGATAATATTATATGCACTTGTATTTTAGTGTGCTTCAATGGATAAAATTCAATTCTTTGAAAAAAAAATAAAATGTTATTGATTAATCAAAAACCAATAGCCCAAGAAACATCAAAGTAGTAATTTGAAGTCATAACATAGTACATCAATAGGAAACAATTTTTTAGACGAACAAATTAGACATTTAGCCAATTCCCACTTACCCTTACTTTTCTCTTTCCCTTCTTTACTTGACTAGACCTATTCTCTCGCAAATCATGGACCACTCTAGCCCTTTTTAATCAATTTTTTTTTTTTTAATCTTCAAATCTTTGCAATCCTTTTGAACATGGTAAATTGCAAAAAATGAGGAAGATGTTCTATTCTCCTTTTGTGATGTTTCTACTATAACTTTTGAGTTGCAACTTTGATTTTAAGTCAAAGTAAGTCTAACATGGCAATAATTAGGAATACTATTAGTTAATGTGTCTTGGTCCATGATTAGTTATTGCCATGTGCAAAGGAGAGGGCTATAATTATGAAGCATCAAGATGAATGCCATGTTCAAACTTAGGATCTTTCAAATTAGGTAAGACATGGATATATGCGGGTTTAGATGGAGAAAAAAGGTTGAAAGAAAACAAAGGGAAGGACATTAAGACCTTTTTTTTTCTTGATTAACAAACAATTCATGAGTTTGCATTTTCTTGGATTGCAAATATAATTATATCGAAGAGAGCTTGGATAATCCTATAAAAGGATTTTCAGGGTCATTGAAGCTTATTATTGTTAAACCTCAAACTCTTCGACCTAGGTTTGAGACCTTAATGGCATTTATTATTATGGGTCAAACGAGATTCTTCAGAGATATAATTTGCAATGAAACTATTGTAGCAAAAGTTTTGAGGAGTTTTCACTCCTATGTTTGGTCCATTTCTTGCTGTTATCGATAAGTATAAGGATCTATTTATTTTTATTTTTGATGATTAATAAGTTCTTTGCAAGATCATGAGGCAAGATTGAATAGGTCTAATGACATGGTAAGGAGAAGGCCCTTTAAATGAAGGGAGAACCATTTGGTTAGTCAAAGGAAGGTGTTGGAAGAGGTATTATAGAATTATCGCAGAGAAAGTGTGAATACTTCAAGGGGATCAATTGAGGTATTTTCTTTCTTCGTGATGTCTATGGCGGGTTATCATAACTTGGTTATCTTTTGGAGATTGATAAGCTTTAAGTATTTAAGGTAATTTCCTCTAAGATTGTAGTTTCATTTTTATTTTTGTCCAAGAATTGTATTTTCAGCTGTTCTATTTTCTTAATATGACTTGATGATGCTGCCTTTAGGATTTTAGAACCGATTTCAGCATATAAATAATCAAGCCTCACGCAAGAATTTTCTCCTCTACTATATAAAATAATGTTTCCATCTTTGTTTAGAGATCTTGCAACGTGTAAGTTTGATTTATACATCCAAAAAGGTTATTAACGATATTGAATGAAAAAAAAAAGGAAGAAACGTTTATCGCATCCTTCAAGTTGTGTATATATAGATGTCCTTATTTTGTGAAGACTCCACCGTATCTTTCGCATGAATGGAATTCATATAAAAATATTTCAGATTGGGTGATTATATCACTTCAACCTTTTTATTTCTAAGAAAGACATCAGTTAAAACCATCTTGGACTGCAGGGAAGCCTTCAATAAATTTATACCCTACAAAAAATGAGAACCACAAAAATGAATATCAGGAAGTAGTCGCAAAAATAGAGAATATATATTAGCATTGTCCAATATAAAATATTTAGGCTTGTATCTTCATCACGAAGGACAAATTGCAGAGATATCACAAAATTATTAATCTCGATGGACAATGTAATATATTTTTGTTTTGTGTAATATTGTCAAATAGGTTTAGATAAAAGAGTTTGATTTTTTTTTTTTTTTGGTTGACAATAGGGGAGAGGAGTGTTGAACCTAGTTCATTCAATATGGAGATCAATATTTATACTACTAAGTTACAACATAATGCAAATTAAGAACATGCATAAAGAGAAATTTTGCATGGATATTATTTTATTATCTAGGTTTGGTTAGATATGATTTTATTATTATGTTTTATTTAATTAAATTTAGTTTCTTATTTGAAAGATTTAGTTATATTGTAATTACTTTACGACATAATGACATAATATTTAATAATAAAATTGTTGTTAAGTGAAGTATGATGCCTTCTTTTTATACATGGTGGTGTGATGCTATCAAAATTCACCGTATGATGTGAGATTATACAAATAAAGAGTGATGTGAGATTAATGGAAATTCATCATGTGGTATAGGACCATATAAATCAAGGATAATGTGAGGTCATCATAAAAAATATATCGTATGGTATGAAGTCATACAAATAAAAAATAGTGTGAGGCCATCATAAAAATTATTATGTGGTATAAAACCATATAAATCAAGGGTGGTGTGAAACTATCATTTTATAAAATATTTGTGATTTTCTAAATATTTTTAGTATACTCATTGTTTAGATTAATTTTTTTCATAGTTTGCATGTTTTTCTACATTTTTTATATTTTATAATTTTCCCACTTCCGTTGTCCAACATCATAGTGCCTTGGTAAGAATCAAAATTTTGCAAATACTAATTTTAGAATATATTCAGGTTAAATGCAGAATAAACAAAATTAAGGGGTATCTTGTGAATTGCCTTTTTCCTTGAAAGAAGGTCCCAAAGTCGAAGGATATATATTCTCTTATCTCTTTAAACTTGCAAATGACAAAGTAAAAAATTATACATATTCTTGTGGTAGAAAAAAATTAAGTTAAGTACTCTGTTTTGTTCGCTGGCTTTTGATTTTAGTTTAGTTCTTCGATAAACTACAATTACATCCTCAAAATTATTCATCAAATTTGAATAGACTTCTTACTCTTAAAGTGGGATGTCAACTCAACAAAACTTCTGAATATATACACAGTATTGAAATTGTCACTATTTATAGAGCTTTTAAGAATAATTTTAAGATTTTAACAAAAATTTCAAGAGGCCAAGCCACAATTTAAGAATTAATGCGTCTATACACAATTGATCAATAGTTTTGAATGTGTATTTACCATTATACCTTAGTTTTTATACACAGCTCCCTAGTAGTTTTAGAAAATTTTACTTCGCCTTTTTACTCTTAAACAAATGCTTTGTTATAGGGCATGGTTATGTCTCACAATATGGAACCGAAATGGAATTAGAAGTGCATGCAACCAAATGTACCAATCATGAATAAACTAAGGAAGGCAAATACCTACGTGTTGTGCAAATAGTAGAAATTCCCAAGATTAAATTACTAACCTCAGCAAGACCAACGGTGATGACCTTCTCCTCAACATTACCAACATTCTTAACATTGAATGAATTAAGTATGGCAATGCTAGAGATGGTAGACATTGGCTTTACCACAAGATCGTCCATCACCATATATCTAACAACACCACTGACATAGCCACCCTCACCACTCGAGGACTCTGGCTCCGCTGCTGGGTCTACGAACTTCGCTTGTGAACTCATTAAAACATTACATCGAGGACACTTAGTTTTTGAATTATCAACTGTGATATATTCGCGGCAACCACTCCAGGATTTACCACATCTAAAATAATCTTTGGGTTGGGGTGGTGTTGATGCAATATCGGGTAAAGGGGTAAATGGTGTATTAATAGAGTCTACAACTATAGGCTTCAAGAGATTTTCCCTTTGATTAGAGGCTATATAGGCATCGTCCAAATTTTCAATGTTATCATAGAGAGTTCCTAAGCTACCCACCATTTTTGGTTTTGCGAGGAGCCTAATAGTGGATCCTAGTGGCAAAGTGAGAATGTTAAAGAGGAAGTCTACAAAATCTTTTCTTGCTTCAGCCATAAGCACTCTTTGCTTTCTTTTGTCTACCAGAAGCTTCAAAGTCATTGTTGTAGGTGTAGAGGCCATTTGAGTAAAAGTGGCACAAGATTGGCTTTATTTATATCTGATTACCTATGATAGGTATCATATAATATATATCAATTTTAAAGATTTTATCGAAATTGAGAAGAAAAATATAAAATAATTTTACTAGATAAAGACACTCAAGACTTACCAAATAAGATAGATTTACTTTATTGAATAAAATAGATATTTCTTACATATATGATATCATTTCAAAATATTTACAAAATAGGGACATAAAACTTACCATATTGAGTACCTTGAGTTCTTTTAATCAAAACCAAATATAATTCAATTTATCTTATACAGTAATCATCAATTTTAGGTTGTCCTCCTATAACCCGAGAATAAAAGGCAATTCTACCCTAAAAGTAACATCAACTATATATGTTTGGTATATGTCATTAGGAAAAATAAATTCGAATAAGTATACAAAAAGTCTTTTTATGTGTGTGCCAAAATTCAATAAGTTATTAATGCTTTAAGTGAATTATTTAAATTTTTTACATTTTAAATGAAGTATTTAATTCATCAATATTTGTGTGATCACTCTAAACAAGTTTCCTATTTTTATGGCCTTAAAATGAAAGAATTACTAACTGAGAGACAGACTTAGTACTATAACACATAGACAGAGGATTTGAACGATTTAGTGAATTTTGGTATAAATACAGAGGGGCTTAATGACTCGTGAAGAACTCGATTGCATTATGACACAAATACGGAGCATTTCTTAACTACTTATCTCGAAAACATTTTCTAAAATCTGCCCTTTATTTTACGTCAATACAGCTTTGAACAATTTATCGCCACATTTTTCATCAGATAGCGTCGTAACTACGATTACAAAAACGTTAACAACTATATCTAATATGTTTACCTTTTCAATGCGACAGACGAAGCCTTTGGATGATGAAAATAAAGTATCCAGGGAAAAGGAACATTAAGTCAAAACTACACACCAATTTGAGATAATCCAACATGCAATTCTCATACTGCATTCAATTCAGAGACGATTTACTATAGTTAGATAGTATTATAGATGAAATATTCTCCTCTACACAATGAAAACAAAGAAATAGGATACTAAATGAGAAGAACCTGATGAAGATGAAACCAAGTTCTCCATTAGGAACCGACACGATTGAAATTTTATAAGATTCTAGTGAGGGATATGTTTTGTTGGGGACCTTTTCCTGTGAGGAAAGAAATACATAGACTTGTGATGCCCAAACTTCATTCAAAGTTAGGAATCAAAATATTCTAGCCTTGATGTATCGTCTATGTTATCAAATAATTATTATATATAACAATTCACATTCGTGCGGTTGGGGATACAAAAGGATGCTTGTTGAAGTTATGAGCAAGAATGTAGGCTATTTAGATGTTGAATCTATAGAGAGGCTTTGGCCAAATAAGAGAAATTATGAGAAACAAACGAAAGATATGTGGAAAAAAAATTGAAAATAAATAGGTGAGTGCCTAGGAACTTTAATTATACCTAACTTTCACATATGATATTCAATTTTGCAAATCATATATCAACAAAAAAACTCATAACATATAGTATAATTTAAAAATAATATCACATTTGTATGTTGGAATTAGGTAACATGATAATAAAGTTAAAATGAGAATTAATTACTAAATCAGAGACCATTGTATAAAGCTTTATCTAAATGCATTGATTTAAAATGTTTATACAATATTATTTGCAAACTATAGTAAAAGTGATGAATCTATTAGAGATAGAAAATTCATAAAAATTGGATATTCTTTATAAATATCATGTATAGTTGAAACTTTTAAAAAATGTGCCAATTTCTTTTTTTTTTAATGCTTTTCTGTATTTTTTACTTTATTATTATTTATTATGGTTATTTCATTATCTTTCAATATTCTACAAAAATTGTTATAAATAATTTACTTATTTATCTTTATTTCAGAAAATTGAGCTATATCAAAAGGAAATTTTTTTAACTTGCATATAAAATGAAAAAAAAAAAGGAGTAAAAATTGAGGCACTTTCATTGTCATTATCCCATACCGATGTACGTGTGCTTGTGTGAGCCATGATACTTGTCATCTAAGTCTGATTAAAAGAGAATATTTTATGAATGCTCAAAGGATGGTTGCTCGGTTCAGATGAAACTTTAAATTGATTATAACTTACAAATTATGTGACCCTTGGCCTTGAAAGCTTGTATTTTGAGCTATTGAAAAACTATCAACTTGACATGAAATTAAATATAATTGAAAATTGCTCGTAGGAGAGCTGGTATTTGACTCGTTCATAAATTGATAAAATAAATGTTTCCATTTTTTTTAATTTTTTTTAGAGGGTTGGAGACAAGATAAATGGTCAAGATTATGAGACTTAAAAGGCATTTTAAACTATATGGATTGTCACGATAAATAATAGAGAGTTACAAGAAATCGAAAATAAAGGACAGTTAAGAAGGAAAAAGGGACAATTGTAAGGGAAAAATAGGAGAATTTTGTATATGATATTGTCTTATAACACCCCTTATTTTAGCAATTCTTTTTATTTTGTAACTCTCCTTCATTTATCACTAAAGTCCACCCTCTTGATGTGTCTAAAACCAAGATTAAGCACATGCAAATGAACCAATGGAACAACTTTTAATCACAAGATCAAAAACTCGTTTAAATTAGACAATTGGTGTAAACCCTAAATTTCCAAGGTGATTCGATTAATAAATCAATGATAATTAAAAACCACAAGGATGATATTGCTCAAATGAATCAAGAATTCAACTCAATTTCCAATGAAATGCCACTCAATAACACAAGCACATAAGGCCGTGAACTCCCCTTCAACAAGGAATCCCATGTAAAACAATATAGGACAAATTAAAAGCAATATAATGATATAAAACCAATCAATTTGATAACATAATATGAATGGAGTTTGGATCACAAGTGGCACCAAAATTAGAACAATAAGAACCAACCTAATCAACCTTAGATATTAACACTAGTGATGAAAAAGAAAATCAACTTAAAGAATTGATATGACTCACAATTCACTAGGTTATAACTTGCCACAATTCCAATTGGATTGAAATTGATAAGAGCCTTATGAAATCTTAGGAAACCCTAATCTCTTAGACGAAAATGTTTGATACAAATTTTAAGACTAAACTTTAAAACCCTACTTAAGCAAGTATTTATACTTATTCTCTTTAGGGTTAAAAGTCTATAAAATTACAACTATGCTACTTTTAGGGTGATCGGTTCTAAAACTTAATTACAACTAAATAAAAAGTGTCCAAAAAACTTACAACATAAATAGTTCAAAGAAATAAATTACAAGTAAAAATAGTATTCAACATGCTAGCTCTTCCATAGAATTGTCAGCCCAACTCATTGTTGGTTTAGGTCAGTCCATGGATAACCCATAAGCTGAATTTTAGTGAGTTTGTCCATCATTCTGTAAAACATGATAAGTGTACCTATTGAAATATACAATACATGAATAAGAGAAAAGAGGTTAGTAAACGAATAATTCTAGAGTCAATTTGCTCAAAATGGGCCCTCGTCGCTAAGATTCGAAATCTTTTGGTTCTTGCCCTAATGATAGGTCTTATCGGATTTTGATTCTTATTACTCCCTTATAATGTTTTCTAAGTCTCATGCTTTTCTATACATTATGATCGATCCTTCTTTTATGAATTTATTTATTTTTGTTATAATTGATTTTGCATTTTTAAATATGCTCTACATTTTAATTTCTTTAAACTTTCATTATCTTTTTGTTGTTTATACATTTGTATAGCTTATAATGTGATTGTAAAATTGCATATTTCCCTAAAGTTTCTTATCAAATTTATTACAAATATATATATAAGAGTTAGGTCTTGTTACTAATAGAGATATATCAAACTATCACAAAATTTGAATGTGTATTATTTGAGGCCAAATGACACCAAGTCAAAGACTAATTGAAAATTTTATTAGGTTTAAGCAATCATTAGAAATTTACTATATTTTATTTCTAAGAAAAAGTACATGTCAATGATATAAAATTTACTAAAATTAGATATCATGTATAGATGAAATTTCTAGCACAAAATTAAAACAAGGATGAAATTTTCATAAAAGGACTTTAAAAATATGTTTGTATAGCTAGAATTTAAATATTTAATTTCAAAAAAAGAAAACTTAATATGCCAATAAAAAAACATAAAAGATAAAAAGAAAGCATATTAGATTGTAGAGAAGATTAATATAAGACTAAACTCATTCACACCAAACTCGATTACTTTCTCCTCAAGAGCCCCAATATCCTTAACATTAAAAGTATAATGCCTCGGAAGCCCAAAACGAGTACAACTCACCACATGTCCTCACTATGTAAAGATAAGCAAAGGCTCAAACTTTGTTAATTTTCAACATTCATACTTAAATATCTGTAATAATTAATAAAGTCGTTCTCCATATACAAAAGGTTAGAAAAAAATATCTATCCTTAGAAATAAATCATGATCACTCTCCTCAAATTATTACAATGAAAGTGTTTAACAACTTAAATACAACAATAATCTCAAATCAAATTAAAAAGATCATCTAATATCTATCTTTTCTCCTCATTAGATTACTACTCATTATAGTATTCGTATTCCACATTCTCTTCAATATTCTAAATTATCTCTACTATGATCTCATCATATCCCATCATTTCTTCAATAGTACTTGCAACTAAAAAAGGTCTTATAAGGAGTGAGCTAACATTTAGTACAATGTATATCTACACACATATACGCATGCCATAACAAAAACATCAACACATACATCATGAAACATGATATTCATACATAATTTCTCATCTTTTCACATCACTTAACTCAATACACAATCTCATGATTATAAACATCATAAAATCCTTCTATGCACACACACACATATAACAAATGGTACTTCCTAATGACAACTGAGCAAGGAAATGAATAGCGAATCTTCTTGAAATGTCGGTTGGACCTATGACCCGACTTAGAGCTAAATGACTTAAGGAGATACTCAACGGACTAATAAAAGAAATTCAAGATAAGGAGCAATGCTTGCATCAATCTAAGATTGAACCAAGTGTAATCCAAGTCATTGGAATCTAAGATGTCCCAGAACAAAGATGAATTAAAGACTTCCATTGAAGAAGTAAAGTTGTCGACGTAGAAGGAGAAGGTCACCGGCCATTTAGGCTGATTTAAGATTGCACAATGTAAGCCGTCAGCCTTTATGGCCGGCTTACTCTTACATCAGTCCAAAATTACATATAAGCCATCGACTTTGTATGCCTGCGTAGGGGGAAAATAGTTCAATTCGAGTAGGGTTTATTGCATTATTTGCGTGGACATATGAATAGCTGCTCAAACTTCTTTGTAAAGGACTTTTGGCAAATTAAAAATCAAAATCCTTTTCCTCTTCTATTCTTGAAGAATTTCGGACTTATTGGAAATCATTCCATGGTGTTCGTAACACTACCTATCAATCAGTATTCCATCTCAATTGTGACGTACTCATCAACTAAGGTTCTTGCTTTTCTATAAGTAATGGGTCACGATCTTTTCCATTGTTCATAATTGATTGACAACTATTTGAGTTCTAAAATTGATCATGGGTTTCGACATAGGTTGACGGAGTCCGCGTTATTTGGTATCAAAGCAATTAGGTTGGTTAGGAATTGCTTATTTGAATCCATTTTTTGCTCTATATACATCTAGGTTTCAAAAATTCGTATAAAGAAAAAAAGAAAAGCTCGAATCTTTGAGTATCTATTGATTTTATTAGACTTGTTATAGCAATCATTGTATGCATTCAAGTGATTCTCATTTAGTTTCTTGTTGAATAGTTATTAAAAAAAGAGAGAGAGGATAATTCGTATGAAAAAAAAAAAAGAAATTAGGATTCTTGGCAATAGTTGTGTTAAAATCCATAATTGTGTTAATTGAAGTGTTGGGGGAAATTGTGTTGACTTGTTGTCTTGTTGATTCCCACAACAAAGGAACCTGTTGAAATATGTGGAACGACTTTTGATTTGTTGGTTGATTCTAAAAGAATTAAGGAAGAAGTTACAAGTGGTAAAAGGTAAGAGTGGTGAGAACATTAGAGTACTCAATAGCCAATTAAATCTTGTAAGATATAAAACATGAGGGAGTAGAGCGACATTCAATAATTGAGTGGCTAAACACATGAGGGAGTGATTCAATGAGGAATTGCATTGTCTATTTTCACCTTTGTTTTAGTTACAAGAAAAAGCATGTCTAATAGAAATTCTCCTTATAGTGTGATGGGTGGTATTGATACGAAACTGATCATGGAGACTTTGTCTTCTGAGATGAGGAGGATGTTTAAAGTAGAGATGGATTAGTTTCATGAGCAAATGGAGCAAAATTTTGAGCAGTCTCGAATTGCTTCTACTGGACGTAGGAGGGATAAAATGCTTAGAAAGGTGGTACGTATGGAGGAAGAAGAGTGGGGTAGAGAAGGGTCTCTAACTAAATCTGACTAGCATTCCTTCATGGGCTAAAAGACAAATATAGGGAGAAGTAGAGGAGTTAGGAAAGAAGAAGATAACAATTTAGGAAATATCAAAATGAAAATTCCTTCCTTCCAAGAGAAGAATGATCTTGATGTCTACCTTGAGTGGGAGAAGAAGGTGGAACTAGTCTTTCACTATCATAACTACTCTGAAGTTAAGAAGGTGAAATTGACTGCCATCGAATTTTTTGACTATACTATAGTTTGGTGGGACCAACTGTTGTCAAGTAGGAGGAGGAATAGGGAGCCACCAATAGAGACTTGGGAAGAAATGAAGAGGGTGATGAGGAAGTGGTTTATTCCCATGTATTACTATTGAGATTTATATAATAAATTATAAAATCTAAGACTAGGAAATAGGAGTGTAGAGGAATACCATAAGGAGATGAAGGTTGCTATGATCCGGGCAAATGTTGAGGAGAATCGGGAAACTAATATAGCTAGGTTCTTGGTCGGGTTGAATCGGGATATACAAAATGTGGTAAAGTTGCAACATTATATAAAGCTGGAGGATATGGTTCACATAGCAATTAAGGTAGAGAAGTAACTCAAGTGGAAAGGTAGTAGTTCCATAAGTGTAGCATCGAGTTCTTCCAACTAGAGGACTAATGTAGGGAAGAAGGAGGAAAAGCAGTTCTCTTCCAAACTAATGCCAGAACAAAAAGCAGAAATGGCATCTAAGGAAAATAAAGGTAAGCTCAACTCTTTTCCTAATAGGAATCATGATATTAAATGCTTTAAATGCTAGGGTCGGGGACATATAGCGAGTTAATGTCCAAATAAGAGAGTTATGGTGATGCGGGATAATGGAGAGATTGAGACAAACAGTGAGTCAGAACGTAAATCTATGCTATCACTGGAGGATGTCGATGAAGGGGAAGAATATGCTGTTCAGGGGGAGATGTTAGTAGCCAGGAGGGCTTTAAGTGTGCAAATAAAAGAAGAAAAGAATGTGCAACGGGAGAACATATTTCATACTAGATGTATTGTTAAAGATAAAGTATGTGGTGTGATTATGGATGGTGGGAGTTATACCAATGTTGCCAGCATGACCATGGTTAAGAAATTGGGGCTTCCCACAATTAAGCATCCTCGCCTTTATAAGCTATAGTGGTTAAACAATAGTGGTGAAGTGAGGGTTACAAAGCGGGTGTTAGTTTCTTTTAGCATAGGAAAATATAGGAATGAAGTTCTTTGTGATGTAGTTTCTACGCATGCTACACACTTGTTGCTAGGTAGACTTTGGCAGTTTGACCGATAGGTGAAACTTGATAGATTAACTAGTAAATACTCTTTTATACACGATCAGAGGCCTGTTACTCTTTGTTCCCTGACTCCCAATGAAGTATATGAGGATCAAGTGAGGTTACATAGAGAGAGTGAGCAAAAATGAGATGGTGAAAATAAAAAAATGAGTGTTGTTGCAAAAGAAAAAGAGAGAGAATCTGATAAAAGAGAAAAGGAAAAGAATGGGAGAGAATTGACTAGTGAGAGCAAAACAGAGAGAAAAGAAAAGTTTTATGTGAAAGCTAGTGATGTTAAGAAGGCTTTGTTCTTAGGAACAAAGAGACCTATGATAGTACTCTTATATAAAGAGGTACTTTTTAGTACTAACCAACTTGACACTTCTTTCCCAAGTTTTGTTGTTTCTCTATTGTAGGAATTTGAAGATGTTTTTCCAAAAGAAATCCCAAATGGAATACCTCCCATACGAGGAATTGAACATCGAATCGATTTTGTACTAGGTGTAACCATTCTAAACTGACCCACTTATAAGAGCAATCTTGAGGAAACAAAGGAACTCTAAAAATAGGTTAGTAAATTGATAGACAAAGGGTATGATAGGAATCAAAATCCTACAAGACCTATCATTAGGGGAAGAGCCAAAGAATTTCAAATTTTGGCGATGAGGGTCCTCTTTGAACAAATCGATCCTAGAATTATTTATATACTAACATCTTTTCTATTACTTATGGGTTGTGTATTCCAATAGGCATACTTGTCGGGTTTTACAAGGCAATGGATAAACTCACTAAGACTCAGCTTGTGGGTTATTCATAGACTAACTTAAACAGAAGACGAGTTGGACCAACGAATTCAATTGAAGAATCGGCTTTTTGAAGACTATTTTTGTTCTTATAATTTTGTTATTGAACCGTTTACTTTGTAATCATTTTGGAACATTTTGTTTGGTTATAATTGTTAGATTTAGGATTAGCCACCTTAATGGTATAGACGTAATTGTTTTGTCATTTTAACCCTAAGTGGAGCAAATATAAATACTTGCTAAAGTAAGATTTGTGGAACTTTTTGACATTTTGACGGAAAAAAAAAAAAAAACACCTTGATGCTTCTTGTGAGTGAGGAGTCCTCTTATCAATTTCTTACAAATTGTGGCAAATGAGGCTTAGCAAATCTTGTGAGTAATATCAAAAATTTACTAAGTTGCTTCTTATTATTACTAGTGTGTAATATATAGTAATAATAGGTTGTTTTTCCTTTACATGTTGTTACGCCATTAGGGTTCTTATTGCTTCAATTTGTATAAGATTGAAGTTGCATGTTCTATGTAATTGGATTGGTGTTGGAATTTTGTTAATTCATCTATTTTGGGATCACGCCAATTAGGGTTAATTTTGTGCTTGATTTCACACCAATTTGTGAGTTTAGTTCAATTGAATTCTTCAATTGATTTGTGTTCATGTGCTTGATCTTTTAAGTATATCATCATTTGGTATTATATCATACTTGCTTTTACAATTCAGGGTCATAAGGGATTAGGGGTTCACGCCTCTTGTTGAGTTGGATTTGATTGAAATTTGCTTCCATTGTTATTTAAATGTACTTTAGCCAATTAGGCACATCATCTTTTTTGGTATCAGAGCTCAAGTTAAGAGAAGGGATTTTGCATTGTTGATTTTAGAATTTTTAGTGTTCTTAACTTTTGATCCGAAATTGTGTAATGAAGAATTGAGTTGTTTGATTGTATTGTTGAGGAAGTTGAAATTGCTACTTGTTGAAGTAAAATTGGAGGTTTTGTGTAGCTCCTTGTTGTTGAAGTTATCGTGAAGGGAAGGGAAGAAAGTGGTGCATTTCTTGATTTAAATTCAAAATTGGGAAGTACCTCAATTTGTAAAGAAAGGGGAAGTGTAATCCATGCTTGTTTATTTCGGACATATGGAGTACAATTGATCATTTCTAGAATTGAATTGCATGGAGGATTTGGAAATTATTTGAATTTTCAAAATAAACATTAAGTTGAAGAAGTTATTGTGTGTTCATTTGAATTTGAAAATTGCTTCTTGCCAATTGTGGAAAGGTTGCAATGAGTGAAGTAATTTGAATTTGAATGCTTGTTGCCTTTTATGTGTGAGTTGCAGTGTGCATTGTGTTTTGAAGTGGAGAAGTGCAACGTGTAGAAGTGTGTGTGTTGTGGAGAGTATTGTAATTTGTTGTGAGTTGTGTGTTGTAGTAGAAGTGGATTTCTTGTTGTAGCTTCTTAGTTCTTGACTTTACTATGAAAGGAATTAGTGGAGTAAGGAGTGTATTTCCTAGTGTTTGTTGTGCAATTGGAAATATAATATTTTTGGGTAAAAGGAAAGTGTATTCCTTGTGTGATTTCAGAATTGAGTTTTATTGCTTGTAAATTCCATATTTGAACTTATGTGGGGAAAAAGGAAATCATTTGAATTTAAACACCTTCTTAAGTTGAAGTGGTTATTAAGTGGTATAGAATACATTTCATTTGAATTTGAAATTTGATTCTTACCATTTGTGGAAAGTTACATTAAAAAGTGGAAATTGAATTGTGTTGTTGCCATTGTTTGTGGTTTGCGGCGTGAATGGTGAATTAGAGTGTGTTGTAGCAAAGAAGTGTATACTTTAAAGTGTTGTGTGTATGTTAAGGTAAAGGTGTTGCAACGTGTAATGGTGTTGTGGTGAAGTGAGTGTACCATGAAGTGAATTGTTATATGTTTGTAGTGTGTGTGGTGGTGTGGAATTGAAGGATTATAAGGTGCTGCACATTAACACTAAGTGTGAGTGTGAAACCATGACCAAGAAAGGGAAGTGAGTAGTGAAATTTGAATTCAAAAAAAGCATTTAAGTGTGAAGGTTAATGAGACTCATTACTTAAACACTTGCTAGTTGAATTTAATATCTTAATTACTTGGAAGTATTTATTCTTTATTCAATCATTTTACTATACTTGAAGTGACAAGAAGTATTTATTGTCTTGATTGCTTGATTTAACTGTAGGTGCTAAAGCGTGTTGTGGCTAATTGAAGATAGTGATAACCATGTCAAATAATTGGTATCCTTCTACTAACTTAGTACGTCGAGTATTAACTTCTTCTCCAACTATTGATGATGTACAAAGGGAAAATTTGTTCATACTTCTTGTAGGGTACAAGGAAACTTGTGTGTCATTATTGTTGATGGTAGTAGTTGTACTAATGTTGTAGCTACCTCATTGGTATTGAAATTGAAACTTGTAACTATCCCACATCCTAAACCCCACACATTGCATTAGTTAAGTGATCAAGGGAGTCTTTATGTGACCCAAAGGGCTATGATACCTTTCAGTATAGGGGATAAGTACTATGATGAAATTGAATGTGATATTCTTCCTATGTGTATATCCCATATATTGTTTAGCAGGCTATGGTTATATGATAGGAGGGTCTTACATGATGGCTTCAAGAATACATATATATTATAAAAGAGGGTAAACATATCATTCTGAATCCGATATCACCTTCTAAGGTCCAAAAGGTTCAGCAATAGATCAGTAGGCTATTAGAGATTCCTGAGGATCATAGCTACATAAACCAACCTTCAGAGGACTAAACTGTGCAGAAGTAGATATACCAACCTTCAGAGGTTCTTGAGGTTCCTAGTCACATGAGCTAACCTATAGAGGACAAAACTAGTCAGATACAAATGTGCTAGCCTTCAAAGGTTCATGGGGGTCATAATAAGATGAGCTAACCTTCAAAGGACCAAACTATTCAAAGGTAATTGTGTCAACCTTTAGAGGTTCCAGAAGTTCATAAGTAGTTGAGTAAACCGTTAGAGAGTTAAGAGGGTCAAAGACATATGGGTAAAACAGGAAAGGAGGCAACAATATAAGTGGAATGGTTTGAGACAGGGGAGCTCTTAGTGGATGATAGACCATTATATGTGTTACAAATGAGGTATATCTTAGAAATGGAGGAGTGAAAGCAATCATCCCCTGTGGTATTTCAGATATTGAGATTCTGTAGTGATAATTCTTTAGATAACTTGCTAAGAGAATACGGAGTCTCTACAGCATTTAATCTATTAGATTTGAGGACAAATCTTTTTTAAACCTGAGAAGATGGAATCCTACAAGACCTATCATTAGGGGAAGAGCCAAAGGATTTCAAATCTTGGCAATGAGGGTCCTCTTTGAACAAATCGACCCCAGAATTATTTGTATACTAACCTCTTTTCTATTACTTATGTGTTGTGCATTCTAGCAAGCATACTTGTTGGGTTTTATAGGGCGATGAATAAACTCACTAAGACTCAGCTTATGGGTTATTCATGGATCGACTTAAACAGAAGATGAGTTAGACCAACAAATTCAATTGAAGAACCAACTCTTTAATGACTATCTTTGTACTTGTAATTTTGTTATTAAACTGTTTACTTTGTAATCATTTTGAAACATTTTATTTGGTTGTAATTGTTGGATTTAGGACTGGCCACCTTAGTGGCATAGATGTAGTTGTTTTGTCATCTTAACCCTAAGTGGAACAAGTATAAATACTTGCTAAAGTAAGGTTTATGGGACTTTTTGACATTTTGACAAAAAAAAAAAAAACACCTTGTTGCCATGAGAGTGAGGAGTCCTCTTACCAATACACACTCTTATCAATTTCTTGCAAATTGTGGCGAGTGAGGCTTAGCAAATCTTGTGAGTAATATCAAGATTTTACTTAGTTGCTTCTTATTATTACTAGTGTGTAATATCTAATGATAATAGGTTGTTTTTCCTTTACATGTTGTTAAGCCATTTAGGTTCTTGTTGCTTCAAATTGTATAAGATTGAAGTTGCATGTTTTATGTAATTGGATTGGTGTTGGAATTTTATTAATTCATCCATTTTAAGATCACACCAATCAAGGTTAATTTTGTGCTTGATTTCACGCCAATTTGTGACTTTGCTTCAATTGAATTCTTCAATTGATTTATGTTCATGTACTTGATCTTTTAAGTACATTATCATTTGGTATTATATCATACTTGGTTTTACAATTCGAAGTCGTAAGGGATTAGGGGTTTACGCCTCTTGTTGAGTTGGACTTGATTGGAATTTACTTCCATTGTGGGATTGTACTTCAACAAATCACAAGCATGTCAATTGACAGTGTAAATGGGGGGATTGGCAATGAAGCTAATAGCCAAGTTAGTGGAGGATAGGGTCATCATACTGCAGGTAGAAGAACCTTAGAAGAATAACTTTAGGACCTTACTACTATTGTTGCTACACTAGCAACAAGGATTGATAGGATGACAATGTCACAACCACCAATAGCAAATCCTCAAGCACCACCAAGAGTAGCTTCTCAAAACATCCAGAGAGAAGGAGTAGTGGGGGCAGGAAATTTAGGAAGGAGAATGGAGGGAGATCATTATCCCTATAGGGAAGAGAAAGATGGTAACTATGGAGTCCATCCTTACCTAAACAAGGATTTTAAGCCACCTAGGGGTTTAGAGTATGTAAAGCTGCAGATGCCTTCCTTTGATGGCAGGAGTTCAATAGATGATTATCTAGACTAGCAGGATAAGGTTGAAGGCCTTTTTGAGTGCTATGAGATAGATGATAACACCCAAGTTTGACTTGCTGCTGTTGAATTCATAGGGTATGCCACCTTGTGGTGGAAGAATTTGGTGATTAGTAGGCATTGGGATGGAGAGGCTGAAATTCATACATGGAGGGATATGAAGAGGGTTTTGAGGAAGAGGTTCATTCCTAAACACTATAGGTAGGAACTGTTTATGCGTCTTCAGACTTTAAGGCAGGGAGGCAAAACAGTAGATGATTATGTACAAGAATTTGAAACCCTGATTATCATATATAAGTTAGTAGAGCCTCCAAAGCAAACTCTAGCACACTATTTATCCGAGCTGAAATATGAGATCACATATGTAGTTGAGCTATAGAGATACAGTACACTTGATGAGGCTATACAGCTAGCCTTGAAAGTGGAGAGGCAAAGGTGATCTAACCCATTCAAGGTTACTAATACCAGGCCCAGTGCTACTACTAAGCCTATAGGAGCTGATGGCCAAGCAAGAGGACCAAATGTAATAGGTAAACCAGTCAGGGAAATAGACAGAGCTACCCCCAGCATAGACAGGAAGAAAATGACTTCTGGAAAGGGTAAAGAGGTAATAGGAACTGATGTTAGGTAGACTGTACCAAGAATAACCAATGGAAAATTGCACCAAATTAAATGTTTTAAATGCATATGATTTGGGCATATGGCAGCACAGTGTCCTAATAAGAGAGTCATGATAGTTATGGAAGGTACTAAAGAAGAGGATGAGGATGCGAAAGAACCTGTCAAGCCTACAAACCTATCTATGGCATTGTAAGAATACTATGATGATCAAAATGCTGAGACACATGAGGATAGAATAGGTGAACAACATTTGCCATTAATGTGTTGCACAGGGTTCTGAATATACCTCCTAATGCTAGAGACAAATAGAGGGAGAACATATTCCACACTTCTTTTAAGTTTAGAGGTAACCTTTGTGTATTGATCATTGATAGTGGTAGTTGCACTAATGTCATATCTACTACATTAGTAGACAAATTACAACTATTAACTCAAGACATGAAGTATTAAATGGATTTCCTAATAATTTTTTTATTTTCATTTTACATTCCATGCATTTGACTTGTGTATGGGAAGCCATGTCAACTACAAGAAGTAGAAAACTTAATTGACACTTTTAATAGAATTACAGCTTAATCAAGCAAATGAATAAGAATTTATAGTGTAAATTTATTTCGGATAAATTACTAAGCCACCCTCTATAAAGTTTAGATATTATAGAAACACTCCAAATTTAAAAAACTAAAAACTTGCATTTCTTGGTTCGAGTTGTTTCTCTTATCTACTTTTTGTTGGATTTATGTAAAAGGTCAATTTTTATTTTCACAATATACCCCTTTCTCAAGAAAATCTAGGTCCAAGTAGTCTACATAAATTAAATAGATAAGTTACAATGGGATCTACATTTTTGTAAAGAGGCGTAAGTGTTGAGTTTTTTTAATTTGAGGTGTATTTATAATATCTAAAGTTTACTTAGGTATCTCAATATGTTACCATTTATTTTTTATAGCTCGCATAAATTGTGGAAGGTTATAAATGTAATAAACAATTCCGGTATCAATTACTAATTATATACACATATGGATTCATTGGTATATGTTACATGGGTGTAGTATTTAACATGTGCTTTATATGTATGGGGTTTGAAAAGTAGAGGGCTAAGAAGGAAAAGGTAGGCTTTCAAGTATAGGTAGTCATTTATCCGTCAATGGCAGCAATGTGTATTTCACACCCCCTTGTATACTTATTCTCTTTTCCAGCATGTTGGCATCTACGTCAAACTGCCATGGTCGCCTAAATAACAAGTGGCAGGCATCCATATCGACGATGTCACAATAGACTTCATCCCGATATTTGCCTATAGAGAAGGGAACCCAACACCTCTCTTTCACATTAATCCGCTCTGCTGCCTTAATCCACCCTATGGTGTAAGGGTTCGGATGTTTCTCTACTAACAGCTGGAGTTGCTTCACCACCTCTCTCCCAATGATATTCTCACAACTCCTACTATCAACAATCAGGTCGAATACTCTCCCACCAATTGTGCACTTAGTGCGGAACAATTGGTGTCGCTGCGAACTATCCTCTTACTTCAATGCCAACATCATCCTTCTAATCACATAGCTCGGCTCCACCCCATCATCAACCTCATCATAATACTCATCTTCACCATCCGGTTCACAGCATACTTCCTCCTCTTCCTCCCTTTCGACAATATTTATGGTCCGTCGATTCGGACATTCGTTGGATCAGTGCCCTGATTGATTGCACCTATAACACTTCCCAAAAATTGGCTTAGCATATGGATTACTTTGCCTTGGGGTCTCTTTGATTTCAAGAGGCTTCTTCCCTTCAGCCTTATCTTCCTTCTTCTCTATACCTCCAACAGGCTTCTCAACCATTCCTTTATTCTTTTCACCAACCACCCGGTTGCTACTACCAACACTATCATATCCATAATTCCTCCTACCCCCACCAAGCCTTATATTTTGCTCTTGAATCATCATCTTGGCTCTAAGGGCCAAATTCTTTGCCCCGTTCATAGTTTTAAATACGGTCACCCCAATTTTATCTCTAATCTGGGGTTTTAACTCATCGATAAATCACGCTACTTGCTGGCCCTCGGTCTCCCTCAGATCATTCCTCTCCGCCAATCTCATGAATTCGGCGGTATATTCATGCACCGTCCTCTGCCCCTAACGACAGCATTGGTACTACTGGAAGAGAATCTACTCATAGTCTAGTGGCAAAAAATCTCTTTGCAGCAAGTTCTTCATATGGTACCATGTCCTTATTGGCTGCTTTCCCTCTCTCTACCTCCTGTTCTGCAACCGATCCCACCATGCAGATGCTCCTCTTTTCAGCCTACACTCAACCAACCTCACCTTCCTATCCCCGAGTATCTTCATATAGTTGAAAAATCTATCGACTTCTGCAAACCAATCTAAAAAATCCTCTATGTTAAGATTACCATTAAACGATGGGATATCTACCTTGAGACGAAAATCACCGCCATCTGCCTAATCGTATCCTTGGTAGTTTCTTCGATATCCACCACCATGCTCCTGATCATTCCTGTTGTTATTCCCGCGGTATCTTCCACCATCAACACCGCCTCTCCTCTATTACTACCCTCTCCTTTGTAGGAAGTCACCCACTTCCTCAGAAGAACTCTCAGATAACCGTTGATTCCATCGATTTGCGGCTACAGGTTGATTGATAGGACTGCCACAAGCAACTGTTACCCTTGGTCGATCTCCACCAATGTCCTTGTTACCATTGTGGCCCACCACCTTGGCGTCGAAACACGTAATCAAATCCTCCAAGTGCTATTCTACTCGCTCGAGCCTCCGATCCATGGCTTCAACCACTGCCTTTAGAGCCCATCAGTCGACTCCTTAGACTTTCGCATCCCGATCTACATCGAGAACGCAATTACTGTCAACACCGTAGTTAGCCGACATCTCCACAGGAAAATGCCTAGCTCTGGTACCAAACTGACGCAACGTAGAAAGCGTAAAAGCACGAGACCAATTCTAGGATTGGATCTCACGAATAAACAATGAACAACCTTAATTTATTCCTTGAAACTCCCAATTGCACACAATTGAGGGAACAGAGAAAATTCTCTCCAAGTGTCTGTAATTCAATAGATAATAAAAGATAACCCTAATAATGACCCAGGAAACTATATATAGTCTTTAGGGAAAAAAAAAGAGGAAATATATATTTACACGTGGGAATATATATATGCACGTTCTCGTCATGCGGCTTATATACAGCCATGTATAAAACCGTGTATGTTTCTATGGAGCTTCCATACTCAACATACGGTCGTGCCTTGGTGCCGTGTATAAAATCGTGTATGTTTCTGTGATCTTCCAAACTCACTACACAGCCGTGCCTTTGAAAGACACGCCCATGAAATCGGTGTCAGCTACGATGTCCACATCAGTCATCAATCCCACAAATATGACATGAACACACAAAATGGTAGGTGGCTCATAGGTGTCACAACAATAAACTAGTGAAACCAACATAACTAAAATCCATAAGGGGTTTATGCATAGCAAACCATCTAGCATAATACAACATTGCAATGAGAAGTCTACACTTGTCTAAACAAAACACCACATAAATGTCTGGACAAACATTTCCACAAAGTAGTCAAACTTAGTGTCATTCCCATAATTGACATACAAGTTGAAACCCAAACCATCGTAGTAATCAATATCATCACATGTGCCAAAAAAACATTAAATTAATGAAATGAACCAAAGCCCAATACATAGTTACAACAAGCACATGCAAATGCCAATCATCAGACATACATATTAGTCATGTCTTTAATGCATCACAACAATATCAATGTTAGCATTTTCGATACTTCTCTTTTATAGAAATTCTTTTTAAAATGGGATTAGATTTAAATGAGTTATTAAGATCAGTAATAATCCATTTAGAGTCTAAGTAAGTGTTATTTAACACCCAAAACCACCAATCATTTCTTTGAAGAAGCCTAACCCATACTATAGGTGATAAAGATCCCATCCGTGATTTGCCAATCTAGAATAATCATTGGCCACATCGTAAGCATAAGCAACACTAGTCAATTATTACTAGTCAAGTGCTTTTAGTTTCATTATTTTATTCCTACATGAACAACTAACAATCAATAGTAACTCTTTCCTACATGTATAATCAATAATTAAAAGTATTTCATTTACCTAGATAACTATTCATAAAACCTGAAATAACTTTGATTTTGATAAAAGTCCTATAAATTCACATAATATAATTTATTAACAACTTATCTCTACTAATAGATCACATTCACATTCCTATAATCATATGTTTACTCAATCTAGTGACCAAAATCCAACATAACTTGACCAAATTTGACTAAAAACAAACTCAATCAACCTACTTCTCATATCGGTTAGCCTAATTTCACTTGTCTAAGACTCAATTGACCCTAAGTTGACCTTAATTTTTTATCTGTCCCTAACTTACTTAACCTAAATATAGACTCACTTAACACAAGTTCCCTATTTGCTCATTGAATTCCTACTTCCGTTGGTCAAATTCTCCTAGTCATGTAGTTTTTAGTTTCTTACTTAGAAATTTAACTTCAAGTTTTTTTAGTCAGATTTCATACTCTAAAATCCTTTTTCACATGTTCTTTTCAAAACAATAATCTTTGAATTATTAAACACTAATTTCAACAATCTCAAATTATTAATTATTCATAACTCTATAAAATCTTTGTTTTTCAATTATCTTATTGATTCTCTTATAAATTATCAAAGAATTCACAATTTCATATAAAATTTATGATTAAATTCCTAGGTTAAGATTCTATTATCCTCCACACAAATGATTATATGCCAAGGGGATCATTTCTTGAGTTGTCTTTAGTTGTTTTTCTTATGATTAATGAAATCTAGACAAGTTTTGATGTCTAACCTTACAACATACACCATGAAAGTCATAGAATGGACATAAAACTTGTGACCACAATCCTCAATGGTAATCAAGAATAATTCAACTTAAATATTTTATAAAGTTTTCTATGCAATGAAGGTGTTTATCTCACTTTTTTGTAAACAAGACTACCAAATCCTTCATTACCTTGCATTTCTTGATTCCTTAAACCACATAACATGAATTTTTCTTAGAAAGTGTAGGGTAATCTATATTGGAAAGTAAAACTACTAGTCTTATGTTAAAGAACTTGATTTTTTACCTTCAAATCGGTCTTAGAATGTAAGATAACATGGAAATGAGGAAAGAGGGCTAGCAAAGAGTGTGTGTGTGTGTGTGGAGAGAGAGAGAGAGAGAAGGGGAGAGAGAGAGATCGCTCTTAGATTTCTAAGGTTTCTATATGCAAAGGGAGATAGGCTCAACATTCTATTTACAAAGGAAAAGTCAAGGGTAGTTGCAACTTATTTATCCTAGGTTCTAATTTATTTTTTGAGGCCTTTTAGATACTATTGTAGTATCAAAAGATTATAGGGAAAAATATGGTTTCAAATCTTGGAAACTTATCCTTACAAGGGATCATATAGCATAATATTTCATAAAAATATGCAAGAGGTCATCAATAGTCATATGAAGAGAAGTATTTACATGATTTTTATAAAATTTATAAACGTACAATGTTAAAATGTTAATTGTGATAATATTTTGAGTAAATCATTTTTTTTTTTAAAGATGCAAGCATTCAATTATAGTGGTCATATGCATATAATGTACATCTTACACTATACAAGACCTTAGAGGAGTAATGCATTAATGATACATAGAGATGACTTAGAAAAAAGGATAAGGTAGAGAAGTAAGAGTAGGCAATCTCAAGGAAACTCATATGTATATGTGACAAGCAGAGGAGCTATATAGCATCAATCCTACCATTCTTAAGAAGTAATGTGTTCTTCGTTCTAAACTATGTTTAACCATTTGTGATAGTAATCTAACATCATGAACTTTCCATCAATTTCTAAGTCCTCAAATGAGGAAGGACTATTAAGTATTTTATAGAGTTTGATCATTATCATTTTGCATTAAATTGCGTTGACGGTTGATGGTCAAGATGAACTTCTCGTGTGCCTAAACCTATGAAAGGCCTCTCTAAGCACAACTGCGTGCATATCATTATTTCACAATTTTGCCTTTAATAGAGTCAACTTGCATTAGGTGTGCATAACTACTAAGTTAGAAAGCATTACACTATTAATCTTTAGGCAATCTTAAGTTTCCAATTTCAAGTATTAGGTGAGCTTATGTATATCCTTTGTCTTTATTCTTTTCTTCAAACATGTGTTGTATCAATATTAATAATTTTTTTCCCTTGCTTTTTTTCCTTTTACTTTCCCTAAAAATATATCAAATTAAATCTAGTCTTAAATGTCACATGCAAAAATCAACCAAGGTGCTATTAGCCAAGAAAATGAACTTATTGTGCATAATTACGAACACTCCATATAATCCCTACCTTTATATACTATTATCTTTTCTAATTCAATGACTTCACTTGTTGTTTCCGACCGACCTTATTTTGATTGTTCCATAATTGACAAGCGCTTAGTGCTTAGAGAATCCATAGTTATGGCTGCAGACAAGTGCCAAAAGTTGAGTGAAGTTTTGATAATAGCATTCTACCCTTATCAATCCATTAGCTCACATTTGACTTTTGCACAAGTATTCAGTTGCAATGATAGAATGAGCATCGACAACCGTATTCAACCTTTGTCTATAATGCTCCAGAATCTAAGATGTAACAATCCGCCACATGCTTATAATTAATATAAACATGCTAAGGCTTACAACTTGCTATAAACCACATTAATTGCACTAGTTGTACCAAACACACAATAATTATCCACAACATATTCATAGTGTCATTAATCCCACAAATATGACATGATCACATAATACAGCAGGTGGCTTATAGGAGCCATAATAGTAAACTAGTGAAACTAACATAATTGAAATCCATAAGGGGTTTATGCCTAACAAACCATCTAGCATAAGACAACATTGCAATGAGAAGTTTACACTTCTCTAAATAAAATACCACATAAATCTCGAGTTAAACATTTCCATAAAAGTAGTCAAACTTAGTGTCATTCCCATAATTGACATACAAGTTGAAACTCAAACAATTGTAGTAATCAGTATCATCACTTGTGCCAAAAAAACACGAAATTAAAGGATTGAACCAAAGCTCAATACATAGTTACAACAAGCACATGCATATGCCAATCGTCAAACATATACATTAGTCATGTGTTCAGTGCATCACAACAATATTGATGTTAACATTTTCGATACTTCTAATTTATAGAAATTCTTGTTAAAATGGGATTAGATCTGAGTGAGTTATTAAGATTAGTAATAATCCATTTAGAGTCTAAGTGTTATCTAACACCCAAAACTACCAACATTTCATTGAAGATGCCCAACCTATACTACGGGTGATAAAGATCCCATCCATAATCCACTAATCCAGAATAGTCATTGGCCATAGTGTAAGCATAAGCAACACTAATCAATTATTACTAGTCAAGTACTTTTAGTTTCACTATTTTATTCCTACATGAACAACCAACAATCAACAATAACTCTTTCCTACATGTACAATCAATAATTGAAAGTAATTCACTTACCCAGATAACTATTCATCAAACCTTAAATAACTTAGATTTTGACAAAAATCCAATAAATTCACATAATATAATTCATTAACAACTTAACTCTACTAATAGATCACATTCTCATTACTATAATCCTATTTTTACTCAATCTAGCAACTAAAATCCAACATAAGTTGACCAAATTTCACCTAAAACAAACTCGATCAACCCACTTCTCATAGTGGTCGGCCTAATTTCACTTTTCTATGACCCAATTAACCCTACGCTGGCCTTAATTTTCTATCTTTCCCTAACTCAATTGACATAAGTTCCCTATTCGCTCATTGAATTCCTACCTTTGTTGGTCAAATTCTCTTAGTCTTGTAGTTTTTTAGTTTCTTACTTAAAAATTTAACTTAAAACTTTTTAAGTCGAATTTCACACTCCAAAATCCTTTTTGACATGTTCTTTTCAAAACTCTAATCTTTGAATTATTAATCTCCAATTTTAACAATCCCAAATTGCTAGTTATTCATATTTCTATAAAATTTTTGTTTTTCAATTAACTTATTGATTCTTTTTATAAATTATGAAAGAATTCATAATTTCATAAACAATTTATGATTAAATTCCTAGGTCAAGATTCTATTTTCCTTCATTTAAGTGATTATATGCCTAGAGGATTGTTTCTTAAGTTGTTTTTCATAGGATTAATGAAATCTAGACAAGTTTTGATCTCTAACCTTACAATGTGCATAACAAAAGCCTTACAATGGACATAAAACCAATGCCCACAATCCTCATTGGTAATCAAGAATAAATCAACTTAAACATTTTATAGAGTTTTATATGTAAAGATGGTGTTTATCTCACTTTTCTATAAACAACACTACCAAATCCTTCGTTACTCTCCACTTCTTGATTCCTTAAACCACTTAACATGAATTCTTCTTGGAAAGTGTAGGATAATCTATATTAGAATGTAAAACTACTAGTCTTATGCTAAAGAACTTAATTTTTTACCTTCAAATCAGTTTTAGAATGCAAGATAACATGGAAAAGAGGAAATAGAGCCAGCGAAGAGTGTGGGTGTGTGTGTGAGAGAGAGAGAGAGAGCGATCACTCTTAGCTCTCTAAGGTTTCTATATGCAAAGGGAGATAGGCTCAACATCTTGTTTATAAAGGGAAAGTCAAGGGCAGTTGTTACCTATTTGTCCTTGGTTCTAATTCAATTTTTGGGGCCATTTCGATACTATTGTAGTATCAAAAGATTGTAAGGTAAGATATGGTTTTAAATCTAGGAAACTTATACTTACAAGGGATTGTATAGGATGTAACCTCTCACCATACAAATCTAATATGGCATAACATGTTATGCTAGCCAAAACATATTATTAGACCTAGCATTATATAACAAAAGTAAGCTTTATCTTTTGAAGATATTGAATTGAAGTATTTAAGCTAATAATTAACATTTAAACTGTTAAGTTATCTAAAATAGTTTCAATGATAACAAAAGTAGATGATTATTAGTAACATGTTTGTTAAGTGTTTAGATAAAGTATAATCTAATTTAAAAAGTCTTGGAATGAATAAAACCAAGGAAGGAGTTTGATAAAAGGTAATATGGAGATGTTTAGGTAATGTATAAGTAATTGTAGAAGGTATACAAAGACAATAATGTCAAATAGTATATAGAAGCGAATATAGAAGGTATGTGTACAAAGGAATAAGTGACCAACAAGGTGTAGAAGTAAACATAAAATGTATCCTGGATTCAATAGTTTTAAGCACAAAACAAAGAAGCTATCATAGAAGGTCCTCTTATAGTAAGTTTAGTTACGTAAAAGGACATAGAAGCAAAAACTACTCTTAGTTACTACTTAAAAATTGCATATAAGATGTTTTTGGTGGTTTAAGTTAATTCAATTATCTCTTGAAGTGCTTAACTTCACTAGTCAAATATATTTCGACAATATATTTAACTTTATTCCACTATATAAGTTAGATTAACTTTTTTAGGGATTAAATTTTTTCAAAAGTGGAATGAATTCTTGAATATATGTTTTAGATAAGGTTTGTTCAAGATTTTATCAAGTTAAGTTGGATGATTTCCTAATCAAATTATAGATATGGTGAAGATTACATGCAATATTCTTGGAGAAAGTTGAAATTTATCTTTCAACATGTTGCATAAAAGATAAAGATCTAATTTTCGGGGATTTCAATCAAGAAATTTTCAAATGTGTATTTCAATTTGAAAATGAAGACTATATCTCAGAAATCCAATCCCTTTCATGTGAAATCAAGATGGTTTTCACATTTGAAGAACTATATTTCTAGATATTTTATTTGCTTTCCAACATGAGACAAGGAGGATTAGTTTCACATTTTCAAATTACAAAGTATACGAATTAGGTATATTGAAGAACAAAGTGGCAAAAGGTTTTAGAGTTGTTTAAAAGATTCCATATAAGCTTCAGTTGAGTTCACCTAAGATAGTATCATATTTTGTATGATTTGATTTTCATATTTCAAATCTTAATAAATTATTCAAATTTACCCTATCTCAATTACACTCAAAGATTCTTCAAATCCATTAACTTTACAAGATTTAAATACACGAGAGTTTGAAGTAAAAAATAAGAATAACTTATGAGCATTCAAAGAGCAAGAAAATCCATTACAAACAAATAGCCTTCTTCATTAAGCACACAATCTAATTTAGTCTCTCTTTTTTTTCATTATTCTTACATAATTATTATGAGCTAAATTTTAGGAGTCGTCCATACTTGTTTCATCATTTTATCATTGAGCTCTTTTTAATTATAATTGAGATTTTATTCACTGTAATTCTATGAAAGCCTTTAATAGAAGATAGGATACAAAGCGGTGATTGGTCATAGATAAGTTGGCTAAACTTTTTATACTCTCAATTTATCTAATTTCATATAGTGGAATGATCAATGTGGATGACCTGAATTCCAATAGTGAATTATTGAATAAGTAATCATTAAGGGGTCTTTTTGAAATTTTTCAAAATTTTTAAAAAGTAATCAATTTAATCCCCCCATCTTGATTGCTTGATGAGGACTAACAATTGGTATCAAAGTTTCATTTTGTTATCAAATTAAGTGAAAGATTCGATGGCAAAAAGTAGTCTTTTAGTTTAAATGAATGGAACTCCTTATTTTAATGGCAATAAGTTTCGATATTGAAAATACAAGATAGAGATTTATATCAAAGCAATTAACTTTAAATTGTGAGACATTATATCTGGTAGAGACATTGATGTCAAAGATCAATAATTATGGAAATAACAAAAAGAAAGCTAGCATCAAATCTAAGGCTAAGAATCTCTTAATTACTACTATAGCTCCTCTAGGATTTTATTACATCTCATCTTGTGAGACATCTATATACATTTAGGACATGCTATGTGAAACATATGAATGGAGAAATACAATAAAGGAGATAAGGATGAACACTATTATGCAAGAATATGAGCTCTTCAAGATCCAACAATGTGAAAAGATAAAAGACGTGTTCAATCATTTTACCATAATAAAAAATGAATTATCTTCACTTGGTAAAAGGTTTACTGATGTTGAACTTGTGAGAGAAATCTTAAGGATTTTGTGTAGGACTTATAATGCAAAGAAAACTACTATAGTAGAAGCCTAAGACTTGAAAAAGTTGAATTGCTATAATAGAAGCCCAAGATATGAAAAAAGTTGTCACTAAGTGAACTTAGAGAGAAGTTGATGGCATATGAATCGAACATTTTCAACCTAATGATTCAAATGGCAAGAAGAAAACAATTGCCTTTAAAGCCAAAGAAATTGAAGCATACACATATGGTGAGCAACCCAATGATAAAGAAGAGGACATAAATCTGTTGCTTATATTTCTTGGCAAATTTTACAAGAAAAGAGACAAGAGAACCCTTAATTGTAAAAAGTATAATACTAACAAAGAGTAAAGTTGATGTAGGAAAGAGCTACAAGGAAAAGGAAGAAAAGAATAAAGAAAAGAAGGAGATTGTATGTTCTGCTTGAAGTATAAAGAATAAAGAAAAGAATAGAGTGACCTTGAAGAATCTAAAAGTGAAAAAGAAGAAAATGAAGAAGAAGAAAAGGAGTCCATCCCATGCTTGATGGCAAAATTTAAGGTACACCCTAATTCTAACAAAGAGAGTATACTTGATGATGTGTATTCTAAAATTGAAAATCTTCTTGAATGTTTTTTCAAAATCTAATGCCAAAATTTCAAGACTAAACAGTGGAAACAAAGTCTTGAAAAATGAAAAAGATGCATTGAGTTAAACAAATTCGCTATTGGGTTACAAGAATGATATTATTGATATTTTGAAAACTAATAATGAGCTTTGCATCTGACAAAAAAGCATCATCTAATGAAAAATTGTTATAAAAGAATAGATAAAAATTTTAAAAACTAGAGTCAATCATCTCTTTTAGTCAACAAAAGCCCTTTAACCATTAAAAAAAAAAAAAGTAAAGGAAATAATACAAAGTGAACCAATTGAAAATAAAAGCATTTTAGATACAGAAAAATCTATTGTACAAGATAAAAGGTGCCCTATTCAATATAAGGTATTTTAAGCATTCTCAAAAATACAAAATTAAACATAGAAGCTATCAAAATCAATATCAAAGATACTCAAACCAATACAAAAGCAATGAATAAACAATGGGTATAAGGGGCTGATCGACTGTTGGTAGTTGGTTGCATGGGCTAGTTGACCACTAACCTAAGGACGGTTGACATAGCATTGTGAAGGACTTAGTGACCTCCCCTTTAGAGTCAAACAATCTCGATCTTTTGTGATTTTTCACCTATGGTTCATTTTAAGTTCTCTATGCAAGTTTTGGGGCTTTAAAACACTTAATACATTAAATGAATCAAACATTTACACATCAAAACACATTTAACAAAGGATTATCACTTGTTCATAGATTCAATCTTAGGTTTTTACCTAAATTCACAATCTAATTAATTCCTACTGCTTTAGGCTTAGATTTTCAGGAAAAGCGAAGAAAGATCGAATTCCTGAGAAAGCAAGCATCCTTTAGAAAACAAAACCTTAATATGTTTTCTTGAAAACGTTTCCTAAGATTGCAAAAGGATTTAGTCTATATGACAAAGTAGAGATTGAAAACAAAAACACATTGCAGCTTACCTTCTATTGAATATCGGGGTTAGGTGACGATTGCATTGATCGTTTGTTCCGGAGAAACACATCGGTCAGCACTGTCTTTGACTGCAAGGAAGCTTGCAACAATTCGATTCCCTGCCGATAAAAGCTCCTCGTGAAACAAAATTAAATTGCAGCCGTAAATTCTCAGGCATTATAAACACATCGAAATTAAATAGGATAAATAGTATTTTATGACACCACTTGATACGTACACTTTTGACTCCAAATCCTTAAAAATTCGCATTAGAAACCTACATGATGAAGTTATACTCTATAAAAAATTAAAATTTTTAAATTTTTTAAAGAAAAAAGAATCTAAAAAAAAAAAAGAAAGAAAGAAGAGAGAACCCTTTTATTTCATAGTTTTAAAAATGTTTTTTACAGTTAATTTTTTTATTATTTCTTTTATATCATTTAATTTTGGGGTAATTTTTCAAAAGTATATTTTTGAATATTTAATTCCAAAGACAAGCAGCAAATTGAATACGCCAATTAAATATTCGAAATATATCTGCACTGAGCATAGCAAAATCAACTACCAAGAGAAGATAAAATAAAAGAAACCATGGGAAATTGCAGAAAAGATCAAGATAAAGCTAACCTCCTCCACACCAACCTCAACCAACTTCTCCTCAAGTGCCCCAACATCCTTGACATTAAAAGCACTAAGAAGTGCGATACATGAAATGGTCGACATAGGCTTCACCACCAAATCATCCTTCACCATATATGTAACTAGCTCCTTTACATAACCTCCTCCCTTGGACGTCGGCTTATCCACCGCCGAACCTGGTGGCTTAACCAGCGTGGCGTCCGAAGTCATGCGATTCCCACAACCGGGGCATACGGCCTCATGACGGTCGGTGAAGTATTGACAGCAATTATATCTTGAAGAAGAATTTGGGCACCGATAATATTTTTCAGGTGCTAAGGGATCAACGGGGTTGTTTGGCAACAAAAGGGATGAATCTGAAGTAAAGGAAGGTGCTCTGGGATTTAATATTAAGTCTTTGTTGAAGCCAGACTGTGCGAAACCATCGCCAAGGTTTTCGATACTATTGTGTAACATTATTAAACTACCTGCCATGCCCGTTTCTTTCAGGAGCGAGACGACCGTCCCGATAGGTAGAAGCATAAGATTAAATAAGAAGTCGATGAAGTCCTTTCCTGCTTCAGCAAATAGAAGCTTATCGTTTGTTTTGTCGACGAGAAGCTTTATTGTTACCTTCTTTGAGGAAAAATCCGAAGAAGCCATTGCAGAGGGAGTGGTCGATGATGACCTCTATGGTTTGTATTTTACTTATGGACGAAATAACATAACAGTTTTTTTTTTTTGGTCCCTCCATTTATTGATAGAGGAATAAAATGAAGACAAAAGAGTTACTTCAATAGCTATAATTATGTCTTTATTAAAGAAAAAGTGTACAAAGATGTAAAAGATTGATTTATTTGATTTTTTAATAATTACATCTAAGCAATAATCCACAATTTAACATTTAAATTTGATTTCCATCTCTATCCACATCAAGTATGGGTACGGACCAAATCCACCATGATCCTCTGGGTCCACAGTTTCAAATTGTCGAAACTGGGGGTGGTGCCTTTGAGTAATAGGTCCGGGATGCGTGTACTTTTGTAATTTTATTATGTTATGTAATATAATAAATTGCCTTATGACCAAGAAAACTTTTTCCTTTTTTTGTGTTCTGTTTTTTACTGTGAAATTAAATTCTAACATTCATGTTACTTTTACTAGAAAAATGAAAAAAAGAAAAAAATCGGCACGCATACTTTTTCTTTTGGAAAATAGTGAAGAAGATAGTGCGATACTTCTTATAAATTTTAAATATTACAGACACATTTCAAATTAAAAAAATTCAACACTTACAATTTCCTTTGAAGCTCTTTTTTTTTTTTTTTTAGATTAATGCAATGAATAAGATTTTTTATAGATAAATTATATTATGAGTAACTGTGTTTTAGCCTTTTTTTTTTTTTTCCACTTTGGATACTTATGTTTTTATTTGTAACACTTAGTTTACTTGTGTTTTTCAAAAAAAGAAAAAAGAAAAGAAAAATACAACAAACATTACACTTCTGTTATATTTCTTTATATGTTGAAAAAATTAACCAACCATGGAATCAAGAAGACTTTTTCTCTTCTCTTCCTGTTTTCCATAACTCATATCCAAATATATATATACAGCGGGGGATATCTTTTCCATATCTTTTTCAAGCAACTAAATCCTACAAACTAAGAAAACAAATATTCATCTACCGAAAAATAAAATACAAGATATACATGCCATATTTACAAAATAAATCACAAAAAAAATATCTCAATATTTACGGCTGTGTAACACGGTCGTGCCTTCTGGTAGTGTATCGGGCCGTGTATGTTTCTAGGAGCTACCTGACACAACACACGACCGTACCTTCTGGCCGTGTATCAAGCCTTATATGTTTCTGAATTTCCAAACACATTACATGACCGTACCTTGTAAAAGACACTCCCAATTAATACCCCTCCTCCAGTTGCAGCATGGAGATCACAAATGCCTAACTTGTATAAGAGCATATCATACTCGCGTTTCTCTAATGCTTTGGTAAAAATATCAGCAAGTTATCTCGTTGTAGGAACAAAAGTAGGATAGATCGTCCCATCAAGTAATGCATCTCGAATGAAGTGACAATCCACTTCGATGTGTTTGGTGCGCTCATGAAATACAGGATTTTGAGATATATAAAGAGCAGCCTGACTATCACAAAATAGCATTGTTGGTTGCGTATGAATAACACCAAGATCAGATAAAACACTCTTCAACCACTTGACTTCACAAGTGGTCATGGCCATTGACCGGTATTCTGCTTCGGCAGATGATTGAGACATAATATGCTGTTTCTTTGTCTTCCATGAGATGGGAGACGAACCTAAAAACACCAACCATCTAGTAAGAGAATGACGAGTCAATGGACATTCTGCCCAATCTGCATCACACCAACTAGTCAAAGTAAGATTACCCTTACGATGCAACAAAATACCCTGACTTGGTTTGGATTTGAGATACCAAATAATGCGTAATGCTGCATCCCAGTGATCTTTCTGTGGCTATTGCATAAATTGAGACAAGACATGTACACAATAAGACAATTTGGGCCTGGTAAAACATAAATAAATCAATCGGCCAATAAGACGTCGATAAGGCTTTGGATTATTCAACAAATTGTTGGTTGACAACGCCAGTCGATGGTGTTGCTCCATCAGAACTCCTACGGGCTTTGCCCCTATCAAACTTGCTTTTGAAATAATATCCAGGGCATATTTGCGCTGACACAAGAAAAACCCTTCGGGACTACGAGCCACTTCCACCCTAAGAAAATATTTAAGAACACCCAAATCTTTCATGGAAAAACAAGTGCTCAAGTAATCCTTAAACTTCTGAATTGCTGCACTATCATTCCTAGAAACAATCAAGTCATCAACATAAACCAAGACGTTCAATCGTACCTCGCCTTGTTGCAGAGTAAACAAAGAGTAGTCCGCATAGGATTGTGTGAAACCATAGATTTTTAAAGCAGCAGACAGTTTCGCGAACCAACACCGAGGGGCTTGTTTGAGCCCGTACAAGGACTTCTGCAATTTGCACACCTTATCTCGTCTTGCAACTCGAAAACTAGGGGGTAACTGCATATACACATCCTTCTGTAGATCTCCATGGAGAAATGCATTGTGGACATCCATTTGGTGAACCTCCCAATTCTTAATTGCAACAACGGCCAAGAAAACACAAACAGTAACCATCTTTGCAATAGGGGCAAATGTCTCTGTATAGTCTACTCCTTCCTTCTGGTGATTTCCAAGTATGACCAAACGTGCTTTATAGCGTTCCATTGTACCATTAGATCGATATTTGACTTTATACACCCATTTACAGCCCAAGGCCTTCGTATTAGGTGGTAGATCAGTAATACGCCATGTTGCATTGTTTTCAGGGGCATTAATTTCTTGTTGCATTGCAATCCTCCATTTTTCATGTCGAACTACTTGAGAATAACTAGTAGGTTCCTATTCACCATGTAAAGCTGCAAGAAAAGCTTTGTGCCGCAAAGAAAATCTATCACAATTCACATAGTGTGCAATGGGATAAGGGTTACCTGAGGCATGCTGTGTTGCGAACCGTATGAGTAACAAAGTCCTGTAGTAGTATTGAAGTCTTATGATTCCGGTGGCTACGTCCCAACAATTCTTCATCACTAGAGACATCGTTTTCCTTACTTCCATCTTCAGTTGTAGAAGGAAAAGACATTAATACTGCTGTCCTATCACTTTGCTCAATTGGCACAATTTCAACATTGAGAGAAATGGTTGCAGTTTCTTGATCATGGGGTCTAGAAGGAGAGTTGTCATCATCTACAATCTCCCTTCTTTCGGTCAGACCCTCTTGGATACCGAAGGCATCGTTAGTGAGGTCTAAATCCCATGTAAACGTAGATTCTATTGGGTTTTGTGATGGAGACAACATTTGAAAAGGAAACTCGTTCTCAAAAAATTTTACATCTCTAGACACGAAAAAAACATGTTTTTCAAGATCATATAATCGCCACCCTTTCTGTCCATACGGATAACCTATGAAAAGGCATTTTCAACTTCTACTCTCAAATTTATCTCCCAACCGTCCTTGCTTGTGGGCATAGCACAAAGACCCAAAAACTTTCAGGTGATCATAATTTGGAGTTTGTTCATACAACACATGATAAGGCGTCTTTCCTTCTAAAACACTAGAAGGTGTTCTATTAATCAAATATCCTGCGGTTAACATACATTCTCCCCAAAACTCAATGGGTAAGTGTCCTTGAAAACGTAAGGCACTAGCCACATTGAGAATATGTTAGTGTTTTCTCTCAACCCATCCATTTTGTTGAGAGGTACCAACGCATGAAGTTTGAAAAATAACACCCTTTTCACAAAAATAATTTTTCAATTTTTGAAACTCCATTCCATTATCACTCCTCACAATTTTAACTCTTTTGTTAAATTGTGTTTCTACCATAGAAAAGAAGTTCCTTAGAGTTTGAACTACCTCATTTTTGTCAATCAGTAGAAATATCCAAACAGGACGGGAAAAATCATCTACTACAGTAAAAAAATATGAAGCACTACATGAGGACAAAATCCGGTAAGGACCCTATAAATCGCAGTGTATAAGTTCAAATATATCAGAAACATGACGATGACTGACAGGGAATGAATCTTTAGATTGTTTTGCTCTTAAACAAATATCACAACATTTATTCTTGCTATCACTATCTTTATTATAACTCACACTAGACACTAACTTGGTCACTTTTAATGACGGATGTCCCAATCGCTGATGCCATATCTCCAAACTCCCTTCACTTTCAATCTTCATTGCTTGAACTTGTGGCACTCCCTTGTAGTAGTAGAGTCCATCCTATTTTTCACCTGCACCAATCAACCTCCTCAAAGTGGGGTCCTACATTACACACATGGAATTGGTGAAATAGACAATACATTTAGATGAATCAACAAGTTGTGATATCGAAATCAAATTGCATTCTAGTCTAGGAACAAAGAGAACATTCGTGATACACAAATCTCCATCAAGGACAAGTTATCCTTCCTTCGTTGCCATAGTCTTGCTCCCATCTGGAAGTCCAACAGAACACGAATCGATATTTCGCACTTTCTTCATTCCGTGCATACTTCCCGTCATGTGATGCGAAGCCCCTGTATCAATTATCCAATTGGAGAGCTTACCACTCAGTGTTTCAGCAATGTTTTTTCTGACTATTGATTAACTTCATCAACGAGGTCCATTGCTCTTGATTGAGACCGAGATTTGTCTTTATATCATTCCCAGCCGCTGTTGTTGCTATAAGTCCTTTGCCCTTCACGCAAGTGCTGCTGCTGGACACGTTATTTGCCTTTGCTGTTTCATGCCCTCGTCTAAAGCTTGCCTGATTTTGGCGCTGTTGAGTGCTGTTGAAGCCTCGTCCTCGCCCTATACTCCTTCCATTTCCCTTTGGTCGATCACCCCACCACTTAGGATATCCGAGGAGAGCAAAGCACTTATCTGCTTCGTGTCCTATACGTTTGTAGTGGGTATAATACAACCCACTTTTGCTTCTTGTTTTTCCTTTTCCTCTTATTGCAAACGCTATGACGTCTTGCCTCTCTTCTTTAGTTCGAGTTATGGTCCTAACTCTTTCCTCAGCAATCAGCATGGAATATGCCCGATTAACATTAGGAAGTGGATCTTGGGCTAAGATATTACTCCTCACTGTGCCGTAGATATTTCCGTCTAACCCCATGAGTAGAGCATGAACTCATTCTTCCTCTCTTTTCTTTTCAAATTCTACTGCGAGATTGCACGTACACATACCGCACTTACATGACGGAATCTGATCATAGTTTGCTAGTTCATCCCATATTTGCTTCAATTTTCCAAAGTAATTCACTAAAGTCATCCCCCTTTGTTTGCATTCTGCCAATTCACTTCGCAGTTGTTGAATGCGTGGACCATTAGCTATTGAGAACCTGTCCCTAATGTCGTTCCATAAATGTTCAGCTATTTCTTCATGAGAGATAGTAGATTGAAGTGAGGATTCGATTGTATTACGAATCCATGATATCAATAGAGAATTAATCATCCACCAATCTTCAAGATCAGATGAATTATCATCAAGTTTTTTTATTGTACCATCAAGAAAACCATATTTTTTTGGAGCTCGTAGAGCCGTTCTCACAGACCGTGCCCATTCATCATAGTTTTCTCCTCTCAACTGTACTTGAGTGATCACCATTCCTGATTATCTAATGAGATAATATCGTAAGGAGAGATTGTTTTCCTTTGAGGAAGGATTTCTTCCTTGACCTCACTTGTTTGTGATCCAACCATTGTTTTGAGTCTACAATGGCTCTGATACCATGAAAAAATTAACCAACAATGGAATCAAGAAGATTCTTTTCTCTCATCTTCCTGTTTTCTATAACTCATGTCCAAATATATATATACAGTAGGGGGTATATATTTCCATATCTTTTCCAAGCAACCAAATCCTATAAACTAGGAAAACAAAACCAAATCTTACAAATTAGGAAAACAAATCTTCCTCTACCGAAAAATAAAATACAAGATATACATGTCATATTTACAAAATAAATCATAGAACAAATATCTTAATATTTACGGCCATGTAACACGGTCGTGTCTTCTGGCTGTATATCAGGCCGTATATGTTTCTAAGAGCTACCTGACACAACACACGGCCGTGCTTTCTGGCCGTGCATCAGGCCTTGTATGTTTCTGAGTTTCTAAACACATTACATGGCCGTGCCTTGTAAAAGACACATCCAATCAATATATGCAAATAAACTTTCCTGTGTAGAAACATGTATGAATGAAAAAAAAATATACATATACATATATTAATTATTTATTAAGAAAATGAAAACTTTAACGAGGAATTAATATAAATCAGTTAAACTTTAAAACTTAAACTTGTTTAAATCTTAAGGAGCAACACTTGGAAGATAAAAAGAGTGAGACTAACCATTTCCCTTTCCTACTAAATTGACACCTAAAACCTTCGTAGATGGAAATGACATTTTAATGACAATAAGAAGAAAAAAAATGGAATAAATTGATCGTTGAAATAAGATTGCAAGTTTGGCAGAGAAATGGAACCACCGTGATTCAAAGATGCACTGTGTTGATAGTTGTAGAGATCTGAGCGAAGAGAAAGGGAAAAATAATGGGATTAAGGTTATAGGATTTGAAGGTAGGAAATGGGTTTTGGAGAAAGTTTTTTTCTTTTAATTACAAATTAACAAATCTTCGCTCTGTTAAACTTTTTTAATTTTGGAAAATATAGTTACTTAAGTGTTATAAATAAAAATACAAATATTTGAAGTGAAAAAAAAAAATCAAAACTTGAATACTTTCAATGTAATTTATCCATTTTTTATTATATACTACTTTCTTAAATAATTTCTTTAAAAAAAATCAAACTCCAAATAATCCATTTAATTAAATAAATGAGTTACAATGAGATTCACATTTTTGTTAGAAATGTTAATGTTGGGTTTTTAAAATTTAGAATATCTTTGTAATAATTAAAGTTTACAACAAGTGTCCCCGTAATTTATTCTTTCCTTTTCACATTTTCCCATGGAAAATGCTGCTCCACTTTGAGGTTCATGCATTGAAATGGTAGTAACGAGCTTTTACTGTTTCTAACGTAAAAAGAATGGAAGAGTTGTCAATTATATGAATTGAATATTGACATGCATACTTTTCTTTTGAAAAATGGACGGGGAAGATAGTGTTCTTTTCCTTTTATCATTTATCCATTAAAAATTGCTGCCTTTAGATATAACCGAAAAGGTTGTCCTAAGTATTTATATTTTAGAGTTTTTATACATATAATTTAAAATTTTATAAGATTTAAAGTTGGATTTTAAGATTTTATAAAAATTTGATAAAAATTTAATTTAATAAAAATAATATATTAATAATAATAAATTTTTATATTTACTATTCAAATCGTCTTTTTCTCTTATCATTTAATAGCACGAATGCTGATTTTTAATGAGGTAAACTAGGTCCAATCCCTCATTTCTTCGGTTATAATAGCAATTGGATAAAATATCTATAAGCATATGTACTAAATTTATTTAATACTTCGAAATTACCTAACAATTGAAAATAAGGAATATCCCTACAATTTTCTCCAACTCAAGGATTCTCGATATAATTATCCAAAGCGAAAAATTAATTTTCTTTTCAACATTTTTCAATACAAATTGATAAGGGATAGGAGATTTATGGTTAGCACCAGTTCGTGTTGGAGCAAGTGAACTCTCTCTCTCTAAATTGAAGTCATAATACTCAAACTGAAAGTCGATATTATTTTAAAATATATTATAACAAAAACAAACATAGTAATTCTTAATAAAATAGCAATAAATATATATATAAACTTAGAACATACTAAAGTAAATATTTAATGATTTAACGGGGTATTAAATAAATCTTGGGCTATATATCATGCCAATGTGGTTGGATTTTCATTTTATTTGTCAAATAAAAACTATATTTAGTATCAATATTTTACGGGTGCAATATATGGTGTTAAAAGATTACAAGGTATCCTATAACATAAAACTTCATGCTTGAATGACACAAACATTAGCATAAATACAAGATTATACCTTATATACACATATAGGTAGGTTACGTAATACCATACTCAAATACATGATATCTAATTCCTATCTTAAACTTATCTAACCATGAAAGGAATTCAACCCTACAACACTCCCATTTGGCAACTTTCAAACATGGAAAATTACATTGATATTAGGACTAGTACTGTAGTGAACCTTCTTCTGAGTATCTTTGAATTGTCTCATAGTATTTATACTTGACTCAGAATTCAGTAAGGCTAGCCTCGTTTATGTCAACTTCCCTATTCTTATGATTTCTTCAATTTTGCTCCGAGCTGGTACAATAATGTGATGATGAATGCAGAAAATAGCTCTTTTCCGAAAAGAGGAGGGGTGATGCTAGCTGCCATGCCTCTCAATCTTCGAACATATTCCTTGAAGGTTTCCATATTGTTTCTACCCATTCCTTGAAGGTCCAAAATTGAGGGGGCTAAGTTGGTGTTAGATGTAATTTAATTACTCTAAGGAATGGAATTGGCTTTAAATACAGAGGGATGCTCGGATGCAAGCATTAGGGAATAATTTTTTTTTTTTTTCATTACTTTTTTTCTATCACCTTGATGTGTATATAAAGGTGACATGGATTAGTTACAATTAAGATTCCCCACATGTTTAGCTACAATAAGAGTGTGACACCTCATCCATTGCATGTGCTACCCTAACTAACAAATAGAAGAGATTCTAGTACTTCTGCTAGGCTATATACTATATTGGGCCTTATTATTATTATAATCATACTAGTCAGCCTATAATAATAGAACTGACCCTATTTGTCAATTCACTAGAACCTTTTGGAATCTAAACTTCAACTCCATTTGTCGAATAGTAGTCTCCCACTTGACCACAGTTTTCCTTGTCTAACCCTAACATCATATTCACACGCACCTCAATACCCTCAACTCCAAAAACCCTTGATCACAAGGATAATTGTCCAAATTGCAAGAACAAGTCAATGTAAGATTCTTACATAGCTTAGCAATCTTCTTTATTTTTCCACCGATCTAACAATATAGTTTCAACCATAGATCCCTTCTTGACTCCAAAACCAATGTGGTCTTTACCAAAGGCAAATTTGAAGAGGAATAGCTGGCATTAGGGACATAATTCTTCAACTAGGAGACATGAAACGTAGGATCCATCATATATCCTTCGAGTAACTACAATTTGTATGCTACTTTCCCTACTCTTTTCAAAATCTTATACAGACCATAGTATTTAGGGGAAAGTTTATTTAGCCGGTGCTTTTTAAGACTACTTCGTTGATAAGGTTGTAATTTTACCAAGAGCAAATAATCAATTTTGAAGTGTTTATCTACCCTTTTCCAAACATCCAGTTGCTTCATTTGCTCCTGAGCTCTCCTAAAGTGAAATTTCATCACCTTTACAGTGTCTTCTATATCACAAAGCATCCTGTCAACATGCTCATTCCTTGAGTCACCAAGAATATAAGGTAGATGCAGTGGTGGCTGATATCTATATAATATCTCAAAGGGAGTTATATGTTCCTTGAAATGATAGTTAGTGTTATACCACCATTTTGCTAAGGCAAGATACCCACTCCACCTTCTAGGATGTTCACTAATCATGTAACACAAATAAGTTTCCAAACACCTATTTGCCACTTTGTTTGGCCGTCCCTTTGTGGATGGTAGGTCATAGAGAACCTAAGCTCCGCCTTAGTAACTGAAAAAATTTACTCCAAAAGTGGGAGATGAATTTAGGATCTTCGTCATTGATGTTGGTATTTGGTAGCCCATGTAGCTTGAAAACATAGTCAAGATGGCTTGAGTAACCTGCATTGTTGTATAAGGGTGTGTCAAGCTGATAAATGCCCATATTTACTAAGCCTATCCACCACAACCATTATTACATCCTTCCTATGTGTTTTAGGAAAAACTTCGATAAAGTCTATGCTAATATCCGTCCAACAACTTGTTGGAATTAGTAAAGGTTGTAATAACCCTATGGTTACCACATTCTCATATTTGTGTCTTTGGTATACTTTGCATTCTCTGGCATATTATCGGACATCATGTTCTATACTAGGCTAGAAGAGTTTTAAGCTCAACCTTTTAAAGGTAGCTTGTGATCTAGAATGGCCTCCTAAAGTAGCATCATGATACAAAGAAATGAGCTTTCATTTCAACTCTTCATTAGATCCCACAACGAGCTTACCATTTCACTTTAACGTACCTTGATCCAAGGTAAAATGATAAACTATCTCCCCTACTTCTAGCCTAGCAATTCGCTTTTTATAGTGAACTTGGTTAAGCACACTGTTCTTGATTTCATCAAGTAGCTCATGTGATGCTGTGGTAGTGCATATAAGCAACTTAAGATCTACCATATTCCCTCTTGATAGAACATTAGCTACCCTATTACTAGCGCCACATTTATAATGGATCTCACAGTCTAACCTTAGGAATTTAGTCAACCATTTTTTGTTAACAAGGAGTTGTAACGCTTTACTCTAGCAAAAACTTTAGGCTTCGATGATCAGTCCTAATAATGAAGTGCCTTCCCATTGAGTAATGCCACCATCTATCAATTGCATGAACCAAGGCTAACATCTCATTCTCACATATAGATAATCCTTTTTGCTTAAGACCCAAGGCTTTACTTAAAAAAGTAATCGAGTGTTTTTCTTGCATGAGCACTACCCCTACCCCTTCATCACTGGCATCCATCTCAATGAAGAAGGGTTTTGTATAGTTAAGGAGTCTTAACATAGGGGCACGAATGAGGGCATCTTTAACTTTAGCAAATGTTAGATCAACCTTTGGATTCTAGCCGAAATTATTCTTTTGTAGGAGTTGTGTCAAAGGCTTAGTAAGGGTGCCATAATCATGGATAAACCTTTGGTAGTAACCTATTAACCTTAAGAACCCTCTTAGTTGCTTTAGTGTGGTTGGCTATGGCCAATTAACAACTGCTTCCACCTTTTTAAGGTCTGTAGTTACTCTAAATTTGGAGATAATGTGGGATAGATACTGAATATGGAATGCATTAAGTATACTTTCCCTTTTTTAAGAACACCCTTTCTTTCTTAAGTGTTTCCAGCACCAACCTAAGATGGTCAACATGTTCTTTTATTGTTCCACTATATATTAATATGTCATCGAAGAAGATCAGCACAAATTTCCTTAAGTAGTCTCAAAATAATTCATTCATTAATCCTTGAAAGGTTGAGGGAGCATTAATAAGACCAAAAGGCATGACATAAACTCGTAGTGCACTTCATAGTTTTAAAGGCTATTTTGTAGAGGTCCTTAGGATTCATGCAAATTTAGTGATACATTGACCTCAAATTCGATTTGCTAAAGTAACTTGCACCATATAATTCATCAAACAAATCTTCGACTAAGGGAATGCAATAGCTATCCTTGATAGTAAGTTTGTTAAGTTCCCTATAATCAACACACATTCTCTAAGTATTGTCTTTTTCTTAACAAGGACTACACTTGAAGAGAAAAGACTATAACGGTGCCTTATCACAACATCTCTCTAATCCTCTCTTCCAAAACATTTTTTTAAAGTTATGTAGTGCCTATAAGGCCACAATTTAACTGGTTGAGCATCATCTTTTAATAGAATATAACGATCGAGCCTTCTTTTATGCAGTAACAAATGGGGCTCCTCAAACAATCACCATATTCTTCTATTAAATCCAATAAAGAAAGGTATACCCTTTGCTCCTCAATTGACTCCATATCCATATTTCTAATCTGCACTACCTAACATTGCAAATGGAATTTGTAATTTTCCTAGTCAATCAATTTAGAAAGAGAGTTTCCATTTACAACCTGTAATTGTTCACACTCCCTATGGAGTTGATGGCAACCATCACCATACTGAAATTTCATAAGAAGATTTTGAGAGTTCTTAGTAATCTCTCCCAATTCCATCAACTAAGGCACTTCAGGCACTACATCATAACCTTGTAAAGGCGGAACATATATCTCCACCTTGAGTAAATGGTCTTGTAACATCATCTCAAACTTACAAACCTTACTATTGATTTCTAGGGTATACCTACTAGCAAAAGTAACCTCCACATGTCTACTAGTTTCCAATTAGCACCGCAAACCTTTTGCCACTTGGGAATCTAAAAAATTAAGAGAGCTGCCACTAACAATTAACACTCCAACCTCTCTATTCTTGTGGTATCCCTTTAATCTCATGGTGCCTACCTCAACACTCCTTTCCATCAAACATAAAGTAAACTTAGACATTTCTTCCTCTAAAATTGCTTCCTTAGCCTCATTAGCCCCTACTTTATCCTTCAACTCATCCAGTTCAATATCATCCACTTCTATTATCTCATCCTCAATCCTTTGTTCTTGCACCTATTTCTTGGTCTAAAGGGCTCATCACACTAAATATACTACCTCTTCCTCCTCTTTTCCTCCAACTCCTTAGGAGTCATGTGCCATGAATGCTAGTGTTTAGAGGGAAATTAGGTTTAATAGTATTAGAGACTAGGTTAGAGTAAGTATTAGTGAGTTTAGCTTGTGTGTAGGCTTGGGTTATGTATAATTGCATTGAGTTGAGGGGTACGTAGTTTGGGTTGGTTTCATTGGTCAAGCTAACTTCAAGCTAACCTTAGTAGAAGTGAGGGTAGCTTCTTGAATTTTGGCTAAGGAAATGGCTTGCGAAAGAGTAGTTGGTTGGCTTGTTATACCTGTAGTGTGGTGGAAAACCAATCAACTTATAGCATTTTTCCTACAAATGACCTTTCTTGTGATAATAACTACAAGTTAATTCAATTTTGATAGTCCTTTGTTTATTATTAGTAACAATTGCCATATCTCATGCAACATTAACAAATAACTCCTTCAACCTATTAATTCTTTGTAATTTCATCACGAACAACTAGATTATATGCTTTGTCCAATGTAGGAAAAGGTTTTAAAACTAAAATCTGATATCTTAAAGTTGAAAAACTTTCATTCAATTTGTTAAGAAACTAGAAAATATAATCCTTTTGTGCCATCTCAACAAATTTATCAAAGCATTTCTAATCACAAGAACCACAAAAACAATGTTGAAGTTGCCTAAAATTCTTCAATTCTTCCTAAATTGAATTCAATTTAGTAAAGTAGTCATTAACTAACTTGTTTCCTTGAGCAAGTGATACAATTGACATATTAGTGCTCAAGTTGTGAAAATCTAACTTTCAATTTGTCCCAAATTTCTTTCACTGAGTTCTTGTAAATGACAATAGATGCTATTAGAAGCAATATTAATCTCAAATCCAAGCCACAATCAAATTATTACAATGACTCTAAATTGAATACATTGGATCATTCTTCATAGGAATATTAATAGTTTCATCAACAAATCTAACCTTATAATGAATTGAAAGTGCTAATAGAAAAGAGTGACTCTAAATATTGTAATTGAGTCTCATAAGAACAGTGTTATTGATACATAATTTTGTGAATTTAAGTGGTGAATATAGTGAGGTGAAGAAACATCTTCCAATGGTGAGATACTTGTTATTGATTGGAAAAGATTAAAATTTGAACTCCAATATCATGATAAACTCGACAAAAATCAAGAAGATGAAAAACAAAGTTGCAACAAAGAAGTAATAGAAAGCAGACAAGTGTAAAGACGAAACGAAAGAGTTTTGGACGTTAAGTTTGTTGAATTGGTTAAGTAACTATGCAATACAATATGAGATTTATATGCACTCTAAGTACACATATACAATCTATTGTATAAATATATTTATTAATAGGTGAAGGCATCCAATCCATGACTTGCTTATTTGGAATGAAGCATAAGTTGCACTAATCAATTAGTCAAATAGTTTCAAGTTTATTATTTTATTTCTATATGCACAACCAACAATCTACGGTAACTCTTTCCTATATGTATAATCAATAACTAAAAATAACTCACTTAAATAGCTATTTATAAAACCTAGAATTACTTTGAATTGGATAAGTCCTATAAATTCACACAAAACGATTCATTAACCTATCTCTACTAAAACATGATATTTTCAATCTTATAATTTATTTTTTACTCAATTTGGTTGATTCACTTTTAAAATAAATAAATATGAAGTCTTATTATAAAAAAATAATCTTTTTTTCCTTTTTTTTATGTATGTAATTAAATTTTAACATTCATACTGCCTTTTACTTTTTCTAATGGAGAAAGAAAGGATGAGTTGTCACATCATTTAATCGACTTTTGACGTGAATACATTTTCTTTTGAAAAAGGAATGGGGAAGATAGTATCTAATCTCCTTTTCTCATCTTCCCCCTTGGAAATGCTGTTCCACGATCGAATTTAAAGCTGCATAGTGGATCAGAAGGTCACATCAATTGCTAGATGCAATTTGTTGCTGTACTCCTTTTTTATTTTAATTTTACGGAATTTTTAAAACTATCGTAATTAGATAAATATCTTATTTTTTTAAAATTGAGTAATTACATTCCTAAAAAATATTATTTTTTAATTAATCAACAACTTACATGTGTATTTGACTAATATAGAAAATATTATAAAATAAATAATTTATCTGGTTATCTAAATGTTGATATAGTATACATATAGTTAAATTATAATTTTTTTATAATGATTTATTTATATTCAAATTATTTTAAGTTTGTAATTTTAAAATAGTCAATTACTATTAGTTAATAAAATCAAGTATATTTTGTCTTATATATATATATACACACTCATTTTTACTTGAATAATATCAATTAATATCTATATATAGTTTTCCTATTTTAATAATTGTCCATGAATATATGAATTAATTATACCATAAGAGTATATGTTCAATTTACTTTTCAATTTCAATCCCTATTTTACATGGTTTTTTTTTTTCCCCTTTCTTTAAAGAAGGTTTGTTTTGAAAACAACTCGAGATACAACTTTCACAACATCCATTAAAAGCAAATTAACAATGCCATTAACATACATGAATTGAGGTTCTTTTTAAAAACATAAAATATTTGAATATGCTCAATAAGCTAAGAAATTAGTTTTAATTTTCATTCTAATCTAAAGGTCAAGTAGATAAAAGCAAAATATTAGTGATCAATGACTCAATAGATTTGAATTTGAATTTTTATTTTTCCATCATTGCTCAAACTATTGGTGATCAATGATAGGATCGATTTGAATATCTATTTTTTATTTTTCTTTTAGAGTAGCATTGCCTAAAATGTATATAGTTTTCTTTTTTTTTTTTTTCATTCTTGATATAGAAAAAATATATAGTTTAAGAAGATTAAATTAAAATATAAGTTTTCCAAAAAATTATATATATGATGCAAAAAAAAAAAAAGAGGTTATCAATGATGCATAGACTAGACTGTTAACATTTAGATATTATAGTAAATTATTTGTTTTATAATATTTTCCATATTAGCAAGTTCAACATGTAAACTGTTATATAATTAAAAAAAATAATAATAAAGGGGGTTGAGAGGGTGTGCATCTATTTTAGGGGTAAATACTTAATTTTAAAAAGAAGGTGTTCATATATTTATAATAATTTCTAGAGATAATCCATATAATTTACCTTTTATTTCTTATCTAGAAGGTCATACATCAAAATCGGAATAACGAAACCGATCCGACCCAATGACGTGCACAGATTAAATCTAATTATGTCAATATATATCCATTGAATATAGGACAATTATTCTCTTCTTAAATGCAATCCATTGTGGAGTTCACTAAAATTTAATTATATAAGAATTCCTCTCCAAATAAATAGATCAAACTCATTTTTTTTTCCTTTTTGTAATATTTATTATATAGATATTTTCACCGAAAAAAATATATATGTGAGTTAAAAGAAAAAAAAAAAGAAAAGAAAAGGTCATTTGGTGGCGTGCATATATGTTAAAATAGAGACTTCGTGTGTGAAGATCCACATTCCATAAATAATTCAATTTATTGGGATACTTAATGATCTTATTTAATATTGATAGACCTCATAATTAGTAGGATTTTTAACCAGCAATAAAGAAAAAATAAATGACCAACAAACAAGATCAATCATCCAAATTCAACACTCCCATTTGTCAACTTTCAAACATGCAAAATTACACTAATGTTTGCCAAAAAATACCCAACCTATAATAATAAGGGTTGTATCATATTATATATATATAAAAGATGTTACACTTCGTAGAGCTGCTTAGGATATTTAGATATTTGGAGTTTATATTTAATGCATGTATTTGCTAGCTTATACAGGTACTTGTGGATTTTGTATATAGACTATAAGTCTTAGTGTGTCTTTGTTGAGGTAAGGACATGAATATGCTATTATACCTTAGGTTCTAAGGTGTAACATAATTAATCCATGTAACTATCCTTAATGGAGTCCCACAACTCATTTACTCCTCATGTGGTGATTCAACATCTTAAACTATCATTCATTGGATTCTAGATGCCCAACCTATATTATAGGTGGCAAACATCCAATTTATAACTTTACTTATTCGAAATGATCACTAGCTACAAGCACAAGCAACACTAATCGATGACCCATTTATGGCTCACATGGTAATTCAACATCTAAAATTGCCAATCATTTTATTGTAAATGCTTAACCCAAACCATAGGTGAAGGCATCCAATCCATGACTCACTTATCTAGAATGAAGCATAAGTTGCCCTAATCAATCAGTCAAATAGTTTTAAGTTTATTATTATACTCCTATATGCATAGCCAATAATCAATAGTAACTCTTTCTTTTATGTGTAATTTACATAATATGATAATCGACCTTGCTATACTAAAACATTATATTCTCAATATTATGATCTAATTTTTATTCAATTTGATTAATTCACATCCAAAATAAATATAATACGAAGCCTTATTATAAAAAAACAATGCCTTCTTTTCCTTTTTTTTTTTAAGTATATAATTAAATTTCAACACTCTACTTTTTTTGCTTTTTCTAATGGAAAAAGAACATTATGTAAATCAACTTTAGACAAGATTACTTTTTCTTTTGAAAAAGGAATGAGGAAGATAGTAATAATTTCCTTCACATTTTTTCTCTTGCAAATGCTGTTCCATTTAAAGATGCATAGTGGGTCCAGAGGTCACATCAATTGCTAGATGCAATTTACTGCTGTACTCTCTTTTTTTTTTTCTTTTTTTATTTTTCATTTTATCTTGAGGGTCATGCACCAAAATCACAGTAACGAAATCGATCTTATAATAGTTTTTAAGTGTCAAGGAGCCAACGGTGTCGTCAAGCACCAAAAGGGATGAAGCTAGACTTCACTAAGTTTTTGGATGCTATTATGTAGCGTTATTAGACTACCTATCATGATTGTTTCTGTAATACACGATATTTATATATATACATACAAATAAATAAATAATATAAGAACTATGGTAATTATGAAATTATAAATAAAAATAGGGATAGTTATGTCTTTTCCAATTGGACTATATATATATATATGCTGAAATGACCTAGGGTTCTCTTTTTGTAAATCCGACAATTCCAACCACCTAGAGAGATTGATTAACACAAGAGAGAGAGATAGATAAAGAGAGGAGGCGTGTCTAAGAAGACCAAATGAGATTCATGGGAGTAGTGCGGCAAAGCAAACGTGAATGTAAAGAAAAATGAATTCCTAGATCAAGGAGTCGATACGCGGAAAAATTTGATGTAAGTATTCTAACTATGTTATTTGAGAAATTATTACATATTTTTAAGATTTAATAAAGTTTAGGGATAAAAAGGGATTGAATTTGGGAGAAGTTGGAGTTAAATATTAGGGTTCATGGGATTGGTTGAGATATATACGGCCTCCCAAGATGGTCGTGTTACAACTATGTTAAATTACAAAGTCTAATGAGAGATACATGACCAATCAACACGGTCATGTTGCCCCCATGTTAAAATGAAAAGAACATAGCCTCCCAACACAATCGTGTTTCGACTTTGTTGAATTAAGAGAAACACGACCTCTCAACATAACCATGTTCCAACCGTGTTGAAGCCAAATCTCACTAAGAGATACACTACCCCTAACATAGTCGTCTACTAACCCGTGTTGAGGAACATGACCTCTAACATGACTGTGTTAGGTGATGGACACTTAGATAACCTACTAGATTAAGTGGAATTAGAAGAAATATATTATGTTGGATTAGTACTAAGAGTGATATGTTGATTATACAAATATCGACTTAGCTTAAGTTTGGGATAAGAAGTGTGTGAAGCTAGGATTCCAGATACGTGTTTACTTTGTTTGTCGTATGTGATTGTTAGAAAACTATCTAATTAATTGTATGTGAAATAATGAAATGCTAAGATATAATGTGAATTATGTGGTATCATGAAGTAATATAATGTTATGTGAAAGGAATGAGATATGTTGCTTATGCTTGGCTCGGCCTAAAGGCCTATAGTGGCAGATCCCTAAGGGGCACCTGAATGATCGGTATGCTACGTTGTCCCTAGTGAAACCACCCCATTTTTCCCCTAATGATCAATAATAATCAATTTTCAATTTTTTTTTTTCTAATTTAGAAAAATAGGAAAAATACATCAATTTTGGAAAATAATTGCAGAAATAGTAATAAAAGGGATTAAATAATTTTTACAATTTTTTTGAATTTCAAAAAAATAATAAAAATCGCATTGCATATATGCAAATTGCGAAAATAAAAAAAAACGAGTAAGCGGGCTAGCCCAGCTGGTCCGAGCCATAGCCTTGTGTGCGCGGGGAGGGGGTCAGGTCAAAGGTTTGAAACACAAGGGAAACAGATTCCATGTTTTGCAAATTTTTTCCTCGCCCAGGACACGTGTCAACAGCTAATTGGCTGGCACGAATGCACGCGTTGGGCACGTGACCTTCTTCCTCCTTCATCCGAGATCATCACCAACAAGGGAAAAATTGCATTTTGCCATTTTGATTTGATTTTTTGCACAAATCCAATAGATCTTTAACTAAAATAGGATAAACATCATTCAATTGGAACCAAATCGCAACAAATCGATGGATTTACACAAATTGGAGATGGGTTTTTCAACCGAAATCTGATTTGCCTCAATTGGAGGAAATCCGAGCTTATCCAGCTCGATTCCTTGCGTCTATAAATAGGAATCGAAGGTAGCAAGCAGGAGCATGGATCAAAAGTGAGAAAAAGAGAGAAATCGAAGCTTCGCCAGAGTTCCTCAAGTTGTGGCCGCCGACCAAGCCTCGAACCGCTACCAGGAGGTGTTTTTAGAGAAATCCACCATCACGGTTGAGTTCCCCACCCCCGAAAACCTAGGAAACGACTCCTCAACCTCATCGAAAGGCCGCCGGAACACCGTTAACAAGCACTCCTAACCTCCATAACCGGTTAACCTGACCCGACCCGCGTATTGACCTGGATCCAGGTAATTCGGATTTTTCAATTTTTTTTATTTTTTATTTTTTATTTATTTAGTTATTTATTTATTTACCAAATTTATTTATTTATCTGTTATTTATAATTCAAAAAGATATTAGAATTTAGATTAGTTTTTTTAGGATTTAGTTTAGGATGAATAATAGAAAATAATAATAAATAAAAAATTATAAAATTATAAAATAATAAAAAAATGATAAAGAGATATTAAAAAATGATAAAATTTATATTTTTAGTAGATAAAATAATATAAGAGAATTTTTTTAATTAATTAATTAACAAAAATTAATAAGAATTAATAATAAAAAATAAAAATAGAAAAAATTAATAAAAGATAAAAACAAATAATAATATTAGAGGTAGGTTAAAAAAATAGAGAAATAAATTTTTACCACTTAGAAAAATGTTTTTTAATAATAAATCCAAAATTAGTTTTCTCTCCTTAAAATCATCATCAAATGATCAAGCTTAAGCTTAGATTTTTCCAGAAAAATACTAAAATGATAAAAACGTAAACCAAAAGTAATTTCATAATTAAAATTCACAAACACATTAAAGTTTTTCATGAAAAGCGAACTACGACCCGTTTGATCCTGAATAGCAAGTACGTAGGCACCCGTTTGGGGCAACTATAAAAAGGAATAAAAAATAATTTTTTTATAATAAGTTATCCAAAAACACAATAAAAAGATAACAAAAAAATAATAAAATAAAAGACATTAGGATAAGGTTTAGATTTTAGGAAAATAGGGTGGTAATTTTAAAGTTTTAACAGGTTAGCCTCCGAATCCAGAAACTTTGATTTTCCATTTCCTTTTTCACAAATACGAAAAGAGGAAATCTCGCTGACTAGTGGCCCAAATTAGGATTAATCCGCTCAATCAGTTCCAATTGAATCTTTCCCAACCACAGTTAGATGGTGACTCTAAAATAAAATGAAATTCCTAACTCAAGTCGAGGGTCTACATTAGATGAGCATAGGGTCTGATATAGATCGGATTAGAAATGGAAAATAAAAAAATTAGACTCGACACCCACTAAGACAAATTTTGTGTATACCGAGGTAATGAATATCCCTATGTATGATAATTCATTTTGGTATTGCTTTGTGAATGGAATTGTGAATGAGTTGTAGATAAATATTGTATATATACATGTGATATGAATGTGGTTTGTCATGCGCATGTGGGTATGGTATTTACATACTGAGCTTAGACTCACCCCCCCTTCCTATATATTTTTTTTAGCTGCAAGTGAAAATGATGAAAAACTATAGTACAATGAAAATGGAAACTTAGTGGGACATTGATGGGAAGAAAATACTATTACTATGTGGAGGAAAAGTGAAAAGAATTTTGAATTATTGTAAATTGTGTTTTATTGTTAAATTGGAATTATGGGGATAGATTGTAGCTTGAGACCTTGTAGTTATTAAATAATGAAATTTTGGAATGACTCATTTATGAGTCATTCATTTGATTATAGTTATAGTAGTATGATGAATAATGTATACGAGCAAATTTTAAAGTATGTTGACGTTTTAGAGCCTTAATGTGTCGCTTGGTAGTAGTGACACATGGCGGGCTGTGATACTCTAGGTTTTGGGGCGTTACAATTTCTTTAAGGAGTAAAATGACCGTCTCAACAAATAGGACCTTCTCATTTATTTTGTCAATTAGGAGCTTCAATGTCACCTTTTGTAGGGAGGAGGAATTTAAGATAGCCATCGTCGAAGGGAATGGTTGAAATTAGGGTTTGCGTTGTTTATATGTCATGCGTTAGTGGATGCAGTGTACTTAAGTTGTTAAGCACCATTGACTAATAATTTAATACTAGAATTTTTTTTTCGGTTAAAGGCATGTGCTACTGGTCTACAATTTTGAATTTTGGAACAGGAAAGAGTCCATATAAGCAAATGGGCATAGGGTAGGTCTTTAATCTGCTAGGCCATTGACTTACGGGTACAAATTTCAGTTTCTTATATTGGGGCAGATCTTCAACTTGCCTTTTTCTATTACTTATAGAAAATGGACAGATCAAGCATTTCAGTACCCTTAATAGTTGCCATGCATTATAGTTTTTCATGCATGCTTATATGTTGTGTTAGTACCATAGCCAACACTTACAAATAGGTTTGAATCCTTGTATTAAAAAATCATTTAAAAAAAAAAATCATTTCTCTAATTAGAGAGAGGTAAGAAGAGAGAAGTTAAAGAAATAGCACTGAGTTTTATCTTATTATATAAGAGATAATATTGAGTATTTTCTCTTGAGTAGTTGAAAAAGGTTATAATAATAAATTTCTCAAAGTGAAAATTTCTCTCATTACTTGTGGTTTTTTATCTTAAATTATTTAAAGATTTTACATAAAATCTAGGTTTTTATTTACTTCATAGTTGTTATTCTTAAATTTAGTTAGTTACAATCTTTCTCTATTTGGTCCCATTCAATGTGTATTTACAAGTGATATTAGAGTCTAACTTAGATGCATGTATTTACTTATTGTATGCTTTGCGGTTGCCACTAAAGGTGGATCCTCTACATTAGAAAACAACTTAAATATTATTCACCCCAAGTAGGTATTGCATATACACAATAATAGTGCATGTGAAATAATGAGAGCTATTTTCTTGGCTCAAAGAAATTATATTATAAGAAATGGCAACTAAATTTGAGATTGAAAATTTTAACAGAAGTAATTTCATTATTATGGACATTGAAGTTGAAAGCAAATTTGTGAAAAAATAATTTCCTAGTGGCTATCAATGAAAGGTTGACAAATTTCATATATGAAACTAAACAAAATGAAATGAACATGAATGCTAAGTATAGAGGAGAATAGGACAACAAAGGATATTTGAGATCATTTCATTATATTATATGAGGCTAAATCGCTCCACAATAAAATTTTCCTTAATAAGAAACTCTATACTTTTTGGATGTTAAAACCCATTTTAGTGACAAAGCATATTAACACGATGAACACTCTATTTTCTCAACTCACATCATTGGGTTACAAAATAAAGTCAAGTGAGCATGTTGAACTTCTGCTTCAAAGTTTACTTGATTATATAATCAAATTGTTATCAACTTAACAAACAACATCCTTATAGATTGCCTAGTCTTCGATGACATTATAGTTGCAACTTTAGAGTAAGAGAGATGGTACAAGAACAAAGAAGATAGGCGAACAAGTGCATAGCAAGCAGATGTCTAAACAGTGACATGAGGGAGATCAATGCAACATTGCTTAAGTAAGAGCCAAAATAATAGTAGATGAAAGTTAACAAACAAAAGGAATTTAAAATGCTAGAATTGTGACAAGAAAGGTCACCTAAAAAAGGATTATGGGAATCCAAACAAGAAAAGTTTCAATCCTCAAGGAAACATGGGATGCACTTCAGATGATGGAAATACTCTATGTTATGATGTAGTGGAGAAATCTAAAAGCAAGAAAAGATTCATTGATGTGTGACTCCTTAACTCATGAGCTATTTTTCACATGACCTTATAGAGAGAATAGTTTCATCACTATAAGCCTACCTCAAGAGAGCCTATGTACTACCACAATGACCATGCTTTGAAGATTGTTAGCATTGGCAACATCAAGTTAAAGATGTATGATGGTACATTATACACTATTCAAGAAGTGCAAGATGTAGAAAGTTTGAAGAATTTTTTTGTATTTAGGATAACTAGATGATCATGGAAGCAAAGTTGAAATTGTGAATAAGGTCATAAAATTAGTTAGAGGACTGCCCTTACTTATAAAGGGAGAAAATAGCTACAAATTTGTACATGTTAAAGGGAGAAACTCTATAAGAAGTAGAAGTTTTAGTTGCTCCAAGCAATTCAAGTGAAAGATTTGCAATGATGTAGCATCAGAAATTTAATCACATATTTGAACAAGGAATGATTAGTTCTTGTTAAGAAAAATCTACTTTTAGGTTTTGCAAAGATTTTGCTACCTTTTTATAGGTATTATGTTATTGGTAAGCAACATTAATTAAAGTTTAACACATCAAATTTTAGGAGCAAAATTATTTTAAAATTGGCTCACTGTGATGTTTAGCATGTACTAGTTCCATCTCTTGAAAGAGAAAAGTATTTCATATCCTTTATTGTTGATTATTTTAAGACATGTTGGTTGTATCCCATCAAGAGGTAAACAAGTTTGTTTTCAATCTTTAAAGTAAGGAGGCATCAAAAGATAGTTCACAAAACCATATACTCCTTAACAAAATGGAGTGGTAGAGAAGATGAATAGAACTGTTAGAAATAACAAGAGTAATGTTAGGACCTATAAGCTTAGAAAAGTCATTATGAGCAAAAGTAGCCAACATTGCTTATTATGTGGAAATTGGATCCCATTAACAATGATTGACTTGAAGAAATTGATGGAGATATGGACAAGTAAATCGGTTTGTTATACAACCTTTATATATAAGGAAGTCTAGTGTAAGTGATGTCTAATGCCTAAGAAAAAACAAAGTTAGATCAACATCTACGAAGTATGTTTTCTTAGGGTATACAAATAGTGTAAAGGGGTATTTCCTACAAGATCCCACTATCCATACAATCATAGTCAATAGGGATGTTATCTTTATAGAAGATAAATTGCAAAGTATGGAAAGAAATGATTGCACTTTAAAGGAAAATAGACACTATAACCCTCTAGGTGGAGGGGGAGTTTAAACAAAGTGATTCCTTCAATGCAACACCAAGATATGAGGAATAGGAAGTAGAAAATCTTGAATCTTTTAGAATGTGGAAGTCAAATTGCACAAAGAGAGCACCAAGTTAACACTCTAACTATGTTATTAGGAGCAATATTGCATAGTCTTATAACCAAGAGAGCCCTTAACTTTCTAAGAAGTAATGAATAGTTTAGATGCATCTCATAAGAATAAAATTTAGGAGCATGTGCTACTACCATAAGGAAGAAGTCTCGTGAGAAATAGATGGGTTCATAGGATTAAGAAAAATAGTAATGATTAAATAGTGGTACTATAAAAGATTAATAGTAAAAGGATGGACTCAAAAGGAAAGAATTGACTTCAATGAAACATTTTCACATGTGGTTTTAATCACAACATGTTAGGAGGTCCTGGCAATTTATGCTATATTTGATTTATATATGCAACATCTAGATGTAAAAACATTTTTTCTTCATAGAGACTTGGAAGAGGAAATTTGCATGCTCTAACTAGGTACATTTGAAGAAAAAGAGAAAGAGAACTCAATTTATAAGTTGAATAAATTTCCATACAATCTAAAACAAGTGCCAAAGTGTTGGTACAAGAGATTTGATCCCTTCATATTGTGCCTTAGAAATAATAGACTTTATGCAAACCTTTGTGCATGTTGTAAAAGGTTTGGAGAAAATAATTGTGTTATCTTGTTGTTGTATGTAGATGGTATGTTAGTTATAGGCCCTAACAAAGATGTATTGAGGAATTGAGGATACAATTGGCTAGAGAGTTTGAAATGAAGGACTAGGGACTAGCAAACTTGCTTTCAAGGATGCATATTCACTGAGATAGAAATAATAGGAAGTTTTTACTTTCTCATAAGAATTATTTCAAGAAGATCTTTTGAAAACCTCACTTGTTAATTTCAAGTTGTCATCTAGTACAAGTCTTAACAATGAAGAAGAAAGGAATGAGATTTCTTAAGTACTATATACATCGGCAATGGGAAGCTTAATGTTCACTATGATATGTATAAGACTAAACATTGCACATATAATGGAAGTGGTTAGTCGATAAATGGTGGATCATAGTAAAGAGTATTGGAATGCTATAAAGAGGGTCTTAAGATACATAAAAAAGGACCATATATGTTCATCATGTTATGGAGGATTAGATTTTATTATCAGAGGTTATATTGATTCTTATTATGCTAGAAATCTCGATGAAACACATATTGGTAGAATTATAAGCTAGCTTTTAATACTATAGTCCATTATGACTACATCAACAACAGAAATAGAATATGTAATAGCTACATAAGTCAGTGAGGAAGCAATATGGTTGAAAATGGTCTTAGAGGAACTCAAGCATGAATAAGAAACAATCTCTTTGTTTTGTGATAGTTAGAGCGTGTCACATCTTGCTAGAATTCAACCTTTCATCTAAAAGCAAAACATATTCAAGTTTAATATCACTTCATTTGTGAAAAGGTTGAAGAAAGAGCCATAGCTATGCAAAGGATCCATATGAAGGACAAAATAGCAAACTCTTTCATAAAGGCAATCGACAATGATGAGATTTTTTTTGTGTCAATCCTCTTGTGGCCTAATATAAACATAAGCAATAAGGAATGATAAGGTAAAAAGAATGGTGTAAAGACATGATTAATCATCAATTAAATCTTTAAGTGGGAGATTGTTAACATATTTAACTACCATTCAATAGTCTCCTTCTTCTTCTTCATTATTGTTATTATTATTGCTACTATTATCGTATGCAGTCTTTCTCTATTAGTTCTAATATGATGGGAATTTTTCCAGCAACCGAGATGGCTACAGAACTTGATTTGGATGATGATCTAAATCACTCATATTTACTCTTGTTTCTTTTTTATCTAATAAATATTTGAGTAATAATCTTACAGATACAATGATATTTCTCTACGAGATGCCAAATGACTCTTATTATTGATTGCTTAGGGACATCATCAGATTCTCATCCAATGGCCCATTGTGATCAACATCGCCTTGATGCATTGGCTCTTTGAGGATTCTTATTTTTTTGTATTTATAATTATTTCTTTGGATTATTTATGTGTAAGCTTTTGGGACAATTTCATTTGCTCGTAATTGTGTTTTTAGGATCGGCCATCCTAAAGTGGCATAGTTGTAATTTTGAGGACTTTTAACCCTAAAGGGAGCAAGTATAAATACTTGCTTAAGTAGGGTTTTGAGGGAATTTTGATAACTTTCAGAAAAAAAAAAAAAAACACTTCACATGTTGAGGGTTAAGGTTTCCTAATTTCAATTTGCTCTTATCAATTTCAATCCTAAAATTGAGATTGTGGTGAGTGGCTTCAAAGTGAATTGTGAGTAATATCAATTCTCTTTGTTGCAATTTTCCTTTTCATCACTAGTGACTTATATCTAGGGTTGAATTGGATTGTCCTTGGTCAGATTTTGATTGCATTTGTAATCATCTGTTATGTTATAAGATTGATCAGTTTTAGCACTTGTTATTACCATCGATTTTTGCTTCATTTTGTGACGTGAGTTGGTCATTGTTGGGAAGGAGGATCACGGTTTGATCTTATTGTTTTTGTGTAGTAATCTCATGGGAATTTTAGTATATTTAGTGATTTCAATTGAGGAATTCATCATTTTTAAATTTTATTATCTTGGAATATAACATTTGGACCATATTTGTGATTTAGGGTTCACGTAACTTTAGGACCTTGGAACCAGATTAATCTTGTCTTCTTAGAAATTGTAATTTGGTTTAATTGCATGTGTTTAAACCCCCTTTTAGGTACATCATCTTTTGGTATCAGAGTTATCAAATTTGGATACTTAAGATTGATCACATCCTAGTTGAAGAATTAGTTACAAGTATTGAGGATTTACGCTATTTGATTAACTAGTTTGATTGACATTATGCGTTTGTCTTTCAAATTGGTTTTGCATGTGCTTAGACTTAGTTTTAGGCACATCATCTTTTGGTATCAGAGCTTGAGGTTGTGAGAAGGGATTTGTTGCAAATTGAATTCGAAAGTTAGGGGTTTGTTGTGTAGCACCTTGATCCGAAAATTGTTGGCATGAACATGTACTTTTGTTGTTATGTTATTGAATTGTTGTCTTGTTGATTAGTGGTTGATCACTTAGAGATTTCAACACTCTTAGATTTCCTTAATTGTGGCTGTGAACGTATAATGCATGGGAAGTAAACCATGAAGGGGCAAGAGTAGTGTTCAATTGTTGAAATGGATTTGTGTTGTGTGCATTTTTGGAAAACATTGGAGGAGTAACACTTGTGTTTTTAGATTTGAAGTGTGAATTAAGAGGCCAATTTGAAATTTCAAAACACACATTAAGTCATTGTTTAACTGTGTGTCATTTGGATTTGAAATAGCTTCTTACCATTTGTGGAATTTTGCACTTATTGAACTCCTTTTTGAATTTGAAAGTGAGCTGCCTTATTTTGTATTGAAGTTGCGATTTTTGTTATAGTTTGTGGAAGTGGGAAGTTTACTGTAGCTTGAGGATTGTATGTAGTGTTATATCTTTGTAAATTTAATAAAGAGTGTGTACATTTGGTGTTGGTTATTATATGTGTTATCAAGATCATTGATGCTAGTGGCATGAAACATTGTGAGTCATGAACATAAGGGGAATTTGTGTGGTGGTGAATCATGTGTTGTGTATATGTTTTCCTTACTGCCAATTGTGTATTTAAGTGGTGAGAAGCCAAGGCAAGAAAAAGGAAAGTGAGTAGTAGAATTTGAAATTCAAACAAGTCATTAAAGTGTGAAAGTAATTGAACTAATTACTTAAACATTTGTAGTTGAATTTAATTCTATCTACTTGAAAGTAGTTATGTGTACTTCATTTATTAAACTTTACTTGGAGTACTAAATTATTTCCTTGTGCCTTAAAGCTTTTGCAATGTGAGTTATTGTATTATTGCAGTTGTTAAACGTGTGGGTTGGTGTTGTTGAAGGAGTGTGCTGTAATTTATGGGATCTCTTCATCAAATCACAAATATGTCTAATGACTGTGTGAATGGGGGAATTGGTAATGAGGCCAATAGCTAGGTTGGTGGAGGTCAAGGCCATAACACTGCAAGTAGGAGGACGTTGGAAGTACCATAACCACCAGTGGTGAACACTTAGGCACCACCTCGGGTAGCTCCACAAAACCTCTAGAGAGAAGGAGTAATGAGAGGAGGAAATCTGGATAGAAGGATGGAGAGAGATCATTACCCCTACAGGGAAGAGAGGGATAACAACTTTGGGGCTAATCCTTATCTAAATAGGGATTTCAGGCCACCCTAAGGACTGAAATATGTGAAGCTGCAGATGCCTTCTTTTGATGGCAGAGGTTCAGTTGATGATTATCTAGACTAGGAGGACAAAGTTGAGGGTCTCTTTGAATGCTATGAGATCGATGATAACACTTGAGTTCAACTAGCTGCTGTTGAGTTTATAGGGTATGCTGCCTTATGGTGGAAAAACTTGATTATCAGTAGGCGTAAGGATGGGGAGGCTGAGGTACAAACATAGAGGGACATGAAAAGGGTTATGAGGAAAAGATTTATTCCTGAACACTATAGACAGGAATTGTTCATGCGTCTTTAGACATTAAGGTAGGGAGGCAAGATAGTTGATGATTATGTGTAGGAATTTAAAACCTTCACGATTAGATGTGGGTCAATTGAGCCTCTAGAGCAAACCCTAGCATGTTTCGTCTCAGGGATGAAATATAAGATAGCGTGTGTTGTTGAGCTGCAGCAATACAATACACTTGATGAGGCTATTCAGTTAGCCTTGAAAGTAGAAAGGTAAAGGCGATCCAATTTATTCATGGTTCCGAGTAGCAGGCTTAATACTACTACCAGGCCCGTGGGAGTTGATGGTCGATCTAAAGGACCAAAGGTGGTAGGTGAGACAGTGAGGGTGGTAGGTAGAGCTACCCCTAACATAGATAAGGAAAACATACCCTCTAGGAAGGGTAAAGAGGTAATAGCACCAGGCATGAGGTAAACTATTCTAGGATCTACTAGTGGGAAAGTGCGCTAAATCAAATGCTTTAAATGCATGGGATTTGGGCATATGGTAGAACAATGTCCTAATAAGAGGGTTATGATCGTTATGCAGAGTGCTGGAGAGGATGTTGAGGATTAGAAGGAATAGTTTGAGCCCACAGATTTGTCTATAACACTACAGGAGTACTATGATGACCAGACTACAGAAACACATGAGGAGGGTATAGGTGAACAATATTTACCCATTAATGTGTCGCGTAGGACTTTGACTTTATCTCCTGATGTTGGGGACAAATAGAGGGAGAACATATTCCACACTTCTTGTAGGATTAGAGGTAACCTTTTTGTACCCATCATAAATAGTGGTAGTTGCACAAATGTTATATCTGCTATACCAGTAGACAAATTACAATTATCTACTAATCCACATCTTAGCCCTTATAATTTGCATTGGTTGGATAATCAAGGCAGTATGCATGTTATGCTAAGGGCAAAGGTGCCTGTGAGTGTTGAGCAGAAGTATCACGATGAGATTTTATGTGATGTGATCCCCATGTGTGCATTCCACTTGCTATTGGGTAAGCCTTGGATGTTTGATCGGAAGGTGTTACATGATGGTTTCAAAAACACCTACATGTTCAGTATGGGAGGGTTTCGAATAGTACTGTTACCAATGTCTTCATCTGAGGTACACAAATTTCAGGAGTAAATCAGGACTACTTCAATTTCATCTAGTAACTAGGAGAACAGGCCAATAGAGATGTCTAGTTTCAGTTCCAGAAATGACCCTCTAGATTTGAGGGCAAATCTTTTAGAAGCCCGAGGAGACAATGGGAATTTTTCTAGCGACCTAGATAGGTACAAAACCTGATTTGGATGATGATCCAAATAACTTATATTTACTCTTTTTTCTTTTTTATCTGATAAATATTTGAGTGATAATCTTACAAGTACAATGATATTTCTCTACGGGATGCCAAATGACTCTCATTATTGATCACTTAGGGACATTATTAGATTCTCATTTAATGGCCCGCCGTGATCAACATCACCTCAATGCATTGGCTCTTTGAGGATTCTTATTATTTTATATTTGTAACTATTTCTTTGGATTATTTATGTGTAAGCTTTTGGGACACTCTCATTTGCTTGTAGTTATGTTTTTAGGACTGACCACCCTAAGGTGGCATAGTTGTAATTTTGAAGACTTTTAATCCTAAAGGAAGCAAGTATTTAGTTTTGAGGGAATTAAAATAATTTTCAGAAAAAAAAATAAAACAAACACTTCACGTGTTGAGGGTTAGGGTTTCCTAATTCCAATTTACTTTTATCAATTTCAATCCCAAAATTGAGATTGTAGCGAGTGGCTTCAAAGTGAATTATGAGTAATATCAATTCTCTTTGTTGCAATTTTCCTTTTCATCACTAGTGAGTTGTATCCAAGGTTGAATTAGATTGTTCTTGGTTAAATTTTGATTGCATTTGTAATAATCTATTATGTTATAAGATTGATTGGTTTTAGCACTTGTTATTACCATCAATTTTTGCTTCATTTTGTGACGTGAGTTGGTCATTGTTGTGAAGGAGGATCACGGTTTGATCTTGTTGTTTTTGTGTAGTAATCTTGTGGGAATTTTAGTATATTTAGTGATTTCAATTGAGGAATTCATCATTTGTGAATTTTATTATCTTGGAATATAACATTTGGATCATATTTGTGATTTAGGGTTCATGCAACTTTAAGACCTTGGAACTGGATTGATCTTGTCTTCTTAAGAATTTTAATTCGATTTGATTGTATGTGCTTAAACCCCCTTTTAGGCACATTATCTTTCGATATCAGAGCTATCAAATTTGGATACTTAAGATTGATCACGTCCTAGTTGAAGAATTGGTTACAAGTATTGAGGATTTGCGTTATTTGATTAACTATTTTGATTGACTTTGTGTGTTTGTCTTTCAAATTAGTTTTGCGTGTGCTTAAACTTAGTTTTAGGCACATCATATTCTGAGGCAATATTTATCATAACATTTAAGACATTACATTCAAATATTATCTTATTGTTGTGATTTTTGAAATTCACCAAAATTTTTCCGTTGGTCTTAGTTTCATATGCCCAATCTCTCTTCTCTCATTCTTGTGCATATTCTTTTCCTTTTTTTTTATTTTTTATTTTACCTGTGGACTACTTGTTCCCTAAGCAAATGCAATAAGTATAGGAAAAATTACAGGTAAGGAAATCAACGTTTAGGGGCACATTTTAGTAGATGGTCAAATATTCAAATAGTTAAAATGGAATATCAATATTAAACTAAGTAGTTCAAACAAGTAATTCAATTATTATACTATTATAGATAGTAAAGGATCCTCTATTTGAACTACTTATCATGCTTATGGGATAGAAAAGGATTATCTATTCAAATCACGTAGTATAACATTAATATTCTATTTTAACTATTTGAGAGTTTCATCATCTATTTTAATCATTTAACATAATTTTGATATTCTATTTTAATTACTTAAAAGTTTAATCATTCAGTTGAACTTAACCTTAAATATTGATCATCTCGCTTATAATTTGTCCAATAATTATATTCTTTACATAAACACAAAATTTGATTATTTTGTAAAAATAACTAAACAAAGAAACAATTTAAACATTGATACTCTTACTTATAATTTTTCCAATAATTATATTCTTTACATAAGCACACAATGTGATTATTTTTGTAAAAATAACTGAATAAAGAGATAAATTAAGAGATCGCTATTTCTACTTTGGAAAAATTAAAGAAACTAATAGATTTTTTTTTTCTTTTTTATAAAATGGTGATACTCAATCATAATTAATCTATTACGTCCATCAATTGCCTAGGGAAAAATAAGAAATTACAAAATAGGTAGTATCACATTGTGGATCATGAAAAATACTTGTATAGAAAAAGAATTAGATTATCATTATTTTCATGAGTTATGAAAAATAGTTTCATATGAACCACCCGTAAACTTTCTTAATTATCGCACGAATATCTTCACTTTTAAAATGGGACATTTATACTCATATAATAGGTGTGAGATGATTTACATTTTTAACTGTACGGAAGCTTATATGTAGAACTTTCGGTAAGATAGCAAACATCCCATATATTTTACTATATATAATCAAAATATTTATAGTTCCCACATACCCTTATAAATATCTTTCCTACTACAACTTCAAAATGTTGCTCCTCTATTTGAATTCCATCTGAATTCTCAACGATGGTTGTTGCTTTGATATAGAAATAATGAAAACCTGTTAAATAGCAAAAAACTACATCTAAAGGAATGATCTGTTATGCTGTTGAGATAGTGGGCTTTTGCATAATAGCTGTCTATGAGAATGCTTGAGCCAACATTATGAACTCGGTCTTTGTTCATGTTGTGGGGTTCAGATATAACAAGCACTTCTTGTTGAAATCGCGTCAGTTTCGTGTATCCATTGCTCTATTTAATTCTATGTCGAATATGGGTGGACATGGATATTTGGGTATGAAATTAAATAATTCAAATGGATATTTGTCAAGTGAGATTTTTTTTTTCCATAACCAGTCCCACAGTTGAAGTCAAATTACCATTATTTTCTAAAATTTTAACAATCATATAAAATGACAGATTTATCCGCAAATCATTAACTACTAATTTATATTCATACCCTTATAGTTTCATTATTTCCACAATCAATACAAATTACTATAATTATCACAATTTATAAGCATATTATACTGATGAAAAAATATGCACCTATTGTCTATGGGGATTATATGGGTCTAAAGAAGTAAAGAAACATTCCCATCTTCCCATTCTCTTTTGTTCTCATCCAATAGATCTCTCTTTCTTTCTTATGCTATTTCTTTATTCTGCCTCTCTCTACTCTATCTATATATTCTATCTTTCTAGTTTAACTCTCTCTCTCTCTCTCTCTCTCGACATCTCTATTTGCTCCAATGGCTTCGATGGTCTAAGTGAGTGTAGGTTTGTAGGTTTTAGGTGGCATGGTGCAATTCTAGTGGGTTTAGATGGGTAGGTCGAGTGGATTTAGGTGTAGTGGGTCTAGGTAATTCTAGGTAGGTCTAGTTCAATGTAATTCTAGGTAGGTCTAGTTCAATGAATCTAATTATGGTGAGTGGTGTGGGTTTAGTGAGTTTAGGTGTGGTGGGTTTAGTAAGTGTGGTGGGTTTGATAGGTCTGGTAGGTTTAGATGTGGTGGGTTTAGTGAGTTTAGGTGAGTGGATCTATTGATCTAGCCATGGTGGTTAGGTCATGACGACGGTGTCTAGGTGGGCTACATGGCAGTGGTAGTGATGGTGTTGAGTGGTGATTGTATGTTGGTGTTAGTGGTGAAGAGGAAGAAGAAGATAGGAATAGTGAGGTCTTTTTTTTTTTACTGAATTGCAATTCTTGGTTTAACTTAAGAATTGCAATTCATCAAAATAAGATATTGCAATTCCATGAGGAATAAAGGGAAAATGAAATAGCTATTCTATAATGCCCCAGAGCTTGGAATATCATAACTCGTTATGTTTTACTACTATAAAACGATACATTAAAACTCTAAAACTACATACAAATTTAAACCTGTTTTTCTTTACTTACATTCATACTATTATAAACTTAATAAAATAAGCAATTGACTCTCAGGTGAGTCATTCCAATCCCCATGATTTAAACTAACACAAATAATTCCACATAAAAATCTAAAGTAACATCTATCCTCATATGAATGTTTATATAAGTAGGAATCTAGTAATTATCTCCATATACTCAACTCAACAACATATAGTTCTAATTTCCCATCACTCTTCATCCACATAATAGTGGTGTTCTTTACCATATTCATCTAAGTAATGCCCCACTAAATTTCCATTTTCATCATAGGCGATATGTTCATCGTTCTCACATACCACTAGAAAAAATGAAAGGGGAGATGAGCTTAAACTCAGTACATGAATATCACACCTACATACGAATGCTATATAATAAGATCACATGCATGGTTGTCAAAATCGCGATTTTACTTGGAATTAAATAGTATAAAATTGGTAGAATCGTATAAAATCATATAGAATCGATAAAATCGATAACTTGTAGAATCGTATATCTAAACTCATAATTATATTAGAAGCTTATACTAAATGATTTTTTTTTTCCATTTTGATTATGAAAAACTTGATAAAATTGTAAACTCATAGAATCGTACAATTGACTTGTGATTTTAACAACCATGATCGCATGTATCTATGCCACAGAAATGTACAACACATCAATTCATTAGGTTATTTAAATTCAATTAATTAGCATACAATATAGGTATACTCATGACCCTAATTCACATACGATATTTATACATGTAGTCTTAATGGGAACTGCTATTGTGGGCTCTTTCTAACCCTAATTAACTTCAGATCATTTCGATACATGATTCCACTAGGGATAACATGGCATATCGATCATTGAGGTGCATGGCTTTTGTACCTTAACTAGGAAAAGACCAATTTGCCTCCATCTAATAATCTTATTTACTTGATTTCCATTCATTATGTACTATATTATATTTATTTAATAATTATAATTTTATGTATATATTTATATTAAAGTCTTAGACCATATATTACATTCTTCACCCCCTCTCTCCCCCCCCCCCCCCCCACCCTTTATAAAAAACTTTTGTTCTCGAAAGTTACCTAGAATTAGAAAGAGTTTTGAATGCTTCTTTCTCATTTCTTCTTCTAATGCCCATGTTTCCTCTCATTCTATTTGATTCAACCACTATACTTTAATATAGAGAATTTTTCTTCTTCTTAATACTTGTTCCTTTATGTCAACTATTCTTATAGGTTTCTTAATAGATGATAAATCTAATTGTTCCTTCAAAGGTTCTAAAGCTATTACTTGGTCTAGATTTAGTATAAATTTCCTTAACATAGATACATAAAACACATCGCGTACCTCAACTAGACTTGGTAGTAGAGCTAACCTGTAAGTAATTACTTCAACTCTTTCTAGAATCTCGAACGAACCTATATATCTTGGATTCAACTTCCCCTATAATCTAAATTTGATTACCCCTTTAGTTGGATATATCTTTAGTAAAACCTTATCCCTAACTTAAAATTCCAAGGGACATTGTCATTTATCTACATAACTCTTTTTGCGACTCTGGCTGATATAATTTACTACCTTATCACCCTAACATTGTTTACTACTTCCTACACTATCTTTGGCCCCAATATCCATCTTTTTCCCACTTCGTCCCAATGTATGGGAGATCTACACTTCTTTGCCATACAATGCTTCATATGGAGCCATCTAGATAGTAGTTCGTTAACTATTGTTATATGCGAATTCCACCAAGGGTAGGTAATCACTCCAATCACCCTTATGATCTAATGTACAAGCTCACTGTAAATCTTCCAAATTTTGAATGGTTCTCTCAGACTACCATTATCTGAGGATAAAATGTAGTATTAAACTAAAGTTTAGTTCCCAAAGCTTGATGTAGACTTTTCTAGAACTTGCTCACAAGCCTAGATCTTTATTAGATGTAATGGTGGCCAACACACCATGTAATCTACAATTACCTAAATTGAATCATATTTTTCCTTAGTTCTCGAGAAGGTTGTCACAAAATCTTTAATTACATGTTCCTACTTCCATTTAAGTATAAGAAGTGGTTGTAACTCATCGGCTAGTATTTGGTGTTCAATCCTAATTTGTTGATAAGTTAGACATCTGAATACATATTCAACTATCTCTCACATTATAGTTTTCCACCAATAATTATTCTTTAGGTCTTTATACATTTTGGTGCTTCCTAAGTGTATTGTATATCCTAAGTAATGAGCTTTTTTCATGATCTCCTTTTTAACTACATGTTATCTAGAACACATCATCTTGTGCCATATTTAACTACCCCTTTAGCATTTATATTGAATTTAGTAGCTTAACCTTGTTCTATTTTAGTTTTGATTTTCTAAATTCTAAGATCTCTAATTTATGCATTTTTAACTCAATTAATGATACTAGGTTGAATGCTAAGTGTAGCCAACCTGTTTCCCATTTCTTATGTCACCATCTCTGATTTAAGTTTACGCATGTCTTCTAATATTTGTCTCTAAGATGTGACTAGTGCCACAATGTTCATTTGTTTCTCTCGACTTAAAGCTTCTACAACTGCATTCGCTTTTCTAGGGTGATAATGAATTTCTACATCATAGTCATTCATTAACTCTAACAACCTCCTCTGCCTCCTATTTAATTCCTTATGTGTTAATAAATACTTCAAGCTTTTATGATCTATAAAGATTTACACTTCTAACCATAAAGATAGTGTATCTACAGTTTCAATGCTAAGATCACAGTGGCTAGTTCTTGATCATATGTGGGGTAATTCCTCTCATACGGTTTTAGCTGGCAACAGGTATATGTAACGACTCTCCCATTCTGTATAAGTACATACCCCAAACCTTAAGTTGAAGCATTACTAATGATTTCAAATTCTTATCCTATCTTCAAGAGAGCTAACATAAGAGTTGTCACCAACTTCTTCTTTAGTGTTGTGAAGATGTTTTCACAATCTTCATTTAACACAAGCTTGGCCTTCTTCTTTGTCAATTGTGTTAAGTGAGTTACCAGATAAGAAAATCCTTCCACAAAGCATCTATGATACCCAGCTAACCCTAGAAAATCCCTAATCTCTGTCGCAATTACCGGTCTTAGCTAATCACTCATTGCCTTTACCTTCTCAAGATCTATTGATATGCCATCTTTATTTATCACATGCCTTAAGAAAGATATTTGTTCTAACAAAAATTCACATTTTCTAAATTTAGCATACAATTTCTCTTCCCAATGTCTTTCCGATACTATTTTGAGATGTGCTTCATGTTCTTCCTTGCTCTTGGAATAGATGAGAATATCATCTATGAATACTAACACAAACTGATCTAGCCAGTCTTTGAGCAATCTATTCATTAGGTCCATGAAGGCTACTAGAGTATTTTCTAATCCAAAAGGCATCATTGGAACTCATAATGCCCATACCAAGTCCTAAAGGCAATCTTCTATATGTCCTCTTCCTTAATTCTTAACTAATGGTACCCCAATCTCAAGTCAATTTTAGACAAAACTTAAGCTCCCTATAATTGGTCAAATAGGTCATCAATTATAAGGAGGGGATATTTGTTCTTGATTATGACTTAGTTCAACTCCTTATAATCTATACACAGTCTCATACTCTTATCCTTCTTATTAACAAACAATACTAAAGCACCTTATGGTGAGATATTTGGTATGATAAACCCATTGTCTTGTAACTCTTATAGTTGAGTCTTTGGTTCAAACAATTCAATAGATGCCATTACGTAAGATGCTTTAGATATTTGTGCCATTCTTGATACTAAATCAATGTAGAACTCTATCTTTCTGACTAGCGGTAAGCTTGGCAATTTTTTTGGAAAAACATTTGCATATTCATCCACTATATACACATCTTCCAATTTCATGGCTTGTCCTACCTCTACTGACAATGTCGACAATCTCCCTTTATTCCACAACTCATATGTTGGAAGAGGTGTAGGCCTCTATGCATCTAACTTAAATAAAATTTGATCTTCATCGAGGAAGTTAAAATAACTAGATTGCGACAATCTATAGTGGCATAGTGTTTAAACAACCAATTTACTCCTAAAATCAAATCAAATTCTATCATCTCTAACACAACAACTCTGTTGGTATTGTCTTCCCATGTATTACAATCTCTACATCCTTACACATCTAATATAGTTTTCCTCCCACTCTAAAAGGAGTATTTACAACCATAGCATCACTCAATGACATTGGTTTCAACCTACATAAATGTATGAAAACAAGTAATATGTAGGAATGTGTTGTACCCATATCAAATAATACATAAGCAATGTTTGAGTTAATAAATAGTGTACCTACAATGGTATCCTAATCTAGGGCATCTTGTTGCTACTATTGTTATAATGAAAATACTTAACAAGGTGCCCTCTATCTTGGTCCAACATGCTAAGGTCAACCCAATGGCCCTTTGAGTGCAAGTTTTACTAGCTACTGTGCTTGTTGAGGTCAAACTGTTTGATTTTAGGAGACACCACATTTTAACAACCTATGCCCTCTTTACTAACAAGTATAGTAGAAAGTCTGAGGGATGGTTCTTTCTATGCAATTCCTATTAGAGTGTCCTGTCTTGTTATAGGAGAAACATACTTCTTTGAGCCAATTGCATTGCTATAGATTATAGGGTCCCAAACACTTAGGGCATCTCCTCCTTGGGTCTACTTGTGGTGGTGGAGGTAATGCTAGAGAGGCTGACCTAGTTTGAAGAGGTCTAGGCACATAAGCCACAAGTTTGGCTTGATACACAATTGACCTCTTTCCTTTATCTGCATGTGATATGCTTGAGGCAAGCTTTTTTCCTAAAACAATTCCTAATCTACATGGTAGTTGTTCCTCTATTCTCTTCCTACTCTACTCTGAATATCTTGCCTTATCAACTACTCCTGCATAAGTAGTCAACTAGAAGACCCCCACTTCATACTTCAGGGTAAGCTTTAAGCCTCTCATAAACCTTCTTACTCTTAAGGCATTATCAATGCAAATCGACTTTGGTAGAAACTTGATCAAGCAGTTTAACTCTAATTCATATGCTTCCATAATTCTTCTACCCTACTGGCAATTGTAGTATTCAACTTTCATTTTATCCCTGAGACTATTGGGAAAGTACTTCTCATAAAATAACTCTCTAAGCCTTTACCATTGAATAGGAACTCCTATCAACCTAGATGTACTAGTATACCAATCAGCAACTAATCCCTTTAGCATATATGTAGCAAACTTCACCTTTCTATCATCAGGGACTATAAAAGCTTCAAAAGTTTTCTCTATCTCATTGATCTAATGCTCAGCCTCTATTAGATCATCAACTCATGAAAGAAATTCCTTAGCCAACCAAATAAATTTATCTAATCTACATGGTTTTTCTACAGGTCTAACAAGTTTCATAACCTGTTGCTGTTACTATGCTAGCATCCTTACTAGAGCATTGATAGTCTCTAGCAGTTGGGCTATTGTGACATTAGCTTACTTTAAGGCTCCCTGTTGAGGTGGTCCTTGAGGATTCCTTTCCTCTAAAGCATCTTTACCCTATCTAGTACCAGATGGACCCTGACTGATGTTCCTTCTAGGAGGCATTCTGTTTGAATAATAGTATACATCCAGGTATACTTAAGCTTACACATTTATACATACATATATATAAATAAATAGGAATTTAAAGGAACGTATAATTATATAAAATAATTGATTAACATAAAATAATATAACAATCATCCCATAGTTTACCCACTCTGATAATTTCTTATTATTCTATAAATCAAATACTTAATCCATCTAATGATCGCAACATACTTTCTACTTATTGAACCCTATAATTATTGATCATCACCTAATTTCTAAAGATTATCAACCTTAAGTCTATGGATTATAGAACTATTTCTATTGATTATAACCTAAGCTCTAAAGACCATCAAAACATAAGCTCTGATACCACTTAAACTGTAATGCCCCAAAACCTAAAATATCATAACTCATCATATGTCACTACTACAAAGCGACACGTTAAAGCTCTGAAACTCCATACAAATTTAAACCTATTCCTCTTAACTTACAATTATACTATTATAAACTCAATAAAATAAGCGAATGACTCTGAAGTGAGTCATTGCAATACTCATGATTTAAACCAACACAAATAACTCCACAAAAAAATCTAAAATAACATCTATCCTCATATGAATGTTTTATATAAGTAGGAATCTAGTAACTATCTCCATATACTCAACTCAACAACTTATAGTTCTAATCACAATTCTTCATCCGCATGATAGTAATGTTCTCTCCTGTATTTATCCAAGTAGTGCCCTACTAAATTTCTATTTTCATCATGGTTTATATGTTCATCGTTCTCACCTAATACTAAAAAAAAAAAATGAAAGGGGAGATGAGCCTAAGCTCAATACATGAATATCACACCTACATATGCATGCCACACAATAACAAGATCACATGCATCTATGCAATGGTAATCTACAACACATCAATTCATCAAGTTATTTAAATTCAATTATTCAACATACAGCATATAAGTACTCAAGATCCTGATTCACATGTCATATTTATACATATAGTCCTAATGGGAACTACCACTATAGAACCTTTTTAACCTTAATCTATCTCAGATCATTTTGATGTACGACTCTACTAGGGATAACATAGCATACCGATCATGGAGGTGCTCCCTAAGAATCTACCATTGTGGGCCCCTAAGTCAAGCCAAGCATAAACAACAACACAATTAAGTTCATATAACCTTTAGAACCATTAAACCATATACAATTTGGTAAATAACTACTTAGTAAGCATAACCAACATAAACAAGGTAAACACATACCTAGAAAAATATTCCTACTATAATCCCATGCGTCTCTAACAAAAGGAAGTAAACCTGTTCAATTATAAGGAACTATACTTAGTTCTATCCTATAAGTAATTTAGGTTTACTATTTTTTTATGTATTTTCTAATTATATAATTCCCTTCCCCAAGGTATGATTATGCTCAACTCACAATTTAGAATTCAAATAAAATGAAATATAATAAGTTAAGAGGCGTTCTCAATCAACACGATCATGAAAGGGGTTATATAAAGGTGCACAAACTAGAGCATGATTGTGCTAGAGGTCGTATATCTTTTTGTAAAAATTTCCACTTTAACACACCTAGGTACACAATCGTGCTTATGGCCATATACCTTATTATAAAAATCACCAATTCAACACGTCCAGGTACATGGTCATGCTTGTGGGCGTATACCTTACTATTCCCTCTCTTATTTCTACACGAGCAAGTACAAAAGTATACTTGACCGTGCACATCACTGTTCATCACTAAGCTTAATTTTCCTTCTCCAATTTCATTCCTAAGCCTAATTCCTATAATTTTTAGCCTAATTGATCATTATATTCATAAATTCTAATGTAAAATTAGAGTCTAGTACATTTTCTTAACTCAGATTACTCTTGGAACTCCCAATTTAGTTAATCACTTGCTTGTTCCAACCCGTCCTTTGATTCAATCTCTAGTAACATACCAAAATCACTTTATACATATATGTTCATCATCATAACTAAGTACATTTACGATTCAAATTCTTACCTATTAGATTAGTTGCATGATTCTCTCTTAGGTCATATGTGTTCTCTATAAGGTCTCTCTCTCCTTAGGTTTCTATTTACAAGTGCACAAATGAGGAAAAGAGAGGAACCTTAGGTTAGCGCAACTTTTATACCTTAGCTAGGAAAAAACCAATTTGTCCCCATCTAATAATCTTATTTACTTGATTGCCCTTATTATGTACTATATTATATTTATCTAATAATTATAATTTTATGTATATATTTATATTAAAGTCTTGGACCATGTATTGCTCATTCCCTAAGTGAATAGGCTACTATAGTATATATTAAATTAGGGAATAAATTGTCTTACAAAAAAGTTTAGCTGCTTTTATGGCAAAAATGGCTATATCCAAAGTCCCACCCTTTTCGTAATTTTGCTTTAAAATACATACTTGTCCTTATACTTTGTGATTCTCCTTACAAATTCATAATTCCTGTGTTCTTCGTAATTATTCATAAGAAGATGTAATTCCTCTATAAATCACTAAATTTCCACTAAAACCTAATAAATCTTCATAAATCTGTAATTATACTATACAATGTAATGATGCTTATTTCAACTATTTACTTTATCTTAGTGTTGATGGGTGATTCTCATGCCCAAGACACATGGCTAGCTTCCTGGTGGATTATTGGGCTTCTAGAAGGATGGATCTACAAAATAAACACGTATAAATTGTTGAATGGTGTTGAAGGTGACCTTGGCATTACCACTTTGATGCTTAAGTTAGTAAGGTGTGCTAATGTGAAAAAATCACAACAACAATATTTCAATAAAGGAGAAAGTTGTATGTCTAACTTTCACTTACTTTTCTTCAAGTAAGGCCTTTAGTATATATGGATTCTCAAAGATGGCAAATGAATGATCTTTGTCATGACCTAGTAGGCATCAAGTACACATCATTATATATGATATTTTGGTGGGCTCCTCGAGTATTGAGGCTACTCATTATTTATCAAGGCTTTTGTCAGGATGTGAAATCTTTAACAACGTACTATTCTTCTTGGCAAAGGAAGAGGCATGGGCCAGACTAGGAGTTTTGGGCCAAGGTGAAGAGGTTATTTTTTTGTAGTTTTCAGGCTCATCAAAAAATGGAACATTAAGGATCTATGGTAAATTTTAAATCCACCCAATTTTCATAATTGAACTACATTCATAATTATGTTATAAAAGTGCAATTATGCTTATAATCTCAGTATTTTTTTTTCTTTGACAAATCTTATGCCATGTCCTGAGGTACATCATAGTTATAACGGCAAAAATTGTACACAACGGTATAATATTCACTAATTATTTCAACTAGTATCATTCTTATCATGTACACAAGGTGTACCTAAACACTTCTCCTGAAACGAATTAATCATCAAAGATAGTATGTATGCAATTTACTTGCATATATGCACAAACATAAATATATAGTCTCTTAGTGTCTAGCACATTGGTCGACGCCAGGGAAGCCTCCATACGATAAAACAAAAATACAAGACTAGATGACAAAATTCAACACTCCCATTTGCCAACTAAGAAGTGGGAATTTGCAACGAAGAAAGAAATTTAGGTGGCAATAATCCGCTTACAAACGAAGCCAATCGAAACTTAGAAAGCTTAGACTGGTTGTCCACCAGAAACCTTATTTTTATACAACAAGATGCTTAACCTTTACTACAACACAAAGAAAAGACAAAACTAGAATCACAGTGATGTCCTACACTGCCATGCGCCTGATTCGATCGTTTATTCTGGAGAAACACATCGGTCAGCAGAGTCTTTGACTGCAGGGAGGCTTGCAACAATTTGATTCCCTTCCAATAAAAGATGTCCTTCTCAAGCAAAATTATATTTAAGCATAAAGTTTTCGGGCAAAATCAAATATCATGAATTGTAAATGCAACTCTATTTGCAAGGTATATATGCAATATATCCTGATATTTGAAAGTCATGGCGTTTGATTCCAAAATTCCAAAAAGAGCATTAGAGAATATATGATCATTTATACCCCTAAAGTTTTTCAAAAATTATAATTACTATATTGAAAAATAGAGTGAGCGGGGAAAAAGAAAAAAAAAAAGCAAGATCACTTTTATTTCCTAGTTTTTAAATATTTTTACACGAAAATCTTTCTATCTTTTGTTTTGATATTATCTTATTACCGTGAAATTGTCATAATTATTCAAAAGCGCGTTTTTGTAAATTTAAAAATTAAAGATTCAATTTCAAAAACAAGAGGAAAACTACATAATGGAAAGCGTGTATGTGCAATATAGCCGATTGAATATTTGAAACATAACAAGCAGTGAACAAAGCAAAATCAATTTACCACTAAAAAAAAAAAAAACATAGTAAATTGCAGAAATAATAATAATAATAATTTTTTTTTTAAAAAAAAGACTAGCCTCATTCATACCAAGCTCAACTACCTTCTCTTGAAGAGTCCCAACGTCCTTGACATTAAAAGCACTAAGAATTAGTGCAATACAAGAAATGGTAGACAGCGGCTTTACCACCAAATCATCCTTCACCATATATGTAATTAACTCCTTCACATAACCTCCTCCCTCATCAGAAGTCAGCTTATCCACCACCAACCAGCCTGAGGGCAGAAGTCATGCCATGCCCGCAACCAGGGCATTTGGCCCCGAAACGGTATGTCACGTATTGGAAACACTTATGATGAAGACTAGTTCCTCACCTATAATGTCTATTAGTTGCCGAGGAATCGATGGTGTCGTTGAGCAACAAAAGGGAAGAATCTGAACCAAACGAAGGTGCTCCAGGTTTCAATAACAAGTCTTTGTTGAAGCCACACTCTCACTAAGGTTTTCAATGCTATTGTGTAACATCATTAAACTACCTGCCATACCTGTTTCTTTTAGGAGTGAAAAAACAGTCCCGACAGGCAGAAGCATAAGATCAAACAGGAAATCGATGAAGTCCTTTGCCGCTTCAGCAAATAGAACCCTTTCGTTTGTCTTGTCAATGTGAGGCTTCAACGTTACCTTCCTTGAGGAGGAACCTGAGGAAGCCATTGCATAGGAAGTGTTGTCGTTTTTCATTTTATTTTATTTTATTTTTTTTATTGCAAAGCAAACGAAGTGGTCGATTATGCATCCACAGGCAACCCCCAAATTGCCATTTATTCCTCTATTCCCATTCTTCCTCCATCATCCCACTTTCTCTTTAACTGTCTTAGGTTATGTAGTGCCCTGAAATTCGGAAGACAAAACACTACTTTTAAAAGTAATTTTAAATAACTTCTCTTCCAATTACAGTCAAATTTCATCAAAAGTTTTTTTCCCCTCTTTTTTCGGTTCTCTCAATAATGCCTTATGTGAAATGATTTTACAATTCAATTGTACAAAGGAATGAATTTTCATTTGAATTTCTACATTTGAGCGTAAGAAGTGATTTCACAATAAATATTTGGAGTTACATACTTAAATATAGTAATTTTTTAAGCAAATTTTGCAAATATTATACTCATAATAATTATTTCTAAAATAAGTTTCGAAGACGCATACCACATTTGCGACTTTAGGGACACAAAAAAATTTTAAACTGAAGGCGTGGATCTCATCTATACCTTTAGTTCAAATTGTAACAAAAATCACATGATAACAGTATACAAAATAAAAAATATAAATACAATAACAGTAAAATTTTTCATAGAAACACTCATATCAGATCTATTTTTTTTCTCTCATTCACATGCAAAGGAAGAGAAAGAAGAAGAAGTGATTCTGCATAGGAAAGAAAGGCTTTAAACTAATTTATTCAAATCTAAGTGATTTCTCAACAGCTAATTGATTGTGGTATTTTTTTTAAAAAAGTTGAAGTTTTTTTTTATCTATATTGAAAATTTTTTTATCTGTGTTTGATGTAAGATTTTAGGAAAATATTACTATAATTGTAAATTTTATGGAAAATGTTATTAGATATTGTTATATTGTAATTTTTTAAATATGATTTATATAGATGTCGCAATATGTAAGATGTGATGCTAATTTTTGTATTAAAATGAGGATTTGTTGTTACGAGGAATGCGAAATACGTAGAATGTAGAATAATTCTTACAACATTATAAAATAATACAAAAATTATTGAAATATTTAGTAGAAAAAATATCATAAAAAATAATTTTGGACAAATATTTAGATAAAAAAAAATCATTTGGAAATAATGGGAGAAAAATTAAAATTAAAATTTGAAATGACACGGAAATTTTTTTGTGCAAATATTAAGAATGTTGTTATTAAAAATATAAAACAAAATATTGTGATAAAAATTATAATATCTGGAATGTAAAATTATATATATAGTGTTGTAAAATGATATGGAAATGATTGAAAGTTTTAGCAGTAAAAATTTTATTATAAAATAACATTTAACAAATTTTTATATAAAAAAAAATTGTTTGGTAATAATGGAGAAAAAATTTTAAATTTGAAATGTTACGATTTTTTTTTTGAAATTTTTAAAATTTTGTTATTGGAAATTGTCATATTTTTTTAAAGCTTATAATTTACATATATTATGGATAGGAAAAAAATGATTGATTACATGAAATTAATGATCTATGCATTTGGAAACATTGTGGCTAGTAATTGGGGGTCAAAGTATGATAGAGATCTGGTAAAGAAGTTAAAAATGAAGAAAAACGTCAACTATAACGAATTTTTATATAGAATATGTTGCAGTATCGAAGTTGATCTAACCGAAGTGAGGGTTAAGATAATTCACAGGCATCTTATGTTCCATGAGAGTAATACATGTTATGCATTGATGATAATAAGAGACAATGAAGATGTTGAAAATTCTATTGAAACGATTGAATCATATAAAAATTGTGGCATACAACAATTGTTCATTAGAATTTCTTACAATTTCGAGGACCCTTTGATAAGGCAAACATTCGATACAAGCAATTAACCACATTCATCATGTGGTATTGTAAAAATGCAGCTAAAGCCGTCGACATTTCAACCCTCAATTCCAACCTTAATGGAAGTGAATGATGAGGATGAAATAGATAAAGCAGTCACTCTAGTATTGCAACGATTGAACACATAGGATCCGTACATGGTTCGTGTGGGAGTAGAGGCTACAACTGACACCGATGGTGGAATGGGTGTTGAGGAGGAGAGCAACGATAATGAGAAGAATTCCAGTGAGGAAAATGAGAAAAATGATAACAAGGGAAATGAAGTACTTGAAGAAGACTCTCGAACCATATATACTTACTCAAGATAGCCAATATATCTATCAGAGCAAGCTAAACCACTAATTATGGAAGTTAGAGATCTTATTATGTATTACAATTTTAGGGTTGATAGTGGTTATATTTATTTCAAGTAGAAGCGAACTAATATTTGCAGTAGTTTAAGCAATAGTGGCAATTTCTACAAGGGCATGAGATTTAGAACAAAAGCAGATATCATGCAAGCAGTGAAGTCTTACCATGTGAAGAACTATTGCAACTTCACTATTATAGAGTTTAGTCTACTATTGTATCCTTTTATTGTTTGAAAAGGGATGATAGTTGTAAATAAAGGCTTCAGGCCTGAAAGAAGAAGTTAGAGGGCATGTCCGTGGTGAAGAGATTTGAAGGTCCACACACATGCAATAACCCATTGATTAATCAGGATCACCCACAATTGGATTGTAATCTCCTTGTGAGCCGATTCGTCTGTTTATTATTTGAAAATGGATGACAATTGTAAATAGAGGCTTCGAGCCTAAAAGAAGAAGTTGAGGGCATGTTCGTGGTGACGAGATTGATTTGAGGGTCCACACACATGCAATAACCTATTGATTAATCAAGATCACCCACAATTAGATTGCAATCTCCTTACCAGCCGATTTGTAAATCTTCTTAAGGATAATCCTAATATGAAAGTGGACTTTGCGGAGCACTAGGGGGGAAAGGGGGCATAATAGAAGAACTTACCCATGTTGACACAATAATGGTAACTAATGGATACTAATACATATTTCACCATGTTCAACATTGCATTTGTGATGCCAACATTATCTTTTTCCCTTTTGTAGGTTAAATGAATCCTTGACCACTTCATGTAATTTGTTTTAGCATGGTAGAAGGGGAATTCTTGATATTCTATATATATATTTGCAATTTTTTAATTTATTGACAAGTTATATTATATGTTAATTTCTTTAGATATTTGTTAATTTGTTTTGAAAAAATCAAAGTTGTAAACTGGTATATGTATACATTGCATGAGAAAATACATCATCTTAATCATATCAATCGAACATATACATATGAAATGAATAAAAATTGGTGATTCCTACCCCTATCTCCTTCCTTTAGTGAATTGTCTAGTTGGTCGAGCAAAGGTGTTGGTTAGCTTTAAACGTAGAGCTGGTAGAGCTTCAGACTCCTATGTTGGATGCTACTAGGGAGTATCATTAAACAATCGCCAAGGCATAAGACTCCACTCTATAGGATGACTTGATGATTCATCATGGCACATAGGTTGTTTTCCAAAGCGTTTCTTCTATAGAGCCGATAGTATTAGGATAAGACCACTTATAAAATGCCGATGTAGTGTTTCGTATTGACTGAAAATCAGCCTTAAGCTAACATACATTGCATCGAATCAATAGGCATCTATTCGTCCTGTCTTAGATTTTCCTAAAGCTCACTTCGATTTTGAGTTCATTGTTGTCCCCCCGTTCGTTACCGCACAAGAATTGGTTTTACCTCCTATTGAGGGACAAAATTTTGAATGTTTAAATTCAAATGTGGTGTTTGAATGTTGCATTGCAATTGCAACAAATATACGCAAAATTTTAAGAACCTTAGCAAGTGAACATTTGAAAATGAACATTTTACAATATATACATGAAGGATAGGAATTTACAATATAAAAGGCAGTAAAAATCAATGAAAAGAAAACATAACAAACACTCCTTCTCTTTATACTGAATATTTCCCTTTGAATTTTACATGCTTTCACTCTCTCCTTACTTAGGTTTTTATTGTTGCAATCATGTTGATTTTTTTTTTCTTTTCCCATCTAACTCTTCACAAAAATTATTGCTTTCATTGTAACTCAAATATTTCCTATTTTAGTTACTTAATACTATCTATGCAATTACTTTATTTCATTTTAAATAAATTGGTTAACTTTTTCTGTTGTGTCACTAGTTCTACCTCTGGTAAGAAGTTTAGCAATTGGAAAGATAAGAGTAAGAGAAAAGTAGTAGAAAATTCAACAATATATCTATGAAGTTGGTGATGAGTTTGAATATTATGATTTCAACGGGCGGGTAGAGAGAATTTAATCTAAATCGATCTACTCCTATAACGCCGCAGAACCTGAAGTATCACAGCCCGCAACGTGTCACTACTATAAAGTGACACACTAAGGCTCTAAAACTCTATAAAACTTTAAAACCTAATCATTTATATTATCCATCAAACTACTGCAATTTTAATCAAATAAAGAACTCTCAGATGAGTCATCCCATTACTTAATAACAATAAAATCTCAAGATAATAATTATCTCCATAACTTTAATTTAATTAATAAAACTTCAAATTACAAAAACTCATCCTCTACATAATAATAATGTTCTCTTCCCATCTCATCTATGTAATGTCTCACCAAGTTCCCATTTTCTTCATACTCTAATTGTTCGTCATTATCACCTGCAGCTAAAAAAAATATAAGAAGAAGAGGGGAGCCTAAGCTCAATACATGAGTATCACACTCACATGCGCATGACACACCACAATAATAGCACATGCATATATGCAACATTTATCCACAACATATTCATACTTCAGCTTACACACCAATCTCAAAGTGAATTATACCACATAGGAGTACATATGATCCCAATACACACAACATTTGACTTAGTGGGAAGTGCCACTGCGGGCACCGCCTAACCTTAATCTACCTTAGATCATTTCGATATATGGCTCCACTAAGGACAATGTGACATACTAACATATCTCATTCAATTCATACAACACTTTAACATTTCATTATTTCACATAAAATTCATTAAATAGCTAACTAGCAATCACATACAACAAACAAGGTAAACATGTACCTAGAATCCTAACCTTAAGCACGTCTTGTTTTGAACTTAAGCTAAGTTGATATCTATATAATCATCAAGACATCATTCTTAGTATTAATCTAAAAATAATATAACTCTCTTAATTTTTCTTAATCTATTAGGTTAACTAAGGTCTTACTAATTATCTAGGTTATATGGAAATTGGTTTAATTTGGAGTTAAATAGATATATAATTATATTGTTTTTTACTCAACGTAGCCATGTTAAAGGCCATGTAGCTCAACATAACTAGCACATGACTGCATCAAAAGGTCATGTATCTCTCAATGGGTTTGAGTTCAACACAGTCGAAACATGACTATGTAGATAGGTCTTGTATATTTGGGTTTCAACACGGTTCGAACACGACTGTGTAGATAAGCCGTGTATCTCTCGGTATATTTATTGTGTTTAACAGAGGAGTAACACAATCATGTTAGGATGTTGTGTATCTTTTAGTATGTCTTTTATGTTCAACACAAGAGTAACACGACTGTGTTGGGAAGTCGCATATCTCTCGATACATTTTACAAATCCTAATTTTTTTCTATACTAATTCCTCCTAAATCTTAATTGCTATGTTTCTTAATCTAAGTTATTGTTACATTAACCATATCTAACATAAAGCTAGGCTCTAATATACTCACTTAGCTCAGATTCGCACTTAGAATTTGAATATGGTTTATTCCTCGCTTGTTTAATCCCGTCCTTCGTTTCAATCCCTATGAACAACCAAAATGATTTCGTGGTTGAGTCTCCTTTATTAAAATATGTCTTGTAATAACTAAAAATCATATATTTTTGCTTCACTACGATGTCTCTTTAAATCACTTTAGGTTTTTCTCAAATGGTCCTTTGTAGGGTTCTCTCCCTCCCTCTTTAGTTTTCTGGATAGAAAATGACCAATGAGCAAAAGGAAGAAACCCTATATAGCTTTTATAGTCCCACCAAGGAAAGATACTTTTATCCCTTGTCCCAATTGCTTATTTATGACATTGCCACTTATTATATTTATTATATTAGTTACTCATTCTATAATACTATTTTTATGACATATATATAAATAAAAATATCTGTGTATGATATTCTCCCACCCTATTAAAACTTTTGTCCTCGAAAATTACCTGGAATTGGGAAGAGTTCTAGATGCTTTTTCTTCATTTCTTCTTCTAATTCCCCTATCGCCTTTCATTTTATTTAATTTGTCCATTGCACTTTGACATAAGGAATTCTTCTTCTTCTTAAAACTTATTCCCTTTATGTCTACTATTCTCACAAGTCTTTTTACAGAGGACAAGTCTGGTTGTACCTTCAAGGGTTTCAAGGCTACCACTTGATCTAGGTTTAATATATATTTTCTTAACATTGATACATGAAACACATCATGTACCCCAACTAGACTTGGCAGTAAGGCCAACCTGTACACAACCGTATAAACTCTTTCTAGAATTTCAAATGGACTCATGTATCTTAGATTTAACTTACCCCGCAATCTAAACTTGATTAGCCCTTTAGTTGAAGATATCTTTAGTTGGACTTTATCCCCAACTTGAAATTCTAGAAGGCATCACCATTTGTCTACATAACTTTTCTACTAACTCTAGGCTGATAAAATTCATTTCTTTACTACTTTGGCTTTGTTTACCATTTCTTATACTATCTCTAGCCTTAATATCTGTCTTTCTCTCACTTCATCCCAATGTAAGGGGGATCTACACTTCTTGCCATACAATGCTTTATAGGGAGTCATCTGTATAGTAGCCCAATAACTATTGTTATAAGAAAATTCTACTAAAGGTAAGTGATCACTCCAGTTACCCCCTTGATCTAAGGTACAAGCTCGTAGTAAATCTTCCAGAATTTGAATAGTTCTCTTAGACCACCCATCTGTCTAAGGATGAAATGTTGTACCAAATCGAAGTTTAGTTCCCAGGGCTTGATGTAGACTTTTTTGGAATCTGCTCACAAATCAAGTATCTCTATCAGATGTAATAGTAACTAGTACCTCGTGTAATATGACAATCTCTCTAATATACATTTAAGCAAGCTTTTCTAGTCTATAGTCCACCTTAATTAGTAATAAATGTGCAAACTTGATCAATCTATCTACTATCACCCAAATTGCATCATATTTCTCCTTGGTTCTTAGGAGTGTTGTGATGAAATCCATAGTTACATGTTCCTACTTCTATTTAGGCATAAGAAGAGGTTGTTACCCACCAGTTGGTCTTTGGTGTTCAATCCTTATTTACCAACATGTGAGACACCTTGACACATATTCTGCTATCTCCCATTTCATATTTCTTCACCAGTAAGTGTTCTTAAGATCCTTATACATCTTAATGCTTCTTAAGTGTACTGTATACCCTGAGTAATAGGCTTCCTTCATGATCTTCTTCTTTAATTTTGTATTATTTGGAACACACCATTTGTTATCATACTTGACTACTCTTTCAGTGTTTAACACAAATTTTGTGGCTTCGCCCTATTCTAATTTGTTCTTTATCTTCTCAATTCTAAGATCTTCCATTTCCATTTGTGCAATTTTAATCTAATCGATAAGATTGGGTTAGCTACTAAGTGTAGCCAACCTATTTCCCACTTCTTGTGTCACTATTTCCAATTTTTGCTTATCCATATCTTTTAGTATTTTCCTCTGGGATGTGATTAATACTGTAATATTTATGTGTTTCTTCCATCTTAAAGTATCTGCAACCACATTTGCTTTTCTAAGGTGATAATAAATTTCTACATCATAATCATTCATCAATTCAAACCACTTCCTCTACCTCATATTTAGTTCTTTCTAGGTAAATAGATACTACAAACTTTTATGGTCTATACATATTTTACACTTCTCCCTATAAAGATAATGTCCCCATAATTTTAGTGCCAAGATCACAGTAGCTAATTCTAGGTCATGAATAGGGTAACTCTTCTCATACTATTTCAACTGGTGGGAGCCATATGTAATGACTCTCTCATTCTACATAAGTACACACTCTAAACCTTGATTTGATGCATCATTGAGTACTTTAAATTCTTCTCCTGTCTTCAGTAAGGCTAACACTAGAGCTATCATTAATTTATTCTCCAATGCCTTGAAGCTACTCTCACATTCATCATTCCATACAAACTTGGCTTTTTTCTTTATCAGCTGAGTCAAGGGAGTTGCTACCCAGGAGATCCCTTCTACAAAGTGTCTATAGTACCCAGCTAATCCTAGAAAACTCTTTACTTCTATTACAGTTCTTGGTCTTAGCCAGTCACTTTCTACCTTTACAATCTCAAGGTCCACTGATGTTCCATTCTTATTTACCACATGTCCTAAGAAGGATACCTATTCCAAACAAATTTTACATTTACTGAATTTAGCATAAAGCCTTTCTTCCTTGAGTCTTTCCAGTGCGGTTATAAGATGTGCCTCATGTTCTTCTCTACTCTTGGAATAGATGAGGATATCATCTATGAAAACTACTACAAACTAGTCTAGCTAATCTTTGAGCACTTTATTCATGAGGTCTATGAAGGTTTCTACAACATTTGTTAAACTAAAAAGCATCACTTGAAACTCGTAATGCCCATTCTGAGTCCTAAAAGCAGTCTTTTGTATGTCTTACTCCTTGATTCTTAACTGATGGTACCCTCATCTCAAGTTAATTTTGGAAAAGACTTGAGCTCCTTGTAATTGATCAAATAGGACATCAATCTTAGGGAGAGGGTATTTGTTCTTGAATTTAACTTGATTTAGCTCCCTATAATCTATATACAGCCTTATACTCCCATCCTTCTTCTTAACAAATAGCATTGGAGCACCCTATGGTAAGACACTTGGTCTAATAAACCACTATCTTGAAGCTCTTGAAGTTAAGTCTTTAGTTTGGATAGTTTAGTAGGTGCCATTTTGTATGGTGCCTTAGATATGGGTGCCATTTGTGGTAGAAGATCGATACAGAACTCTATCGCTCTAGCTGGTGGTAAACTTGACAAATTCTCGGGAAAAACATCTACATACTCATTCACTACATACACATTTCTCAATTCCTTAACCCGCCCTATCTCTACTGATAAGGTTAATAGTCATCCTTTATTTCACAACTCATATGTTGGAAGAGATGTAAGCCTCTGTGGATCTAACTTGAATATAATTTATTCCTCATCAGGAAAATCAAACCTAACCATTAGATTGTGACAATCTATAGTAGCATTGTACTTAGATAACCAATTCACTCCGAGAATTAAATCAAACTCTGTCATCTCTAATACAAACAATTCAGTTGGCATTTTCTTACCATATATTACAATCTTCGCATCTTTACATATTTGGTCTAATTTCTCTCCTACTCCAAAAGGAGTATTTACAATCATAGAATCCTCCAATATAATAGGTTTTAATCCACATACATTCATAAACACAGGTGATATACAGGAATGTGTTGCACCCATGTCAAACAATACATAGGCACCATTTGAGTTTATGAGCAATGTACCTACTATAGTATCTTGATCATGGGCATCTTGCTACTACTACTGTTGTAATGCAAACACCTTACTAGGTGCCCTCTATCTTGGTCTAATGTTCTGATTCCTACCTAATAGTCCTCTCAATGCAGGTCTTATAAGTTGTTGAGCTTGTGGGGGTACAATTGCCTGAGTGTGATAAGCACTACACTCGAATGATATGTGCCCTCTTTGCTTACAGGTGTAGCAGAAGGTCAGAAAGAGGATCTTTTTAGTGCAACCCTTGCCAGTGTGTCTTGTTTTGCCGTAGGAGAAGCATGCCCCTTCTAGCCAATTACACTACTGTAGATCATGAGGTCCCAAACATCTAAGACACCTCACACTCGATCCTGCTTATGGAGGTGGAGCAATGTTAGAGGTGCAAGCCTAGTTTAAAGAGATCTAAGCACATAAGCCCCAAGACCGGCTTGATATACAGCTAGCCTCTTCCCTTTATGTGCATAAGGTATGCTGGAAACAAGCCTTTTCCCTAAAACCAATCCTAATCTATGGGATAGTTGTTCCTCTATTCTCTTTTTTCTTTGCTCCAAGTATTTTTCTTTATCAACTCCAAGTATTTTTCTTTGTTAACTACTTTTGCATAAGTAATCAACTGAAAAGTCCCCACTTCATGTTACATGGTAAGCTTTAGCCCCCTTAAGAATCTTATAGCTCAGGAGGTGTCATCTCCTCTCATCACCTCTAGTAAAAAATTCCTTAAGCAATTCAACTTCACTTCATATTCCTCAACAGATCTATTGCCTTACTGGTAATTATAATAATCTGCCTCCATTTTGTCTCTAATGCTACTAAGGAAGTACTATTCATAGAAGAGTTCCTTAAACCTCTACCATTGGTTAGGAGCTTCTATGAATCTAGACATACTGGTCTACCAATTTACAATTGCTCCCTTTAGCATGCAAGTAACATATCTCACTTTCCTGTCTTCAGGGACCATGAAAGCTTCAAATGTCCTTTCAATCTCAGTGACTTAATATTCAGCCTCTATTGGATCATCAATCTTTA